>CAWUFW010005547.1:312500-912500 GCA_963921515.1 Calotriton arnoldi | reverse complement strand
TTTTGCACTCCTCATGGGATACCCTTCCTTCAGTGACTGCCATTACAGTGGCCACAATCAAATTGTCATTGTCATCAACTTCGTCCACAATTTTCCCAGCAGGCTAGCGAGACAAACAGTCTGCCAACACATTTTTTTTCCAGGAACATATTCCATCCTGTAGTTATATTCTAGCATCCTCATGACCCAACGTGCTATCCTAGGAGACGTTCTCTCAGCCCCACCAGTATAAAATGCATCCAACAAGGGTCTATGATCTGGTCTGATTTTAAACTCTGTTCCCCATATATACTTCCTGAAATTATTCACTCCCCTCCAATATGCTAGCGCTTACTTCTCAATAGGAGAACAATTTTTCTCCGGATCTCTTAATGGTCTAGAAGCGTAGGCAATGGTGACATCAATCCCATCACGGTTTTGTAGCATCACTGCACCAAGACCAACACTACCGAACAGTTTGAGCGCTGGTGCAACAGCAATACTTTTTTTCAGCTCACAAAATTCCTTTTCACATTCAATACACCGCACAAACTTTTCACTTTTCAATATAAGTTTTTGCATACACTTGCTTTTGTCTGCAAACACAGGGATGAACCTCAAATAGTATTCTGCCAGGCCCAGAAATGACCATTGCTGGTCTTTATCCTTTGGGGAGGGAGCCCTTTCAATGACTGCAACTAATTTCATTTTGGGAGAAATTCCCTTAGCATCGATCCAATGATCCAAATATTCCACACCACTCACTCTGATATTACACTTCCATCTTTTAATGGTCAGACCACTTTCTTGCAAAACTCCAAGGACTGCCTTCAAAGCCTGATAATGCTCCTCCAAATTCTTAACAAACACCACAATATCATCCTGGAAATAAGTGACGCATAGCAGCTTGGAACACAGTGGCCGCCAATGCCAACCCAAATGGCATCTGCTTGAGTCTGTAGGCACCATCAGGCATACTAAAAGACATCACTGGTCCCGACTCAGGATGTAGCACTATCTGATGGTAAGCTAAGGACAGATAAAAAGTGGTAAACACTGTAGCCCCTTTTATGGTTGTTAATATCTTACTTATATTGGGCAAAGGGTGTCTGTCAACACATATGGCAGGATTAAGATCCTGCAGGTTTACACATAGGCGTAAATCACTATTGCTCTTCTTGGCCAGGAAAACGGGAGCCAACGACTCAGACCCTCTATCGCTTCAATGATTCCCTTATCACACAACTCCCAAAACTCATCACTCAACAGCTCTCTCGTCACTAGAGGAATTACACAAGGTTTATGAGCCCTAAGAACAGTTAACTCCTTCAAAATGATCATGTGCATTAACCCCCTCAACAAGCCCAACTTATGACTAAACACCTGGGGAAATTCCTCACTAAATGACTTTTGTGACTTTTCCCCAACAACAGCCACATCAGACTGAGCATCTAAAACTTGGTTAGGATGGTTTGGATCCAATCTTATACACATATCTCTTTGCTGCAGCCAACCAAGAAAACACAGCCATCCTTACCAAAATAAACTTTAGAAAGAACTTCTACTCCTTGAAACTCCAAGTGAGGTTCTATGTAACCCACCAAATCTGTGGGTTTATTCCCATAAGCCACTAACTTGACATAAGGTGGGTTAACAACATGCTCCAGAAACCTGGTAAGGTACTGTTCCCCGATAAGCATGTTTCTTGCACCTGAATCTGCCATTACACTCACACTGTCACCATCACCTTTGATTGTACAATATGGGTTGTCATCAGTAATAGCTCCTACTTGTTCAACTTTTTCCTATAACACTGATAGAGAATTTTGTTGCTTCCTTAAACCCTCCTGTTCTGCTCCGACACACCTGTGCAAAATGTCCCTTGGATGTGCACTTCCGGCACACTTGACACAAAGTAGAACAAGTTTAATCAGTTGCAAGATGACACCATAACCTACACTTGAAGCAAATCCAAACAGATCTAGCATAAGCTTTAGTTAAAGTAGATGAGCTACTGGGCTCGTCCATATTTAATTTTGTAGCTCCTTTTTGAACTACTTCCACCCTCTGTCTCACAGACAACTCCTTCAGACCTTCATCAGGTATTTCAGCCATTTTTACAATCTCCACAGCCTTCTGCAAAGTCAAATCTTCTGTGTTTAATAACTTCTCCTGCACCTTCTTGTTATTGACTTTCAGCATAAGTTGATCATTTAGCATTTCATCCAGAAAACTCTTATAATTACATGTTGCTGCAAGTGATCTTAAACTAGCCACGTAACTCTCCACTGACTCTCCGAGCATTTGATGTCTCTTAAGATACCTGAACCTCGCCACCACTTCATTTTTTCCCCCCAAAATTCAAAACTGTTTTAATGTAGCATCATACTCATCTATCTCCTCATCTCCATTATCATCATCCTCGTGAATGGGTGGAAGGTATTTCAGTACTCTCCTCACTTCAGCACTCAGATAATACTTGAGTAAAGCTAGCTTCCTCGATGCAGTAAAAATATCCCCTCCAACTGCTTGGACATATGCTTCAAATCCTTCTCTTCAGTCCTTCCACCATGCAGCTGGTTTACATGGGCATGTAAAAATACAGCAGGAGCTAATAATTCTTCTATAGTAATGCTTTAGACGGTCACAATAACCAGAAACAATTTCTATACAACACCGCTGAAACTGGTGCAAAACTTGCCTTCTATAGTAATGCTTTAGACGGTCACAATAACCAGAAACAATTTCTATACAACACAGCTGAAACTGGTGCAAAACTTGCCAGGGCAGCAAGGGTTAATCCAGCAGAGAGGTTTGTGGCCGGTGTAGCGTCTTTTGCCAGGCAACCAACAAACCAATCATGTAGCTACAAGCCACAGTGTGTGTCCTGTGTGCACATTCCACACGCAAGGAGAGTTCAACGTGAAACTCCTCTGTGGTATGCGAGCGCACTCTTCCGTGCTCATGCTTTTACTGCGCTCACATCAAGTCTCACTCACCCACTACCAAATAAAGCTGATTTCCTGTCCTGAGGCCTTCCGATGACAAGTCACAATTGGAAAAGGCCGTTTCCTGAAGAGCCTTGAAACGGTCTTGCTGAGAAGCAGCACTACCGCGACCTCCGGCTTACTGCATCTCACAGTACAGGCTCTTTCAGAGGCTCTCTGCCTGTGCGACAGTGAGTTAGGTGTCTGCTCGTCGCCAGTGAAATGAAGCAGAGAAGCAGCAGTGGCTTGAAGAGAGTAAGAAGTTTATTCCACATCAAGTAACTACAACCAACCCAGGATGGAGATTTCCTGCAACTGCCACCCGTCCTCCCACTGGTTCCATTGTAGAATGGAACCCTACAGCAGCACAAGACATAATATAGCTCATTTTGAGACTTGTGGCCTTTTGGTTGTTCAAGTCAATACAGTGAAATCTTTCGGAGAGATTGGTTCCATGTTCAGACGAAGTTCTGATGCATTAGGTTTTGGGCTGACAGGTTCCTTCTCCAGAAGAAGATGGTTTTTTGGCTCTTGTTAGGTAAAGGTGCTTTGCTACATTAGGTTTTGGATCATGCAGCCCCTAGTTTGGTAGAAAATGGCAAAATCATCCCATTTGTCTTTCTCATCACAGTTCTTACCACAGTCCTTACAAATTTGAGGAAAGACCTTCCTCTCAGAGAAAGATAACTTCACTTGCACCCTTTTCTTTTTGCAGATATAATCTCCTAATACCTGAATTCACCAGGTTCTCTAAGTGTGAGTCAATTTTGAAAGAACAGCCATAGAGCGGACCTAACCATACCTAACTTCTTGTTTTTTTGTGTTGATGAAGGCAGGACCTCCTTTGTCTTCCTTCTCTATTGCAGTGCTATATACCACTGTGCTTGTGTTGCTAGTAGTGCTTACAATGGTTTTCTCCTCACGTACATAGATTCTGCCAGCTCAGCAATCCTACATGGCTTAGCTCCAGCCAGCACAGGGCAATTCCAACAAGAAGGCACATAGATGAGTTTTGTACAATATCGACCCACATTTTTATCGACACAAAAATATCGACGACACTAATATCGATACCCTATACTTAATTAAAAAAATACACTATTATCGACCACAAAATATCGTCATACATAATTATCGATTACAGTATTATCGAACACATAAATATTGTTATTCAAAATATTGAACAACCTTCAAAAATATACATGTCCAAAATATTGATCACAATAATATAGACAGCAATATTATCGTTTTGGTTCAAATATCGACAACTTAAAAACAGATAAAACAAACAAAATTAAACACCATAAATATATTTAAATAAATAAACATACACTACATA
Source organism: Calotriton arnoldi (assembly GCA_963921515.1). Classification (NCBI taxonomy): domain Eukaryota; kingdom Metazoa; phylum Chordata; class Amphibia; order Caudata; family Salamandridae; genus Calotriton; species Calotriton arnoldi. The sequence continues at coordinate 908,195 of CAWUFW010005547.1, read as the reverse complement.
TAAAATACATTCAATATCTTAATAAAATAGTTAAACATATTTTAAAACATTAAATCATAAATACACTATTAATAACCATTTCAATATTATATTTACATTATACACACTCATTATTTAACATCACATATAATATCATACACAATTAAATAACTCAACCTGTGGGAAAAAAAAAAGTAACTAACTCTTAATTAGCGTTTTCCATATATGGAAAACAACTATCAAAACAATTAAAACAATAAATATCAACCAATCCAAAACACACAATATTAAAATAAACCAATAAAATTAACCAAACAATTAATTAAACACTATATAAACAACAAAAACTGATTCTTATGTTACACCATAAACCAAAAACAATAAAAAGGCGAAACTCTGCTGGATTTCTACCACAAGCAAGGACTTCATTAAAGAAAAATCTATTGCATAATTCAAAAAGTAAGTAAATTACCATTTATAAAATAACAGTAAAGCTAATCTTCAAAAACAACTATTTTTCAAACTCAAATAATTAATATATATTTTCTTTTAATTTATATCGCCTCTACAGATAATTCTCAAAGCATCCAGAAAATTACAGCTCAGCTTCTAACATCATCTAACTAATAAAGTAAGTATTCAGCAAAATCCATTTTAAAAACATGTAAAACACCCAACCAAACCCCAAATCCATCCCAAACACCCACCCCACCCCATGTACATATTTAACAAAATAAGTAAAAATATGTTTACTCTTCCAACAGAAACATCAGCAACTTAACAGAATTCAACCAACAAATACAGAACATCTCCATTCAAAATCAACAGAAAATCAACATTGTAAGTATAATAGCAATATGTATTTATTAATACAAAAACATGTACAATATTTGTTTTAATAATTTTTATATACATTTTTTGTAGTATTTAACAGATCACAATGACAGAAGCCGCCCAATTTATCACATCCCAAAAAGGAAAATTTTTGCTATGTTACATGGGGTATGTGTATACCCAGGAAAAGCAAAGTGGACTAAAAGTACATTGGAAATGTAGCAAGTACTATTCAAATAAATGTTATGGTCGGGCAACAACTAGAGAAACAACTGTTTTGTATACAAGGGAGCATAACCACCCTCCAAACATTACTGAAATAGAGGTTAGGGATGCCCTTGAAAACATTAAAGAAGCTAGCACTAGCTCACAAAAGCCTACCACTCAAATACTTAAAGAGATGCTGCCTAGAGTACCCAAACATGCTACTGGGCAAATGCCCTCTATTTCTTCATTAAAAAGAACCATAGCTCGCACAAAAAAGCCACAACAACTACCACACCTAATCCAAAAACATTTGAAGAGGTGGTAATTCCCCAGAACTATCTATAACTCATAATGACGAACCCTTTGTTCTTTATGACAACAAATGCAAAGAGAAACGAATAATTATGTTTGCAACTGCAAACGATTTAATAAAGCTACAACAATCAGAAACATGGATGATGGACGGGACATTTAAAGTCTGTCCCAAACCATTCTATCAATTATACACTGTCCATGCCCTATATCAGAACACTAACATCCCCTTTATTTACGTCTTACTACCCAATAAACAAAACTCCACATATATTGTATTGTATTGTAATTGCATTTATATAGCGCTTACTACCCCTGACGAGGCGTCAAAGCGCTTTTTCGGCGAGTAGCACGCTACTCCGGGACCCATAGAGGATTAGTGTTGAATTAGTATAGTGAAACATGCAAGTACATTTTAAGTGGTGGATAGGTTAGTCAGTTATTTGGATTTGGAATGATAGCAGTAGGATAGAGGAGGAAAAAAAGGTTTGTATTTATATAGCGCTTGTTACCCCTGAAGGGGTGTTGAAGCACGCTACTCCGGAAGCCCATAAAGGATTAGTGGTGAATTAATATGGTGAAATATGAAAGTAGTTTCAGTGGTGGATATTAGTCAGTTATTTGGAGTGAGAAGGATAGCGGAGGGATAAAAAGGGAAGAAAGGTTTGCATTCATATAGCACTTGTTACCCCTGATGGGTGTTGAAGCGCTTTTCTGGCGAGTAGCACGCCACTCCGGAACCCATTAAGGATTAGTGTTGAAAATTAGTATAGTAAAAAATGAAGTAATTTGAGTAGTGGATATGTTATTCAGTTATTTGGGTAGAGAAGGGTAGGTGTCGGGATAGAAGAGGGAAAGAGGTTTGTATTTATATAGCGCTTGCTACCCCTGATGGGGTTTTGAAGCGCAAGTAGCACGCTACTCTGGAACCCATAAGTATTAGTGTTGAATTAGTATGGTGGAACATGAAAGTAATTTTAGTGGTGGATATGTTAGTCAGTTATTTGGATTGAGAAGGGTTGGGGAGGGTAGAAAGGGAAAAGGTTTGCATTTATATAGCGCTTGTAACCCTGATGGGGTGTTGAGACGCTTTATTGGCGAGTAGCACGCTACTCTGGAACCCATAAAGGATTAGTGGTGAATTAGTATAGTTGAAAATGGAATTTGAGAATTGAACATGTTAGTCTGTTAATTTTGATTGAAAAGGATAAGTGGAGGGATAAAAGAGTGCAGGATTTTTTCTTTTTTTTAGGTCTTAGCAGTAGGAGGAGGCTTTTGGATGAGTAAAAGGGGGTTTTGGAGTGGAGGAGTCAGGGAAGAGTTTAGAAAGGTTTGTTTTAGGGGATCGGTATAGTAAAAGAGGTGTCAGATGATGCAAGGAGGGTAGAGTAGGAGAGAGTCTAGAAAGGGTTATTTTGGGGATCATAGTAGTGGTATGGGGTTTGGGATAAATGAGAGTGTGGATGTAGAGGATATATTGATAAATGTATAGGATGAGAGATAGGGTAGTGCATTGGAAAGAGTAGTAGAAAGAAGTTTGAGATGAGTCAGAAGGTTGGGCTAGAAGATATATTGAGATAAGTATAGGCTGAGAACTAGGGTAGTGCCTTGGAAATGCTAAATTAGAAGAAAGTGATAAATATATAGATCCATAAGTACATTGAAAGTATATAGGTACATAAAGGAGGTAAGTATATGTAGATTAAAGATATTGATAGAGGCACAGGATGAGAAATAGGGTAGTGCATTGGATATGCTTTTTCAGGAGAAAAGTAACAGAGACACAGATCCAAGTACATGGAAGGTACATAGATGCACAATGGAAGCAAGTACATGTAGACCAAAGATGATATTTATTTATTTATTTATTATTATTATTTTTTCTCAACAACATAATTATTCTACATGTTTATACAAAGCAATACACAAAGATAGGTACATGTCTATAGTGAAAACAAATGCTTATATACAGAGGGATATGCTGTAAATTTCTGTTTGCGTATGGTGCTTATGTGGGGGAAGAGCCAATTCTTGAGTAGTTTTCTGAAGATAAGGTGGTTGTCGGTGGATCTTATGTTGGGGGTAAAGAGTTCCATAGTTTGGCTGCTTGAACAGAGAAGGATGTGCCACCCATGGTTTTTTTTCTTGTATCTTGGGATTTTGAGGCGAGATGCTCCTTTAGAGCGGAGGTTCCTCTGTTGAATGTGTTTGGTGATTTTATTCCTGATGAAGAGCGGTCCCATTCCATGTATTGCTTTGTGGGTGATACAAAGCAGCTTGAACGTGGATCTTCTGGCAACCGGTAACCAATACAGGGCTTTCAAGGCAGGGGAGATGTGGTCTCGCGGTTTGATATGCAAGAGTAGTCTGGCAGCCGAGTTCAGAATCCGTTGTAGTCTTTTCATGGTTGTTAAAGGTGATCCGTGGTAGAGGCTATTGGCGTAATCAAGTTTGGACAGAACAAGGGAGATGGTAGCTTGGACCTTGTGCGGAAATCCCAAATGAGGGAAAATTCGTCGCAGCATTTTTATAGTGACAAAGCTTGATCTTGCTAGTTTGTCCACTTGGGCATTCATCGACAGCTTGGAGTCCATGGTCATTCCGAGGTTTCTTACTTCCTTCGATACTTTAGGTGGTGATCCCAGTTCATTAGGCCATGCGGCAAGCAGGTTGTAATGTTTCCAATCGCCACACGTGAGTATTTCCGTTTTTGAAGTATTCAATTTGAGATGGCTCCAAATCATCCACTGATCCACGGCTCTGAGACAGCTGAAAATTGGTGATTTTCCAATGTCTTTGGGGCATTCCAGTTGAAGGAGTATTTGCGTGTCATCTGCATAGTTATAGCACGTGAGGTGAAATTTATTGATCAGTACTGGTAATGACTTCATGTAGATGTTGAAAAGCATGGGCGAGATGATAGAACCTTGAGGGACCCCTGCTTTTGTGGAGTACGGTTTGGACGAGAAAGGTGGGGTATGGATGACATTAGTTCTGTATCGAAGGTAGGACGCGATCCAGTCTAGAGCAGTTCCCTCTATGCCGGCTTCATAGAGTCTTTGTTTCAGAGTGTCATGGTCAACCGTGTCAAAGGCAGCCGAGAGGTCCAAGAGGAGTAGCGCAGCAACTCCGTTGCGGTCAACTGTATTTTCCAAGTCATCCCAGATGGCAAGGAGGGCAGATTCAGTGCCTCTCCCCGGACGGAATCCTGTTTGGAAGTCTGAAAGTATGTCATTCTCTTCAATGAATTGTGACATCTGGGCGAACGCTGCTCTTTCTATCAGTTTGCCCAGGAAAGGTCCATTTGTAATGGGTCTGTAGTTGTCAGGGTTCAGCGGGTCCAAGTTTGTTTTCTTCAGTAAAGGGCGTATGTGTGATTTTTTGAGTTCTTCTGGAAATATTCCGGTAGTGAAGGAATCGTTGATGATTCTTCTTACTGGAGTGGCAGCAGAGGTTGTTAAAAGAATTGTTTTGAAAATTTGTGGTGGACAGGGGTCAGAAGGGCTGCCGGCAGGCCTGCTTGCTTTGACCAGGTCCATAAATTCATCGTGTGAGATGTGTTGGAAGGAACGGAGAGGCTTGGTTAGAGTATTCTTGGATTGTTGTTTTGTACAAGGGTTAGTGCTGGTGATTTGTTTCTGTTTTAAGTATGAGTCCAACGTGTCTGCTTTGTCCGTGTAATGATTTGCCAGTTTGTCTGTGAAATCTTGAGTAACAGGATGAGTTCCTTCTAGGCAATTTGGTTTGCGAAATTCATTGAGTATTTTATAGAATTCTTTATTTGCACATTTAGCGTTTTGAATTCTGTCTGAATAGTACCTTTTCTTAGCTTTTTTGATAGCCGACTTGTATAATCTGTTAATTTTTTGTAGGTGAAGTTTGTCTTGTTTGGCGTTTGTTTTGAGCCAGGTACGTTGCAGCTTTCTAATTTGTTGTTTTATGTCTTTTATTTCTATGTTTCTCCAAGGTGCTTTTTTCTTTTGTTCTGTTGTGTGGTTTTCAGTGGTATCAGGATGTCAAAAGCTTCTTGTAGCCACTCATATAGTTTTTTAACAGAATTTATTGTTTCTAGATTTGTACTTGATGTTAGTTGTGTTTCTAAGTGTTCCAAATTGAGTTTGTTCCACGGCTGATAGGTGGATGGATGTAAGGTAGTTTTAGGTGAGTCGCTTAGTGTTGTTTTATGTTGGAAAGCAAGCAAGTGGTGGTCTGATCATGTGACTGGAGTTATAGTTTGAAAGGTAACTAGTTCAGTATTAGCAAAAATGACATCTAGGATATGTCCAGCGGTGTGTGTCGGTTTGTGGACAATCTGATTGAGGTTCAGGTTCAGGTTCAGGGTCATATTGGGTTTGTCAAACCAAATGTTGAGGTCACCCAGAACGCATAGGTTGGAGTGTATTGTTATCAGGTTTGAAACTGTGTCTAGAAGTGCGTCTGGGAATGTTGCCTTACTAGGTGGAGGTCTGTAAAGGAGCAGGAAGTTACAGGAGGAAGACGGTGTAGGATTGCATCTTGCATCTTGTTAGAAGAGCCTCACAATTCTTTATGGAGATGTCGTCAATTTTAGTGATATGTATTGTTTGCCTGAATACAACAGCAAGACCACCTCCTTTTTTGGCTATACGATTTTCGGTGATTGTTTGATAGCCTAGAGGAATGGCTTCATGCAGGACTGGAGCCATATCCTCTCCCAATCATGATTCGGTTATGAATAGTATGTCTGGTTTTGCATCTGTGAGAAGGTCGTAGATGTGATGCTTGTTTTTAGAGAGGGATCGAGCATTTATTAGTAGACAGTTTAGAGAGTGGCCTTTGGTGATTGTGAGACTTTGTTTTGTAGAAGAGTGGTCAGTATTGTGTGGGTTTGTAGCAGGTGTGTTTTTAGAGCTGGCAATAGCTGTATTAGGATAGCAATCGTGTAGCTGTTCTGTATCATGTTCCTCATCCAGCATGCTAAGAAGGCATTTTGATGGGTCTGCGTGTGTATGTGGTGGAGATGGTGTTTGAGAGTGAGTTGGAGTGCTGTGTTGTTTTCGTGGTGTAACATTGTGAAGTAGACATGGGGAAGCGAAGTTGTGAGGTATGTCATGTTGCTTATATTGTTTGCGTGTGTTTAATGCGGAAGGTGTATGAGTCAGGGGTGGTGGTGCAGCATGTGGGTCATGTAGTAGTGTGTCTGGATGGGATGTAGTTATGTATGGTGTCGATTGGCGTTGTGTTAGTGATGAGTGTATTGGTTAGTGGTATAGGATAGGGTTGTGTACTGTTTGTAGGTGATGGTGGATATGTGTGGTAGGTGGGATAGTAGGGTGTATAGATGTGGTTTGGTTGGTTTTGTAGTGCATGCTGGTACATTAATCTGTGCATAGTGTTGTGCGTGGTGTACATTTGATGTGTGTGTGTTGCTCTGTTTGTGGATGTGGATGGTGTGGGCTGGGTGTTGCTTAATGGGAAAATGGGCAGCATTTCTGGCCCTGGTCCCGACCAGTTTCGAACAGGCTCAAACAGGCAACTGCCTTTGTCCTCTCCGCCCTTAACAGGCTCAAACAGGCAACTGCCCTTGTCCTCTCCGCCCTTAACAGGCTCAAACAGGCAACTGCCCTTGTCCTTTCCGCCCTTAGCCTCGACGCCCGGGCTGAGACGCCCTAACCCTGGCCTTTCATAGCCCTAGTAATTAGGTGACCCCGTCAGCCAATGGGAACCCTAGCCCTAACACTATCCAATCACAACACTAGCCCTAAAAATCTAGAACCAATAGGAGATCAGGACCGTACAGCCAATATTAGCCCTAGTCCAAGCACCCAATAAGTTCAAACCCCTGATCTCTACGTCCAATAGAGGCCCTAGCCCTACCAGTAGTCCCAACCCTAGTTCAAGCAACCAATGGGAAAGGAAGCCCTAGTCCCTCCTTCCAATAGAAAGCCTAGCCCTACTCTTAGTACCACACCTAGTCCAACAACCAATAACACCAGAAGCCCTAATCGCTACTTCCAATTAAAGGACTAACCCTAGCCCTAGTTCCACCTTAGTCCCAACAACCAGTAACACAGGAAGCCCTAGTCCCTACTTCCAATAGAAATCATAACCCTAGCCCTAGTCCCAACCCTACATTGATTGAATCACAGACCCAGAAACCAATTAGAACCCTCAAATACCCAACCAATGAGGACACTAACCCAATCCAATAGAAACATCAGATACAACCACCAATCAGTGTATACATGTACCAACCACTAGCAGACTATATAAGGTCCCAGCAACCTCAGACAAGGTTTGCTGGCCAGGGAGTTGGAAGCTGCTTCTCCTGATCAGAATCTCCTAGGAGACAGACAGGCTCAAGCCACACTTTGGACTTCCTTCAGGTAAAGGCCTCACAAACTTGAAATCTAACAATACTGTTTGAATAAAACTTTACTCCCTCTCCTGGCCAAAAACAAAGTGCACAGTCCCTATTAAACACAGTTTAAACAGCTCACATAAGCACCCTCTGATGTAGAATATCCCTGTTGCTGGGAGGAGGCAGGGGGGCTGGTTTCACTGGCTTGATAACACAAAATGGTGGCTGGGGGTGCACTGTTTAACATACAGGTCTTAGCACAGAGCAAAGGAGAAATTTGGAGGGAAAACTGAATAGTCACCAGGAATGAGAGGGAAAGACTACAGAGTTTGGACTGCAAATCCCACAATTCAACACGTTAAATTTAAGCAATCATGGGCAGGAAAACCACAAGTTTAAAACACAAAACAGGTGATAAAATATGCAATCACAGGCAGGTTAAAACTACAATTTTAAACTGTAACAACCACAGGCAAAGACAATAATCACAGAAAGGGCAAATCGTTTTTTAAAAAACTTTTGGGGTGGGGGAGGGGGGAGGAAGAGACAGCACTAGTCTGCCTCCTTACCACTTCCTGGACTCTGCTCACTGCAATCTGGGGCACAGGTAGGCTGCAACTCACAAGATGGAGGAGAATGATTTGGGGTGCACCCAGCAAAGCCTTAAGTGGCCTGGGCAGGTGTGAGGGGAGGGCTCAGAGTTGCCTGGGAGCTGAATAGCCAATCCCCCGTCCCAGGTCTGCTGGCCTGGGGGTGGGGACTGGGGAGCTGCTCTATTCACAGATCTCCTAGGAGACAGACAGGCTCAATCCACACTTTGGACTTCCTTCAGGTAAAGGCCTCACAAACTTGAAATCTAACAATACTGTTTGAATAAAACTTTACTCCCTCTCCTGGCCAAAAAACGAAGTGCACAGTCCCTATTAAACACAGTTTAAACAGCTCACAGAAGCACCCTCTGATGTAGAATATCCCTGTTGCTGGGGGAAGGCAGGAGGGGGCTGGTTTCACTGGCTTGATAACACAAAATGGTGGCTGGGGGTGCACTGTTTAACATACAGGTCTTAGCACAGAGCAAAGGAGAAATTTGGAGGGAAAACTGAATAGTCACCAGGAATGAGAGGGAAAGACTACAGAGTTTGGACTGCAAATCCCACAATTCAACACGTTAAATGGAAGCAATCATGGGCAGGAAAACCACAAGTTTAAAACACAAAACAGGTGATAAAATATGCAATCACAGGCAGGTTAAAACTACAATTTTAAACTGTAACAACCACAGGCAAAGACAGTAATCATAGAAAAGGAAAATCGTTTTTTTAAAAACTTTTGGGGGGAGGTGGGAGGAAGAGACAGCACTAGTCTGCCTCCTTACCACTTCCTGGACTCTGCTCACTGCAATCTGGGGCACAGGTAGGCTGCAACTCACAAGATGGAGGAGAATGATTTGGGGTGCACCCAGCAAAGCCTTAAGGGGCCTGGCAGGTGTGAGGGGAGGGCTCAGAGTTGCCTGGGAGCTGAATAGCCAATCCCCCGCCCCAGGTCTGCTGGCCTGGGGGTGGGGACTGGGACTGGGGAGCTGCTCTATTCACAGATCTCCTAGGAGACAGACAGGCTCAATCCACACTTTGGACTTCCTTCAGGTAAAGGCCTCACAAACTTGAAATCTAACAATACTGTTTGAATAAAACTTTACTCCCTCTCCTGGCCAAAAACGAAGTGCACAGTCCCTATTAAACACAGTTTAAACAGCTCACAGAAGCACCCTCTGATGTAGAATATCCCTGTTGCTGGGGGAGGCAGGGGGCTGGTTTCACTGGCTTGATAACACAAAATGGTGGCTGGGGGTGCACTGTTTAACATACAGGTCTTAGCACAGAGCAAAGGAGAAATTTGGAGGGAAAACTGAATAGTCACCAGGAATGAGAGGGAAAGACTACAGAGTTTGGACTGAAAATCCCACAATTCAACACGTTAAATGGAAGCAATCATGGGCAGGAAAACCACAAGTTTAAAACACAAAACAGGTGATAAAATATGCAATCACTGGCAGGTTAAAACTACAATTTTAAACTGTAACAACCACAGGCAAAGACAGTAATCACAGAAAGGGAAAATCGTTTTTTTTTTAACTTTTGGGGGAGGGGGGGGAGGAAGAGACAGCACTAGTCTGCCTCCTTACCACTTCCTGGACTCTGCTCACTGCAATCTGGGGCACAGGTAGGCTGCAACTCACAAGTTGGAGAAGAATGATTTGGGGTGCACCCAGCAAAGCCTTAAGGGGCCTGGGCAGGTGTGAGGGGAGGGCTCAGAGTTGCCTGGGAGCTGAATAGCCAACCCCCCGTCCCAGGTCTGCGGGCCTGGGGGTGGGGACTGGGACTGGGGAGCTGCTCTATTCACAGATCTCCTTAGAGACAGACAGGCTCAATCCACACTTTGGACTTCCTTCAGGTAAAGGCCTCACAAACTTGAAATCTAACAATACTGTTTGAATAAAACTTTACTCCCTCTCCTGGCCAAAAACGAAGTGCACAGTCCCTATTAAACACAGTTTAAACAGCTCACAGAAGCACCCTCTGATGTAGAATATCCCTGTTGCTGGGGGAGGCAGGGGGCTGGTTTCACTGGCTTGATAACACAAAATGGTGGCTGGGGGTGCACTGTTTAACATACAGGTCTTAGCACAGAGCAAAGGAGAAATTTGGAGGGAAAACTGAATAGTCACCAGGAATGAGAGGGAAAGACTACAGAGTTTGGACTTCAAATCCCACAATTCAACACGTTAAATGGAAGCAATCATGGGCAGGAAAACTACAAGTTTAAAACACAAAACAGGTGATAAAATATGCAATCACAGGCAGGTTAAAACTACAATTTTAAACTGTAACAACCACAGGCAAAGACAGTAATCACAGAAAGGGAAAATCGTTTTTTAAAAACTTTTGGGGGAGGGGGAGGAAGAGACAGCACTAGTCTGCCTCCTTACCACTTCCTGGACTCTGCTCACTGCAATCTGGGGCACAGGTAGGCTGCAACTCACAAGATGGAGGAGAATGATTTGGGGTGCACCCAGCAAAGCCTTAAGGGGCCTGGGCAGGTGTGAGGGGAGGGCTCAGAGTTGCCTGGGAGCTGAATAGCCAATCCCCCGTCCCAGGTCTGCTGGCCTGGGGGTGGGGACTGGGACTGGGGACCTGCTCTATTCACAGATCTCCTAGGAGACAGACAGGCTCAATCCACACTTTGGACTTCCTTCAGGTAAAGGCCTCACAAACTTGAAATCTGTTTCAAAAAAAGGACTGTCCGAGCAGAAACATTTTTCAGAAATTAGCAGGAAAGCACAAATAAGGCAAGATTGCCTTTTCCGCCGCAATGTTTAGGGCTGATCTGGAGCCCGCCTGCATCCTGCCCATCTTAAATCACATAGTGAATTCAAGGGCAGGTCTGAAGAATCTGCCCACTGCTCTTGGTACATACAGCAAGTGGGTGGGTGAATTTTATCTTATTTAATCCAGAGGAAGTGGGTATGAAAGTTCAAGCAGCTCTACCCTTATCAGTTTATTAACAGTCTACCTAGAAAAACCAAAACAAAAAGCGCAGAATGCCCTGCAGCACAAGTATTCCTTGGATCATGCAGGCAAGCCCCGGACACCAGATGTCTGGCTGGGGAAAGTTGAATTAATACAATAATCATTAAGGTAATTAGGATGCTCGACCCATCACGGTCCTCCTTAGTTAATTCCGCATAAACCCCGAGACCAACTTTATTTCCACTACACATGCGAGAAAAAAATGATAAACAATAAAATGTGCCATTTTCAAAGTTGAAGGAATTTAGTCGACAACTATGATCACCTCAGCTGTTCCAAATACTGCAGAATTGATCCGGAGCCTCTTCACGCCTCTAAGACCCACACCTATGTTCTTTCATATCTAGGATATTGATAGATTTCCCATTGTTACACAGGCAACCACCTACTAGCACAAAACTAAGAAACTAGCATCATAGGCTTAAGCGAGCATTTCTGGTGTGCGACACTCTCAAAGAAGACCGTTTACTCTTCTTCATGACTGCACTTCCTCCCAGTTTTATGGGCCTCCCCTCCTACTGCACACTGGTCTTTAATGAGGGAGCTGCTTAGTACCACAACTGGGGTGATGCATCTAAACTCTAGTTTACCTCAATACTGTATGGCAGTTCTCCATCACAAAGTCCACTCTCTCCCAAGCCCTAGTGTGATTGTAGCTTCAGAACACAAGCACCTGATTACCTCAATGGGGGCCGCTCTGCGTGCCCTTTAACATGGCCATTGGTGAGGGATGAAGCTGCTCATGAGCATAGTGTACGCAATAAAAAATAAATTTGAGGTATTCGCTGATCTTGAGTCCAGATCAGTGAATACCTCAATTTTTTTTATTGCGTACAGACCAGGGTCTCCAACCTTTTGCGTCATAAGAGCTACTTATGTTCAATGAAACGCATTGACAGCTACTAGTATTATTTGTGCTGTATAATTTCAATTTTTTTATATGTATAATAACTCAACCAAGCCAAATCTTTCTAATTTAATAAGCTGGGCTGCACACAGGTGAGCTACTCAGAGGTAGCTGGAGAGCTACAGTAGCTCACGAGCTACTGGTTGGAGACCACCTTCAACCCTTGTTCAAAGGTCACAAGTGACTGCATGCTCAAAGTCCCTACAGATTGGGAGGATGCGTCAGAGAATCTGTTATGGACCGGTCAGTGCTGGAAACTCATTTGACATTCAGGGTTTACCAGATCCTTAAAAGCCCAATAATGTGGCTAGTTCAGACACTCCGGAGTGCCTTCAATTCCTACAACACTTTGGTCACTCCATTTCAATACTTTACAAGTCACTGCCAGCCTAGAGATCTTCCCATACCAAGTTTAGCAGCATCAATACTTCTGTGCTGGATATCACTACCAGACCACAGCTTCTCCAATCCATCAGTGTTACCTGTCAATGCCAAAGTATGGTTACGCCCACAGGCTGCTGACACCATCACCTCAGCGCTCATCGACTCAATGAGTTTCGGGGCATCCAATCGTTGCAGGTCTCCATGCCCCAGTTGTCCTTTCTCATTACGACCCCAACTCCACAATGGAAGTACTAAGTCAAATTAAACAAGAAATAAATAATTATTTTCCACAGAAAATAATTATAGATTTTGAGCAGGCAATGATAAGTGCAATTCTAAAATCCTACCCACACACATCAATTCAGGGTTGTTACTATCATTTCAATCAGTGTCTATGGAGACACCTTCAGAAATCAACACTAAGGGGCTCATTATGATGGCGGAAGGACCGCCACCGCCGGGCCGGCGGTGGCGGTCCTTCCGCCATCACATAGTGATTTACCCACCGCCAAATTAGGATGGCGGTGGGTACCGCGGCAGACGAAAAGTCCGTCTGCCGCTTGTCCGCCGGAGGCAATCGAACCGATTGCCTGGCTGACGGAGCAGGGCCACTAATATGGTGGCGGTGCCTAGCAGGCACCGTCCGCCATATTAGGATGTGGGTTTGAAGAGGTCTTTTCATGGCGGCAATGCCGCCATGGAAAGGCTGGCGGGGATTGGGTTTGGGGGCCCGTTGCGGGCCCCCTTGTGGGCAAGGTGTCGCTGTACTGGGGGGTACCCATGGTACCCCCCCTCATTTCCATGCACCAAGTGGCAGGCACCGCGTGGTGCCTGCCACCTAGTGCAGGGAAACGCTGTGCACGCACTTTTGACATTGCGTGCGGTGCTGCAGCCAGCAGCACCGCCCGCAATGTCAAAAGCCTAGGATGCGCCCGCCAGTATGGCGGTCGCATCCTAATATGTGTGGTGGGACCGCCGCACGTCTGGCGGGCGGTCCTAGCACTGCTACGATGGCAGGCGGACTGATGTCCGCCCGCCATCGTAATGAGCCCCTAAGTGTTGAATATGCAACAAACAGTTCATTTGCGTACCAAATAAAAAAGCTTATTGCACTGGCCTACGTCCCAGTTACTGACGTGGCTGAACATTACAATCTTTTAATAGAAAGTCCTTACTACCAGCAACACGAACAAAAATTAAGTCCCCTCCTAGACTATTTTGAAGATACCTGGGTGGGAAGACTCCATAGATCAGGACATAGGAGACAACCAAAATACCAAATTCCTTGGTGGAATGTCTACCTTAGCACACTAAACCAAGAGGCAAAAACAAACAATGCTGTTGAAGGTTGGCATAATGCCTTTCAAGCAACAACAGGACGAGGTACACCTACTCTACACAAACTCCTACTCTCTCTCCAAAAAGAACAGAGCTACCAACAGCTAAGAATGGAGCAATCTGTAACACCAATCAGGCCTAAACTATCCAAACAAACTAAACAAATGTTTGAATACCTACAACAGCAAGTCAGACTATACCCAACATTAAGAGGCGTAGAATACTTAGCAATAATTGCCAAAAGCCTACTCTAAATCCTCAAAGCAGTTTAAAATGTATAATACTTTTCTGTTAAAATTATTAAAATGCATACAAATAAATTATATATTTTCACAAAATTAATTAATGTGTCTAATATATTTTTATTAATAAATAAATATATATATAAACATATTATTAAATATATGAAAATATAAACAACAGTAGCACTAACTCTCTTAGCATTTCCCTCCCACAATAAATTATTAAATTAACTTACCATTTCTGTAGCTGTCGACACAAAATCCCACATCTTGTAAAACAATCCAGGTAACTCATAATCCAAAATGAAAAATAATTTCCCCCAAAAAGTTAAAAATGCAACTGTTCCAAAAAGTAATCCTCCGTCCGTAAATCCACAATCGATAAACCATAAAAACCCGAAAAGTGTATTAAAAAGAAACGCTCCATGAAAACCCAAAAAATTAAGGAAGTGTAAAATAATTATTAGTTACTTAAACTAATATACACTTCCTTAATTAAAAAACGCAGTCTTCTGGTAACCGCAATTTCTATCGAACAAAACCTGTAAAAACACACAAGCATTCCCACCCACACAAATATACACATAATATACAATATAACAGTATTACAAACATTATACACACCATATTCATACATATTGTAACATACTTTAATATTTCTAAACTAGGCCTCAAAAAATAACGATGTATAAATCGCTAAAACCTAACGTACGCATAAAAAATGTCATAACTCCAAAAACCTAACTCTACACACACTAACTACAACCTAACTACCTTAAAATTTAATTAAAAATGTAGTTTAAATAAAGAAAAGTAATCTTACCTTCCTCGACGCGAAGCAGCACCCGACCGCGAGCTTCTCCCCTTCCAAATAACCCAAATCAACTTCGAACGGTTACAAAATACAAGCCCCAAACAAATATGGCAACTTTAAACAGATAAAATAAATGTAATTTGTTTAAAAAAATGTTATTACATTATACATAAATTACTTAAATGTTAAATTAAAATACTTAAAATTATAACTTATTTGTTTAAATGTATATTTTATTTTTTCTGCCTTTTAAAATTATAATAATAAATATTATTAAACACATATTTAATATTATAATTCCATATATGTACAAATTATATACATTTATAAAAAAATGTAATAATTTTATTTAATTTTAAAAAATGTCTACCTTATTACAAAAACGTATAAAAATTAAACCATGTAATAATAATATTAATATTTTATATATTAATATTAATAATTAAAATGTATTATTATTTGTTTAAAAAATGTTACTAAGTTTATATTTAAAAAATGCATTACAAAATTGTTAAAATTGTTATATTAATAATATGTTAAAAATATATGTAACTAAATAAAAAATGTTCACAATACCAAACTGAAATTAACAACTGTTATTAATAAAAAAAATCTCAAATGTATGTAAAAAAAATGTAATAGTACATTACCTGATATTACAAAGTTTACATAACTGTATCAAACAATGTACCAATGTTATAAAAATTTATTTATTTAATTATTAGATGTAAAAATGTACATATGTACAAAATATGTTGTGTCTGTAAAATAAATATGATTTACTATCTCTATGTATTGATTTATCTTACATATTTACAATAAAAGAAATATTTCTTGTTGATTTCAAAATCATTTACAATAAATAAACTTCTTTAAAAAAATAAAATGTTACATCTTTTGTGTATAATTTTATTAATGTTGTATTCAATGTTACATAATATGTTTTTATTAAATATACTGTTTAAAAGTATATGTTTTAATTAACTATATACACAATGTTATTTTTTTTAATTTAAAATTATGTTTTAAATAAAATATTATACTACTTTAACCTATATTATTTTTTTAATATTATAAATTAATACACACATATCTAAATTACTATTCCCACTCCAGTTAGCATTAATTCATTGTAAGTGTTGGACACTAAACTTAATTAATTTACTATTCCCACTCCAGTTAACATTAATCCAGGGTAGGTGCTGGACACTAAACTTAATTAATTTACTATTCCCACTCCAGTTAACATTAATCTAGGGTAGGTGCTGGACACTAAACTTAATTAATTTACTATTCCCACTCCAGTTAACATTAATATAGGGTAGGTGCTGGACACTAAACTTAATTAATTTACTATTCCCACTCCAGTTAACATTAATCTACGGTAGGTGCTGGACACTAAACTTAATTAATTTACTATTCCCACTCCAGTTAGTATTAAGTCAAAGTAGGTGTTTTACTCTAAAATTAATTAATTTACTATTCCCACTTCAGTTAGCATTAATTCAGGATAAGAGCTGGACACTAAACTTAATTAATTTACTATTCCCACTTCAGTTAGTATTAATTCAGGGTAGGTGCTGGACACTAAACTTAATTAATTTACTATTCCCACTCCAGTTTAACATTAATCTAGGGTAGGTGCTGGACACTAAACTTAATTAACTTACTATTCCCACTCCAGTTAGTATTAACTCAAAGTAGGTGCTGGACACTAAACTTAATTAATTTATTATTCCCACTCCAGTTAACATTAATCCACAGTAGGTGCTGGACACTAAACTTAATTAATTTACTATTCCCACTCCAGTTAACATTAGTCTAGGGTAGGTGCTGGACACTAAACTAAATTAATTTACTATTCCCACTCCAGTTATTATTAACTCAAGGTGGGTGCTGGACTCTAAACTTACTTATTTTACTATTCCCACTCCAATTATTATTAACTCAGGGTAGGTGCTGGACACTAAACTTAATTAATTTACTATTACCACTCCAGTTAGCATTAATGCAGGGTAGGTACTGGACACTAAACTTAATTAATTTACTATTCCCACTCCAGTTAACATTAATCTAGGGTAGGTGCTGGACACTAAACTAAATTAATTTACTATTCCCACTCCAGTTAGTATTAAGTCAGGGTAGGTGCTGGACTCTAAACTTAATTAATTTACTATTCCCACTCCAGTTAACATTAATCCAGGATAGGTGCTGGACACTTAACTTAATTAATTTACTATTCCCACTCCAGTTAGTATTAAGTCAGGGTAGATGCTGGATTCTAAACTTAATTAATTTACTATTCCCACTCCAGTTAGCATTAATCCAGGATAGGTGCTGGACACTTAACTTAATTAATTTACTATTCCCACTCCAGTTAGTATTAAGTCAGGGTAGGTGCTGGACTCTAAACTTAATTAGTTTACTATTCCCACTCCAGTTAGCATTAATTCCAGGTAGGTGCTGTGCACTAAACTTAATTAATTTACTATTCCCACCCCAGTTACCATTAAATAAAGATAGATGCTGTAAACAAAACATATTAAATTTACTATACCCACTGTAATTACTGTAAAATAAAAGGAGTTACCAAACATTATAAATATATATTTTTCTTTTCCCAATAACATTAATGTAATATCACTAACTATACTCTACATTAAATGTTAAATATTCACAATACCTATAATAATTCTATACACTTTATAATATAAATAATTACAATAATTTTACATTTATCAAATAAAAATATAACTTTTTAAAATATATTTTCAAATATTAATATGTTTATTATAATATTATAATTCACATATAAATAATATGTTATCTACATAAAACACATAGGGGTCGATTCCGATGTCGCCAAAAGTGCCTTCCCAATGCTATTCGTAGGCTTACCTTACGTCCGACTCGTATCCGGAGCTTTTTCCTACAAACTAGCAAGTACGATGCGTATAACAGGCAAATCTCCGACCGAATCGTCCGCTCCGATTCGTGCACTATGTCAGTAGCGAACAGGCTCAGGAAACACGGAAACCGAGTCGTACGGAGGCGCAACGTAACCAATTTCCTGATACGCAAGTACGATGCGTCCCCAATACGCGTCGCACAGGGCGCCGGCTCCAGCACGTCACAGCATCTGGACGAGGCGTATGAAAGCTCCGAGTCGCGCCAGAACACGATCAACGGGGACGAGACGGAGCAGCCATGTATCCAATCACGCATGTCTTCCCTATACTGTACGCCCATCGTTACCGACGCGCACGACGCAGAAGGTAAGTTAGACACCTACCACACACCAAAATGTCACGAGTACACGAAAGGAAACACCACCATAGGGGGGTGGATGCCTATCCCAAATAGCATATCCCACCCATAGGGGGGTGGATGCCTAACACTCACAGTATTGTCCACCCCATAGGGGTGGATGCCTATCACTCCCAGTATTGTCCACCCCATAGGGGGGTGGATGCCCATCACTCACAGCATATCCCACCCATAGGGGGGTGGATGCCTATCACTCACAGTATTGTCCACCCCATAGGCGGGTGGATGCCTATCACTCCCAGTATTGTCCACCCCATAGGGGGGTGGATGCCTATCACTCCCAACATATCTCACCCATTGAGGGCTGGATGCCTATCACTCCCAGTATTGTCCACCCCATAGGGGGGTGGGTGCCTAACACTCACAGTATTGTCCACCCCATAGGGGGGTGGATGCCTATCACTCACAGCATATCCCACCCATAGGGGGGTGGATGCCTATCACTCCCAGTATTGTCCACCCCATAGGGGGGTGGGTGCCTATCACTCACAGTATTGTCCACCCCATAGGGGGGTGGGTGCCTATCACTCCCATTATTGTCCACCCCCCTCACTCCCATTATTGTCCACCCCATAGGGGGGTGGATGCCTATCACTCCCAGCATATCCCTCCCATAGGGGGGTAGATGCCTATCACTCCCAGTATTGTCCACCCCATAGGGGGGTGGATGCCTATCACTCCCAGCATATCCCACCCATAGGGGGGTGGATGCCTATCACTCCAGTATTGTCCGCCCTATAGGGGGGTGGGTGCCTATCACTCACAGTATTGTCCACCCCATAGGGGTGTGGGTGCCTAACACTCACAGTATTGTCCACCCCATAGGGGGGTGGATGCCTATCAAAATAAATGACCATCCCCACTCATAGGGGGCAGGATGCCCATCAACACCAGGATACACACACATAGGGAGACTAAGCAAACCACCCACTCTACCATCTTTGCAACATTGCATGTTTGTATGTGAAAAATGCTCACAACACAGATTGTGGCAGTGGACATACAATGTGACTCACAACACATGTGTGCCCAAAATGTTAAGTGTGTCACTAATATCCTGCAGCAACTGATCACTGTGGTAATGGGGTCTAAACCCCCCATCATCAGTGTGACCAAAAGCTGATTGTGTGCATCAGAATTCCTGCATCTACTGATCATTGTGGTAATGGGGTCTAAACCCCCCATCACTACAGTGACCAAAAGCTGATTGTGTGCATCAGAATTCCTGCATCTACTGATCATTGTGGTAATGGGGTCTAAACCCCCCATCACTACAGTGACCAAAAGGTGATTGTGGGGTTCAAAATTCCTGCATCTACTGATCACTGTGGTAATGGGGTCTAAACCCCCCATCACCACAGTGACCAAAAGCTGATTGTGTGCATCAGAATTCCTGCATCTACTGATCATTGTGGTAATTGGGTCTAAACCCCCCATCACTACAGTGACCAAAAGGTGATTGTGGGGTTCAAAATTCCTGCATCTACTGATCATTGTGGTAATGGGGTCTAAACCCCCCATCACTACAGTGACCAAAAGGTGATTGTGGGGTACACCAATCCAGCATCAAATGATCATTGTGGTAATGGGACATAAACCCCCCCATCACCACAGTGACCAAAAGGTCATTGTGTACATGAAAATAGCAGCATCTTCAAAACAGCATGCATGAGTCCGTGTCCAAATTGCACAAGCAATGTTGTGGCAATGTAGTGGTTGTGTCACATACAAACATAGATTTGGTTTGGCAAATATTGCCGTGTATCACAAGAACACCCTCTGCCATGTGCAGACAAGCAGTGGCCATGATCCTTGACAATGACTCCAGTGAACAGTTAGACAATGTGCAAAGTGAGCACCATGAGGAATACACACGTATCTACACCAACAGACACACACACTAAAGAATCCTGTGGAGACTGTAGATGTTAGGTGAACAAGTCCCATACCATGTCAGCAATGGGAGATACCAAACATGATGAATGTGCAGGCTGATGAGCCAGGAGACGCAGGGACACTAGGGTAAAACCTCCCAAAAACATACTGCCAATGGCTGGGAAAAGACATTACAGTGCAGTGGTGCGGTTGCACAAACACAGACACCATTACAATAGCAAGTTCATGATACACATCATCAACATCATGTACATTATATGCAACACCACTGGATAACAAAAATGGCTTTATTCAGCAATAAAATATACATGAATGTTCATGCCACAATGCGAAATGGCCAATGGCCAGTCCATCAAAGAGTCCTACCAGGGTAACATGTGAAAACTTGTCATCCATTTATTGCCTGCACTGCTATGGACCAGGGACATCTCACCCCTTGGAGGGGCATACATAGTGGCAGGCCAGGCACCACAGGGACAGGATCAGGGGACAGGAGAATGGGGCAGGGGAGGTGTGGTGGGTGCAGGAGTGACGCCAGCAACTGCAGTGGAGGGGTCTGACACAGTGGGCGCCATCACCACTGCTGGGCACAAGTCAGATGTGGTGTTTTCCTGCACCACTGCAGTGTGCGGGACAGATGTGGTGGACGGGCTCTCAACTGCAGTGCCCAAATCAGACGGGGGATGTGCCTCCTACTGCAGTGCCAACATCAAGAGGAGTGAAATGGGGTTCAGATGAGGTGGGCAGGACAGAGGGGGGAGACACGGTCTCCACACCAGTGGCAGGAACAGGCTGAGCATGTGAGGCGGGGGCGGAAGTGCATGTGGAAGGGGGGAGGGCCTAAGCATCCTGGGTATGTGGTATGGGTGTGTGGGTGAACCTGGTGCAGGGAATGGCCGTAGGACCTGTGTATTGGCGTCCAGGGGGCTGCAGGATGGAGAGTGTGAGGTCGAAGCCTGTGCTTTTGGTGGTGTCTTACCCTTCCTGGTCCGGGGAGACTTGCGGGTGGGGGCCTCAGTGTCCATGCGCCTGGGGGAGGGTGTCCGTTTTGCAGGGGAACTCCCCTCTGTGCGTGGTGACTTCCTCTTCCCCTTGTAAGTTGGAGCAGATGGGTCTGTGGGGAAGAGGCCAAGGTCACAGAGGAAGAGCTGCTTGGAAGTGGGGGTAGTAGGTGAGGCAAGGGAAGGTGTTTTGGAGGGAGAGGCATCTGAGGAATGCGGAGTGCTTGTGGATGCCTGTATGTGTGTCTGTGACCCATCCCCTGTGTGTGTGCCATCAGTCCCCAGAGTGTGCGTGCTTGTGGATCTAGACTTTGGCTTGCGTGTCTGTGTGCTGCTATTGCCTGATGTGGTGCGTGCATGTGCGGGTGCGTGTGTCTGTTGGACAGGCAGGGGAGTGGTGACTGTGGATGTGGCAGAGGTAGCAGGGGTGAGGGCCTGTTGGAGAAGGGACACTGCTGCCGTCTGTGTGGAGGCCATGGCCTGAATGGTCCGATGTAGGGCAGACATGTTTGATGAGATGCCCTCCATGAAGGACACCAGTTGTGTCAACAGACTGGTGTGGGAATGGAGGACACTCAGCATTGCTGTCTGACCTACATGGAGCTGCTTCAGTAAGTCCACAGACTCCACACTCAGGGCAGCAGGGGAGACAGGGGCAGGGGGTGCGGTGCCTGGCACGAAAGAGACATGCTCCCTTACACGGGAGCCTCTACGGACATCTGGAATGGGAGCATATGGGAGGGTGGAGATGGTGGTGGTGGCGGGGCCAGACTTGCTAGGTGTTGTCTGGGGGCTGCTGGCACCCGCCTCCACAAGGGAGTCATCACTGAAGCTGGCGTGTTCCTCAGCCGAGGTGGACGTAGCCGAGGTCTCCTCAGTGTGGCTCCCCTCACCCTCCATTCCACTGGGTCCCTCCGAATCCTCCGCAGCAGACCCTGTCTGGCGCTGTGGCTCCTCATGGTCCGTGGAGCTGTCTCCTCCAGTGTCCGTAGATGTAACTGCAAATCAACAGGGTAAACAGAGAAACATCAGTCACCTGTATAGACATCACACATCACAGTCAGTACAGCACATGACAGCGCACGTTTGTGCATCATTTGCAGTAAATACTCTTAAGTGCAGACACATATTTGTAAAACAGACATGACAGTCTGCCAGTAAACCATGCCCCTCATATCCTACATGTCCATGGAGACATCAGTCTGGTGCATGTAGCCAGACACTACTCATTTGTGCACACATGCACCACATAGACAGTTGTCTGAACTGCAGGATTTGTGATGGAAATGTGTCAGTACACACATATACCATCTCCTGCCACTGAGTTTGTACATGTGTCAGGTAAAGGGATGGCCAAAGTAATTGTCAGTAATATGGATATGCTTCCTTCACCACACACCATGATGTGCTCATGTCTTGCTGGACGATGCCACAATTGAGTGCATGCAGGACAACTTCCATCACTGCAGGATACACTATAGCAAATGAAACAACATGCTACAGGGCAGTCTGGGTAATCAGTCATTGCTGCCTTCTGTCACTGGGGCAGTGCATCACAAAACCAACAGTCTGCACTGTATCTCAATCATGTAGTTGTGGGGAATATAAGCCCTGCATCTGTCAAGTGCACATGTTGCCCCACTGCTACCCACATGTTAAGGCAAATGATGATCCCACGTCATACATATGCCACAGTAGAGTGACAGCAAGCACAAGTCTGGCAACATGATCACATCACAGTCTGATGACAATGAAGTATAGCTGCCTGCACTTAAATTTTGTGGATACACCATCAGGCACAGTCAAGTGATTACACACCAATGTTTGACCCCATCGTGAAGATCCAACAGCCACATGTCAGCTGTCTGACCACCCAAAAATAATTGACACCCCAGGAGTCTAAAAAGCTAGCCCACTCCACAATGAGACAGAGGCTGACACCTGATTGCACATTGCACAATGCATTTAATTTACTTTGACACACATGATTAGGAGAACTGAGTGTACACCATGTCCGGAGTAGGCATACCTGACCTGGTCCATGTGCAACATGGGATTAGCCTGAACAGTAGGCATGTGTCCATGCATGTGTGACACACATGATGGACATACTTCAGAGATCACAACATTGTCACACATGCTGCATGTGTGTTTGGGAAACACCCCAGACACATATGGCGAGGCAGAGCATCAACTAGGACACGTATATATGGCCCACACAGAGTGCATGTCACATATCTGTCAATGTGCAGATACATGTCAATAAATTCCCCACTCATGAAGGCTAATACATTCTGCCGGTAGCAGATGCGGTCCCCCACATCAACCTTGGACAACAGCAGGCCCCCCGTGAGACATGTCACTGACTGAAAGGGACACACCTGTGTATCAGATGAGGAAGGGCCATTACAGAAATAATGGACATGATTCTAGTTCAAGCAGACAGACAAACTGTGGTAGCGTAACCAGGCTGAAGGAATGCAAAGATCATGTTAGACACAGTTCACAGACAAGGCATACACTTATCCCCTCCTTGCTGCTGTCTAGCCTTTAACAGCCCATCCAGGTCAGGGAAGACCACTGGCAGAATCCGGCGCATGTGGGGGTCAGGGTCCGGTGTCCGCCCCTACTGCGAGGAGGCGACAGCTTCAGCAGGACTCTAGCAATGCGTCTGGTCCAGCCACGTAGGTCCTGCCACCTCTTCTGGCAGCTGCGGATGCGACGCCTGTGGACCCCCACAGATCGAACTGCCCTGGCAATGGTCAGCCAGATCTCCTGTTTCTGATGGGCATCAACCTGTGAGGATGACAAAGTTAAAGGGCCATTAACACACATACAACATGTTTGTGCATCACACAGTTGGATAAACATGTGCTTTTCACAAGGGCATCTGATGTACACAGGTAGTGCAACTATGTGGATGGACACTTGTCCTGCATCACCAACATGGAAACATTGCCTGGGTAGTATGACCGTCTCTAAATGCACTCTCACAGCACAGTACCTGTTCACTGCAGGTACCTGCACACTTTGGGTGTGACAACTACTGAGTGAACATGCTAGCCACTGCTTCACACAATGCCATTAGTGCTAGTCAGACAAGATGCACAATGAGAGAGGATGTGGACTGCACACTCACCTGCTCCCTGGTTTCCCATACAGCTTGCTGTACTGTGGTAGGAGGCTGTCCAGCAGGGCCTGGTTTTCCTCCTCTGTGAAGGCTGGGGCCCTCTCCACAGTACGTGCCATTCTTGGAGCCAGAGGATACAGAGACAGCAGCAGTGGTAGCAGAGATGTCTATATGGAGCATTCAGTGCAGGCAAGTGAGCTCTCAGGGCAAGAGACAGCCTTATATCTGTGCTGCAGAGGCAGAATCGGTCCCATGCGTACAAAGTGATAGGCCCGACTCGTTCGCATCCTATGAATTAGTCCAATCCATGAGATAGGACGCATCGGACACGCCTACCGCAACGTTCAAAATACCTGCATCATGACAGTTTAGATTTTGATACATTTGTTCAAAAAGTAAACCGAATCGTACCGTACGCGAATCGTGCACGATGCAAAATGCGCGTCTGTCACCATGACGACCAACAGGCAATCAGTGCGTCCGGCTCGCTCAGGATGTGGCAGACGGGTGTATTGAAAACTCACCCGCGTCGGACAGCATTGAATCAAGCATGCAATCTGTCAGTCCGGCTCGGTCAGGATGTGGCAGACGCGTGTATTGAAAACTCACCCGCGTCGAACAGCATTGAATCAAGCATGCAATCTGTCAGTCCGGCTCAGTCAGGATGTGGCAGACGCGTGTATTGAAAACTCACCCGCGTCGAACAGCATTGAATCAAGCATGCAATCTGTCAGTCCGGCTCGGTCAGGATGTGGCAGACGCGTGCATGCAATGCCCACTCATCAACTCAGACAATGTATGTATGAATAATGGCATGCTGTATGCCCTGTGTGGATGGAGTTCTGCACATGTCAAATGGGACAGACACAAAAGACAAAACTACTCACATTATGATCCTAGCTTACAGTGCAACTATAGCAGTGTTTGTGAGGGACATGACTAGTGTGAGTGACCACTTCACAGATCAACCTATGCTTGGCCACTGTCCCAGGGGATCATTGTGTTGTGTAGGTCATACATCACATCATGACAATGTCCAGACCATGACAGTGTTGTGCATGGTGACAAGCTGTCTGTATGTAGTGTTGTTGCTAGGTTGTAATACCTTGTCCATGTCTGTGTACATTCAATTCATGTGCTATTTGACCTAAAAATCTATGGCTGATACTTAATTGTGTGTGTGTTGTGCATGTTACAATTGATCACATGGAGAGTGTCAGAGAACAGTGAGTAGTCACAGTACTACACTGTATTATTTGGTAATACATGACATAATTGTGTGTATGTTCATGCTCACATTGCTGTAATTTCTGGATTAGGTCAACCTCAGACATCTGACTTCACTGTGTCATCATTGTAAGTGCCACGCAATCTGTTGATACTGTATTACTTGAAGTTTAATTCATATAGTAATATGTGTACATACTTTGTCATGTGTTCCTCAGGGCACCAAATGTCCACAGACCCTTCCCGGATCTTGAAACCATGGTGGAGCGTGAGTGCATGAGGAAATACAGGTTCACAAGGGCATTAATTTCGGAATTGACAGACCAGTTGTCACCACACTTGCTACCTGGACGCACATATCCCTTTGCCCTGACCCCCAAGGTGAAGGTGATGGCGGCACTACATTTTTTGCCACAGGTTCGTTCCAGTTTACTGTGTCTGATGCTGGTGGGATGTCCCAGACGATGTTCAGTCGAGTGCTCCGGGATGTGTGTGAGGCCATGTTGAGGTTCCTCGACCTGTACATACATTTTCCCACACCGCCACAGTTCCGTGCCATTAAGGATGACTTTTATGCCCTGGGACACATGCCACATGTGATTGGATCGATTGATGGGACACATGTGGGTTTGGTTGCACCACGAGCCCATGAACAGGTTTACAGGAATCGTAAACACTTTCATTCAATCAATGCCCTTGTGGTATGTCTGGCGGACCAGATCATCTCCCATGTATGTGTGCGTTTCCCGGGATCTGCACACGACGCATACATAATGAGGATGAGTCGGATCCCCCAGCTGATGTCCCAGTTCATGAATGAGCGTGCCTGGCTTGTTGGTGAGTCAAGTTGTCAGTGTCAGTTGTGTGATCATTGTCTGTCATGTTGTACCCTGTTGTTGCTCAACTGATCCTTCATATTTGATAATTTTAGGAGACTCTGGATACCCAAACATGCCCTGGTTGCTGACACCACTCAGGAACCCGGTCACACCTGCTGATGTCCGTTACAACGGGGCACATGGGCGGACCAGGCGTGTGATTGAGCGCACATTTGGGCTGCTGAAGACCAGATTCCGCTGCCTTGACCGGACAGGAGGTGCCCTTCAATATTCCCCAGAGAAGGTGTGCAAAATCATTATAGTGTGCTGCATGCTTCACAACAAGGCTGTGAGGAATAAGCTACCGCTCATTCAGGATGACAGGGACCAACGTCCTCCCTCATGGGAGGATCCAGGCCTGGGGAACGTTGCCAGTGAGGAGGAGGAGGAAGAGGAGGTGGATGTCAGGAGACAGCTCATTGACAACTTCTTTACTTGAGTGTAAGTATGCATATATGTCTGATGATGCCTTTCCTAAGCGTGATGTGTGTATGTAGGACAATATGTTGTGATATGTGTGTGGGTCTGCTAATTTACAGGGTCATTGCCGTTGTACAGTGTATGTTAAGTTATGATGGTCTCCACTACATTGTTGAAATCACTCCTAGCAATTGGTCAGAATTTACAATGGACAATAGTGAGTCAATAATTGGATATGTCATCATGGCAAGTTGTATTTAAGACTGTACTATGTCTCTCCTTCACAGGCTCCTTTGGCTGTTGTGTGGGTACACACAACGCTGTTCCATAATGGATTTTCAATTTGGACCAGTACTCTCTGACAGCCAATCTATTTGGTCAGATTTGTCTTTTCTTTGGTTTATTTGGATACTTGGAACTGTAATCAGTTTGCTTTTGTGTTGAGCAGAGCTTCTGCCTGTGTAATAAACCTGTTACACACATTGATGTTTGCCTTCTCCGTTGCAAAAATATGCTACAACCGTTCATATCATGTTTTTCTGCCATGGTGTTCATTTCATTAGACAATGGTCTTTGTTTGTGCGGTTCAATGGTTTTAATTTGACAACAGTGTGTGCAATGTTTAATGTTGCATGTGCTATGTGTGTTGTGCTGACCTTGCGTGGCTATCTCTGGTATGTGTCATGTGACATTTCTTCATGAGGCGGTAGATGAATTGTAAGCTGGTCCCTAGGATCATGCTGTATTATGCTAAAGTTACCGGAGCCAAGCTGACATAATAGCTTTGTGTGTGACATTTTAGCACACATTCTTTCTGTGATTGTTGTGCAAGATGCCTTTGAGTCCACATGAGATCATTTTGGTACTGTTGAAGCGCTGCGCCACAAGGTTGAAAAACAGGACTCTTTGTAATGGTAGATCTAGTCAGCACGGATAGTTTCGCCATGAAATGCTACACTTTGTTACACATAAGTGGAATACTTGCATTACATTGACGCACAGGGCAATAATCTACACAGATGGAAGATCTACATATACGCACCAGTGCTTTGCTGTGCATATGCTGTGACCAGTACTCCTACTGTCTGAGGTGAGCGGTTGACCCGTATTGCCACAGAGTTCTTCAATGGTTTGTAGAATATGTCACCATCACAGGGAGGGTGGTGCTTTCCACACTGAGGTTGTAAACACATTTCACCTGTAGTATTATGTTTGATTATGGAAATGTATATTGTTTGAGAATCATGTTTACTGCTGCTGGGGCTAGCTCGTATGCTGCATTGTAGGACAACAGTCAGAGATTGTTTTTTCTCAAACGTGAATTATAGAACATTACACACACTCTGATTCATGATTTGGTGGACAAGCATGGGTGAGTGAGCGTGAATGTGTGCATTGCTACCTTGCTTCGGAGATGTTGTTAGTGCTGGCTACTGGGTGGTAGAATCATTGGGTGTCTTCTGTATATTTTGTTGAGATGATGAGACACCAGAGGTAGTGGGTCATTGGATTGTGTGTTCTGATGTGCAACTAATGTCCAACCATCCTTCAACAACGGCCTATTTTGCCGTGCATACTTCTGTATGAGAAGAATCACTACCACAGAACTCATGCACCTCATTGTGAGACAGTGCCAGGTGATACAGATCATGAGCTAATAAGTGGGTACAGTGTATAATTCACAGATGACACAGGGATTGTGTGAATATGAATTTATTAATGTGCATGTGAAAAATCTAACAGGTAAAGGTGATTGCATTCCCAAATTTATTATCCACAGTTCATAGAGGAGTTGGAAGTGTTGTCAGATGAAAATCCTTCTGAGCGAAATCCACAGTCCATTTGGCATTTAGTCCAACTTACATGCTCCATCCCATGTGGGAGAGTCCAGGGACTGTCAACAAAGTGAATGATTTGCACACAATGGAGGATATCCAGAGCATTTCTTTGGTTCCTGGGGGGATGCATGTCCATCAGTCTCTCACTTGCCATCCTTCCTTGGACGGCCCCTCCTCTTCTTTGTTGGGGGGACCCTCAGTATCAGGCTGCTGCGGCGGAGGGGACTCTACGCCAGACTCCTCATCCCTCCCTGTGGCAGTTGCCGATGTTGAGGCAACAGGTGTGGAGTGCACACGGGGAGGTGGGGTAATGTTGGTGGTTATCTGGCGTAGGCATGTAAGTATGTCCCTATGCACCGCAGTGAGATTGTCTATTTTCGACCAGTTGGACTCCATACGGTCCATGTGTTGGTCCATACGGTCCATGTGTTGGTCCACACGGTCCATATGGTTGTCCATCCGGTCGAAATGTGCAGCCTGCTGATGTTTTATGTCCCTGAGGATCCCGACAACCTGGCCAAAGTCTCCGGTGCATTCGCGATATACATCGAAAATGCGTTGTAACTCGGGGTCAGCTTGTTCTCCGACACCAGCTGTGGGACGTGTCCTCCCACCACGCACCCTCACACCACTCCTTTCCCTACCCGCACGGACATTGCCTGGCGTAGCACGCACTGACAGCTCCTGTCCTCCTTCATTGTTGACAGGGCTGGTATTTCCTGCCAAATCCAGATTGGGCTGTCTTGCTGTGCTCCCAGGGTTTTGTTGTCTGGGTGTGTCCGTGGGGATCCGGGGCGTCTGGATGTTAATGGACGTTGCAGGAGTGGTCGCTGGGGCTGCTGATCGTACTGGTGCCGCATGCTGACCCACACCGGAGGTGCCAGGTTGGTTCCCATCGCCCGAGGAGGTGTGAGAGTCATCCACACTGGAGGTCTCAGTGTCCGACGTTGTGCTGGAGCTGCTGGTGGACTCTGAATCTTCTCCAGATGATGCCCTCTGTTCTGGAGTGCCTGTGGGTAGTAGAGAGACACAATGTTAGTTGTGTATTTTCAGATGTTATGTTGTCATGCACAGCCAAATGTGAAGATGTTGTGGATAATGTTGCGTTTCCTTCTTATTTCTACTCATCAATCGTCACAGACACTGAGATATTTTGTAATCGGACATTGTTATTTTGGAGACATGTGCTTTACTGAGCATGTCCAGCTCTGTGCATCAATGTGCATGTATTGTTATCCTTGACTGTTCGTATTAATTTTTTGGCAAGTGTCACACTGTGCATGAGCCAGGTGTGTTGTTATTTCACACATCAGTGTTTTCACTATGACATACATACTGTAACTAATCTTATGTTTGGCAGGAATTGTGCATCTGTGCTTGCCTTTGTGGAGTTTCTCACAGTTACATTGCTGGGGTGACATGCAAACTCACTCTCCTGAATATGTGTCATCATTAGATGATTTTGCTTGGATGTATGTGTTGATGTGAACAATCAATGACATCACATGTGTAACCTCGTATGCAATAGCAACGCGTTTCTTCTGACAAATGCATTGTTACATGGCAGTCCTTGAAACACAGCTCATTACATTGGCATGCAGTAGGGGAGTAACTGACATGAGTAGTTGTATTATGCGATAATAGTATGATCTGACATTCCCTAATGTTGCCCACACTGGACTTGTAATGGTGAATAGTATAAGTTTGTACTCCTGCGCAGAGCCTACAGCAAGTTTGTGTGATGTTTCGCATTGTGCTGTTCTGCTATGTCCCAACATGGTTGTTGTTATGCGTGTGTAGTTTTTGCATTGTTTGTGAACGTATGCAATGTGAGTAGTCATATTTATGTTGATATTTTTCATCACTTTGCACACATGTGTATATCTTGATGTAGTGCATTTTGTTGCTGCATACTTTTGCACATGATCACTTCATGTACATTCTACTTCTTCTCCATGGACAGAGATCTTTCCCAGGGTTGGTCTTTTGCCTTTTCATGGTCAGAGCTGTGAGGTACAGTGTTTTTAGTGCTTGAGTTAGGCTGTGTTGACTTCTACCCCACTTTCCAATGGCAAACAGACCAGCTTACTCATCATTGTCAGAGGAGCAATGACAGTGAGGGTGGTAGTTTTCAAGGATGCTGAGACCGCTGACTGATGTTGAATTACAATGCTACACACAACAATGCCTTGTGCACATGACACAACGCAAGAGTGTCAGCCGTCTTGCATTACACCTCACATCTACTGTCCGTGGGCATTGTCCCTGATGTGTGTTTATCTGTGTGTGTTTTGTGTTATGTGGTGTGACAGCTAATTAGAGTGTGTCCTGTCCTCCACACACATTTGTAGCATGCACATTGAGGGCACATGTGACTGATCTATACCTGTCAGTGTGTGTAATGTGCAGTTAAGGTTATGGTCTGTAGTTGTGTGAGTAGGCCAAGAACTGGCAGTAGATATTTCCAAATTTCGTACAGGATGGCCCTGTGTAGCCATCTTGACAGGGCATTTGCATTCACTCTCAGGGACAGCATAGTGACAGGTGTGTTCTTGTGGGACTGGGGGGGGACTAGTGTGTGCTGGTGGCAGTAGTCATTGCTTCCACTCCTCCTCCCACCCAGGACAAATGGGCCAGCATGTTCCAGGGTTCCATGACAGTGTGTACAAAGTTACATTCCAGATGTCTGACAGTGGTGCCTGCAGTCATGCTGTACAGGACTGCCAACAGGGCCTTGTGTTCCCCACACCGATGGCCAGTGTCAGCCATCTTGACAGGGCATTTGCATTCACTCTCAGGGACAGCATAGTGACAGGTGTGTTCTTGTGGGACTGGGGGGGACTAGTGTGTGCTGGTGGCAGTAGTCATTGCTTCCACTCCTCCTCCCACCCAGGACAAATGGGCCAGCATGTTCCAGGGTTCCATGACAGTGTGTACAAAGTTACATTCAAGATGTGTTGCTGTGGTGTCTGTGGCTGTGTATTTGGGGTGAATTTAGACTATTTGTACATGTACTCACCAGGTTCTGGGATTCCAGCTAGTCCAGTTATGGCCTCCTGTGGGAGGAGGTCCCGCACCTTCACCTCCCAGGTGGTGAAATGCACCGGTTTATGACGTCCACCGCCAGTCTTGGTGCTCAGGGCATGTTCTCTGGCAATGAGCCTCTTTACCCTCCTGCGAACGTCATAATACCGGTTCCGGATATCCTCCTTTGTGCGCAAGGTAGGTGAATGGGCATTCACCTTGTTGACAATCCTCTCCCACATCTTGGTTCTCTGGGACTGGGAGGTCTGTTGGGCCAAGCTGCCAAATAACTGTGGCTCAACTCGGATGATTTCATCTATCATCACTTCCAACTCAGCAGCTAAGAACTGTGGATTCTTCTTTGGGGGCATGGTGATGGGTGTTGGTGGAGATGTGTGTGTGTGTGAAGGTGAGGGTGAGTGTGTGTGAGTGGAGGTGTGTTTCTTTGGTGCTAGTTGTGTGGAGGTTGTTTGGTGGATGAGATGTGTGTGTTTGTGGTAGCTAGATGAGTTGTCTGTCTAGTGGTGTGGTGTGCTTGCATGTCTGTCGAAGTAGCAAATGGTGTTGGGAAGTTTTGGCTCCCTTTATATAGGTTGTGTTGTGGGTGTGTCTTGTTAATTGAAAATGTGTTTTTTGGAGATGACAATGCGTTTTTTGGTAGTCTTCTTTCTGTTTCCATTGTTTTATTTTCTTCTCATTTGGTAAGTCGTTTTGACAGCACTTGATGCTTGTTCTTATGTAAATTGTTTTGGACGAGTCTGTTCCATTCATACTGGGCTATGTGGCATCGTTCGCGTCCGAGTCTGTCGTGTCGTGTTGATGCTTGGCTATGTGGCATCGTTCACGTCCGAGTCTGTCGGGTCGTGTTGATGCTTGGCTATGTGGCATCGTTCGCGTCCGAGTCTGTCAGGTCGTGTTGATGCTTGGCTATGTGGCATCGTTCGCGTCCGAGTCTGTCGGGTCGTGTTGATGCTTGGCTATGTGGCATCGTTCGCGTCCGAGTCTGTCGGGTCGTGTTGATGCTTGGCTATGTGGCATCGTTCGCGTCCGAGTCTGTCGGGTCGTGTTGATGCTTGGCTACATGGAGTCGTTCGCGTAAGTGTCTGTAAGTTGACGCTTGGCTATCTCGAATCTTGCGCGTACGAGTCTATCGCGTCAGGCTCCTTTCCTGCTGACTCGGACGTATAATATATTTTCCGGCCGAGTCGGTCGTAAATTTCGAGCTTCCATCGTACTCAGCTATTTGTAAGGCGTGTGTACGGTTCGGTCGGAAAAAATGATGGGTCCGTGTCGGGTAGTACGTTTTCCGGCCGAAATCGGAATCGACACCATAAAGTTTAATATTAAAAAATTATAATTTACATATTTCAAAACATTTATCTTATCTATTAAATATTCAAAAAGAATTTAAAAAATTATAATTTGATCATTTCTATTTTAATAAAATGATTTTTTTGTTTTTTGTTAGTAATATAACATTTTCTAACTTCATAAAAATCTATTTATTAATAATAAACACTTCAATATAAATATTATAAAACTAAAAATTGTCACTATAAACACATTAATTTCGAAATATGTTGTAATATGTTGTAATATTTTTTATTATTTGTAAATATTAAAATCAAAAAGCAAAAGGAGGAGGCTGCTGCAGTTGCGAGTGGAGCCGGAGCCGGGTTGAGCGGGGAGTGAGACGGCAGCTCACTGAAGGCCATTTTACCGCTCCCCTTTGCCCC
This sequence comes from Calotriton arnoldi, assembly GCA_963921515.1. Taxonomy (NCBI): domain Eukaryota; kingdom Metazoa; phylum Chordata; class Amphibia; order Caudata; family Salamandridae; genus Calotriton; species Calotriton arnoldi. The sequence goes on along the minus strand of CAWUFW010005547.1, from coordinate 874,774 downwards.
CTTCTCCTCTACAGCATTCCCTCTGGTAGCACGGGCAGTATGGGCAGTACGGGTGGAGCAATTCGGAAGCACCACCTCCAAGCCGCACCATATCGCACCACACCGTACCAAGCACCGCAGCTGCAGAATTTGAACGTTATTGCCGGTTTAAAAGCCGGTTTAAAGGCATAAACGGAGTCTAAGAGTGGAGGCAGCTTTGAGACGAGTGCGGCCGCCGGTAGTTGGCGGTCGCGAAGCGTGTGACCCAGGTAGACCGCGGAGGCGGCCCAACCAGGTTTGGGTGCAGCCTGCGGTCCCAACGCGGTCCTCACTCATCCTTTCTTCACTTTCCTTACTATCCTCACTCCCTGCCTGGCAGATGACGGCGGTAGCGGTAGTGAGCCCGTGAATGAGTGCGGAACCAAAGACAGCAAAGACAGCAAAGGACGGAAGACGGAGGAGGTGAAGGCAAAGATTCTTGTTGGCGCTGCTCGATTGAGCGAGTCTGGTGCACCGGAGAGAGTGCTGGAAGCTGAGCAAACGGATGGAGGATGGCTGACAGCAAGCAAGTGAGCAGCAGCGGTGATTCTCTGGGGGACGCGCGCACAAGTTGCCTATACCTGCCGTGAGGGGAACGGCTTTGCAGTTTCTGTCTTCGCCGCCGTGAGGGGAACGGCTCCAACTCCTATTAACTTCACGCCGCCGTGAGGGGAATGGCCTACATTTCCCAGCTGCCCCAGCATCGGCGCTGGGAAACAGCGTCAGCACAGGCGCCTCCCGCCAGGACAAAGCGCGGCTGCCCTCCCGCAGCGAAGCCCGGGCCAAGGGCGGGCCCGTCCGCGCCCGTCAGAGGCCGGGCTGGGCCTCCCTCTAACTTTCTAGCCCCGGGATCTGCAAATAAGGTACTGTGCTGTGTCCCCTAGATCTTTATCTTACAGTTATTGGAACTGTTTTTTCTTCTACTGGCACACAGTGAATACAGCTCGCATTCCAAATGACTCTATGCTGAGAATAATCTTGGAACATTTATTCCGCACTCATTTTTTATGTGTTTGTTTGAGTTGCACAGACCCATTTCTATTTTATCTTTGACTTTTGGAAAGCAAACTATATAAGTTGTTACCCGCATCGGCTCTGCAATTTTGTGTCTGTAGAATTTGGTACTCTAATCGCGCTGGTCTCAGATAGTGCTCCCTATTAGAGGTTTCCCCAATAGGTATCCCAGTAGTTGTGGATACCCATAGAGCCTTGTAGTGGAGATCTCTAACATTAAGTTCCTGTGCCCACTCTAAATCTAAACCCTTTTAACCAACGCTAGAGTCTAAACACAAAGATACTGTAGAATGGGGAGACGAACCTGCGTTGAAAAGAAACAGGCCCTGGCTATGCCCAAACCTAATACCAAACCAACTTCTATTGATAGGATGTTGGAAAAGGCCTTAGGAGCTGTGGCCACCGAAATAGAGCGCACTGAGAGACGACTGTCCCTGACCCCAAATCTAGAAATTGCAATGACTGACCCTAGCACCTCACAAACTATAGGGGTTTTGATAACTGATTCTCCCAGTGACCAAATATCAATAATTGAAGCAGTTAGCCCCGAGCAACCTAGGGCTGTCATATCTAACCAATCGGGTAAAAAAGGTAAACCCAAACCCAAAGTGAAAGCAGCAGTAAGAAGGAAGAAGCCTGCAGGAGCGATTCCTGATAATGGGAAATCTGGCATTGGTGACTTAGATGACAGCACAGAAACCACAAGCGATCAGCCAGGGTGGGTCACTAAGCTAGTGGTGGATCTACAGATCCAAATGAGGGATATAGTTAAGGATGAACTTAGACCTTTACAGGAGAGGGTTGACAGGTTGACAGTACTTTTCAATGACTGGACAAGCACTAGGGGGGCAGCCCATCGTAATGTTGGTCCTGAAAGCAGAATACGAGATCAGACCACTGCAGGTATTACACTGGCCAATCCAGGCCCTAAACCCAGTGAGCAAGCTCTGCTACCAACATCAAACAGGGAGACACATACATCGGAGGCTACCAGAGATAGTATCTTAAGGCCCCCATTGGTTACTTCTAATTTAGCCAATTGTCCACCTTTACTTCATAAATCTAGAGGGCAATGGCAAACAAAAATACAGCAGGTAGAGGGAGGTGCCCCCACAAGTACAGAAGCTACCAATGACTTCTTCCCCCTCCAGTCATAAACTTACCTCCTGCATCAACCCCTTATGTTCTTATCCTTGCAGGTATCCCTGAACTTAGAAGGGACCAATATGAATCCCACCAAGAATTAAAGAATAAATGTATCCATTGGCTTGTAAACCACAGGCATTATAGTTATGAGCATGTGGAAGAGATTTTAACTACACGCAGGGTGGGCTGGATAGGCAGGCGACATAAGGATTTACATGGAGATTGTATAGTAATTAATTTTAGAAACCCGTTGATGGCCCAAAAAGTTTTAGCTACAGAGGATGGGAGAAAATCGGGCGGCACTCAAGTGCTCCCATTGGGTTACTTCTACCCCCCAACAGGCCCCACCATGATATTAGGCATTATGAGCGGGGTTGGAGAAATGACACCAAGAATTGCGAGTTACCTCCCCCGGACCAGCACTGGCAAAGGCAATTTATTTTTAATATTCCCACAGCAAATAGGTATAGCAGCTTAGACGGAGTAGATTGACTCAAGGATCAGCCCCCCAACATTAAAGACCAAATATGCCTGCCCCCAACAGCAATCGAGGCTCAGGTTAGTGATATAGGACCTTGCATGCCGTGTGGGGAAGGTAAAGCCTGTGGGAGCATGAGCGGCTCCCCTGGCTGTGACATGGTATCGAGGGATAATCTAAAACTCTCACTAACCAGAGGGTCCGATTTGATGGGCGAAAGTGTGAAGAGAAAGGCCATACCGCAATCATCCCCTTTAGTGGCTAACAAACTGAACTGCCCCAATTGCCCAAAGACAAGGGTTTTATCATGGAATATTGCGGGTCTGAATAATAAGTTAAATGACCCAAATTGGGATCTCTTTATTTGCCAATACGAGATCTGCATGTTCCAGGAGACATGGGCCAGGGGGGATGTTTCCAAATTGGGTTTTGCCACTTTCAGTATTCCTGCAACATCAGGGGGCAAAGGGAGACCATCGGGAGGCCTTAGCACATGGGTGGGAGTTCACTTAGGTTGCACGGCCAAGCAGATTGACACAGTATCGAACGATATTTTATGTGTTATGCTGCAGTTTCCATCAAAGATTTCGGTAGCTCTTTTAAACGTGTACTCTAGACCAACCGCCCAGGGTAAGGAGTCTAAAACGTTGGAAGAACTAACTACGTTCTTAGCGACCATTGCAGATAAACATATGGTGATCTTAGGAGGGATTTTAATTGTCAGTTTGAGCCACTAGAGGGAATGCTCCAGGATAGCCTATATGATGAGGATAAATTTTGGGCAATCCCGGAGACCAGGTGTTCACCAGTCAAAAAATGGTGCCCCCTGGTGATCCAGATGAACTGCCTTGCTTTGAAACATTCCCTAAGAGCTTGCAATGGTAGAACTTTGTCTGACACATCGAGTAGTTATACCTTCCATAGAAATGAGCGTGGCTCTCTATTAGATTATATTTTAATTGACTCCAAATCCTGGGACAGGCTAATTGATTTTAAGGTTATTCCACGGTTAGACAGTGACCATTATGCGTTAGTACTTGAACTAAAAGAGCTCAATCCAGGGAGCGTCCTTAATATGGATAACCCTATTGATGCTAGGTTGACACTTTCAAATTGTAGGAGAAGAGTGCGATGGTCTGACATCAGTCAATCACAAGATAAACTTAGCACTTTATATGAAGCCCTGATCCCGGTGCTTCTGACAGCATCTAACTCAATAACTCACCATGGGGATAGTATAGACTCCGAGATGGTTATAATGAACCATGGCAGGTTAGGAGAAGTCACATTAGACTTCTTCTATCCCAAAAAACAAAATCGGCCAAGTAGGAAACCTCCCCACCCTTGGTATAATGATCATTGTCGTAATGCCAAAAGATCGCTGGTTCTGTCCATCAAGGCTAACGATCGCCCGTTAATTAAAACTGCTAGGTCGGCCTACAAGGTGGCCATTATTGAAGCCAAAAAAGGGTGGGAAATGGATAAGTGGGATGTTTTGAGAAGCTCCTTGGGAGCTAGGGATATGAGGACCTTCTGGAAAGTTGTCAACACAGGTAGCTCTGGTGCTAAATCACCGATAGAGCTGAATTTGGAAGCAGAGGTCTGGCGGGACCATTTTGAATCTCTCTACTCTAATGGAGATATACTGAACGCTGAGATAATAGAGGGATGCCCTTGGGGGACTGACTACTCCGCCAAGATAGACGATAGCTCTAGTACAAGTATAAGTTTAAATGAGATTAAGGGAGCCCTTGCCAAAATAGCTCCAGGTAAAGCACCTGGATTAGATAAAATTCCTGGGGATCTTTTCCGCAGTGAACCATCTGTATGGGCACCATACCTCTGGGTGCTATTTAATGCCATATTTCAAGGCATGAAGATTCCCCCCAGTTGGGCCGGAGCTGAAATAATCCCCATTTACAAAAAAGGCTCACCGCTATTACCAACCAATTATAGGCCGATCAGCCTCATAGACATTACGCAAAAAAAATTTGCACGTGTATTGCTGCTTCGGTTACAAACTTGGATGGAGGAACGGAAGATACTTACCCCCTACAGGCAGGGTTTAGAGAAAAACTGTCTACCTTGGACCAAATACTCAGGCTACAACTATTGCACTGGAAGATCGTGTGTTTAGAGGGTGGCAGCCTCTACTTAATATTTGTAGACCTGAGGTCAGCTTTGACTTGGTCCCAAGGGAAAATTGTGGGCAGTCCTCCATGAGATGGGGGTACCTGTATATCTATCCCAACTCATAAAGCGGCTGCATGAGGAAAACTTTGCCCAAATCAGGTTTGGTAAGGATGGAAAGCTAACTGCACCCATCCCGATCAAACGCGGTGTTCGACAGGGCTGTGTGCTTGCCCCTACTCTCTTTAGTCTATACATAAACGGTTTAATAGATTATTTACTTGTAGAGAAAGACCTCGATGCACCCAAGCTAGCCTCGCGTATAATCCCAGCAATGATGTTTGCCGATGTTACTCTATTAGTATCTAAATCACCCATGGGGATTCAGAGGGTACTCAATAGATTTGAAGCATTCTGTAGTGAAAGAGGATTAGAAATTAACCTACAGAAAACCAAATTTATGGCGTTTAGTAGCCCTAAAAGCACACGAGCAAACCCTTCACTAAATGGTAAACCCCTTGAGAGAGTCTCCTCTTTCGATTATCTCGGCATTACAATCACAGAGACTATGGATTGGGGGGCGCAAATCAAAAAATCATCACTAAAATTGTCACAATCGTCAGGTGGTATCATGAAGGTTTTCTGTAAGTCCAGCCAGAAACCAGTGAGTCCTGCCATTGAAATTTATAAGGTCCAAGCCAGGGGAGGAGCGCTATATGGCGCAGAACTATGGGGTCACTCTAGTTCTGAGAACCTAACGCAGACAGAGAACAACTTTCTCAGACAGTTGTTAAATCTCCCCACGGAGCACTCCGCTAACTCCGCTCCGATTAGACCTGGGTGTTAGGGCAATCACCGATGAATCTAACCTTAGACCTTTATTATATTGGCGCCGCCTGTGGGTTACTCCAGAACTTCTATCATACAGGGAGGAATTAAAAGAAGTGATGAACCTGCGGGGGGCAGCCAAACTGCCGTGGCTTGCGTATATCAAGCATATGCTAGCTAGTATGGGGTTGGGGGAACTCTGGGCTGACCCTGAGCCTGCTTGTATTTCACTCCCCAGGAAATCGTTAAAGGCCCATTATGGGGAGTATAAAATGGCTCAGCTTTTAGTAACCCCCGAGTAGGCAAGTTAACCTTAGCCTTTTTAGAAATCAAAGATAGGTATAGCTTTGAGCCGGCCTTGGACGACATCAAGCCGGCAGCTGCTAGAAAGCTTTTTCTTCAGTTTAGGCACGGGGTTTTGCCTCTCCGCTGTTTTACACACAAGTGGGGGTCCGCAAGTCCTGAAGTGCCCGGCATGTGACTGCCCTGCAGAGTCAGTACTCCATGTGTTTTTTAGCTGTCCTGGCTACTATAAGGCAAGAAAACGATGGCTGGTGCAGATTTGTAGAAACCTTGGAACTAGGCGCTGTTCTGATGCTTTCAGGATACTGAAACATGACTGTAGTATCCCGATTGTTTACTCAGTTGCAGGTTTTCTATTTTCTATGTGGTGTACCCGCAGGATATTTTTAAAAGCATCCTTAAATAGTTAAGACAATGATTCTGGAGGAAATGAAATAATCTTTTATCAAATTCCCGGAAAAAATATCTATCTATGGTCACTCTTGCCAGTTTTAAAATTAGGTCTTGTTTTTTAACATGATTAGTTTTACCTGAGCTATGTATGTAGGTATTCCAATTATGTCACAGGAAAATTGTTTTTCTATTTCATATGTTTTTTAAAGTATGTATATTTTTTTATATGTTCTTAATGCTTTTTAAAATGTTAGCATTGTTTCCTGTCCTTGAGTAGCTTACTAGTCTACTACTATAATTGTTGCGAAAACCCCACGCAGAAGCAGCCTGCATTGTGGGGTCCTCAGTGCTAGGTTGTGCCAATTGCTGCATAAAACTAGTGGTAATAATAGCGGTCATCTTTTTATGAAAACTGTTTTTATTTAAATTATTTATTTATTTGCACTATGCACTTTCCAAAAGTGAATCCTTGTCCTCTGCCTTGACCAACCCTCTGTTATATCCACTCCCTCGCTTTCCTTTGGTGAAGTAACTAGAATAGAGGGCATTTTTAAATTGAGTGTGGAAATTATTTACTTCATATGTGTGCCAGCAATGTCCATTACTGTTTTTATTATTTGTTTTTCACTACATGCAATTGATTTTCTTTGTAGTTTCAAATGTATCTGTATGTACTGTGTCTGTACTTTTAAGGTCATACTGACCGAAATAAAGTTTATTGAAATGAAAATGAAAATCAAATCTATAAAATACTAACCAACCTTCTAGCCTATAAACACAACTCCAAAATGCCGAAACAAAACCTTCGAAATACAAAAACATAATTGCCAAATTACATATATAAACCTGGATTTTTATTTAAATTTTATTCAATAATTTTAAAACACTAACCACCCTTCTCCCCTATAAACCCAACATCCTGCTCCAAAAACAAAATTTTTAAAATTACAAAATAAAATATTTAAATTACAATTTTAATTTTTAAATTTCATAAAAATTTAAAACAATTATTTTTAAAACACTCCCCACCCTTATTCCCTATAAAGCCAACATCCCACTCCGAAAACACTATTTTCTAAATTCGAAATTATATTTTCAAAATTTTATTTTTAAATTTCGAATTCATTATAAATTAAAATCAATTATTTTAAAATATTCCCCACCCTTATCCCCTATAAACCCAACATCCCACTCCTAAAGTTTTTTTTCTAAATTAGAAATTATATTTTCTAAATTATCATTTTAAATTTCGAATTTATTATAAATTAAAAACAATTATTTTAATACACTACCCACCTTATCCCCTATAAACACAACATCCCACTCCTAAAAATTATTAAACAAATTTTAGTTTTCATAACATTAACTAACTATTATTATACTCCAAACAAACTCTAAACAATTGAAAATATATTACAATAACGATATTTTAACATGACGACATTTTTACAGTCGATATTACAAACTTCGATATTTTTAACAATACTTAAAATCGATATTTTTAACATCGATATATAACATCGATATTTAATACTATCGATATACTAAACTCGATATTTAGGTATATCGATATTAAAAGTTCGATATAATGTCTACTTACCACATTTTTTGTTGCTCGAGTTCCCTTGAGTTCCTTGTCTCGACTATGCCTAAAAACAAATGCCAGTCGTAAAGGATGGATAGCAATTCTGGGAGACACATGAACTAGAGACTGTTGAGCAGGGAGGGAGTGACTCCGGTTCTGTGTGCCCTCCCATTGTAGGTTTTGGCCTTTTGGGCTGTGCAGTCTTATTCAGCATTTACAAGCAGCTGCCCAGAAGTCATGTTAATGGGGTGAATGCAGTATCCACACTGTCATGAATTACCCAATTCACTTGCACGTGGGCATTTCCATCTCTGACTGGAGTCTATCTTATGGTTTAGGAGAGCTGTTTTGCAAATCATCTTATTCTATGAGGAGACTGACCACACCGGACTCAGGAACGTTGTTCTGAATGTTGGAATGACTAAGAGCACCCTCAAGACAAGAAACCAGCCCTGCATGAGCAGGACACTATTTTTACAGGCACTTGTATGATGTGCTTAAGTGGAGAAATAATAATCCGGTGTGTTAAGCAAACCCCTATAGTATTAGCATATTTAACAAGCTTCTCGTGTGAAAGGCCAGTGAAACAAATGACTTTTAGCTAATGTACTTGGAAATTGTGTTGTAAATAAATCGTTCATATGACTCTATTTTTAAAATTTTCCTTTGATTTTTATTGTTTTACTCTCAAACAAAAATGAAACAAGATCATCAGTTCTCAGTAACATGTTAAAATCATCTCCACACTGATCCTCCAACTCACACCACATGCTACCCCCCAACCTGAAACTCCACAGTCAAGTACCAATACACTTACGACCTCCCTAAATTGCAACAACATATAACCATTTCATCTTCTAGTATATTTTTTAACTCAAAGCCTCCGAGGGGAAAGAAATTTCTCCAAGGTCCTGTGCAAAATATTGGAGTAGTGGGCATTACAATGCTCCCATTTTTAAAAACAGAATTCTTGGGAGAAGAACTCCTGCTATCCTCTCTGAAATAGACACGGCTCACTGAACTTGCACAGTGCAATGTGGGTGGGCAGCTGGTATTAACACATTTTCTAGGTCTCTCCCAAGATGGCCATGTTTCTGCCATGTAATCCCCTCATTGGTCATTTTATTTCTGCATCTAAGAATTTTCTTCCTGATGTCAGGTGGAGGGGTCAACTCCTCGGTCAATCTCTTTAATTCAGATGTGAATATACTCTCTCATCTTTGATTTAGGAGTGGCAGAAACAAGTCTCCGGGTGGGCAGCATTTAATTTACATGGCCAACAGATATCCTTTATGGTTTTTCTATCAGCTACTTTGGGATCTAATAGCCCAGTTTTTGCCTCGTTGGCACTATTTCCAGTCCTTAGATGGATGACCAAAGAGCACACTGAGGTCTTCCAGTTTAGTCATAAATCATACCCCCCCTCCCCTTTTCAGCATCTTCTCTCAGCTGCAGCATTGCTTTGTCTTTACCTGGTCACTTGCATGATGAGTGTTATTCTCTACAGTGGAGGGATGTTCACAGGAGACTGCAATTCGTATTCATCAATCTCAGCATTTGACTACTGAGGAAGTATACCTCATCCTGTAGTTCCTTTAAAGGGCTTCATCCTAGTTCCAGATTTTGATTTTTCTGTGGGATGATTTTCTTTGCAGCTTTCGCTCCCTTCTTTTAGGGCTCACTAAGCAGCAATTAAGGCCATAAGGGATACATTAACACATGCCTCTAATTAGGTTTTCTGTCTTCTAGGTTGCCAAAAGGTTTCAACCATCAGCAATCTGTAGTTCAGTGCTTCTGCAGGCCTCACTGAAGGTTTCTATCAAACCCTTGGGAGACATTCCCTATCTTATTTTGAACAAAAGGTATATTTCTAGTTCTTATTACATCCATTCACTAAATTGGAAAGTTGGGTAATTTCGTTCATCAGGAACTATTTCTAAATTATTTTCCTATAGCTTATTCTTCCGGCCAGGTGCTGGGTTTCATCCAAAGTCTTTCCTAAGTTTTAATTGGGTGTTATTTCTATGTAGGAGATTGCACTAAATTCACTCAATATCTGTGTCTCTTTTGAAGTACACATTTTCTTTTCGGGCCTCTGCGCCCTCTTTATCATATTCTACTTGGCAGCCAAGGGTCAGTCACCCATGGTTGTCACACTCAGTAGGCAGCTACGTTGTACTATATATGGCTTTTGGTTCAGAACTACATTGTGTAGACGCCACTATGACAAGGAAAAAATAAATAAGCATATTTTTATAGAGTACTTGAAAATCTCAGGCATTAGGAAAGAATCTTTTTTAAACTCAAATGGGCAATCCTCCAGCCTACCCTGGGACATCTCCCTAGACCATGGTCACTGTTCACGCCTCTCCCAGAAACATATTGCTCCTGTCACCACCCTCCTTCATCACCAGGCCCTCTGTCATGAAGCCACCCCCCTCAACCTTGAATACAGAATCAGCACCAGGAGAAGGCTTACCTGTCATGATTTTTTTTTTTTACTTTGAAAACCACACCCATTGAAGACTTTGCCATAACTGATTAAATCCTTGCTAGTAAGGTGCTACCACACTCTTGAGCCACATTTTTCTCCTAATGTACAGACTCCATTTAAGCAACAAAGGTTTTAAGTATGTCTTAATGGATGCAGCAACGAAAATTCTGGTAAAGCATGCCAAACTGTATCCTAACATGTGGTTTCCCAACTAGCATCCAACAATTACTGCCGTCATCAAGTCCAACCTCGAGCCTCTCAACCTCCACAAAATTGTGTCAGACCAACTCAATTCAACACGATATGATAGATGTCATCTTCTCACCTCCTGTAAATGTCTGGGTAACTAGCAACTCTCTAATAATCTGGAATGCCCATTATATTATTACATTTAAGGTCATCCTTCCAGCCAACTCAAAAACGACCCACAAGAGCACAAACATGTCTAGACAGAAGAAGAAACTGGACCTCCTCGTAACAAATTCACTCCTCACAATAGTCACAACCAACAAGTGACCATTGGATTTATCTGCTTTGTATAACTGTTTTTCCACCAGTTTAGACAACAAAATAATATTGAAGAACTCAAGTAAGTCCAACCCCCAATAAAAAACCACCATAGAACATTGACAAGATCTAAATAATAAGAAAAGAATTCAGCATCCTACAATGCAGATGGAGGAAATCGTGGAATGAGACTGACAAAACCTTACTACCTCATTATAACAGAGCCTACAAGGCAGCAACCAGAACTAGAAAAAGATAACACTACTCCAAACATAATCAATGCTGACTGCTAATTGAAGGAATTGAAGAACATTCTGACAGAATTCCGTAACCTAGAGTACTACAACTCAGAGACTATGCATTCTCAAGCCTTTTGCTAAATAATCTCCAAATCATCTAAAAAATTGTAAAGCTGGAGAACCACCTCAAAAAAAGAGCCAACATCCCTCTTCCACACAATGAGACCTCAACAAAAAGAGGCAGTGAATCAACCATCTCTTGTCACCTTAAACACACTCTATGAGGATAATTCCATAACCTTGTAAAGACAAGCAGATCATCGGGTTCTACATCCGATTCGGTATCCCCCCTCACGAAAAGCTTGGAAGATATGCTTCTGACAACCCGTTCCAGGGAAGTAGCTAGAACCTTGATAAATAGATACTTAAAGCAAGGACGAGCCCCATTGAAGGTAAAAACCTCCTATATCAGACCAGTTCTCAAAAAGAAGAATCTTGACCCATCAAATCCAGCAAACTACAGGCCAATTTCCAATCGCCATTCCACATAAAATTGATTGAAAGAGCAATTTTTACACAACTCTCAATTTCACTGAGGAACAAAACCTGTTGTTGGATCAACACTGTGGATTGAACTGGCACAAACACAGGATCTGCTATTATATCAATAATGCACGACCCAAAACTGGTGCTACTGCTATTATTGGATCTATCTGCAGCATTCCACGTGGTCCACTACCAAGTGCTACTGCTCAGACTGCAACATCTTTGCTCATGTGACAACAATGTAAAAGCGATTGCCTTCTACCTCAAAGATGGACAAGTCTGGTATTCCTGCCACCTTTCAAATCAATCTGTACCACCCTGTAGCGTGATGCCCACAGGTATCCATCATTTCTCTTCTTCAGTTAAGTATCCACCTAACCCCCTTGCCAGACCTGATTAAATCTTTAAACCTGGAATGCTACAACTATGCAGATAACATAAAGCATCCTAAAAATGGACAATCCAGAAAACCTCCATTCATTAAGACCTGACGACTGCCGTCACAGATACATGGATGACGAACAACCACCTAAAACTCAAGAACTAAATGGAAATCTTGACCTGCGGGCAGTGACACAAGCACCAGCCTACAACCTTATGGCCCAAAAAACATAATGTCCCAGCATCCACATCAAGAGAAATAAGGAAACTGTGGGTAACCATTGACTTAGTCCTGTCCCTTTCCCTATATCTCAACAGATTCATTAAGAACACCATATACACTGTGAAAACCTAAGGCACATTTTCTCTTACTTTGGGAACCAACAAAAGCTTCAAGCTGTCCTCGCCCTCATGATCTCCAAAGTCGACTATGCCCTTGCTTCCTGAATAACAAATCCATAATGCCCCAGCAAGACTTACTTCTCCTGTGCCTACACTCCAAAGAACAAATGACATTATATGTTCAGTTGGAGTTTAAACCATACCCACAAAAACATGACACTCTATATCAGCATCTTGGATCATCATGCCCCCATAAAAAAGAATTCTGTAGGAGGCGCTGCATTTTCAGTCCAAGCACCAGAACTCTGGAATTTCTTGCCAAGCAAAATCCGAAGCAAACAGGAGCACATGGAATTGAGATAAAAGGTGAAAACGTGGCTGTTTATGAGGTAAGCCCTAGACTACTGGTCTTGGAAAACAGTTGGAACTTGAATCAAGCTTCAACCTATACGTGGTGCACGGAAATCAAAATAGGCTGACAGCATGAAGGCAAGTACAGTTAAATTATCTGAAACAGAAACACCTATTCTTCCCCAACTACTAAGTAGCTACTCACCACTTCCAACTATGTAATGTCTCAATCAGGGGCGGCCGGTACGTTTTGGAGGGAGGGGGGCGTACGGGACACACACACACGCACACATACACATAACACTCAACCATGCATTCACACATGCGCGTACACACACACAAATACATTCATTCACAACACTCTTTCCCAAACATTCATACATACACGCATGCACGCACTAAACAATTTAAAAAGAAAACAAAAACGCACACTTACCTGCAGCCAGCTCTGCGCTGCCTCAGCGGTTCTAGAAGGCTTGGGACTGCTGCCTTCCCTCATTGGTTGACCTAAGGGAAGGCAGCAGTCCCAACGTCATCACAGAGTGGGATGGGGTCAGTGAGACTACTGATTTGACCCTCGAGCCTGGACGCTTCAGGGCTTAAAACTGAAGCGCCCAGGTGCGAGGCAATCAGTGACGCTACCCCTTGTCACTGAGGGGAGGGCCTCAGGAACCTTCGCTGAGCTGAGAACGTCACGCCCCAGCAGCTGTGACTTTCTCAGCCCAGCAAAGTTCAGTTCAGGCAGCCAGGAGCCATCGCTAAATGCGCATGTCTGGCTTCCTGAACTGAAAGTGAACAGTGTCTGTCAGGCTGACCTTTGTTCAGCCTGACAGACACTGCTCGTACGGGGCAAAAGGTGGAGGGGCGTGGCCCCTCCGCCCAAATGGACCGGCCGCGCCTGGTCTCAATAAAATACTATCTTCTTTCAAAGAAGAGGCCCGTGGTACGGGAAGTGAAGGTACTATACCATCTTAACTGAGCTGGAACTCTGTCATGCCTACATCTAATACACTCTAACACCTTCTTCTGAACAGCAACTGTAACATGTTCTTCCAAATGCATACCTTGTCATTCCAAGAGCTACTGCAGCATGGATGTAATTTAGGGGTTGCAGCTACGATCCCCAGATTTTCCCTTGAGACCCTTGGCACTGCTTTTGAAACTCCTGGCCTCGGAGGTGGTAAAATCAGTGCCAAGAACACAGGGGTGGCTCTGCACTCCTTATTCCCTGCCAATTGTTCATTATACTAATAATGATAGTGTAATAAAAATTAAGCACAATTAGCTAGAATAGAACTTTGTTGGCACCTTAGGTAAGTAAAAAAATGTTTTTAGGTGTATATTGTGTGCATGTTCTCAGATGAGAGTGTGTTTATGTAAGGGAGCGTGTGTATGTGTGAAAATCTATGTGTAAGTTTGTGTGTGGTGAAAGTGAGTATGAACCAATGACAAGTAGTGAGTGATAATGTGTAAAATTGCATGTCAGTAAGTATTAGTGAGTAGAAGTAAAAATCAGTCAGTGAGATGAGACTGCAAATGAGTGAGAATTATTAATAATGAGTGGAAGGGAGTGTTAGAGAGTGTGAATGAAAAATAGTGTGAGTGAGTGAATGGGGTGTTATGGTTGTGAGTCTGTCATTGTCACTGGCATACTATAGGTTATTCTTGTCTCATAGAGACACCCATGTCAAAATACTCGCACTGGCATACTTAAGGCAATTCTTAGCATGAAAGAAACCTGTGACAAAATACTGGCACTCGCACACTGGAGGTAATTCTTTGCATAATGGGCACCCATGGTAAAATACTGGTACTAGCATATTAGAGGTAGTTCTTGGCATTTGGTGCACCAGTAGAAAAATGCTGGCATACTTGATGAAATTCTTGGCATGGGCGTACCTGTATTAAAATGCTGGTGCTAGCACATTGGAGGTAATCCTTGGCATGAAGGAGGAGAACATGACATATGGGAGGGTGGCAACTATGACAAAGTGCTTCCCATTCAGCGAGAACATGGCCTGGCAGTTTGGGCTCGACTGTTCCTATCAGAGCAGAATCACGACTGATTTGCATATGGCTGGGTACAACCTTAAGTGGAATGGTGGGCAAAAGAAACAATGGGCTGGAATACTACAAATTGGAGGCCTTCTTCCCATCACCTTTTGTATGATTGATTTACCGCCGGCAAGGGTATGCCCAAACGTGGAACACTGAGCCACTGGAACAAAGCTACACCCGACTGACGAGACCCAAACAGGGCAAAACCTGTCTGGGACTGCTTGTGTTCTGGTTCAGAGAGGACCTGGCCTGACAGTTCGGGTTGGACTGTTCCTATTAGAGCAGAGTCAAGACTGATTTGCATATGGCTGGGTCAAACTAAGGTGACAATGGTGGACAAACGAACAGTGGGTTGGAAGGCTACCCCTAGCCATTGCCAGTTATTAGACAAATTACAAGCATTGCTCCCATTGTCTTGTGTGTGTTTAAAATACAGGCTCTGACAACTGAGGTAATTTTTTTAATTAAGCGTCACTCATATTATATGGCCTGCATAAATGGAAACATTTTGGCACTGGCATATTTTATCTAACTTTTGGTATAAGAAGCACCCACGGCATAATGGAGCACCCATGACAAAATGCTGGCCCTGGCACAGTGTAGGTAATTTTTGACATACAGGGGCACCCATAGCACATTTTGAAAAAAATGGGTTCATCTCCTGGTGAGTGTCAGGTTTTATTGGGGTAGCACACCATGAAAGGATTTGAATATTAATATTTAATAGATGCCCTTTCAGAGCCTATTACTGTTTAGTACATTTTTTGTGAAAATTGTTCTTTAAAATGTACTATTTAACCCCATTCTTTTCTTGAGGGGTGGGTGAAACCCCCTATTAGACTTCTAGCTCACTTGATTTGCTAGCTCACTACAAATACTCCCCAAAAAATTCAAATATCAAGTCGGCAGCCTAATGTGGGTGGTATCTAAAAATAGACATTTGAGTGTGTTGTGATATTGAACACAGTTATTATGGAACTTCAGCAGTGTCAATTATTGTGATGTCATCAGGGTTATGGTTATGTGACATGACTTCCTGAAAAAATTAAGGCTCAAGGGTCATACAATGTAGGGTGACCAGACGTCTCGGACAGTCCCTGTTTTGAGAGGACTGTCCCGGTGTCCCGACGCTTTTCCTAATTTTCAAGAAATGTCCCGGTTTTTGGCACAAAGATAAAATCATCCTGCAAAGCAGTAACGAAACTTTTACACTGCTTTCAAGAGACCTCTATAAGGTGATTTGATTTATTTTCTGTTTCTTTCAGGAAGCATGGGAGGCGGTCAACTGCCTGCTCGTAGCAGAGGAAAGACAGAGTATGTGGGGGGGGTCTCAGGGTGGAGGTCCAGCCACAGCTTTTATATAATGAAGCCTTGTAAATGCGTGTGAAAAAACAAATATATATATATATATACACATACATACATACATACATATAAATATATATATATATCCAAGGGAAAAGCGCTCCTGCTGGAAGCCGGAGTCCCGTGGGAGGTGGCGCGAAAGTCGGCGGAGCAGCCGATAATCCAATTATGCACAAAGTCAATCGATCGCGCTCTCAGAGACCACACCAAGTGTTGGGAACAGGTTGATTTATTCCATCATAAATCAAAACGTGACACGTTTCGGCCGACAAGCGGCCTTGATCACACAAAGTGCACAGTGCAAAACGTCCTCATTACATACACAGCGTAGGAAACTGAGGTTGGACAATGTATTGTACTCAGATCAGTGTGAATGCCGAAGTTGCATAGCCGCCATGTTGTAACATGTTAAATCACATGCTAAATCACAATGTGCGACCATCTGGCACAGAAACGGAATACATATATGTAAACATAAGGCATAAATGGCAAAGGTGAATGGTCACATGCTGGTGTGTGCGCGTAGCACGGTCCAAGAAAAGGGAGATTTAGCAAAACCGGATACGGTCGCCATCTTGAAATATCTAAGTGTCCCGCAAGGGGACTTGCCCTGGCTTCAAATATTGGATAATCACAATGTGAATACAGGTTAAGCCACGGGCGAAAAAACGGTCAGTGACCCCCAAGTGAGATAGGTCAACTGGCCAGGTGGTATCTCAGCAGTGTGTTGATATGGACTGCAAAGTGCAATTTAACAGGGACCGAAACAGCAGCATCTCGAAATACATTCCCCAAGTGGGAAAACCTGTGCAAGGCAGCTGTGTAGACTGAGGCATGAAAAACCAATGTGACAGCGTGTGAATCGTGATGTACAGAATGTACACAACATAAAAGAAAAGTTAAAGGAAATAGAAAGACAAAGTCATATCTGCGGTGATCGGAACATCAGGAGAGTGATGCCACGAGGAAAAGGGTAGGGACCCCTGTTGTTCAATCGATTCCATCCAGTGTGTCCCTTCCTTTCCTCCTGTAAAGAGAAAAGATAGAAAGTTAAAATCTTAAAAACACAGACAAGGTGACAAATAGTGCACAATTATAAACAGCACTTGGCATGCGCAGTTACATTTGTGTATACAGTTGGCTCATTATTGTATTACACCCCTATTCCTCATGTAGGTGTATTGCAATCTCCTCGTCAATGTTGTGTCCCTTGGGGTAGCGTGTTCCCAACTCAATGATATATCTGGATACACGCTTCCTCAACTGGAGTTCACGATTGCCCCCTCTGTGATTGCTTTCTACTTGTTCAATAATGAAGTACTGTAGTTTCGCACTATCTGAGTAGTGGTGTGTCTCAAAGTGGCTGGCTATGGGGTAGTGTTGATCTTTGTTGGATATGGCCCTCATATGTTCCAAAACACGCTTCTTGGCCATATGCGTGGTACTCCCCACATAGCGTAGGTTGCACTGGCACTCTAAGGCATACACAACAAAAGATGAGCTGCATGTGAGGAATTGGTGGATCAGTGTAGGCCTATTGCTGTTGGTGTTGGGATACTCCTTCCGCATGCGGCTACCGCGACAGGCTTTGCAGTGTCCGCATGGGAAGAAGCCCTGCAGATTAATGCCTCTTTCCTCTTTGGTGGTGATATCGCTATGCACCAGAATGTCCCTCATGCTGCGCCCCTTTCTGTATGTGATGCGTGGTCTATCTGGGATAGTGGTACCTATGATGGGATCTTTCTTTAACATGTCCCAGTTCTTGGTAAGGATATGTTGTACTTCCTTAGACCCACCATTGTATGTGAGGATGACTCTGGTGATGTCGTCAGTGTCATTGCAGTCTTCTTTGTTGTCATTTATTTCTAGGACGGTAGTTTTGCTAATGGTTTTGACCTTTTGTACTGCCCTACGTAGGACCCATCTGGGATAACCTCTCTCGGCAAATCTAGTTAGCATGATGTCTTGTTCCCTGGTAAAGGACTCCTTTGAGCTGCAGTTGCGTTTAGCTCTCAGGAGTTCCCCATAGGGGATACTCCACTTGAGCCTGTTGGGATGGCTGCTCATGGCATGGAGCAGACTATTCCCGGCAGTGGCTTTCCTGAAAAGGCTAGTGTGTAAGGTGTTGTTTTTGATTTCTACCTTGATGTCTAGGAATTCTACTACACTGTCGCTGATGTTGCTAGTCAATACTAGATTGCGATTGTTGTTGTTCAGTCTTTGTATGAAATCGTTAGCTTCGGTAATAGTTCCTCTCCAAATCAGGAAGAGGTCATCTATGTACCTCAGCCATAGAATAACCTTGTCAAAGTCACTTCTTAAGTTCATGTCTTTCCTTAACTCCGCCTCCCATGCCCCTAGGAACAAGTTTGCAAAACTAGGAGCGAAACAAGTCCCCATGGCAGTGCCGAGGATTTGTCTGTATATGTCTCCATTGAAGAGAAAAAAGTTATTGTTGAGACAGAACCTGATCATGGCAATGGTCATGTCTGTGTGCTCTAGGTGTTTAATGGATCTCTTAGAGAGGTATTTCTTGCATGCCAGGATCCCTAACTTGTGCTCGATGATAGTGTATAGAGAGCTGACATCCATTGTAATGAGCAGAAATTCGTCTTGCCACTCCACCCCTTGAATTTTCATCAGAAAGTCCTTCATATCTCTCACATAGGAGGGAAGGAGAACCACCTGGTCTTACAAAAAATGGTCCACGTATCTCGATACGTTTTCCAAGGCACTACCTCTGGAGGAGACAATTGGCCGACCCGGGGGATTAGTAATATCCTTATGAATTTTTGGAAGGAGGTAAAGAACAGGAAGTTTGGGGAATCTTTCTTCTAAAAACAGTACTGTTCCCACTCTAGTAACCCCTTGTCCCTCCAATCTGTGAGGTTGTTCCATATGCTAATGATGCTCTTGGTGTACTCATTTGTATTAGTGAGGGTGTAAAACAGAGGGTCACTCAGTTGGCGGTTGGCTTCTGCTATGTACATCTCCTTACTCATGATAACCACATTCCCTCCCTTGTCAGCAGGCCTGACGACGATGGAACTGTCAGTGGCTAAATTGGTGATTGCATTCTTTTGTGCTATGGTGAGATTGTATGATATAGGTACTGATTTCTTAAACCAAACTTTTTGTTTACATTTCAGCAATTGATCTGATACAATGTCTTGAAACGTGTCGATATTATCATGTGGCATTGTGGGTAAAAACGTGGACTTGGGTCTAAATCT
The DNA here is from genome assembly GCA_963921515.1 of Calotriton arnoldi. NCBI lineage: Eukaryota > Metazoa > Chordata > Amphibia > Caudata > Salamandridae > Calotriton > Calotriton arnoldi. The sequence goes on along the minus strand of CAWUFW010005547.1, from coordinate 855,363 downwards.
GGTGTTGGCCGCCTTGTCATAGCTGATTTCAAAGTCTCTCACCGTCTGATACAAATCATGATTGTCAGGTGCCCCTTCATTACCCAGTTCGTGTAGTGTTATGAGGGTATCGATATCACTGATATTAAGTTCATCATTAGGGGTAGGGTTGACACAAGGTTCTCTGCTGGTGTTGGGTTTAAGTTTATGCCATTTGTTTTATTTAAGCTTGCGGCAGAACTTAAAAAGGTCAATCCGGGTGTTGACATAGTTCAGGGGTTCAGTGGGGCAAAAGGATAATCCTAGACATAGAGTTCTGGTTTCTAAGTCACTCAAGGGTTTAGATGTGAGATTCACAATGGTGCGGTTTACCTCGGCATCATCCATTATAGGGCTGTGGTTGAGCGAGTTGCAATGCTTCCCATGCGCCCTCTGGAATTCCCTCTTCCTCTGCCTCTGTTTGTCTCGCGTTCTCCTTTTTCTCCTATGCCCCGACCTCTTCCTCTTCCTCGTTGATTTGTGTTCTTGTTCTTCGGTTTCGGTGTTGTGCAGGTTGTTTGCCAGCCCCTGCGGAGGAGCCGGAACTCGTCTAAAAAAGTTTTCAGTCATATCTCCGCCTCATTGCTGGATAAAGAGCTGACCGAACTTAAAGATGTAACTGATGTAGCTGAGATTTCCGTGTCTGCATCACTCTGGATTGTACCGCCGTCTTCCGTTGTTGTTGTGTTGGGCTGTTTTCCCTTGGTGCTCGGACCGGGCTCATCATATAAATGGTCGTATTTACGACTGTATGTCAAGATCCTTCCCGTCTCATAATCAACACAGTCCCGGTGTAGTTTACGTTGTTTCCTGGCCTTAATGTCGTCCTCGTAGTTGGTTAGCCTTTGTTTTAAATCATCATAGAATTTCGTAATGGTGTCTTGTTCGGGATTATTGCTGAGTTCATCCATAAATTGTTTAATTTCACCAATTATCCTCTCCCTGTCCTGCCATGCGTACTATACCAGAATTTCGAGCATGGTTTTTGTGGAATTTACTGCCCACTCTTCTAGCATTCTGGGGTCCGGGGACTCGTACGAGGGAGTGGTGTAAATTCTGAGTCCTCTATGTATCATCTCCTTGTCAATGTAATCTTGGAGGGAGATTGCCTCCCACCATTTGGAGATCTCTGTTTTGCTGAGTTTTTCCAATTTCTTGAGTAAATCTCTCACTGTGGTATTTTGAATAGTCTGTGCAGTTGCCATTTTGCCCTTCCCTGGGGCTCTTGCGAATAGCGTCTGCGCCACAGCACGTCTATTGCTGTCATCCCCCATCATTTATCACTCTCCTGTGCGTCTCGCACCGCACTGCTGCCTCTAAGCTCAGCCTGTCGTCTGGCTGTGAACGTGCTAAGTGCAGCGGCCAGCCAGAGACAAGCCCTGCACAACGGGAGCGGATGCAGCAAGCCCCCCGATATGGCATTAATCTGCAGGGCTTCTTCCCATGCGGACACTGCAAACCTGTCGCGGTAGCCGCATGTGGAAGGAGTATCTCAACACCAAAAGCAACAGGCCTACACTGATCCGCCAATTCCTCACATGCAGCTCATCTTTTGTCGTGTATGCCGTAGAGTGCCCGTGCAACCTACGCTATGTGGGGAGTACCACGCATATGGCCAAGAAGCGTGTTTTGGAACATATGAGGGCCATATCCAACAAAGATCAACACTACTATATAGCCAACCACTTTGAGACACACCACTACTCACATAGTGCGAAACTACAGTACTTCATTATTGAACAAGTAGAAAGCAATCACAGAGGGGGCAATCGTGAACTCCAGTTGAGGAAGCGTGAATCCAGATATATCATTGAGTTGGGAACAAGCTACCCCAAGGAACACAACATTGACGAGGAGATTGCAATACACCTACATGAGGAATAGGGGTGTAATACAATAATGAGCCAACTGTATACACAAATGTAACTGCGCATGCCAAGTGCTGTTCATAATAGTGCACTATTTGTCACCTAGTCTGTGTTTTTAAGATTTTAACTTTCTATCTTTTCTCTTTACAGGAGGAAAGGAAGGGACACACTGGATGGAATGGATAGAACAACAGGGGTCCCTACCCTTTTCCTCGTGGCATCACTCTCCTGATGTTCCGATCACCGCAGATAAGACTTTGTCTTTCTATTTCCTTTAACTTTTCTTTTATGTTGTGTACATTCTGTACATCACGATTCACACGCTGTCACATTGGTTTTTCATGCCTCAGTCTACAGAGCTGCTTTGCACTGATTTTCCCACTTGGGGAATGTATTTCGAGATGCTGCTGTTTCGGTCCCTGTTAAATTGCACTTTGCAGTCCATATCAACACACTGCTGAGATACCACCTGGCCAGTTGACCTATCTCACTTGGGTGTCACTGACCATTTTTGCGCCCTTGGCTTAACCTGTATTCACATTGTGATTATCCAATATTTGAAGCCAGGGCAAGTCCCCTTGCGGGACACTTAGACATTTCAAGATGGCGACTGTATCCGGTTTTGCTAAATCTCCCTTTTCTTGGACCGTGCTACGTGCACACACCAGCATGTGACCATTCGCCTTTGCCATTTATGCCTTATGTTTACATATATGTATTCCGTTTCTGTGCCAGATGGTCGCACATTGTGATTTAGCATGTGATTTAACACGTTACAACATGGCGGCCATGCAACTTCGGCATTCACACTGATCTGAGTACAATACATTGTCCAACCTCAGTTTCCTATGCTGTGTATGTAATGAGGACGTTTTGCACTGTACACTTTGTGTGATCAAGGCCGCTTGTCGGCCGAAACGCGTCACGTTTTGATTTATGATGGAATAAATCAACCTGTTCCCAACACTTGGTGTGGTCTCAGAGCGCGATCGATTGACTTTGTGCATATATATACGGAACACTAGTCATTTGTGGCTCTCCCCCTGTGGCCGCATGTTCATTGGAGGTAGTACGAGAGTGCTAGTGGGTGAGCCCCCAGATTGACAGCCAGGAAGAGGAACAAGGATGGCAGCTGTGGGATACCTGGGTCCTGTAGCGGGGCGGTTTCAGCGACTGCCAGCACGGGGTCCACAACTTACAGCAAGAAATGCCTTGCCCAGGAGACTGGCGCCAACTGGTGACTGGGCACTGCTGACGCCAACGCTAAAGTGGTGAGGTCTGTTTGGCATACTAACACATTTTTTTCCATCGGCCCCCTTCAACCCTGATTATGTGCCTGTTTTGAACTGAACATTCATACTGTTAGTCTTTCAGACATTGAGACTCTCGCCTTGACCATATAGCCTTTATGACACTACCTCTTGTATTTGATATTTGCCGGTAACCTCTGGGGTATTTTTCTTTTGGATCGTCATGCGGCATTCTGGGAGTGGTAGTCCCTTGATGATTCATCCCGGTGACTGGTGAAAGCATTCATGCGGATATTTCACACTGTGTGTATAATCTAACACCGGGTGGGAACTATAATTATCCTGATTCTAATCGCCTTGGCAATTGCTATTGGATCATGACCTTCCACAACACCTCAGGAGTCAGCACGGCATGCCAAACGGAGGTCAGAGGTCGCTCCATGACGAAGCTGTGAGCATTGGCGGTATACATTTTGGGGCTGAGACTGTCTCCATTGAACAATTGAATGACTTTTAGCAGTAGTATTTCTTAAACTGTTATATGTTTTCGTTTTTATATGTGCAGGCGGTACTAGATAAAACAGTTTGGCGCTACATATATATTTGTAAAATATTCTAGAACGGCAAAAATATACATTCTCTGCAACGTAATTTATTTATGTCAGCAACGACGATGGTAAATAACACAAGCTGTTTAATAGTTGCATTGTGCTAATTTTGAATTTAACATTTGCTTTACCAGTAATTATGACATGTTGCTGCAGGATACATCAGTTGGCTCTATTGGTGATGTATTGTGTGGACTTACTCGAGAGTATGTCTTCTATGTTAATTATGCATTCGAGTGGGATACACTATATATGAAGTGTGTGATAGGGCGCCAACTAGATTGACAAAGGCTTCTAAAGCCGAAACGCGTCTCTCTTACCTCATGGGTTGAGGGGGTCCTGAATGAATAAATTGATGCCGTACCCTGACAGCCTAGTGTCCGTGCCTCCTTCTATGGTTTACTCTGTGGGAGTTGGATGGTGTGTTCATATATATATATATATATATGTGATCAAGCCCAGTTGATGGGCGAAACGCGTCATCTGCCATGCTAAGCGTCAGCAAATAAAGAAGAAATCTATGCACTCAACTGGTGTCCGTGTCCAGCTTGTCAGCCAGCAGCTGTGGGAATTTGGTGAAACGACATATATATATATATATATATATATATATATATATATATATATATATATAGGGACAGGCCATATATGAAAGACTTTAGTCCTACTTTTATGTCTAACGCGTCCCGGTTTTTGCTTCTCAATTTCTGGTCTCCCTAATACAATTTGTTCAAAAAAACAGAGAGGGGCCCTCCTACGCCAAAGGGACAGGGCACCAAATTGCCAACCAGTCAAAATCAACAATTTCCTTTGGGTATGTATAGATAAAGTAAATCAATACCACTTCACAACGTCATTCATTCAGCATTCCACCAATATCACCAAGAGATTTGGATATATAAACAAATGTATACATTTATTTAAAAACAGACAAGAGATAGCAAATTTCATGGATTGAAACACAATATACAATAAATATGTGCAAGGCAAGTTTATCCATACAACTTGTATGTTCTGTATGCAAATTCAAAACCACATTCAAATTGTACTGAGTCAAAATTTCAGATTAAAACCATAATTAATATTTAACACAAGAAAAAAAGAGGTATCATAGACATTCACATTTGTCATTTAGAACCACTAATCGAACCAAAATCCTTGGTTAAACCACTGCATACAGAATGATCATTACTTACAACCAAAGTTACGTCGATCTAGTGTCAAATATTTCTGCGACGCGTTTCGGTGGGATTAAATGATCCAAACCACCTTCATCAGGAAACAAGTTGATGTTTCTCCCAACTCGAAATCAATTATAAAGGCATGGTGCCCAGCAAATATTTATAATCTTCTCCTAGGGGCACTCCTTAATTTCATGTGCCCCAAAAAACTGGTTTTCCAACGATCCCGTAAATTAGTGAATCTTTGCGTTGGACTGATTCTTTCTTGCCATGTAGACTGTGGGATTCAACAATCTCCACTATTATTATTGTTAGGCAACAATTACATCAATCTGCTTGAAAGGGGCCCCAAAGGTGCCGATAAAATCCACAGACTTTCCGTGTTTGTTCAGTCCCTAATACAATGTCATTTTGTGGATGCCATTTTAACGACACTTTGACTACTCCGGGCATTTTGGTGAATCTACGGCCATGTACTGCAGTACTACTTACATCTTCCGGGCAAGGGCCCACACTTCCTGAAATCCAGTGCGGTGCACCATGTCTTCCAGTCCGGTGACAGCCAGCTGTTTTATTTATTGTTTTTTGAATTTGTTGGATTGCAATGTATTTAATGTTTTACGGCTGTTTTTCTTATTGCTGCATTATATTCTATATTCTAACTATACGCAATAAACTTTATGATTATGACTTCCTCTTGCCAGTAATGAATCATATCCAAGCCGCAGCGTGCAGACTCGTTGCAGTGGATCCGCTGGTGTTCAGGTATCCCATGATGCAGTGCGCCCTAGTGCTCACTGGAAAGACATACTGCAGAGAAGCCGCCCGCTAATAGTCACGTCTTCTAAAAGGCTTTTCCATTTCCCCAGGTCCTCTGTGGGCAATCCCGGGCGCGTCTCGTAATGGAGGGGTGAGGGCAGGAGGGGCGGAGTGGGGGTCTTGAGCTGAACGATTTTCTGTTGTCATCCATCTTCTTTGGCGCTAAAAGCACTCTTCGGCTCCTGCTGTACCGGGCACAAGGCAGAGAGTGACTGCAGATGTGTGAGATGTGTAGTAGTTCCAAAGAAACTGGAATAGAGGGCCGAAGGAAATGGCCGAAGAGGAGGAGGGGGACAAACAGGGCAACCCCAGATCACGTTGATAGGCATCGGCTTGGGGCAAGCAAGGAGCATTCGGAGGGACAGATACATAAATACATGCATCGTTATAAACTGGGATGCATCAGAGTACCCTATGATGCATCCGTGATGCATGATGCTCACTCTGCTGCGTCGGTATTTTGTGAATTCCACTTGTATTTTTCTATTCATGTTTACAGCCAAGCCAGGCTCCCGTATCTGGGAGGGCTATGAAGAAGCCTTGATGGGCCATGAAGATACATGGGGGAAGTCGGCAAAAATCAGGATTACTGGAAATTTGTTTAGACTCTCACAACATCTGTTGAATATGGGCATGTCAAGGAAGCGATAGTAACACGTCTTTTGTAATGTTGGCTCTAGTGCCCAGCACCAATTTTTCTGTCCTTGACTTTAACCTGACTTCTGATGGGAGCTTAAATTCTCTGTCTTTACATGTAATGGAGTGTGGTGGCATACCCAGCTGTTCATTTGTTGATGGAGGATGTGATAGCATCAGCTTTCCTCCTCACTGTACTGCAGTGCTTAATTTGTAAAATATGAAGTGCAGGTGCTCAAATCTTTCTCGGAGGCCACACCTACTTTTCTCTGGCTCCACCCACTTCCTCCACTGGCTCCACCCACTTCCTCTATTAGCTCCACCCACATCCTCATCCCCACCCCCTGTCTACTCTACCTCTAACTCTGATTGCCTTTCTCTACCATTCCCTCCCTCAACTGTCAACACCAGTCTTTCTATATATCTTCCCTTCTCTCCTTCCTTGCCCATCTCTTGCTCCGTCATTTCTCTCTCTGTATCTGACATCACCCCTCTTTAACTCTGTCTCTCTCTGCTTCCTACCCTTCCTCCCTACTTTCTTCTAAGTTATTAAGACTTCACCTCACCTGGCTCCGACCTCCCTCTTGCTACCATGTTTCTGCAGCTGGTACTCTTTCTTCAGTTTATATTATTTCTACCAGGCTGGTAGTAATAATAAAGTGAAGAAAGTAGAGGCATAAATAAACTTAATTAAGCCCCAGGTATTGCTGTAGTAGACAATGAAGCTCTGCCAGCCTCCGCCAAAAATAAAGAAACAAAGAAAGCCAGTGGCAAGAAGAGTCCACTATCCACGGGGCCTCCAGCCACCTGTTAGCACCTATTTTTAGAAAGCGTACGTGACGGCTGAGTTTTTGGTGTATGAACCGTTAAACAGCCAGTTTGACGGATATCTTGTTCACCAGACGGTCATTTGACAAAAGAGCTCAGTGGGTCAGTTCATTCCCCTTCTTCAGCGATTTACATGTTGCATTCACGTCACAGGTTTGAATCTGGCTGGGCAGGACAGAGTTGGAAGTCGATAAAATGAATAGCATTGAACTTGGTAATTTCAAAAAGAGTTTTAAAAGCTTAACTGGCCAATCCAGTTTACAGCGGGCGTTAGGTCAACCGTCCATATGGCTCCCGACCGCTCCGACCGACTCGTTCCCGGGTCTAACCGCACCGACCGACTCGCACCGCGCAATGGAGACGTTCCCCGGCCGGGTAAGTACGATGCGCGCCGTGAGCAGTCCGACCGAGCCGCGCACTCCGGCTCGAAAGAGCTGTCGGAGCCGTACTTTGGGGGTCCGTGTCGGACCCCCCTGTACGCGTAGCCGTGCGAGTCGCACACAGGGGGGACCCATGGCCTGTGCGTGTACGGCGCGATCGCTTCGCCGCGTACACGCTGTAGGGGCGCCCTTGTCCGCCTCGCACCCATTGAGTCAATGGGAGCCCGCGTACGCGTTGTACGACAGGCTCCCATTGACTTCAATGGGAGTCCGACCGACTCGAGTCCGATGGCATACGTGCGCATCGTACTCGTTCGGTCCGGACTGCACGGAGTCCGATTCGGTCGGAAATCTCTCCGGGTCCGGCTCGGTCGGGAGATTTCCGGCCCGAATCGAATCGGCCCCTGTGTGTTGCTAACGTGAATTCTTTTGCACTGCTGTTTCTGCTGTTTCTATCCTTGGGTGCACGAACATGGCAATGGCATGGCAATGCCGGTTTATACAATGCCTGTAAATTCACCCAGGTATTTATGCCCGCTAGACCGCTAGTACTACTGATGATCATTCAAGGCAGTGCTGGCGAGGTAAAACCGTGGTACCCTACAGAGCATGCTGAGGATGCACACACGGAACCCCACATGAGTAGCAAAGAGATGTAAAATTTAGGGGTGGGCTTTCTTAATTTACATGGAATGACAGACAAAAGCAGCCATAAAGACCCGACCCTTGACAACTCGTCCAATGCAGAATGTTGCCCAAATGAGAAAGGCCTCCACTGCTTGAAATTCAACATTAATGTGAAAACGTTGTCAATTGGAAAGGCAGCGCACAACATCGAACAGAAATCGAGCAGCCTTGCCAATAAACTTCTGATAATGATACTTATTGCTAAGTATAAAGAAACAATGCGTTTGCCATGCCAGATTTTAAACTTGTAGCCTGCAGATTATAAATAGTCTTTTACAATGAGTGCTGCTATTAAGCTCAGGTGGCAAGCGGACGCGGTATTCATTAGCCCCCCAGCATACCCTCCCCACCCCCACAGCCCCTCCCGCCACCAGGACTAGGGCTGGAACTTGAAGTCACTACTCGTCACGCAATATAACTGGCTTCGAATTAAATTAATGGAGGACATTGCAGGTGGTTGACGGACCTACTCCTGTCAGTTGTTTTTGCACATCGTCTTCTTAATCTGCATATAAGGCATGATTACAACTTACTTTACATTACAAGCACAAAAACCATGGCACGCTTAAAGAGCTCTTTTACCAGTGTATATGCCTATGATGGGCTCATTTATTAGGTGTGGTCTGTTTGGGAAGGAATGGATACTTCAAGGGCGGGGGCAGGCCTTTAACTTCTTAACCCTGGCCAGCCCTATCTATTGTGATATATAATAAATGTGTATGTGGGCCGGCGGCCGCTACTAGGCCAGGGCAGGCACAGTGCGTCATTGAGTCTTGTGGAGCCCCCACCGAAGCCACGGAGGATACTATTACTACTAAGTTCAAAGGCAGGGGCCGGGCAGGGCCTTTGACTGTAACACTGGCCGGCCCGGCCCTATTGTGATAATAATGTGTGTACGGCGTCGGCGGCCGCTACTAGGCCAAGCCGCAGACCAGGAACAGAACAGAGCGCCATCGAATGGAGCCGGAGCTACCCGGTGCCCGACACCACGCCACCACTGACTGGGCATGTGGCATGGCATGATGTCTGACTGACTGCTACAGTACTTACGGTTACACTCGTCGTGGTCGGCCGGGGCTGCGGGGCACTTTATTAACTGATAGGCCGCCTGGTGGTGCTGCCTGCCCTCAACGTGGTCGGACTGGCTCTAACTCGTGGGGATGCGGGTGTGCTGGGGCGTGGCAAGCGGAAAAAATCTCTGCACGCAGCGCGCACAGCCAAAACTGACCCAATCAATGTCTGGACTCCCGCCCAGTACTGCTCCCGAGTCCCGCCCACCACCGGCAACAGTCCTGAACTAAGGGCCGCGCCCGCGCAACGCCGCGCGGCCGCCATGATAATAATGCCATGAGTATCATTATTATGAATAATGAATGCAGCCAGCAATTGCTTTGCTCCGGGCCTCCGGCTCACATTCACACTGACTGACTCAAACGAAGCACACTAGGACTCAGGAGACCCAGAACAACACTCTGCGCCGACTCCGAGTCACTGAGTCAGTATTGCATCATGTCATCATATGTGACGACGTGCAGTCGTGCAGACGCGTGTAGACCCGGCCCTGAAAAGTAAGTGCCAGTGCTAAGCACCGGAAAGCACCGGCACAAATTAAGCACTGCTGTACTGATATTTATCCACACAGCAGGCTATTCAGGTTTTTTAGGGACCTGGTTCTAGTGACCCGGGAAAGGGCACTAGGACCCTGCTATGGACAGAGGGGTCAGGAGGGAACCGGACACCACATCCGGTCAGGGGTGTGGGGAGGACACTAAGAGGAGACGGGGATCGGAAGCGGAGGTGCACAGCCAGCTCGTGACGACGATACAAGAATAAAGAAACCTAATCCCCCCCCAAAAAAAAAAAAAGAACAGGGGAGGAAAATGAGCGACAATGAGGAGAAGCAGAGCACGCAAGCAATTTTACGCAGGCCTCTACCATTTAGCCTATCAGAGCCGCAAGCAGGCATCAGGTGGGAAAGATGGATCAGAAAATTTGAGCGCTACATGAGCGCCACGGACGTCCCGGACAGCAAACAACTGCACCTACTTCTGAATCTCGCAGGGGACGAAATAGAAGATCTACTGTTAACTTTCCCCGACGATCAAACAGCGAATTACAAGGGAGTGATAAAGAGTCTCACACAGAAATTTGACCCTCAACGAAATGTTGATTTTGAGAGGTACACGTTTAACACTGCATGCCAGCAAGGAGAAGAGAGCTTAGACGATTTCGCGACGAGACTGAGGAAACTGGTTGCGTATTGCGAATTTGACAAATTCGACAATGAGCAAGCAATAAGATTGCGTATTATCTAAGGTTGTCAATCAGTGGAGTTCCGAACACGCATCCTGAAGGACCCAACGACGCTGGAAAAGATATTGACAAAGGCTCGCACGGAGGCACGGGCCACAGCGCAGGCCAAACAGATGGAGACGGGAAAGGTGAAGAGAGTGGCGTCAGCATATCGTGTCACTGGGAATTTCAAAAAGAAAGAGTTCCAGGCGCCAGTCCCAACAAAGAAGTGCGACCAAACATGCTACCGATGTTCCCATATGTTGGTGCCTACCCAGCAATGGGCCAGAAGTGCAGGAAATGTAATAGGGACAATCACTTTTCAAGCACGTGCATGACCAGACAATTCAGAAGCGAGAGAGGCAGAACAATGAGACCACGGATGACCAGCAACAGGTATGCACAATTCATGGAAATGGCAAATCGCAGTTCCTCTGACGAGTCCGAAGAGACAGCAGCACCTGTGAGAGTAGAGAGACTATATCTAATGTCAGACGCACCCAAGGAGGAGAAAACAACAGAGCACATTCATCTCGTGGAGAAGCAGCAAATAAAGAAAACCGCCACTGTAAACATTGATGTGGGGAGCCACCAAGCAAAGTTTGTGCTTGACAGCGGAGCCACATGCAACATCATGTGCAGCATAGAATACGAGAAAATGAAAGTGAAACCACAGCTATCACCGTCGACCGTGGATGTGTTCACGTGGGGCTCCAGAAGACCAGTAGAAAACATGGGAAAATTCATGGAAACTCTAAGTCCTACCAAGAAGAAGTACACGTGCTCAAGGGTGATATCCCAGCACCATGCCTGCTAAGCAACGTGACGGCACAGGTGATGGGGCTACTAGCAATGACATACCACAAGTCAGAAACGGAGAACATTCTACAAGAATACCCAACCATACTGAAGGGTCTCGGCAAGCTAAAAGGAAAACAGATAACTTTACATATCAATGAGTCAATTAAGCCGGTGGCCCAACATCATAGACGAGTACCGATCCACCTACAACCACAAGTTGAGGAAGAGATAACAAGCTTACTGGCACAAGACATCATTGAACATGCTGAAGGGCCAACGCCGTGGGTATCTCCGATTGTGGCAGTTCCAAAGAAGGACACCTCAAAGATCCGCATCTGTGTAGACATGAGGATCCCAAACACCGCAATCGCAAGGGAACGTCACCCGGGCCACACCTCAACGACATGATCAGCTGTCTCACTGGGGCCTGCCGATTCTCGAAGCTGGACCTGTGCAAAGGGTACCATCAATTAGAGCTAGATCACCAGTCCCGGTACATCACGACATTCTCCACACACCTGGGTCTGTTCAGATACAAGCGACTGAGCTTCGGAATATCATCGGCAGCGGAGATATTCCAGGAGACAATAAGGCAGGTGATAAGGCCGGTACAGAACAGCCTCAACTATAGTGATGACATTTTGGTATTTGGCAAAACAGACAAAGAACATGACACCGCTTTGTGTCAAGTGTGTTCACAGCTGGAGCAAGCGGGCCTGACGCTGAATGGAGACAAATGCGAGCTGGGGAGAGGGGAATTGGTGTTCTTCGGACACATCTTCTCCAAGCACGGGATGAGGCCAGACCCCAGCAAAGTAGAAACGCTGAAGAATGCAAATCCTCCAACGGATGTTGCAGAAGTGAGATCGTTTCTAGGACTTGCCAGCTACTGTGCTCGATATATACAGGATTTTGCCACGGTGAGCACACCGCTAAGAGAACTGACCAGACAAGGGCAGAAGTTCGTCTGGTCCCAGGAATGCGACAAGGCATTCGAAGACATCAGAAAAGCGGTGATGACAGGTGCGGGTCGCTTACTTTGACCCGCACCTGTGCACTGAACTGACTGTAGATGCCAGCCCGGTAGGACTAGGGGCAATACTAGCGCAACACCTGCCAGGGAGAGACTCACCAAGAAAAATCGTCGCGTATGCCAGCAAAAGCTGAACAGACATTGAGAAGGCATACTCGCAACCAGAAAAGGAAAGCCTAGCAGTGGTCTGGGCGTGTGAACACTACCACATGTTCATCTACGGGAAGTCATTCACCATCATAACTGACCACCAGGCACTGGTAACGATCTATGGCAGCCCGGCCACCAAAATGCCACCCAGGATCGAGCGCTGGGGCATAAGGCTGATGGACTACGACTTCACGATTGTACACAAGCCAGGGAAGGAACACAACCCGGCAGACTACATGTCGAGACACCCGCTGCCGCAGGCACAGGCGATGACATCAATGGCAGAAGAGTACCTAAATTTCATACTCAAGCAAAACACCCCGGCACCTATAACACTAGCGGAGCTAGCAAAGGAGACTAAGGACGATGCAACGCTGCAACTGGCCATGGAGACAATGAGAAGGCAGAGATGGAGGCACGTCAACAATAACTGCACATGGGGAGGAGTATGCAAGGAAGAAGTATTGGCTCTAAAGAAGATACATGAAGAGCTGTCTGAGACAGACACAGAAATAATGATGCGAAGGACAAGAATAGTGATCCCGAATTCACTCAGGTGGCAACTGGTCAATCTGGCTCATGAATCACACAGAGGCATGGTAGCAACGAAGAAACTGCTAAGAGAGAAAGTATGGTTCCCTGGCCTGGACCGCATGGTGGAAAACACCATCATGACATGTCACCTCTGTCAGGTGACGGGCTCACCAGCCAAGCATGAACCACTACAGATGTCCGAACTGCCAAGAGCGGTGTGGACAACACTAGCAGCTTATTTCTTTGGGCCGTTGGACACAGGCCATTATCTGTTGGTAGTCATGGATGAGTACTCGCGATTTCCTATAGTGCGACAGGTGTCATCAACATCAGCAACAGCAACACTACCAATACTGGATGACATCTTTGCAGCCTGGGGCTCACCAGAAACGCTGAAAACAGACAATGGTCCTCCGTTCTCAGGAGAAGAGTTCCGCAGATTCATGGTCTACCTAGGAGTAAACCACAGGAAGATAACTCCGCTATGGCCGCAGGCGAATGGAATGGTGGAGAGGTTCATGGGGAGCATCAAAAAGGTAGCTCAAAGAGCGAAGCTGGCGCAGATATCGCTCGGCCAAGCTCTGTGTCAGATGCTACGTGACTACAGAAACACGCCCCATAGCACCACAGGAAGATGCCCGGCGGAGCTAGTACTGGGAAGGACATGCAGGACGAGACTACCGCAAGTAGAAGCAATCATGGCACCAGAAAACAGCAGCATTGCAGCTAAGGACAGAGAGGCGAAAGGGAAGATGAAAAACTACGCAGATGCCAGACGGCACGCCATCCCGTCACACCTGAAGGAAGGGGACACAGTGATAGTGCGTCAACGACAGCAGAGGAAATCTGACAGCATGTTCTCCAAAGACCCGCTGACAGTAACGAAAGTGAAGGGCCCAATGATCACGGCGGAGTCAGAACACCAGAGGATCACACGGAATATCTCACACTTCAAAGGACTGAAAGAGAAACATGAAGAGGACCAAGATGAGGAAACAGCAGAACAAAAAGGGTCGGAGAGCAACGGACAGGAGCAAGGACCAGCGGAAGAGCAACAAATGGAGACCGGCCCAAGAAGAGCATGCAGGAAGCACAAAAGACTAATAGAGGAAATGTAACGGGCGAAAGCACACCGGCACGTCACCTGACAGACTTGCATCTATGACCATCTACCCATCTATGGGTTTGACGTGCTCGTCATTTCTTTGTGACCAAAGGGGGAGATGTAGTGACCTGGGGAAGGGCACTAGGACCCTGCTATGGACAGAGGGGTCAGGAGGGAACCGGACACCACATCCAGTCGGGTGTGGGGAGGACACTAAGAGGAGACGGGGATCGGAAGCGGAGGTGCACAGCCAGCTCGTGACGACGATACAAGAATAAAGAAACCTAATCCCCTACCCGTGTCCTGTGTACTTTGTGGGTCCGGGGACATGACACTGGTGAAAGACTACTTGTGGGTTCCTATTCTTAGTTCTCTCCCAAAAATGTTCGAGCATCCATAACAAATGTTTTATTCTAATAGATATTGTAGTGCCACTTGACAAAAGTAGAGAGTATTGAAAGAAAATGTTACACAGGGTAGGGGTTGTCTTTGGGTACTTTTCAAAGCATGAATGACAAATGGAGCTTTTTAAAACAGTGTGCGCAAGTAACAATAATCAAAATAGTATATGTTTTTATAGTTGTGGGTAACCAGGTTTCCCTCATGAATTTTAGAGAAACTGGTAAATGTTGCATTTTAATGGACGCTAGGTCGGGAACATTGTTTAAAATACAATAGGATAAAAACAGAATTTTTAAAAGGATTTGTAGTTTTTCTCTAATAATTATTTAAAGAAAAGGCATGGTGTATTTAAAGCACTTATGGCAGTAGCCGCCAGATAGTAGGGTATGAGAAAATGGCACACAAGAGAATAATTTACAAATGCACTTAAAAATAGGGTAAATCTATAATTGGTTTATATGGTATCTATGAATGTGGGGATAAACTTGGACTGATTCATCCACATGCTAAGGCACAGTAAAATTGAAGTATTCTGTGACATGTGATCGACTCTGACCATGCCCTATAAGCTTTTCAGACACACCACCTGTAATAAATCCTTACTATTAATAACCAGTAATATTTTAGCATTTCTATTGTGGTTTCTGCACCTCTTGTTGAGGATTAAAAGCTCTTCCTACGTAGGCCACTAGTAGGACCGAATCTTACACGGCATGGATGTGGATGAGTTTTGGTTTGGTATCACCTAATATGTAGAGTTTTCATGTGTGTGAGTACCCTTAGGGTGTGCCTCAAATTTGTCACAGCAGAATGTAAACATGGTTGACACATAAGACGGTGTACTAAAGATAGAGCAGGATTCAACGTCAAGTGATCTGCTTTTAGCAGAGCCCAAGTCGCGTTCGTGACCTGCCTACAATTGGCTTTGACATTCATTTTTAGGTCGACCCTAGCGCAGCGCGCATGCACTGCTCTAGGAGATGACCTCTTGGAATCACTCCAGCTTTTCAGCAAACTCCTGCGTGTGGCTTTTTTTTTTTTTGCACACGTTGTATTGGCCATTGCGTGTGGCTTTCAAAAATGAAAGCACGCAATTGGCCAAAGGCGGGTGCATGTCCCACCTTTCCCAGTAAATGTTTCCTCCCACGGCCTACAGCTGTCGGGAGCGAGCAGCGGCGCGCAGGGTGCCATCTGTTCTGGGTCATATTACAAAGGTCGCTTTTACTTTCGCGGCCGGTCTTGTTTTTATAGCACATGTTACAGCAGATTTTTGATTTTGTGGAGCTGTTAATTAGCCCTGGTACTTCTTACCCTTGGACGGGGTTGGAAAGCGTGTCTGTAGTTAACAAACTTATCACTGCAGCAAGCTGGTATCCCGCTGAGCTATTATGTCAGGCTTTGTATATGTTTCCTTCCGGTCACGCATGGCTCTCCGCAACAAGTGAGTGAGCTATCTTCCAATGGCCATCCTCTCAGGGCTCATGCCTGTCTTTTGTCTCTTTCCCTGATTTGTTTTTGCCTCTTCATCTTTCGCTGGCTCATTTCTTCTCACGTTATCTCATATCTTCTACTCCCCCTCCCTCCATTTCTTCCAGCCTTTCGCCTCTTAAATCGAAGACTCATTCGCCCAGCTTGAGACATTTTCAGGCAGTCTTTCCTTCTGCTCCTGTGCTGCCGTCATGACCACTGAGCCCAGGGGTAGCAACAAAGTGCTAGATGTCCTCAGGGTGAAAAAGTAGTAGCAATGGTTGCCTCTGGCTATTCTTAACCGCTGCTTTAAACAAAAACAAGCATTTGCAATGCAATAGGTCTCGCATTTACGCGAGTTTGAGCTATTGCCATTGCAAATAACAGTGCCTTTTATTTTTGTTTTTAAAACATAAATAAAAGGCATTGTTATTTACAATGCCAATAGCTTAAAGTCGCGTAAATGCGAGACCTATTGTATTGCAAATGCCTGTTTTTCCTCCTGTTTGGAAATGTCCCTCTTGGATTTCTCAAATGTTGACAAGAATGGGTTAACCCCAGCCGCAGTCTTGGGAAATAACATGTGTTACTATTACCCAACTCGGTGGCACTCCTTTTATTCCCCTGCACCCATGAATCAGGTCGCATGAAATTCGATCCTGCAGATTGCACACAGACTTCTGCAGCAGGCGCAAGAACCCACCGAGGTGCCTTCGGCCTCATTAATATTTAATGGCTTTTGACAGCCTAATGGCGGTTCACAAAGACGGTTCTAGGCACAGAATAGCTGGAAAAGATTATAATGTGCAAATCACGGGGTGCAACATATAGGTTACCAGCGCACATGAAATATAAATAGATATTTTTTTATTTTGCACTTTGCTTTATTTTGTTAAGCTGTTATACGGCAACTTTATCACGATCTACAAGCATATTCGATTTACTTCCATTATTTGTTTCACTGAATATCTAGTCCACTTTTTATTGTACATCGCGTTTTCACTGTTTCCACATCTTTTTATAACCCGTTATTTGAATGTCCGTTTGTAAAATTACTTTTAAAGCGCCTTAACGCTTCCAGGGTCTACTTCGTGCGTTAGAAAACATCAAATAAGCAACAAGTCTGGTATATCACGACATGCACACTTTACGCATAAAACACAAGAAAATGGGACTGAGATCTCAAACAATAGTAAACTACACATGCGCTTAAGAGTCAAACTTTTACGCACCGCGGAATTTACACATCTAATTCCACTTCTTTGTGAATCAGGCACAGTTTTCGTCCAAAATTACTAAAAGGGGCCAAAATATGGGAAGAGATTTAAGGAAAACTCCTGGGTATTTAATTTACATTGAAATTGAAGGGGAGAAAGTCCGAAGTTAGAGAAAGTTCATTTTACGTTACCCAAATCTGGAGTCTATCCACATGTCTTGTACGCCGTGCTACATTTTAGGTGAATCTCCTAAGAGTTACCAGGGTCGCCGATTCATCCTTCCAGAGGGACCTGAGCACTCGGCTATTTTTGACGCTATTTTTATTTTGTGCGAGTGCGACCCTCTTTTACATCTGTTACCTTTGAGCAAGTCTTGTAAAAAGTTCTAATTAACCGGCATGAAGATTCATTTGCTGACGCCCCATAACACCCCCTCCCCCTTTTCTGTCCCCTTCAGGGAGAGGAGCTCCCGAGCAGGGTGTTCACTCCAGAGACAACACAGCCAGGAATGTGCCCCCAGCAGTTGCTCCGGGATGTCTGCCCTGCTCAGATCACAGCCTGCCCATAGCAGGACGCATGCCACGACACTGAACCGGGCATTAATACACGATAAATACCCAACACTGACCCCCAGCGCCTCGAACGGTACCCCGACTTCGAGCTGTGTGCTCCCCGACAGCAGGGATTCGGTGTAAGGTAGCATCCCACCCCCTGCTGCTCCTGATGTCTGTGTCAGAAGAGGGAGTGGGAGGAGGGAGAGGACAAAGATGGGCTTCAGTCGCTAACTTTGAGCGTGCGAAAGTGAAAGCACGGTGGGAGCGCGCGAAAGTGAAAGCTGAGATCGCCAAAGAGACGCCGTGCGCGTGCACATCTCCTGTCCGACGCGAGCGTTACCTGGGGTTCAAGAGGCAAGGCTGGCACCGGCCTGGGGCTCCTCCGGTCTTCGGGCACTAGGCTCCTGGTGAAGCTGCACGGAGAAGGAGCGGGGCAGCCTCATGTTTTGCGGCTGGCGAGGACGGAAGGGGGACAGGAGATGTGCACATCGCGTGACTGTACGTGCGTGTTCACGGGCGCGTTCATAATTGCAGTCCGTCCTGCGCGTGCACATCTCCTGTCTCCCTTCCGAAGCAAGTCGGTAACAATACATCTCGCTAGCGACAGCGCTTTCGCGCTGTGTCGCTAGGCGAGACCTAAAAATGAAGTGCAGGTTCTCGCCAAACTGAGTGGGGTGGAGTAAATGAGTGGGTTAAAGGCGTGACTAAGAGGTGGGCATTTAAGGCAATCTAACAAGAGACACAAAGTGATCTTCGAAAATAGCAGGGCGCACAGCCCAATTCTTGTAACCACAGGTGCCATTTTAAATAGGAGACTGCATTTGTGCCTCTAAACCTGAAGTTTTCTTAGCAAATGTATTTTAAATGCTCATGCTGACAACCCTTTGCTGTGAGAAGCAAAGGGTTGTCTACAATTTCATACATTCACTATGAGTTTTCCAGATTGTTCACAAATAAATAGTTTTTTTAAAGACGCATTTTGTGACCTAAACATTTCCTCTTAATCAAACACCGTGTCTCTTCTAGATTTGAAGTGAAATGGGCAGAATTAGTTGAGAATGAGGGACTCCTTTTCACAAAAGAAAGAGCGGATATAGCAGTGATCAGTTATGCTATGTAGTTTTAAGAAAAAAAGTGATACTAAGTGACTGGACGAATAGAAGAGCTATTGTAATTGTAAATGTATTTATGTAGCGCTTACAACCCCTGGCAAGGCATTGAAGCGCTTTTTTGGCGAGTAGGGCGCTAGTCCAGAACCCAAGATAAGTAGTTAATAACACGTAAGTACATATTTTATTTTTTTCTTGATCATTAGTTGTGTTTTGTGTGTTCTCTTGCTATCCACAAATGGAAAGGTGTGGATCGCAGATCTATGATACATTGTATTTAAATGTGACTTTCCTGCTTGGCCACTTTGTGTGATCTTGAACATGCTTCATCTCACTTACCTGTCACAAATGTGAGTGAGCAAATTGGTTCAATGCTGGCATTGAGTTATACTTTAATTTTAAATACTCTTGTATAAACGACATGATTTCCACGCACCTACATTTCCACAATAAGGCAACACCTACACTACATTAGTAGAGGCGGACCGACTCTCATGCGGCGGATTAAAACAGCTTCCTGAACCTAAATGAAGTAGAAACATGTATAGTTTTGCACATTGGAGAGGAGGTGATATCATTGCACAATTATATTCGAGGCGTTTATTCGCCATTATGCAGACATTAAGCGATGCTCCTTTTAACCTTTAACTTCATGCCTGATGCTCTGTGGACAGTCCGGTAGCCTTATGGCAGTCAGTGTAAACCAACGATTCACCCTATGATTACATGCCTGATGTTTTGTGTACAGTTTGGCAGCCTTATGGCAATCAAGAGAAACCAATGATTCACACTGTGATTGCTTTAAGTCATGTGGTTTTAGTCACCAACACACAGAGAGTACTCTTGTGCATTATATATTTTTTTGTTTGTCTTCTTTTGTTATATAAACGATTCACTGAGATGTAACAGAGTTCACACACTTTCACCTGAGTGTCAAGTAAGGAGAGTTTACATGCTTTCACAACGTTTAGCATTTCTGAGATGTAGTGTTTTTCTATAATGCTTTATCCAATAAAGTCTATCAGGTTTGTAGTACCACATGGACACTGAATAGTTTCCAGCAACTCATTATTAACATTATATTGATTATTTACACGGAGTTTGAATTCACTGAGTTCACTGTACCTCGGCTGAGGGCACAAAGTATAGTTAACATGTCAAACACACAGATGAATCTTATTGTGACCATGATTACTGCAGTGGGCGGTTTAGATTAATTGTTTTAGGATACATATGATATTGATTACAGTTGGATGAGATTTTAGAACAGGAGCGCTTCCTCGCAGCTTCCCTCCATCTACTCGCCCCCAATTTCAGCTATTTAGCCGATGAGAATGGCCATGTGTGCCGAAGGGAGCTCTGTGGACAAGAGGGTGCGTGAGCAGTGGTCAGCTTTCGAACCCACCCTCTGCATTGTTTGTTCATGC
The DNA here is from genome assembly GCA_963921515.1 of Calotriton arnoldi. Classification (NCBI taxonomy): domain Eukaryota; kingdom Metazoa; phylum Chordata; class Amphibia; order Caudata; family Salamandridae; genus Calotriton; species Calotriton arnoldi. The sequence goes on along the minus strand of CAWUFW010005547.1, from coordinate 834,997 downwards.
AAAGCTCGATACTGAAGGAGGTTGAGATGTAACATATTTAAAACCTAGTGCAAGGCTCCATAAACATAAATGTTTTTTCTGTGATAGCAATAAACAACAGATTATTATTATCGCTGAGTGATATTTACAATCTACAGTTTATTACTAATAGATGGCATATTTTGAAGCAGAAAGAAAGGCATTTTTGAAAACTAAATTGTGGGAATGACCGGATTATTAACAGGATAATGTGCTGCATGGCTAAACACTTATAAGGTCCAAAAGGCGAGACCTATTGGCTATGCCAATGCTTGTTCTATTTTGGGACGAGATCCAAGATTTGTTTGGCAGGACAAAAGAAGTGTCCCCTGAGGGGCAAATGGTTGGAGTCGGTCCAGGCACACAATTAGCCGAACCCTTGAAGGCACTGTTAGTCGGCCAGAAAATCACTTTATTAAAAGCCAACCAAATTGTATTAGGAGCCTGACCACTGGAGGTCCTTTTGTACCACCAGTAGACCTCTTTGTAGAATGTACCCAGGAATAGTAGTCGTCCCAAGACCATAGAGGCACATTTAGGCTAGCGTAAGATAATTACTATAGATTGTGGTGAAATCCAAGTTAGTGGTGTGCACTCCACTATTGCATCCAGACAGTGCTGGGAGTTGAAAAAAGTTACTCCCATTTCCCATAAATTAGGGGTCAAGGCTTGGCAACTGAAAGGGGGTGGACTTGCAAGTGATGCAATCATGTCAATAAGGGCAAATATGACAGTAGGTCGGTTCTGGCTTACTTAATTGTTTATAAACAGGCTGCCTTTTAAAACATCTTATGAGGCCTTTGTGTTCCCAGCTATTTTGAGAGGATAAAATGGTGACATAACTCTGCTGGTTAATGCACTTGCTGGAGATATTTGTGTTTTGTCTAGTCACAGTGTAGCGTAGACGGTTAATGTACTTGCTGCACAGCAAAATGTAAAATAACGGTCACTGATTTGTATTTTATGTAGATAAGTCATTGAGTTACTTGCTTTTGTAACAGAGATCATTTTGTTACTTGCAGTTCATAAGTTACATCCTTCTAATATAACACAGTGAAATGTTAACCGGCATTAACAAGCTACAAGCAAACTGCAAAGCACAGGTTTAGAACCATTGGTAAAAGGGCTTCTTTGGGTAGTAATAAAGTCTATTAGTATAGACAACCCGAACCACTGCATTACATTTTAAATCCTTACTTTGTGTTTCTCCACATCAAGCACCTTTAACATACAATGCCTACCAGTATGAATATCACTCTTGCACCTTGTAACCGTCGATGTCATGACACCATAAATTGGGATGAGTAGCGCATTAAAGAAATGACATCTAAAAATTAAATAAGTGCTATTTAAATCTTTATTAATGTTAGTACTCGTACAGATACATTTGACATTCTTACAGTGCATGCATATTTTACATCAAGGAGTTGAACAAAGTCACAAACCTCCACCAAAAGATTGTTTCTCCTAAACTCTTGAGAAGTGATAACTAGCAGAGAGCCTTTGTTTTGCTCCATTACATCGCCATCTTGAAGTTAGGCACCAGACAGCTCCTAGCTAGGATCAGACTACAACAAAAAGAGGGCTGCTGGTCTTTTAGGTGAGGGCTTTGTATTGTGCTTAGCTTGAAGTGAAAATAAATACTCCTCCTTCCCCTTTGCACCAAACAGAAAGCTGACAACATGCGGGTAATCCTGCATGTGTCCTAGTGCCAGCAAATTACACCTGGACAAATTCAGGATATTTTACTGGTGCCCACCCAGATACATCTCAGTAACAGCTGCCGAATAAGGGATCCGTCTGTATCCTCCTTATTTCTACCACTGCATCCAGATATATATCATACAACGAACATATGCCTGAAACAACTAAGCCTATTGGCTTTGCCAATGCTTCTTAGCATTACCAATTAAGTGTGTAACAACAATGGTTATGCTGTGAATGATTACATTTAAAAATGCTTCAATTATGAAAAGAAAAGACTGAGTTAAACATTACTAAGGTCTAGGAAGGGATAGAGGTCTTTGGAGTGTCCCAGTCACTCTTCTTGCCCCCAGTTTCCTGTGCAATTGCTCCTTCAGATAAACATTTATGCCCTTCTCTTTCCCTCATCTTTCTGAAATCCTCTGTCTACATATCTCACACATCTCCTTCCTCTTCATCGCTGCATTTTCGCTCTGTACTGCATGTGTCACCTCCCATTCACCACGCCCTCTCTCTCTTGCCCCCCATCAGTAAAAACTGAATTTTTTTCTGTTACTGCTATTAATATTTCACAGCTGTGTATAGCCCCTTCACACACTTGCTTATAAAATGGCAATTAGACTTAGCACATATTTGACCATCGGTCTGTGCGCTCTGCAGAGAGGCCACGAATTGCACGTACATGAAATCCGAACACCTTTATCACCCTTTTTACAGGCACTGTGAGAAATTTGCACTGGCTTCTGCCTCAACTCCAGAACTCTCAGCTATGCCCAGCCACAGACAGCTGTACTCACCTTGACCTCACCAAGACCCCTAGAGGTGACTCAGTTCGCAGTAAGCGCTGCACAAGCCTTATATGATGCTTGAAAAAAACTACAGAAACACAACATCTGGAAAAAATATGCTTAAGCAAGTCAAGATTAAATTAAAATGTGAACAGGCACTGCATCACTGACATGGAAAAGCTTTTTACAGTCATTGTTGAGGAATCGATTATTGTTTTTACTCTTAAAGTTAGGGACCCATCGGAGAGTAGGTTTTCAATTACTGATGGGTCTGAGCACTGGCGGCTTCTAACCAAAGTCAATGTTCTGGCTATAGCTTAAAGGGTTACAGCAGCTGCTTGTCACTGTCTCCCCAGCAAACAGAGAAGTCTTGTTTTTGTCTAGAATGGAACCCCTTGCAGGTGTAGCCCTTCTAAGCACAGGACTTGGGATAATAGACTCGGCTCCACTCCCACTGTGACTGCCCTGTCACACAGACAAGAAGCATCCGGATAGACCCGGCTTCAGGCACACGTGACACTTTAAAAAAACGCAAACGGACACCCTTGTTGGCGTTGACAGTGGTTGGGTCTTCGGGCTCCCTTGGGAGGACTTGGCCCTCCTGCCCCCTCCTCCATGCCCCCAACTCCCTCCCCCCCAGAGCCAGACCTATTTACAGCCCCTAAGAGCTTCAAGGCAGCCGCTATATAGTATGCTGTTTGGATAATATTAAAAAAAAAAAAAATGTATAGCGGTATCCCTGAGATGTCATTAAATGTCATTAGCAGAGAGAAGGATGGACTCTAGAAGACTTGTGGGTTGTCAACTGATCCCATGTCCTGACAGTGATCTTCAACCAATCGTGGAGACTTGTGTAGGTACAGTCCACAATGTCTACCTTGTTGTTAGATGCTGTTATAAGCATTGATAGTAGTGTGCCTATTTGGTAGAGATGGCCCCCAGTAATGAGAGCATGACCTGAACGCTTGGATCGCTGGGGATTGTCTATCCTTATGAGGCAGGGAACTCATCATTTAATGTTTAATCCTGCTTTTGTACCACACTCTTACATCTACATTCTTTACTCCATCTATGTCTCTCCACCATTAGGACTAGCAATACTGAGAACTGGACAAGGTTTTAAGGGCTGTATTTACTAACGTACGATGATTGAGTAGCTTCCCCCCTCATGGGGAAGTGATTAACGAGTTAGGGTGTTCCCTATTATCCTTTGAACCCATCTCCTGCGAGGAGTCACTAGCAGATAATGCACATCTTAAGTATGGTTCACCCGCCAATCCCTGCCCCATCAGTGTATTAGTCGTGGTGGCGTGGTAATCAATCCATGGGCAAATAAGCTGTTGAAAGAGTCACTGACTACTGCTATTGTCCCTAGAGACTGGAAACAGGCAAAAATTCTCCCGTTGCTGAAGAAGCCCTCGGCTGACCCTAGCTTGCCTAGTAATTCTTGGCCCATATCCTTGTTGTCTGCAGTCTCCAAGATCTTGCAGAAATCAGTCAACAGGCAGCTTTCTTGTTATCTGGAGATGGATATTCTACTTCATTTTAGTCAGTCGGGCTTTAGGAGGAATTTAAGTACTGAGACAGCCTTACTAGAGGTAGCTGAGTGAATTAAAGGCACGCTGGATGTCAAGGGCAAGGTGGTGCTGATTTTGTTAGATCTGTCTGCTCCCTTTGATACGGTCCCGCACTCCTCTCTGCTAGACTGCCTCTCGAGGATTGGAGTGAAGAGTCTAGCCCTTAGCTGTCTGACCTCCTTTTTAGACAATAGAGAACAGGATGTCTGGCTGCCTCCGATTGCCTCTGTCAATAGGGCAATCTCAGGCGGGGTCCCACAGGGCTAAGCCGTTAGCCCTACGTTGTTTAATGTCTATCTTACCCCACTCGCTTTAATTGTTGAATCGTTTGGTGCCAAGATCGTATCATATGCAGATGACACGCAGATTCTCTTCTCCTTTGAAGACGGGGAGGATCTGGCTTTTGACTCCGTTAAATTGTGCCTTACTGCAGTGTTTGTTTGGTTACGTCAGAAACAATTGATATGTAACACCGACAAAACTGAAATTCTCATTTTTGGCACTACGGCAACTACCGGCTGTCTGGTATGCTGGCCAGATGGTTCTGTTCTGCCTGTATCTTGCACAGACACAGCCAAGAACTTGAGAGTTAAGTTTGACAAGTGCTTATCCTTCCAACACCAGATCAGTGTGGTGACTGGCATGTGTATTCTAAGGGCTCTGAAAAAGTTTCAGTTTTTTTTGCCCTTTTCAGCCAGGAAAACAGTCATCCAGGCTCTGATAACATTTCACCTGGACTATGCTAATGCCATGTAGCTTGACCTTCCGGAATATGCCATCCGTAGACTTCAAGTGGTGCAAAATGCCACGGCATGTCTTTTATTGAATTTGCAGAAGAGAGCTAGGATCTCGAGTCATCTTTCTTCCTTGCACTGGCTTCCAGTAAGGAAGAGAATTCTGTTCAAAACCTTGGTGCAGATTTTTTGTGCTCTCTACAATATTGGTCCATGCTATCTAGCTTCTCGTATCCATTTTTACAATCCTGCGAGGAGCCTCCGGTCCTCATATTTGGCTTTGGCTAGAGTGCCGAGAGTGAGATTGTCAAGGATTGGCAGACGGTCCTTTTCCTTTCTAGGGCTGTTTGTATGGAACGCTCTTCTGGTGCACCTGAGACAGGAAAGTTCTGAACTTGCTTTTAGGAAGGGGTTAAAAACTTGGCTATTCACTTTGTAATTCTGCTTGGTGTTTGATTAGCGCTGGGACACTCCTAGGAGCATCTGTGTGCTTTATAAATCTGTTTCATCATAATTTCATCATCATTTGTAAATATGACCTGGCTACAGCTTTGATTTTACATGGTATGTTAGTAAGATTTGTTAAGCACAGCTAACACTTCCAAAGGGCTATCCCGACGCTAAGACCTAATAGAAAACAACAGAATAACCCAGAGAGAAAAAAGGTAGTAACTATCATTTTCAGAACAACCAAGTTTTTATCTGTTTTTAAAACAAGAGACATTTTTGGCATGCCTGGATATGTGAGTGCAGCTTATTCCAAAATAGTGAAGTCCAAGATAAGAAGAAGAGCGACCTCCGTATTAAGTGGTGCATATAAAACAAAAAGTGGCAAATCCCACATTAGCTGATCTAAAAATTCTGGTCGGCTGCTAGAACTTAACTCTTGCACCTAGACACACAGTTCCTCAACCCGTACATAGCTTGATGCGTATTGCACAAAAGTTCAAATATGCAGCTCTTCCTAATAGGGAGCCAATGCAAAGATTTGAGAATTGGCTATGCCGTGGACCTCGGAGGACGATGACAGATCAGTCTGGCTGCTGCATTTTCCACTACCTGCAGCCGAGAGAGGAGTGACTCATTTGTTGTTACTAATACAGTGTTTCCATAGTCAAGGCAGCAGGTTAAGAGGGCCTGGATAATTACCTTCCTGCAATGCAAAGGAATCCAAATACAAATCTTGCATGTGTAGGATACTGACACAAGCCCCACAGATTGGAGCCCAGTTGCACTGCCCACCAGTCATCTGTTCAGCTCTAGGAGTCTTTACCGATGAGGACAATCTCTTTCTTGTCCCCATTAAGCTGTCGGCAATTCTGCTTCATCCTATTAGCTATAATACGCAGGCAGTCACAGAACCTAGCTCTGGTTGATTCGTGATTATGGCAAATTGACACCACCAATTAGGTGTCAATGGCATACGACAGAATCACCAGGCCACATTTTCTAACAATCTTAGCCAGGGGTGCCACATAGACCTTAAAAACAGGGAGGGGGTTAGAGAGGACCCCTGTGGCACCAAGGTGTTATTAACAACCTGAGATTTATACGGATGAATAGAAACCACTTGAGTTCTGTCAGTCAGTCAGGAAGTCTTTCAGCCAAGCTAGGGCAAGGGAGTAAATACCAATATCTTGCAGTCCATCTATTACGATGGAATGTGAGACTGTATCAAAAGCTGCAGAGAGGTCTAGTAATATTATTACCAATGGATTTCCCACATCTAAGCTGGTTCTGATGGCATCTGTGACTGCCAATAGGGTAGTTACTGTGCTGTGTGCAGCTCTAAAGCCAGAATATGACACGTCTAGTACGTTATTTTTGTCTAGGTACTACCAATTTACTATTAAATTCTCCAGTACTTTGATGGGGTAGGGCAGCAATGAAATTGGTCAATATCTTTACAGGTTAGCTGGGTCTGCTGATGCTTTTTTCAGTTCATTACCCCATTAGGAGACCGCAGAATACAAAGTCACCCTCAAGCAAGCGACATCCCAAGTGGACAAGTTCAAAATGCTTAATGACTTTGCGTCTCCTATTTTACACCTACATCTGTACTGCAAATCATCTTTTATAATGACTTGTAGGTAATACTAGGTGCTTCATTAGTCAGTGTATTAAGGGAACTGAGCACATGTGGCACATACTGTTTGCATATCATGACAGGTCACACTATTCGATGGTACTCAACTTTGTGTCTAAGTTATTTGAATAAGGCACATCACACTATTTATAAGGATAGTGGTCCTCATATCTTCTGATGTTCTATTTGAATTCCTGACAACACAAACCACATAACCATAAGTCTGCATTCACTAGTGTAAGAAATTGGATCATTATTTGGGGTGGATGTCTACGCATCTGAAGGAATAATCACAACCATTGTCTGTCTGAACCCTTGAAGTCACTAAATTGACCTGAGCTCAAGCCCCTGGCAGGGGTGGCACAGAGCAGACAGGCTTAACCTGGGGCAGTGTGTAAAGTATTTATGCAGTACCAAAATAATATTTTGATTCAAAATGCAAAACGATACAAATCTGAAACAGAATTAAACAAATAGAGTAAAATGTAGTAAACAAAATTACACCAAAATGTCAAAAATCCAATAAGGGCAAAATGGAGATATGGATTTTTAAGGTTTTAAGGAGGAATAGCGCCAAGAAACACAAAGTGCCAATGATAGTCAGTGGTCACAGTAGATCGGAACATACACACAATATGAGGCTGGCTGTGATGGAGTGGGAGTTGGCTGCTAATATCACCAACCAGGTTCACCCTGATCAAAGATTTAACCTTCGGACTTAGGCCCAGATTTATATCTGGACGTACAGCCCATGGGTCCACCATGGGAGCAGAGTACATTTCTCCATCTCTTTGGTGGAGAGGTCCCCACCTAATTTATAAATGACCGCCAAGCAGGCGGACATTTATAAAGGAAATGGTAGGAACCGCTTTCATGGCGGTTCCTGTCAGTGCATTTTACTGTTTGCTACAGGGCTGCATCGAAAGGACGCAGCCCTATAGCAAGCAGCATTCTTTTTTTCTTAAAAAAATGAAAAAAGTAATGCTCCCCTGGTAATGGGAGGCGTCTCCTATGGCGTGGGGAGCATTATAATGGTTTTACTGTCTGGTGGTAAAAAACTGTTAATAAAATGACTACACGTCCACCCATCTAAATTGGGCGGGTGGAAATGTAGCCATTCCTCCAATGGGCCTTACTCCCCAGGGCTGTCGGAGACATTTGTCCACAGTGGAGGCAGAATAGTCTCCGCAATGGCCAATTTAAATTTGGCAGGCATACCATTATGCTGGCAGTGAGGAAACTCTGTTGCGACGGAGCACCCTCTCTGCCAATGTATAAATCAGTCCTTTAAGTCCGAATCCACCACAGGAGTACACTTCTATAGCTCCCCAGGACCTCAGGGGAGGCACTAAGAGACTTGCAGGGTGGCAGGCAGAGGCAACAGCAAGGTCCAGTCCAGGTGCAGTTGCCACTTGTCAGCTGGGCAGTTGCAAGAAAGGTCTCTTGTAGCTTGTAGTATCCCTGTAGCTTGAAATGGAGGTCAGCCTTATGACCCTTGGAGCATACTTCTTTGTCCTCGGTACAAGAGGGAGCATGTCCAGTCCTTCAGGGCTCCTCTCAGGTCACAGACAGCAGGTCCAGTCCTGTTCAGCTGTTCCTTAATCCAGCAGTGTGCCACATTTATGCCTGGGCACTAGCTACTCAATGGGAATGACTCCTGGGCACTCTAACCAGTGGGTAAAAGTTCCTGGGTCCAACCCAACCCACATTGGGCCTTTTCAAGATTGCAAAAGACTCTGGCCTCATTAAACTTTTACTGTGAGGGCTGGGTGTTTGTCAGAGGAATGTACAGTGGTAATTATGGCATCCTCCCACATCTAACACTAAAATCCAGTTTCAAGAATTGACATGGCATCCTGTTCCCTTCCTTTTTTCAAGTGAACAGGATTTTACACTGTAATGTCAAACAGGATGCAGGAAACAGGAGGCTCACAGCCTCTCCCCTTCTGCTGAGCTCAAAGGAGTCTTCCCTGAAAATTCAGGCCTGCCTGTCAATCACATTGTGTAGCTTCTCAGAGGAATTTCACACCTTATTCGGACCAAGTACAGTCTGGGAGAAGCTGGAGAAGTAATGCAAATTAGCCTCCAGAAGCTTCAGACAGAGAAAAGGTACCTTTTAAAAGTTACTTTTCCTTAATATTCATTGAAAACCTCCCCATTGAATTGGATTTTTAATAACTATTAAAAATAGTTGATTCTTTTCTAGCTAGTCCAATTCCCGAAATACAACATTAGAATTGTAATCAGTACTCCGTTTTCTACATATGACAGCTAGGCCTGTTGCAGTTAAACATAGCTTTTGGGTACTATTCACTGTAAGGACATCTTAATTTTATCTTTCTACATGTCCTACTTTTAAACCCTGTGCACCCTGGCTTGTGGGCTACAAGGCCTATTTGGGGTGAAATATTTATCTTTCAAAAGTGGAGGACTTATTTTGACAGGTTGAATTCAGTTTTTACACTCTTACAGGTAGGCTACAATGGTAGGCCTGAAGCCACAGCCAATATAGTGGATGGCACAGTAGGTGCTGCAGTCCAGTAGCAGCATTTAACTTTCAGGCCATGGATACATTTCTTACCATATACTAGGGACTTATAGACAAGCTAAATATATCAATTACGAGTATGCCAATTTAACCATGTTAAAAGGGGGCGCCCAGACACTCTAGCACTGGTTTATCAGAGGTAAAGTGCACAGAGTTCTAAAGACAGCAAAGATATAGGGTCCTGCAAAAGGCGAAGAAAAACAGAGGGACCATGCAGAAAAAGCATATTTCCTACAACTAGATTTGTAGGCATAACAAAAACGGTAGCTCTTGTCAACTTCATGTGGAGTAAAGCGCACAATTTTCCATCCACCGTTTGAGGTAATGCAAAATTCAGACACAATGGATTCACTTAAAGCAGAATCTTCCTGCCACAATTTTTTACCTTGTATTCAGGGAATCCACAATATGATAGTTTATTGTGCTGTCCTTTATCCTTCAGTATACAAAACAAATCTGAGTACTGCACACAAAGCATGGGGCAGGGTGATGCTGCTGCATGTCGGCCCCAGAGGAACTAGAAAGCATATTTTTTTTATGTATGGACGGATTATTTTTTCAGTACTGAAATACATGATCTTTTTGTGGTGTAGTTGTATGTGATGTTGTAATCTTGTGCTAACCTGCAATATTTTATATGTGTGATTCTTCTGGGAACAAGACTCCACAGTCGTCTTTAAATTAATTTCTTTCCCAAAGTCCACAAATCAAAATGTAAATGGCCATTGCTCCAAATTTTAGTGCATCCGCTGAGAAACCACTGGAAAATAGCAAATTATTCTGTTTATTTTGAGCATTTGATTTCTTATCAGATCTATGCTGCATTCACTTTTTTGTAGCAGGGTGGGGTTGGACTGTTAACCTTTGTAGCCCAGACCAGATCAGGGCAGACTCACTGTCACCAACTTACATTTGTGTCACCCGACTACACAGACATACGCCTTCCAAAGTAGAAGCTGGAGTGTGAGGCAGAGAGGGCTGTGGCATGCAACGCTGTCAAGTGACAAGCATCCCAGTTCAGCTAACACATTTACAATAACCACCCCACATTACCAAAAGGACCGTAGATTGTGATTTAATCAGCTGGGCAAATAAGGTGAGCATTTCTCTCTGTGCTTCTCGGGCTAACTGTTGCTGTAAGTGGTACATGGCAGGGCTGCGTGCCAGCAGCCAATTGAACATTGTGGTCTGGCAGCTCTTTTTCCTCATTGGCCTGTACTCTTGTTGCCCAGGAGCGGGCCTCTTATTGGTTAATTTTACACTCTGTGCTGTGGCACACTATGCCGCTTGGCCACCTCAGCACCTCCTGCTGCCTGCAGCCTGTTTATAAAGCAACTATCAGAATGTTTAAGTAGTGGAATAGAACTGTGAACTCAAGTAGGTTAACCAGGGGCGGCTCCTTCGTTGGAGCAGAGGAGCTTCACCCCACTTAAATGCCCCTGAGATGAAAAATAAAATAATTAATTACCATTTTATTTTTTAATAACCCTGTCCTGAGCTGACCTTCAGGAAGGGGGTGGGGCCGCTGCTGAGTGACAGCAGCAGGGAGGACGGCGGGCTGCCTTTGCACTGTTTAAAGTGCACGTTTCTTTGACCGTCCGACTTGCGACGGCCAGCCAGACATGCACACTTTAAATGTTATTTCCCCGCGTGTGACACCCCCATCCCCTCCCTGTAGATGCCAGCCGCCACTGAGGTTTCACAGGGAGCACTGCAGCCAAAGTTCTAACAAGTACTCATGATTCTTCTTATTTGAAAGCTGATACGCTCCATCTCTGAATGATCAGGAGGTGTTCTAAAAAGTCTGGCTGGGTCGTATTTCAATGAAAACCATCCACTCTGGAGCCCACTCGGACTCCTGCCCTCACCACATCTCTAGCTGAGCTGGCATCACCCACGCCCCCGAACACTGCCGCCCCATCAACTGCTCTATCGAGTCTGTCACTTTCCCCGAAGCCTGGAAACACGCAGAGATCAACCCCCTGCTGAAGAAACCCTATGCCGAACCGACAGATCTCAAGAACTACAGACCCATCTCTCTGCTCCCCTTCCCAGCCAAAGTCATCAAGAAGGCCATCAACTCCCAACTCACCAAATTCATCTAAACAAACCACACCCTGGACTCCTCCCAAACAGGCTTCAGAAGCAACCACAGCACCGAGACTGCACTCCTCGCCGCAACTCACGACATCCGCATTCTCCTTGACCGAGGCGAAACTGCAGCACTCATCCTCCTGGACCGCTCTGCCGCCTTCGACACTGTCTCCCACCACACCCTTTGCTCTAGACTTCACAACGCCGGCATCCACGGCAAAGCTTTAGAGTGGATCCGCTCCTTCCTCACCGGCTCCCACCTTTCTCCTCTGAACCTATAGAGATCAGCTGCGGAGTTCCCCAGGGCTCCTCACTGAGCCCCACCCTCTTCAACATCTACATGGCCCCACTTGCAGCCACCATCAGAAACCACGGACTCAACATCGTCTCCCATACCAACGACACCCAGCTGATTCTCTCCCTCACCGATGAACCTACAGACTCTAAGAGAAACTTTCACAACGGGATGAAGGCAGTAGCCACCTGGATGAAGGAGAGCTGCCTTAAACTTAACTCTGACAAAACCAAACTCCTCATCCTGGGTACCTCCTCCTCTACCTGGGTTGACTCCTGGTGGCCCACAGTGCTCGGAACCTTGGTGTCATCCTCAACTCCTCGCTCTCAATGAACCGCCAAATCCACGCAGTCTCATCCTCCTGCTTCTACATGCTTCGGAAGATCTTCAAGTGGATCCCCACCAAATCCAGGAGAACGATTACCCAGGTGGTTGTCAGCAGCAAGCTCGACTATGACAACGCACTCTATGCCGGTGCCACCCAAAAACTCCAAAAGAAACTGTAGCGCATCCAGAACGCCTACACCATACTTATCCTGGACATCCAATGCCGCAGCCACATCTCCAGTCACCTGAAAGACCTTCACTGGCTCCCAATCAACAAAAGGATCACCTTTAAGCTCCTCATGCACACCTACAAAGCCCTCCACAACACTGGACCTGCATACCGTGACCACCGCCTCTCCTACACACCCACCAGACATTGCCGCTCTGCCCAACTGGCACTGGCCACTGTCCCACTGATCCGCAAGACCTCGGCTGGAGGAAGATCCTTCTCCTAACTCGCCGCTAAGACCTGGAACTCCCTGCTTCTGCATCTCAGGCAATAACCGTCACTGCCTCAGTTCAGGAAGGACCTCAAGATCTGGCTCTTAGACTGAACTGCACACCCCCTCCCTCCCTCCCCCCCCCAGCACCTTGGGACCCTAATGGGTGATTAGTCGTGCTTTACAAAAACCCTGATTGATTGAGTTCCTGCAGTGGCACCCCCTTCTCTGACACTCCTGCTCAGATCAGTACACACCTAGGCCCAGATCCATGTTTTTTAGGAGGCCAAAGCACTGTCCCCACATCCAATCTCCGTTAGTCACATGGAGCCCATATCAGGCATTACAGTTTGCTCACAAGCTGAAGCACGTCACTGCAGAAACTTCCTGCAAGGCTTGCCAGACCCCGGATACCTGCTGCATCTATGTGTGTTCAACAGCACCACTGACCTGAACATGGTAAGGGTCTGGTTGCTCCCTGTGGGACACCAGTTAGCGAGCTGCACTAAACTACGAGCTGCCTACAGGTGACCATTCTCTCTTGGTCCACTTCCACTCAAATGTCATCTGTTTGTGGCATCAGGAATGGAGTGACGTGTCAACTGTGACCAAACCTCCAGGATCAAACACTGACAGCCATAATCAAATAGTTTCATAGGGTACTGCTCTAACACTAATAAAGCCTTTGATGTAACATTAGCCACTAAAGTGCACTACGGGCCTAGGGCGAGGTCCCAGTATTCTGTTTGAAACACTTGATGTCCATTAATAATAGGGCATCTGCAGTAGGGGACAGGTTCTCCTTCTCTCTCTTGTGGGATTAAACCTGTCCTACCTGCTCATGACCTGCAAGCAGTGATCCAAGCCTTGGTACTATCTAGGTTGCACTATGGAAATGCCATCTTAGCTGGAATTCCCAAGACACAACTTGCACCAATGAAGGCTTTGCTAGATGGGGCTGCTCCCTTGGCCTCAGAGGCCTCCCAATCGACCAAGTCCCCTCCATCTTGTCTTCACATAAATAGCTGCCCATTAAAGAAAGATCCATGTTCAAAGTTGCCAGCCTAGTTCACAAAGTCATTGTCTGATCAATTTATTTATTTTGCCAAGAAATTAAAACCTTGTGGTGGTATACGGCAACTTCACTGGCATAACGATCGTGAGCTCTCTGGAAAGAGCACTGTGCTGAGGGGGCCCCTGGAGCTTGGGGGCTGCGGGGGCCTGTGTTGCGGCACTGGGCAACTTCGCAGTAGTGACTCATCGTTACTTGAGATCCCAGCTTTCAAGAAAAAATAGACCATGAACCAATCATTTTCTGGAAGTGCCACCATAATTTCGAACCTCCTCCCCTGAAATTCGGACCCTAACTTCTCTACCAGTTTTAAAAAAACTCAAAGACTTCCTCTTCTAGTTTCTTCCCTAATGACACCCCTATCTAGATGGACTGGTTGCTTTGCTAAATTCTGAACCACTTGTATATACTCCAGTATATTAACTGAAACACCTTCTTTACTGGATCTGGGATGACCCTTTATCTCTGGTCCTTTGCTCCCTTGATGTAGAGGGACCTCCCTCAATTTGGGCTACTTTCCTTTAACTAGTAGCATGCTTTCTTATTTCCATATACATTTATATTGAATACATTGTGTAAAGTGCTCTGGTGCTCTTGGGCCTTGTACACAGTACACCGTTATACAAGTTGACACCGACTTAATGGGTCAATAGCCTTCATGCACTTCATAGTGATATTTACAACTAACCATCTTCTGGCTACGCACTGGAGGTTCTCCACTCAATGGCTCTTTTGTGGGTGATGGCAGATCTCCATTATGCATCTGCACTCTCCTTCCTTCAGTCTCCAGGGGCCATTCAGTCATTACCCAGTAATTGCAAGAGGAGGTATTCTGGCATAACTGCAATGTGTTTAATTTATACAGCTATAACGAGGCACCGACACTCGAAGTAGCGATTCACACAGAAAATATTCAATCTACTCAGCATCAGAGCACTAGAAAAGAGGGCTGATAATTTCTAATAACACACTTTTTTTGTCTTATGTGTAGTATTAGTTGTACGAGGTACTAGTTGGATCAGGGGTTCATGTTGTCAGAGGAAAGTCCAAGCCAGACAAATGCTCCTTCACGTTGCATTCTTTTCGATACCAATATCCTTATTACCATCCTTAACTGGACCAATCGCCATAAAAAGAGAATTCTTCAGGAGACAAAGACAGCATAAAGACCAATCCCTTCACTGGACCAGGGCGTCTTAGCGACTGGACTTGTACCCATGAAGCAAGAGGTCTTCAATGAACCAGCACATCGTAGTGACACATATCTTCACTGGGCCATGGTTCATCAAGAGAGGCACATTTACTAAAGACAGACATCATAGCGACAGATGTCTTCAATGACTCTGGCATATGCCTCTTTCTCGCTCCTTTGGATCGTAGGCGCTTTCCCTGCAGTCACTCCGCAAAGCCCAGCTACCCCATCTGGTGAGACAAGAGCATCTCAAGGAGACAGCTCCCACCATCGTGTTGCCTCCTTTTTCTGTCCGCAGGTCTCTCTTTTAGATCTCTTTTTGTGCACTAAAGTGCTTTGGCATGACCTCAGGGTGGCATGAAGTGCTATACGAATAATCAACGTCATATAACCAGAGCCTTCCAGCAGCAGAGGACTTCATTGCAGCAGAGCTTTGTGTGCAGGGCGCCTTTGAGGAACCAGCACTTCCCAGTGATGACTGGTGGTGTTATTCATGGCTGTCCACTGTCCCATGAACGCAAGTGCTGTTAAGTCACATTTACTTTTCCAAGCAATAATACTAAACATTGTGGACAAGAAGGCCCATAAACAGGCCGTAGCCATGGTGGGGGTGGCCTAGTAGGGCTTGGCCAGTCTATATATGCATTTGGCCACCCTCAAATAATGTGCCTCAGATTTGTACATTTATTTATTTTAGCCTTCCTTGTAAAATCGCAATATACTGCTGCAGCTCTTTGAGCTGGATGAGTTGTTGAGTCAACCAGGGCTGAGTAGGAGGAAAAATAACCTGCAAGACACCTGCCCTGCCTCCCATTGCCTGTTCAGGCCCATGGTACAACAGGCTGAAATGTCCCTTGCAGGAAAAACAGAGCATCCATAAGCATGGACACCACTGCATATGTCTGCACATGCCCCCAGGCAACATAGTTTGATCACGTGTGACATTTCTATGTTTATTGTGTTTTTGTGACATTTTAGTGGCTTATGTATAACTGTGTGAGTGATATTGTACTGTGATTACAACACAGATGTTATTCTTTTGTAGTGAGATAAATAGCATGAATGACCCACTTCTGTGCAAAATTAATGTCTAGTAATGGTCTTAAAATAGTTTGGAATGTAAAGAGCTCTTGTGAAATATCAACAACCGGCCGAAGGTATAAGTCACATGAAGTCGAATGACAGGTGCACACAAGAGACACAGATGCGGGCAGATGTTTTCATTGTCTTATAAACGAGGATTGGTCTTCCTCGGAAGAAAATACAAGTGGGTTTTATTTCATTCGTTTTAGTGGTTTTCAAAAAGGTATAGTGTATGGATTGTCCAGATTTGTGTTAAACATATCAAAAAGACCACTTTCTCTTCTATCTACCATCTGGATCGCAGACGTTGTTCTTTCTTCTATAGTAACTTAGAGGATAGACTGCAGTCATCACCTATATTCTCTATAAATAGTATAAAGTAGTCATGCTCCACTGTTTATAGAGGATGGACTGGCGTGACTTTGAAAATGAAAATACAAATATAGACTTGCCGCACGACGGCCTACCCACCTCTTCAGCTCTTGAAAATGAAGAACTTGGTGCATTGTCCTGTACTGCCTCACCCCCAAAAGCAAACAATGAAAAGATCCGGGCGATTTTCAAAAATCCGAATCACCCAAAACTTGTGTGATTCAGCATTTGGTCAACTAGCTATTTCATGACTAACCAAGGCCCTCTACAATATATTCGTAAATGCTGAGTAGCACTGGGTGTCCTTGTGAGTGTCCAATTAGTGTCCATGTGAGTGCCCAGACAGAGCAACGCTCATGTGAGTGACAGGCTACAGCAATGCCCATATGAGCGTCAGGGCCTTGGGCACCAGTGTCCATGTTAACTCTCAGGCCCTGGGTAGTTCCCATGTCAGTGTTTGGGCCGTACACAGTTTGTGTGTCCAGTACACCTCTGTGTGAAAGTCTGTGAACTGCGCGGCACCCTTATTCTAAGGCAATTCCTGTGCGAGTTTTCAGACTCTGAGCAATACTCCTCTGAGCGTCAACGGAGTGTCACATCAATAGTTGCACCCCTTACAATGGTCGCGTGAGTGTCTCTACTCTGCCCATACGAGTATCTGCGTCCTGCTAAGAGGCCCTCGAAGGGCCAAAAAGAGTCCCCAGGCTGCAGGAAGTGCCCGCGTCATTCTCTAGGGCCGTGTGGGGATTGGGAGGCTGGGCAGTGTCCTTTGCCTGTATCCAGATCACCCTTACACAGCTGTCACATGGCGCGCTGCAGTCTCATCTTTTTTTTTTTCCGCGAACTCGACCCGAAGGTATTGGAGCGCTTTGCATGATCACCAGTTACGTTACTCAATGACACATTCATTTTTTGGGTAGGCACGGGGAGATTAAATGATTTGCCCAGAATCACAAGATGTGGAGTCGACCCCGAGGCTCGAACCTTGATTTTCCAGCTCCAAAGTCGGCAGTCTAGCCGTCTGACCACATCCTCTCCTCTCCAAGGGTGAGAAGAGAGAGACAGAAGCTGCCCGGTGCCGGAGCAATCCCCCTCTTCACAGGACCTCTCCTCTCCTCTCCTCTCCCCTCGCCTCGTACTCTCCTCTCGTGCCTCGCGTCTTGCTTGGTATTGATTTTCTGTAAAAGCTTCCTTAAATCGATACACTGAAAGCACAGAAGCAGCCCGCTGTTACACTACCCTCAAGTAACAGATCTATCCTCGAGTAAGAAAAAATAATGTATCTGGGACACTTGGCAGCGTCTTCCACAACACTACTTCCACCATCGGGGTTCACATGATGGCTGTGCACCCCTTTGTGCAGCTTCTCTTGTGACGACAACTGGGATAGAGCCATCAAATTAGTGCAGTTAACTAAAGTGGGTGGATGTTTCTTTTACTCTTTATTGTGCACTCTCTGTTTCACCAGTGCCAAACGAGGTCACTTTGCATTAATTCTATGTCAGGACCGGAGGCTTCGGATTATGCTATCTCTCCTTGCTTTATTTTCAATAGCAGCCATTTTAAAACTTCAAACCAAAACCACATTTCCCAAACACCCTCGGGAAAGTGGTTGCCAAAAAAAGACAACATATCCCTCAGTCCAATCAACCAATCCAGGCGCAGGATCCATGCCATAGTCCCTCGTCAACCCCTTGCTCTTCCTCTTTCTTTGCTGCTACGCAGCCATGAGCTAAGTGTTTTTTCTTTCCCCGTATGAAAATTTCTCTTAGCAGTGTTAACTTGTTTAATAGCGGTCGCGGGACCGCGTTTTCTGCCTCCCACCACCGCTATTGTGTCGTATTACATATTATGTGGCTTTGATGTGTTTGCAGTGTTAATTGCCGGGTTGGCTTACCTCAGAAACTGCCGGCGTTCCTCGCACCGCTTCAGGCGAATCCCTCCGGTGCTGCGTGTCACCCGGGACTAGCGCGCGACGGTTTTGTGTCTATTTGTATTTATTGCTCTCGCGCTAGCGATCTTCGCCGTGGCCCGGGGCCCTTCCTGGGGCCTACGCGGCACCGTCCTGAGTCCCCTGCGATGAGGCGCGGCCTCCACCTCCGGCCGCTAGGGGCGCTGTGACGCCTTCTGATTTTGGTGGTGCCTCAGCGTCTCTATGGCAACGGCGAGCGGAATTTGAATCATTCAGCACGCATTCCGCCCGCCGTTGCCTGAAGCCTCGCAGCCCCTGGAGACTTACGCCCTCGGAGGAGGGTCAGTAGAGCTCTGCTCTTGCCCCATTGACACTCAGAGCTTGCTCTGGGTCGGTGTGAGTGTGTTTCTTTCATAACGCCCGTGCAGGGTGTACTTGGTGTAGCTTTTGCTGGGCATTTTTCTTAGCAGGCTGAATAAGGGCCTGCAGGGACACGTCCCAGGGAGCATTGATACTGCCTTTAGAGTTGTGCAGGAAGCCTGTTTGTTCTTATTAGCAGGGTGGTGTCCCTGAGGTGTTTTTTCTGCACCTCTGGTGTTTGTTCTGAAAGGGGGCTGTGCCCTGTGTTAATCTGCTGGTCCCCAGCATATATTAAGCAGCATACTCTGCTGTGGAGGTGTCGCTGGCACACTATTGTGTTAAGTCCAGTGCCAGAGTATATCGCTCGGCCTCATGTCACAGCAGGCGGACATGAGTTGGGAAGAGGATCCCCTAGCCCAGGTACCCTGGGATGATGACTTCTATGACGCTGTCGACGCGTCAATCTATAGAGACGTAGAAGAAGTTATGGCCCCTATGGAGGACCGTTTAACCCAAAAGCTGGAACAGTTCTGCGCTTAGTGGACCCCACCTGCACCTACAGCCCCCCCCACGCCCGCTGTTCCCAGCACCCCTCAAAGGGTGAATGAGAGTGACCCAGTGCCTGCGAAACGTCCCAGGGTGGACGGGGTCGATCAAGATGCGTTCGAGCGTCTACGGGCGGCGTTCTTAGCTCAGAACCCGCCCCAACCACTCCCTGTAGACCCTTCCCCTTCTCCTATCCCGGCTAGTCCGCCCAGTCCTTCCCAGGGGTTTGGGGATGATACCCAACCGGACACAGATGAGGAGCCCGGCCCTTCAAGACCATGGCGTCCGGCTTCGTCATCAGGCCCCACAGGGCCTCAGGGACCCAGTACCGGGACTGATATGCTAGACCCGGAGTTGTTAATGCACCCCCGGTCCTCTGAATGGACCCCTTCGGCAAAGGTGGCCGGCTACGTGGCGAGCAAGATCCGCACCCCCATGGGCAAAGAGGCCCGTAGCCGTCTTCGTTCCAAGTGTCCTCGCCCCTCCCTTGATGGGAAGGTTGCGCAAACACCGGAACTGGACCCCAGAATGGCCACTTTCCTTGCGAAATTTATAAAGGACCCTAAAAAGGGGATAGACCGTTCCTGGAGGGCATGCCAGTATAAGTTGCTGGATACCCTTGGCCCCGTCACCATGATTTTAGACATGGCGGAAGACGCCAAGAGTACCGGGGCCCTGATTTCTCCAGAGGCCCTCTCAGGTTGGGCCCAGCGCACTGTGGTGTTCCTCGGGAACGCCAATTGTGCGCTTTCAACAGAGTGCAGGAGATCATTTTTAATAAAGGTGGATCCCAAGCTAGGGGATTTAGCTGACTCCGAGGCGGGGGCGGTGGCCCAGGGAGGTTTGTTTGGAGAGCCGTTCATTAAGGAGCTGGGCAAGTTCGTGAACACGTTCACGTCGCTTGACAAAGCCCAGACTTCAATTAAAAAGGTTTTCTCCTCCCGGGTTTTCCGTGGGGCTGGTCGAGGAAGGGGCTGCTCGACCGGCCAGGCCCCCCAGAACTCCAGGGGGCAAGGCTCCAGGCAAGGTCACTTCCAGAACCAGTCAAGTTACAACAATTTCTACCCCTCGTGAGGAAGGCGTTCCAGAGGTCGTGGCTTCCGTGGAGGAGATAATTCCTCTAACACCGGTAAGTGTTGTGCCCGAGTCTCAGGTGAGAGTGGGTGGCCGGTTGGCCGAGTTTCTGCATGCGTGGATGGCAGTCACGTCCGATGCTTGGGTGTTGCAAACAGTCCAAGGTTTTCAGATCGAGTTCTGTGGCGAACCCAAACAAAAGTTCCCACCCCGTCCTATCCGTTTTTCACATCAGGAAGAGGAGTTGGTAGACGCAGAAGTCTCTGCGCTCTTAAGCAAGGGAGCTATATGTCACACCGTCTTACACCCGCAGGGTTTCATCAGCAACATGTTCGTAGTGGACAAAGCAGATGGGGGACAACGTCCGGTCCTAAACCGGCGCGATTTCAATAACTGGCTTGTTTATCGCCATTTCAAGATGGAGGGTATTCACCTCTTAAGGGACGTGCTGCGTCCCGCGGACTGGATGGTTCGGTTGGATTTAAAGGATGCCTACTTGGCCATTCCTATTTTTCCTCCTCACAGAAGGTTTCTTCAGTTTCTGTGGCAGCATCAGGTGTATCAGTTCACCACACTTCCTTTCGGGCTCTCCTCCGCTCCTTGGTGTTTCACGAAGGTGCTCAAGCCGGTAGTGGAATTCCTGAGAGCGCGCTGGACCAGGTTAATTGTGTATTTAGACGACATGCTTTTGTTAGCTCAAGACTGGTCCTTTGAGACCAGTTGCAGCAAGCTGTCAGTCTTCTGGAAAGCTTGGGGTTTGTAATAAACGCCAAGAAATCTCTTTTGGTTCCAGCCCAGAAGGTCACATTCTTAGGGTTTGTCCACAGAGGCAACTCTCAGTCTACCACCGCGGAAGCTGACAAAGATACGTCACGAACTGCGGCGCACCTTAGCCAAAGGAACGGTTCCTCTTCGGCAAATTGCCCGCATAGTAGGGTTACTCTCGGCCTCCATCCAAGCGATTTTTCCAGGTCCATTACATTACCGGACTCTGCAGCGCCTCAAGGCGAAACATCTTCGCAGAGGGGCCCCTTGCTCTCTCACATAGAAGCCTGGAATGGGAGGGCGATCTTTGGCTCCGCCCCAGACCTGGTTATCAAGTCAGACGCCAGCAGATCGGGCTGGGGCGCCAGGTGTGGAAATTTTTCCACAGGAGGTTCGTGGTCTCCCCAGGAGCAAGCCTTGCACATCAATTGTCTCGAGCTCCTGGCGGGTTCCTTCGCGGTGCGTTGTTGGACCAAGGATCGAGTCCAGTCCTGTGTCCTGTTGAAAATGGACAATATATCGGCGGTCAGATACATCAACCACCTAGGCAGCACTTGTTCCAAAGTGCTTTCGGATCTGGCGACAAATCTCTGGCAATTTTGCCTCGACCACCACATTGCGCTTTCGGCGGAATACCTCCCCGGTTGGGAAAATCTGGTGGCGGATTGGCAGTCTCGTCATTTCAGAGACTCCAGCCTTTTGAAATTACATCTGGACGTTTTTTCTCTGGTGCAGGACCTTTGGGGTCCTTTTTTCGTGGATCTTTTTGCCTCCAGACTGGATTATCAGCTTCTTCGGTTTTTCAGCTGGAGGCCAGATCCTTTGTCAGTGGCCACAGATGCCTTCCTGCAGGATTGGACGCAGGAGCAACCCTATGCGTTCCCGCCCTTCGCGATGATCATTCGAGTGACAGCCCATGTCAGAAGGCAACAAGCGAATGTGGTTCTCATCACTCCCATCTGGAGGTCGCAAGTTTGGTTTCCAGTTCTTCTGGAACTTTCTTGGGATTTTCCAATCCGACTCCCCCACTTTCCAGATCTTCTTCTCAGCCCTGATCGGCTTCCTCACCAGATGGTGCTCAACGGATCCCTGCGCCTTATGGCGTGGAGGATTACAGGGGCAGATGGTCGCTCCCAGGCCTTTCGGAATACGCTGAGAACCTCTTGTCCAAGGCCTGGGCGGGCAGTACCATTAAGCGGTATCGATCTGCCTGGAGGCGATGGTGTGGTTGGTGTATGCGACGGGGTTGTGATCCCGTGGGCTCAGATGTAGTTCAGGTTCTGAATTTTTTGGCGAGTTTGGCCCAGCAAGGCCTAGCCTACCCCTCTGTAAACACCTTTCGGTCCGCGATTTCAGCGGGGCATGCCCCGGTCCAAGGCAAACCTGTAGGAAAACACCCGTTTGTTTGCCGACTATTGTGAGGCCTCCGTTTATCACTTCCCCCAGAGCCACGGTACACGGAGTTGTGGGATGTGAATAGGGTGCTTAATCTGTTTTTGTCCTGGCAGGCTAATGAGTTCTTGTCAAGAAAGGAGTTATCAGCAAAGCTGGCTATGCCCCTTTGTCTGGTTTCATGCAGAAGGGTTTCTGATGTGCGTGCCCTGGATATTACGGGCAGAGTTTTTTCTCCTTCGGGGGTGTCTTTCGCCATCAGACGTAGGACTAAGAGTCATACTCGAGTGATCGAGTACCCAGCATTTCCAGACTCGCCTAAGCTTTGTGTGGTGCGCTGCTTAAAAGCATATGAGGACATGTCTTCGGAGCTCAGACCTCCAGGGGAGAGACAACTTTTAATTGCTCTCCAAAAGCCGCAGAAGGCGGTTTCCTCCCCAACAATAGCGCGTTAGGTGCGTTGGGTTATGCAGGAAGCAGGCATTAGCCTTCGCCAGTTTGGTGCTCATTCGGCTCGGGGAGCAATGGCTTCCAAAGCCTTCACACTTGGAGCACGTCTAGAGGACATTATGAATGCAGCGGATTGGTCCTCCGACTCCACCTTCAAAAGGTTTTATTTTAAGCCGATTATTGATATGGCTCATTTGGTGGTAAGTAAGCTTTAAACTAGCATAATCCGAGGCCTCCAGTCCTGACATAGAATGAAAAATTTCCTAGCTATCGTAACGGAAAGTTTCAATTCTATTAAGGACTCAGAGGCGAGGATTATCCCACCCAGGGCTCTTTGAGACATCCCGCCCGTTGAGAGTAAGTACGCATTTTGATTTGTTCTGCGTTGCTATTTCCTGCATTGTTTTATGATTATGAGAATCCTTAGAGAGCAACATGTTCGTGTCTAGTAACATGTTAACCTCGATACCCTTGCTTGCAGGTTATTGCCTTGACTTGGTCTTCTAGTCCTAATTTTGTCATTTGGTTCCAGGTTCCGATGCCGGGAAACAGGACGGCTGAAGACAATCTAATGGCGTACTCGCGCAAAGAAAGAGGAAGAGCAAGGGGTTGACGAGGGACTATGGCATGGATCCTGCGCCTGGATTGGTTGATTGGGCTGAGGGATATGTTGTCCCTTCTTTCTTTTTTTGGCAACCACTTTCCCGAGGGTGTTTGGGAAATGTGGTTTTGGTTTGAAGTTTTAAAATGGCTGCTATTGAAAATAAAGCAAAGAGAGATAGCATAATCCTCGCCTCCGAGTCCTTAATAGAATTGAAACTTTCTGTTACGATAGCTAGGAAATTTTTCATTCTACCTTAACTGCAGGGGAAGTGGTTCTTCTGTACTGGATGTGTGATAATGTCTAAACTTTGCATATATCTTAATCGTGCAATGTCAGGAATATCACCTCAAGTCAGAGCACTATCAGGTCTGTAGAAACCTTTCAAATAAAAGCTTGTAATGGCTGCACTTGGCCTATTTTCTCAGGACTTGGTGCCGCATTTAGGGTTTGCTGGCCAGGAGCCGCGGTTCGTGCAGGTAACAGCGGTGGGGCCGTGTAAGGGGGGATTTCGAGGGACGATACCGAGGGAAAATTAAATAAATAAATAATTTTCCCTCTGCATCGTCCCTCGAAATCCCCTCTTACTCGGCCCCACCGCAGTTACCTGCACGGACCGCGGCTGCTGGCCAGCCCATCTGTCCGCCAGAGCATCAGAGGGATTTACTCCACTACCCATGCAGAGGACCGACTGCCATGTTTAGAGATCTCTGCTAGGCAGGTAGAGAGCTCTGTGCTTTTAGAGGAGCCACCGCCACAACGGCTCCTTTGAAGGCACTGCAGCTTTGCCGAGTGGCCGCCATGTTCAGTACAGCAGTCAACAAAGTGTTTTTTCTTTTTCAAATACAAACTCCAAAAGTTGCACTATGTTTTAAAAAAAATAAAAATAAAATAAATGTCCCTCACACGCTGGGAGAAGGTCAGCTCTAATTAGGGCAGAGTGTCTGAAGTGCTTAGATCAACAGTGTCTGTGGGCCCCAAGGCGAAGGTTTCCACCGGTGGAACCACTGGAGGATCCGCTATCAGAAACATGATGGTTCACCTGACTTTAAACAAAAGGGGGGCACAGCGAGTTTCGCGTGCTGGGTACTCCTTCATGCTTTTGGTGGAGCACGCTGTCCCCAAACTCTAAATAAGGCAGGTGGTCCGTTGTGTCTCACTGTTGATAGGTCGGGTTCATCTCCTTCTCCTGTGCCTGGCCTTTGAAAGGCAGAGTACCTTCATTTACTTCATGTCGTGGATTGTACATCGACAGCTATGAAAAGTAACTTGTTTTTTATATGGGGCTTAATACTGCTCTGAAGCCAGTTTTAAGCACTGTAAATAACATATACTACAGTAACCCCTGGGAGAGTTAGCTTGTTTCTACTGTAAATGTAGTCAGGGTCTTAGCTATCAACAGTGCAACGTGCGCCATGGCATCAGGGATCAGGCTATGGCCACACTGAACCCCAACTGTGGTTGTCTTTTACTACCAGGTGTTAGTGAGGCCCATTTCCCCATGGGTGTATTTGGTCTGTTCTTGTAGAATCTGGACTTGAATGTTTAGCGTTCATCTGTTTCTTCAGCAGTTGACATTAAAATGTTGAGTTAGTCTGTTTCTCTAGTCTGTTTCTCAGGTATTTCATCTTGGATAAGCAGAACTGGAAATTTTTCATCTCTAGAAATTAACATGTGGAGTTGGTGTATTTTTCCTTTAGCTGAACTTAGACAAATCAAGTTGGTCAATGCCACCAGTGTTTGGCTTAAACAAATAGGATTTGTGTAATCCTGGTATCTACCAATGGATACGTCAAGAGGGTCTGACCCCACAGCCTCTGGCCCTACACAGGTATAGTTAGCTTGTTTCTTACCGTGTTTGGCCTTAACCCAGCACATTTGGTCTAATTATTCCTGGTCTGGCCTTGGACACATAGGGGCTGATTATGATGTTGGACCCACTGACATCCGCCCCTGCGGTCCGCCCACTGCTTTACGATGCGGCGGGTGGAGGCATCCGGCAGAGGGACCATCCGCGACGCTTCCGACTGGCTCAAGGAGCCCATTGGTGCGTCGGAAAAACATCATAATCCCCTAATGACGGCGGCTCTGCCATCGGGATTATGATGTCATTTTCTGACAGCCTTTCCATGTCGGCCTTTCTGACATGGAAAGGCTGTCGGAAAATGACTTTGGGGACCCCTAGCAGGGCCCCCTTCCCTCCTGGCCCTCCACTATGGGGCCTGGGGGGCACCTATGGTGCCTCCCTAAACATCCCTGCACCGTGTGGAGGGCTTGGAGGCTGCACCATGTGGAGGGTCTAAGCATCCCTGCCACACGTTGCAGGGATGTTTACAAACATCCATTTTGTTATGGCAGCTTGTGCTGCGGGCTTTTTCCGCCCACCGCACAAGCTGCCATAGCAAAATGGATGTTTCCGACCCCCCTTTGAGCGGTCACGTCTTAATTATGAGGTCGGAACCTCCGACCTATGGTCGAGCGGTTTCCAGACCGATACGGTGTTTGGCCAACACAAGTCTGCCCGACATCGGAATCAGGGCCATAGAGTTGATCTGTGTTTTCTTTGTTGGGCCGACAAATGGAGGATTGGTTGGTTTTGTTTGTGTGTGTGTGTGTGAGTGCCCATCCCCCTGATCAGCTAGTTGTGGGCACTAGAGTTGGTGTTATTGCCATGACTGACTATTTAAGTAAAGCTGCACTGTTTCGCCTCTGTTTAAAGTAGATAGTCTCCCATTTCTCACCTTAGATAATAGATTTGGACTGTTCACTGGAAAGTTAATTGTGGACTGTGTCTGTATCTGGTCTTGAATAGATAAAAATTGTATATTTCTCCCATATCTATCCTTGGAAAAGTAGCATTGTTCTGTTTTGCAGGTTCTGACTTTGGATAAGTAGAGTTTTGTTATTCTTTCCTGTGTGTTTTTTCTGGGCGGTGTTGTCTGTTTTTGCAGTTTGTGATTTATCTTGAGCTGTGGTTGTCTGCTTCTTCTGAATGGCTGACTTTGAAAAAATAGCGCTGTGTACATACATACATGTACCACTGGTCTGCTGTTCTTCTGTGTGGTCATGGCTAGGTAGAGTTGCGCTGTATTTTTTATCTTGTCTGCATTCGGGCAGGTAGAGCTGTTTGTTTTATGTGCGGGCCTGGAGTATAGAGTTGATCTATTTTCCCAAGTTTTACCATGGACAAGTAAAAATCTTCTCTTCCTCTGTATCTAGCCTCTTACAGCTAATGTTGATTTGTTTAGTTGGCATCTAGCCCTGATGCTACACTTGTCCTTGGCTATGCAAATGTGGCTCATTTTTTCATGTCTGACCTTTTCTTTAGTGCCTGCCTTGGACAAGTTGACTTGGTCTGTTTCTCTCATGTCTCACCTCACACAATTAAAGTTGGTCTATTTTCCATGTGTATTCCTTCGGATTTGTATGTATGGTCTGTATCACCCATGTCTGATCTTCAACAGGTAGAGTTGATGTGTTCCTTCTGGGTATTTCCGTATATTGGTAGAGTTGGGCATTTTCTCCTCTGTTTGGTCCTAGTCAGGTAAAGTGGGAATGCTTCTCCTGTGGTTCATCTGGAATAGGTAGAGATTGTCTGCTCCTAATATATGCATTTGAATAGCTGGAATTGATCTGGCCCTGTAGTATCTGGTACAGTTGGACTGATTCTTCATTTTCTAGCCTGGCTGAGATAGAAGTTGCGTTCTACATTTGTTTGACCTTGGGCAGGTAGAGTTGACCTGTTTCTCTTATTTATCGCCTTGGATAGGTACCGTTCCTCTGTTGTTTTTTGGTTCAGGCCTTGAATGTATAGGTTTGGACATTTCTCCCTGTGTATTTAAGAAGTATAGTAGGTCTATTATTAATATCTGTCCTTGCATATGCACGGTGTATATGTCCTAGAGCAGCGGTTCTTAACCTTTTGCTTCTGTGGACCCCCACTGAATCATTACTAGAATTTGGGGACTCCCGCTGAGTCATTATTAGAAGCTGGGGACTCCCAGCCTAATCAATTTCTATAGTTTGAACCTCAAAACAATACTGAAAATACAAAAACACGTATAAACCAAACAAATGCTCATATATTGAAATATTTAGATTAATCCACAGTCAAATATACAAAATGTTTTCACATTTTTTATTTTTGCTCCTTTATTTGCATATACTTTATTACTTTTAAGGTATTCATTTTAAGATTTGATTTTGTAACACAGTTGCTAATCCCAATTAGACTTTGTGGAGCCCCAGGGGTCCTTGGACCACAGTTTAATAACCACTGTCCTAGAGTGTTTGTCCTTCAACAGGTAGAATTGGTCTCTTTCCCTCATGTATGGCTGTACATGAACTCTGTTTCTAATGTGTCAGGTCGTGAACAGAAGACGGGTGACTTGTTCCTATTATTTATGGTCTTGGAGTAGTGCTGGACACAGTTTGTTTCTCCTGAGTATAATCTTGAACAGGTAGACATGGTCTGTTTCTACATGTCTGTCTTTGGTCTGCTTCTAACATGTGTGATCTTATACTGGCCTGTTTCTCCAGTGCCTGTCTGTGACTGGGTAAAGTTAGTATTTTCCAACCTTGATAGAAGTGTTTTTATGTCTCTGGCTAGGTTGCATAGATTTGGTCTGCTTCTCCCTTATGGCTATTAATAGATTGTGTTGGCTTCCTTCTACAGTATCTAATTTTCGGCATGTAGACTTGGAGCCTTGTTAACAGACTGCATTTTGTACTACTACAATAGTACTACTTGCTTACTACAAACACCTAGTCATAAACCTGCATGCCTGGGTCTCCGCCTCTGCATCGCCTATCTTTTATCTGTAGAGATCTCTGTCCTGACTGCAGACATTTCTGCACATGTACGCATATGTTTTTGTAGTAAATGTGAAAGGGACACAAGGAGTGTCTGTAAAATGGTGAATACCTACTAATAAATGGGAGGGCTTTAGGGTGAGATAAGAGTCACCTGAGTGATTGGGGTTGGGGTTGTAGCCACCATCAGCCAGAAGGAGGCAGATCTTGGAGCTCCTCCTGGCGTTGAACACCAACAATGTGTAGTGTTTGAACAGCAGGCCTCATCACCATCTGGGCCTACACCCAGCCCCATATTAACTTCATAGGCTCACGTTCCTTTCGGGCCTCCAGATGCACCCTTGCACAGGCATCATCTCTTCCTCCCAGTGCCTGCCCACAAGAACACCCACAGTCGAAGAACACTTCAGCCTCTGACCCCTACAGACCTCCTGTGCAGCCCACTGCCTTTCTCAAGAATATCTGTCCTTGGCTGGTCTCAAGGAGGTCCTGAGACCAACATAATATTTTCAGGGAGGGACCTTTCTGGATATCCAAGACTTAATGATGAGGTCCGGAAACTCCGAAAGACAGCCACTGAACAGCTCCCAACTTTATGCGGCCTCATGACCTCTTTGATGGCAGGTCTTATGTCGCATCTGCCTTCACAACTCGCCCGACCTCCTCTTGTCCCTTCTCCCGGTTTGTATGCAATATGTGTTCCTCTGCTACTTCTTCCCATGGAGTGTCTGGTCATGTTACTGCCAGTCATTTAATGTCAAAGGATGACTTCACCATCGTTCTGGTGAAGACAGAGAGCAAGGATGATCAGGAGCTTAAGACCCTAAGCCGGGAACATGATTCGTACAACCAGCCTTGCTTGAGGGAAGACTTTATTAATTTTGGACAGTAAACTCATTTTTTATACAGTCTATGGACTTTGGAATTAGCTTTTTCCTCTATGTGCACAGGCTTTTGTCTTTGATGTTTCCTGACGTTTTTTAGTACATGCCCACTCCCTCGAAGTTAGCATTTCCCCTCTGTTTTAAGATTTTATTTAATTTTGCCCCTTCCCCAGGGCAGTTTTTAGTTATCCTCAAATTACTATGTTTTTCAGAATAATTACATTTTCATTATCGATATAAAGATTCCTAAATTACAAACATTAATGACGTTCTTCCTGTTTACTAATTTTGCAGATTAATGCATTGCATGTCAGCCAAAAGAAAATGTTAGTAACAAGATGCTTTCAATATCAGAATGACATTTTTAAATCCATTACACTGTGATGGTGAACAAAGAACTGAACACACATATCATTTTCCTGTGTAGTAAATGCAACATCAAACATGCAGCACAGATGAAAGCTATACACACGTTTGTTATTAAAACACTGTGCAGATTTTTATTACTCAGAATCACTCAAACGTGACTGTGTTCGATGCTATTTTCACACATTAAAAGTTATTTCGGGGGGTTTCTGCTACTTATCCGCCTACGCAATGCTGGTGGTAAGATTAATTGAGACTGTGCTTCTGTTGTGGTTGATTGAGTTGTTGGTGGTTGAGATGGTGATGTTGGAGTTTGAGGAGGTGCAGGTGAAGGTGGTGCAAGTGGCTGTGGCATAGGTGTGAGGTTGGCAGGTGGTGTGTCACTCCTACAATTAGGTGTTTCTGAAGAATCTCATACATGCGTTGACAGTGAAGAGTGACTGGCATTTTTGATTATTGCCTCTATCATCTTCATGGCCAATGCATGTTGCCTTGCACTCTCTTCGCTAAAGTTTCAGCGATGTTCTTGGTGCATCTTTGCCATGTCCTGGTAGAATTTCACAATGTTATCGAAAGCATGGGTCTGCATGTCAGTCATTTGAGGGAGTCCTTTAAGGGAGGCAGCTATGTCATGGAGAGTAGATCCCATTACATGAATATCCTCCAGCACATTAGACTGCTATTGATAAAAGTGATCCTTCCAGTGAGTAGCATTAGACCATGCTACTCCCTGCCGTCTGAATGCATGACTGTCTGGCATTTCCAGAAGGTTGTCCAGTGTGTAGGAGGGTGCCATCTGGGTGGTTGTCAGGGGAAGAATGGTGATTGGAGCATACCTGCGCCTCACCAGGAGTCTTCTCTCCCTCAGATGATTAAGAGAAGTACGGAGGTGTACCTTCATGGGAGGAGTATGTAGAAGATTGTACAGAAGTAACTGTTAGTAGAGGGGAGTGTTGTGTAGGCAGAGCAAGCATCCACGTCTGCTTAGAAAATGGCTAAGGGCTGGCAATCTTCAGAACTGATTTATGAGCAACTTTGCTGCCTAGTGATGTAGTGGCCTTCTTGAAGACGTTCTCTGTGGAGGCAACAATATCTCCTCCTCGTCCAACTCCTCCTCAACCAGCTCTTGTACCTTCTGTTCTTGCCGAGCAGTGCTGGTTGCTGACATTGTTGCTTGGAGGAGGATTGGACATGGTTCAGCCTCTTTGTCCAGCACAATGTCTGTAGTGCCTGGAAGAAGATGTGAACATATGAAGTACAATTGTTTTCGGTCTACATTTTCACACAGTTCTTTTTATAAACATTGTTCTTCAAACAAATAATAAAGTTAGTACCATGTGAGCACAACGAAGCGTGAAATTAAGGAGTGGAACTATTATATCTGAACAATGTGAACTCACCAGCTTCAGCCACACGTTTGGTTTTTAAGTTCCCTTATGAGTTCAGCTGCCGAACCTGTGCCCTTGTAGTTGGTGTTTCTAAAGTATCACTAGATCCAGCAGCTGTAGAGATAAGAATTATGTTCAGTGGATATTGTCAATCCATAAAAGTCATCATGACCACAAATGCTGAAACATTAGAGATGCATACAAGAAGGGAAAACAAACAACACCAATAAAAAGGCTTTTAACATTTGAAATACTTCAAAATTGAGATAAATGAGTTATTTAAAGGACTAACGATGAGAGGCAGAAGTTAAGATCATAGGTTTCCAGACTTACCTAACCAACGGATGGTAGAAGGCCTGACGGCTGCTGCCAGGAGAGAGAGACATACATAGGGGAGTAAATTTATTTATTTATTTATTTATTTATTTGAAGGTTTTATATAGCGCGAACAAGACCCTTGTGGGTATCAGAGCGCTTTACATGTCAGATGTTGGAAACAAGTATAAGCCTAGTGAAGTACAAGTATAGGTGATTCAGATATAAGGTGCTCAATAAAACATAATAGTAATTAAAATACAGTAATAAGTAAGTAATTCACGTGAGTTTAGCCATGAGAATTGCTGTCACTTCTTTTTTGAAGGAGGCAGTGGAAGGGTTCAGTCTTGTTTCTGTGGGCAAAGCATTCCAGATCCTGGGAGCCATTCCAGAGAAGGTCCGGTTGTAAGTTTTTTTCTTGGCAAATCGTTGTGGTTTCAGTAGAAGATTCTTGGAGCTCCTGTAGGCTCTGTTACCAGCGGAGAGTACTAGTTTCTGAGCGAGGTAGCTCGGAGAGTTGTGGTGTAAGGCCTTGTGCGTCATACATGCAATTTTCAGATGAATTCTGGCTTTAAATGGTAGCCAGTTGAGTGCTCTAAGGTCTGGAGAGATGTGCGAGGTTCTTTTTGAACCTGTGATGAGTCTCGCAGCTGAATTGATAGCGGCTCTTAGCGGGGCTGTCGTCGATCTGGGTAGGCCGCATAGGGTTACAGCCCCATATTCCACTCTTGGGATTACTAGGGCTTGAACTGCTTGTTTAAGGTCGTTTGCTGGCAGGAAGGGTTTCAGTTTTCGCAGGGTGTTCATGTGGAAATTTGCTCCTTTTGTGGAGGTGCTGATATGCTTCTGCATCTTTAGGTTTCTGTCTAGTGTCACACCTAGCGATTTCGCTGATTCAACAATGAGAGGTTGCACTTTGA
The DNA here is from genome assembly GCA_963921515.1 of Calotriton arnoldi. Taxonomy (NCBI): domain Eukaryota; kingdom Metazoa; phylum Chordata; class Amphibia; order Caudata; family Salamandridae; genus Calotriton; species Calotriton arnoldi. Next base: position 802,882 of record CAWUFW010005547.1, on the reverse strand, counting down.
GTGCTGTTAGGTGCTTCATCCAGTCAAGGATGGTGGATGATTTGTTGGGGGGGGGGCGATTAAGAGGAACTCCGTTTTGATGGAGTTTAGTTTCAAATGGTTTTCGGCCAACCATGTTTGAGTTTTTTGTAGCGTTGTGTTGAGAGATTTGATGTCCTCAAGTGAATGGATCTTGATGTAGAGTTGGGTGTCGTCTGCATACATATGGAAATGGATCTTGGAGAGACTGAGAAGTTCGGTGAGTGGTTCCATGAAAAGGTTGAAAAGTGTGGGTGAAAGGGAAGAGCCTTGCGGCACTCCTAACGTGACTGGAACGTGGTTGGACAAGGATTGATTGACTTTGAATCTTTGAGATCTATTTTGGAGGAAAGAGGTAAACCAGGTAAGCACAGATCCAGATAATCCCATTCTGTGTTTCAGGAGCTCTAGCAAGTTGTCATGTTTGACGGTGTCAAATGCCGATGACAGGTCTAGTAAGATTAGTAAACAGGCCTCGTTTTGGTCCAGGATTTTTAGAGCGTCGTCAATTATGTGTGTCATGGCTGATTCAGTACTGTGACCTGCCCGGAAGCCTGATTGGTATTGGTTAACCCCTTCCATGCGTCGGACGCGTGGGAGCCGTCCGACGCACAAGTGCTACTGTGCGTCGGACGGCTCCCGCGCGTCCGACGCCATTGCCCATGAAATCCCTCTGGTGCAGGCACCAGAGGGATTTCTTTTACACCCCCAAAGCCTCGGGAGCTGGGGAAGAGCTTCCCGAGCTCCCGAGGCCCCCCCGTTTCTGTGAAATAACGATCAGCGCTCACGTCGCCCTCACGTCATTTCACTGAAACCGAAACTGAAATGAGCCTTTAGGCTCATTTCAGTTTCACTTTCTACGTGCTCAGGGGGCTGTCTCAGCCCCCTGAACACGTAGAAAGACGGGAGAGGTATCATTGGAAAGGGAGAATTTCCCTTTCCAATGGTACCTCTCTCAGTGGATCTCTGCTTGGGATCGCCCCAGGAGGGCGATCCCCAAGCAGGAATCCACCCACTAGACACCAGGGAGGGGGGGGCGGCCCCTTGGGCAAGGGCCTTTGCTCCCCCCAAAACAATTTGGGCAAATTCAGTCTTTCTGCCCCCCCTGGGGGGGCAGATGGAGGCAGCAGCCCCCAATCTGCCCCCCCGGGGGGGCAGAAAGCCCACTAAACGCCAGGGAGTTTATTTTGGCCCCTTGTTTTTAGGGTGGGGGCTGCTCAAAACGGGCATTCCAATGCCCACACCCCCTGCCACAATAACAGCCTTTCTGTCTCCCCTGGGGAGCAGATGTGGGCAGTAGCCCCCAAACTGCCCCCCCAGGGGGGCAGAAAGCCCACTAGACGCCAGGGATTTTTTTGGGCAAATTTTAATTAGGGTGGGGGCTGCCCAAAACGGGCATGCCAATGCCCCCCCGCCACAATTTCAGCCTTTCTGCCCCCCCCCCGGGGGGGCAGAAAGCACACTAGACGCCAGGGATTTTTTTTGGTCAATTTATTTAGGGTGGGGGCTGCCCAAAACGGGCATGCCAATGCCCCCACCACCCCGCCACAACTACAGCCTTTCTGCCCCCCCTGGGGGGCAGATGGGGGCAGTAGCCCCCAATCTGCCCCCCCGGGGGGGCAAAAAGCCCACTAGAAGCCAGGGATTTTTTTGGGGGCAATTTGAATTAGGGTGGGGACTGCCCAAAACGGGCATGCCAGTGCCCCCCCGCAACAATTACAGTCTTTCTACCCCCCCGGGGGGGCAGAAAGCCCACTAGAAACCAGGGATTTTTTTGGGGCAATTTTAATTAGGGTAGGGGCTACCCAAAACGGGCATGCCAATGCCCCCACCCCACCACCAAAATTACAGCCTTTCTGCCCCCCCCAGGGGGGCAAAGAGCCCACTAGATGGCAGGGATTTTTTTTGCCAATTTGAATCAGGGGTGGGGGCTGCCCAAAACGGGCATGCCAATGCCCCCAACCCCCCACCAAAATTACAGCCTTTCTGCCCCCCCCCAGGGGGGCAAAGAGCCCACTAGATGGCAGGGATTTTTTTTGCCAATTTGAATCAGGGGTGGGGGCTGCCCAAAACGGGCATGACAATACCCCCACCCCCCCCCCCCCCCCCGAGAAATTCCAGTCTTTCTGCCCCCCGGGGCACCGAGAATTCTAAGCGCTACATTTAAAAAAAAAAAGTTTTGAGCCAATTCTGCATTGGACACCAACACAAGTGAGGTATCATTTTACTCGGAAGACTCAGGGAACGCTGTGGGGTAGGACATTTGTGCCGGCATGATGATTCAACACAAAAATATGTGGACAATTTGGTTTTTCCAGCTAAATTTGAGGTTTGCTTGGCCTTCTGGGTAGGAAAACGTTGGGGGATCCACGCAAGCCATACCTCATTGGACTCCCCCGGGTGTCTAGTTTTCAGAAAGGTTTGGGTTTGGTACTTTCCCAAGATGGCCGCTGATCCCGGGGCCAAAACCCCAGGTGCCCTCCCCCCCCAAAACCAGGTAGTTTTGTTATAGGTAATTTTGAAGTCTCCACAGTACGATTTGGGCCATTTCCTGTTGCAGCCACTATGCCTACCCACACAAGTGAGGTACCATTTTTATCGGGAGACCTGGGGTAACGCTGGGTGGGAGGAAATTTGTGGATCCACGCAGATTCCAGAACATTCCCACACAGAAATTTGAGAAAAAAAGTGATTTGTTCAGCGAAATTTGAGGTTTGCAGGGGTTTCTGGGTAGGAGAATGTTGGGGGACCCACGCAAGCCATACCTTGCTGGACTCCCCCAGGTGTCTAGTTTCCAGAAATGTGTGGGTTTGGTAGGTTTCCCTAGATGGCCGCCAAGCCCCGGGCCAAAAACCCATGGGACCCCCCTTGCAAAACCAGGTTGGTTTGTGATAGGTCATTTTGATGTCTCCTCAATACGTTTTGGGCCCTTGTCTGTCGCGGGTACTTGACCCACCCACGCGAGTGAGGTATCATTTTTATCGGGAGACCTGGGGGAATGCTGGGTGATAGGAAATTTGTGGATCCACGTAGATTCCAGAACTTTCCCAGACAGAAATTTGAGAAAAAAGTGATTTTTTTCAGCTAAATTTGAGGTTTGCAGGGGATTCTGGGTAGGAAAACGTTGGGGGACCCACGCAAGCCATACCTCGCTAGACTCCCCCGGGTGTCTAGTTTTCAGAAATGTGTGGGTTTGGTAGTTTCCCAAGATAGCCGCCGAGCCCGGGGCCAAAAACCCAGGTGACCCCCCTTGCAAAACCAGTTTGTTTTGTGATAGGTCATTTTGATGTCTCCTCAATATGTTTTGGGCCCTTGCCTGTCGTGGGTACTTGACCCACCCACGCGAGTAAGGTATAATTTTTATCGAGAGACCTGGGGGAACGCTGGGTGGTAGGAAATTAGTGGATCCACGTAGATTCCAGAACTTTCCCTGACAGAAATTTGAGAAAAAAATATGATTTTTTCCAGCTAAATTTGAAGTTTGCAGGGGATTCTGGGTAGGAAAACGTTGGGGAACCCACGCAAGCCATACCTCGCTGGACTCCCCTGGGTGTCTAGTTTTCAGAAATGTGTGGGTTTGGTAGGTTCCCAAGATGGCCGCCGAGCCCGGGGCCAAAAACCCAGGTGACCCCCCTTGCAAAACCAGGTTGTTTTGTGATAGGTCATTTTGATGTCTCCTCAATAGGTTTTGGGCCCTTGCCTGTCTTGGGTACTTGACCCACCCACGCGAGTGAGGTACCATTTTTATCGGGAGACCTGGGGGAACACTGGGTGGGAGGAAATTTGTGGATCCACGCAGATTCCAGAACTTTTCCACACAGAAATTGGAGAAAAAGTGATTTTTTCAGCTAAATTTGAGGTTTGCAGGGGATTCTGGGTAGTAGAATGTTGGGGGACCCACGCAAGCCATACCTCGCTGGACTCCCCCGGGTGTCTAGTTTCCAGAAATGTGTGGATTTGGTAGGTTTCCCTAGATGGCCGCCGAGCCCCGGGCCAAAAAATCATGGGACCCCCCTTGCAAAACCAGGTTGGTTTGTGATAGGTAATTTTGATGTCGCCCCGATAGGTTTTGGGCCCTTGCCTGTCGCGGGTCCTTGACCCACCCACGCGAGTGAGGTACCATTTTTATCGAGAGGCCTGGGGGAACGCTGGGTGGGAGGATATTTGTGGAGCCATGCAGATTCCAGAACTTTCCCACACAAAAATTTGAGAAAAAAGTGATTTTCTTCAGCGAAATTTGAGGTTTGCAGGGGATTCTGGGTAGGAGAATGTTGGGGGACCCACGCAAGCCATACCTCGCTGGACTTCCCCGGGTGTCTAGTTTCCAGAAATGTGTGGGTTTGGTAGGTGTCCCTAGATGGCCGCCGAGCCCCGGGCCAAAAACTCATGGGACCCCCCTTGCAAAACCAGGTTGGTTTGTGATCGGTAATTTTGATGTTGCCTCGATAGGTTTTGGGCCCTTGCCTGTCGCGGGTACTTGACCCACCCACGCAAGTAAGGTACCATTTTTATCGGGAGACCTGGGGGAACGCTGGGTGGGAGGAAATTTGTGGATCCACATAGATTCCAGAACTTTCCACCACAGAAATGTGAGGAAAATTTGTTTTTTTGAGAATTTTTTAGGTTTGCAAGGGATTCTGGGTAACAGAACCTTTTGACAGCCGGTCAAGTCACCCCATCCTGGATTCCCCTGGGTGTATAGTTTTCAAAAATGTATAGGTTTGCTAGGTTTCCCTAGGTGTCGGCAGAGCTAGGGTTCAAAAACTACAGCTAGGCACTTTGCAAAAAAAGGGTCATTTTTCACTGTGAAAATGTGGTGTGTCCACATTGCGTTTTGCGCCGTTTCCTGTCGCGGGCACTAGGCCTACCCACACAAGTGAGGTATCATTTTTCTCGGAAGACTTTGGGGAATGCGGGGTGGGTGGAAGTTTGTGGATCCACGCAGATTCCAGAACTTTCCACCACAGAAATGTGAGGAAAATGTGGTTTTTTTGACAATTTTTTAGGTTTGCAAGGGATTCTGGTTAACAGAACCTAGTGGGAGCCAGTCAAGTCACCCCATCCTGGATTCCCCTGGGTGTCTAGTTTTCAAAAATTTATAGGTTTGCTAGGTTTCCTAGGTGCCGGCAGAGCTAGGGTTCAAAAACTACAGCTAGGCACTTTGCAAAAAAGGGTCATTTTTCACTGTGAAAATGTGGTGTGTCCACGCTTGCGTTTTGCACCGGTTCCTGTCGCGAGCACTAGGCCTACCCACACAAGTGAGGTACCATTTTTCTCAGAAGACTTTGGTGAACGCGGGGTGGGTGGAATTCTGTGGATCCACGCAGATTCCAGAACTTGCCACCACAGAAATGTGAGGAAAATGTGTTTTTTGGGACAATTTTTTAGGTTTGCAAGGGATTCTGGGTAACAGAACCTGGTGAGAGCCAGTCAAGTCACCCCATCCTGGATTCCCCTGGGTGTCTAGTTTTAAAAAATGTATAGGTTTGCTAGGTTTCCCTAGGTGCCGGCAGAGCTAGGGTTCAAAAACTACAGCTAGGCACTTTGCAAAAAAAGAGTCATTTTTCACTGTGAAAATGTGGTGTGTCCGCGTTGCGTTTTGCGCCGTTTCCTGTCGCGGGCACTAGGCCTACCCACACAAGTGAGGTACCATTTTTCTCGGAAGACTCTGGGGAACCCGGGGTGGGTGGAATTTTGCGGATCCACGCATATTCCAGAACATTCCACCACAGAAATGTGAGGAAAATTTGTTTTTTTTAACAATTTTTTAGGTTTGCAAGGGATTCTGGTGAGAGCCAGTCAAGTCACCCCATCCTGGATTCCCCTGGGTGTCTAGTTTTAAAAAATGTATAGGTTTGCTAGGTTTCCCTAGGTGCCGGCAGAGCTAGGGTTCAAAAACTACAGCTAGGCACTTTGCAAAAAAAGGGTCATTTTTCACTGTGAAAATGTGGTGTGTCCACGTTGCGTTTTGCGCCGTTTCCTGTCGTGGACACTAGGCCTACCCACATAAGTGAGGTACCATTTTTCTCGGAAGACTTTGGGAAACGCAGGGTGTGTGGAATTCTGTGGATCCACGCAGATTCCAGAACTTTCCACCACAGAAATGTGAGGAAAATGTGTTTTTTTGGACAATTGTTTAGGTTTGCAAGGGATTCTGGGTAACAGAACCTGGTGAGAGCCAGTCAAGTCACCCCATCCTGGATTCCCCTGGGTGTCTAGGTTTCAAAAATGTATAGGTTTGCTAGGTTTCCCTAGGTGCCGGCAGAGCTAGGGTTCAAAAACTACAGATAGGCACTTTGCAAAAAAAGGGTCATTTTTCACTGTGAAAATGTGGTGTGTCCACGTTGCGTTTTGCGCCGTTTCCTGTCACGGGCACTAGGCCTACCCACACAAGTGAGGTACCATTTTTCTCGGAGGACTTTGGGGAACGCAGGATGCATGGAATTCTGTGGATCCACGCAGATTCCAGAACTTTCCACCACAGAAATGTGAGGAAAATTTGTTTTGTTTGACAATTTTTGAGGTTTGCAAGGGATTCTGGGTAACAGAACCTGGTGAGAGCCAGTCCAGTCACCCCATCTTGGATTCCCCTGGGAGTCTAGTTTTCAAAAATGTATAGGTTTGCTAGGTTTCCTTAGGTGCCGGCAGAGCTAGGGTTAAAAAACTACAGCTAGGCACTTTGCAAAAAAGGGTCATTTTTCATTGTGAAAATGTGGTGTGTCCACGTTACGTTTTAAGCCGTTTCATGTCGTGGGCACTAGGCCTACCCACACAAGTGAGGTACCATTTTTATCGGGAGACTTAGGGTAACATAGAATTGTAGAGCAACTGTTATTACCTATTGACTTTCGATGCATTTCTACCTTCCAAATGAAAGACAATGTGTAAAAAAGAAGTCATTTTGAAAAATGACCTATAATTCTCATGCTAGTATGGGTATTTCCAATTTCGTAAATGTGCAAATATCTACTGTTTCTAAACTCTATATTTTGTTCCCATTTCAGAAATACATAGGTGTCTTTCATACCGATTCTTCCATGTATACATTTTCCCAGAATAATTGCTATATACCCGGTACATAATAAAAAACCAATGCAAGTCGCTGCTCAGTTATTGGCTCTGGGTTCGTCAGGTTCTTGGTGAACCTACAAGTCCTATATATCCCCACAACCAGAAAGGTCCAGTGGGTGTAACGGTATATTGCTTTCAAACAGCTGTCATAATTAGAAGAAGTTACAAGTGAAAACGTTGACACAAATGGCTGTTTTTTTCAACTAATTTTCAATTTTTCCTATATTTAACTGTTAGTTTCTATAAAGAAACCTTGAAGGATCTACACAAATGACCCCTTGCTGAATTCAGAATTTTGTCTACTTTTCTAAAATGTATAGCTTTCCAGGATCCATTATTGCTTTCATACCCACTTCTACCATTAACTGGAAGGAGGTTGAAATCACAAAAAATAGCAAAAATAGGCTATGTCCCAGAAAAAGGCCAAAACTGTGTAAAAAATTGTGGTTTTCTGACAAAAGTCTGCATGTCCCTGAAAGCTGGGAAGATGGTGATTTCAGCACCACAACCCCTTTTTTGATACCATTTGCAGGGAAAAAACCCAGACGCTTTCATCTGTAGCCCTTTTTTCCCATTTTTCCAAAAAAAAACAAAATGTTGCTGTATTTTGGCTAATTTCTGGGTCCCCTCCAGGGAAATACACAAACCCTGGGTACCTTTAGAATCCCCATGATGTTGGAAAAAAAGGACGCAAATTTGGCGTGGATACCTTATGTGGTCAAAAAGTTACAGGGGCCTAAGCGCGAACTACCCCAAATAGCCAAAAAAAGGCTTAGCACAGGGGGGGAAAAGGCCTAGCAGCGAAGGGGTTAAGCAGGTTGAATTGTTCGATGTGGTTGTTAAGCTGCGTGTAACACATTTTTCCAGGAGCTTGGCTAGAGTGGGGATGTTGGATATCGGGCGATAGTTATTTAAGTCCGATGGGTCAGCTGTAGGTTTCTTTAGAATAGGGGATACCTGACCTGATTTCAGGATTTCTGGGATGGTTCCTTGAAGGAGGGAGGTATTTATAATCTTGGTCCAGAGAGGTAGTAGAAGTGGAATGAAGTCTTTTAAGTTATTAGCAGGAAGCGGGTCTGTGAAGTGGCTGGAGGGATTCAAGGCAGTTAGCGTCTTTAGTATAGTATCTTCACTGTAAGTGTTGAAGTAGGACCAGGATGCGTTATTTTTAAGGTTGAATTTTGTGGTGCATTTGACTGGGGCACCTGTCAGGGGCAGTGCGGAGTTCTTTTGCATGTCCGTAAGGGATAAAAGGTCATTGAGTAAGTCGGTTTTTATGGATTCTGACTTCGTAGTGAAAAAGGAGGCAAATTCCTCACAGTTGGGTAGAGTGTCAGGGATAGACTTGGGGTGGGTGGGTGCACTCTTTGTTTGGGCTTTGATTAGATCGAATAGTTTTTTGGGACGGTTCTTGGCTTGGTCTAGTTGATTACTGAAGAAGTCGGTTTTAGATCTTCTGATCTTTCTAAAGTAGGAGTTTCTGGTGGTTCTTAGTAACTGGAGGTGGTCAGCTGAAGGTGCGGATCTCCACCGTCGTTCAATTACTCTAAGTGAACGTCTGTCTTCATTTAGCCTACCGTCATACCAGGGTTTTGAGTCTTTTATGGTGGTTCTTTTCAATTGTAGAGGGGCTATTTTATCTAGGAGGCTGTTCATGGAGTGGAAGTAGTGGTTGGTCAGACCTTGTACATCGACTAAGTCTTCTGGGGGACATAGGATATTTGGAATAGAGGATGCTAGTAGGTCGGCGTCGACATTTTTCAGATTTCTCTTCCAGATCTTTGTTCCAAGGGGTTGTGTGGAAAGTCGTTTAACTGATTCCATGACTTGGAATGTAATGATGTGATGGTCAGACCAATCACAGGGGAGGATCGAGTCGAGCTGAGTGGAGTCAACTTTGGAGATTACTAGGTCGAGGGTTGCGCCTTTGTTGTGAGTGGGGCTGTTACAGATTTGATTAAGATTAAGGCCTGAGAGGAAAGCTTTGAGGCTGTTAACCCCTGGGTCGTTCTGGTCATCCCAGTGAAGGTTGAAGTCACCCAGGAATATTTGCATATTTTGTTGGCCGTCATTTGTGGCTAGAATATCCATGAGGTGTTCTATGAATGTGAGGTTATCTCCTGGAGGGTGGTAGAATGTGTGTAATGAACATATTTGTTTGTTATTACTAGAGATGTTTAAGCAAAGGTATTCACATGAGGATGGTGCGGGGGCATTGGCGTTGGTCACTGTTAGATCGCTCTGATGTATGCAAGCGATCCCACCACCCGGCCTGTCAATTCTGTCTAGTCTGGTGATGTCATAGTTAGGGGGCACTAGTATGTCCAGGATGGGTGTAGATGATTCATTTAGCCATGTTTCCGTCAGGATTAGAATGTCTGGTTCGTTAGCGAGTAGAAGGTCAGCTATATCGGCTGCATGTCTAGATGCGGACCTGAAGTTTAGGAGTATACATTTTAGTCGCGTCTTGTTGGGTAATATGTTGGGTTTGAGTGTGTGAGGGATTCGCGTGAGGTTGTTTTCAACTATGTCTCTGGGATTATGTCTTGTAGCTCAGTGTGAATTGATAGGGATAGTCTGGATTAAGGAATCTATATGTAAGTTATCTGGGTGCACAGAGTTATGTGGGAGGTAAGATAGTTCGTAAGAGCGGAGTAGGGAACCTAATTCTTTAGATGATAAGGGGTTTTTCATCCTGCTTGGGCGGGATAAGGCATTGGGGTAGGGCACTGTACTCCATCTTGGGGACTCATGATTTTGGGAGCTTGTGTGTAGTTGTTGGGTGCGATTAGAATTTTTGATGTGTGGGTATGTTCTGGATTCATGTTTATGGCGCGCGAGCTTGGGTTGCTGCAGAATCAAATCATGTAAAGTTTGGATGTCAGCTTTGACTTGTTGAAGGGATAATAATATCTCGTCTAGTCTAGCGTCTGGAGTGAGAGTTGCCATATTTGATGGATGGACTGTGGGTGAAGAAGGAGAAGTTGTGCCTTGTGTGCAATTTGAGGGGGAGTCGTACTCGGGCTCCTTGTGTTGAGATCTTTCTGTGTGTATGTCAATGGGGAGGGGGAGTGTCGAGGCTGGGTGTGGAGGGGTGTAGATGTGGGCTATGTAAGGGGCTGTGGTGGTATACGTGGGGATAGAAGGGACAGTTGGGACGTCGGGATTATGGGAGGTTGGGGTTATATGTGTGGTTGGGACCTTGTGACTATTAATGTTGTTGGGGGAGGAGTAGTTATAGGGGAGATGAGTGGCGCTATGAGGATGTGTGATGGATTGGCTGAGGGGTGTGAGAGGGGCGCTGGGAGTATTGGTGCGGGGAGATGGTGGGGGTAGTAATGCGGGGAGGGGGGAGGTAGTGTGTGTGGTGGTGGTGTTAGGGTGCGAAAAGGGCTTAAGGTGGTATGTGTTGTTAGCCCGGGAGTCGGTTAGGTCTGGGGTGGGTGTATGTGTAGGGGGGGACAGCTGGGTATCATGACTTAATTGGGAATCAGATTGGGAGTTGGTAATTGAGCTGTGGTTGGCTGGTGAGGGGGGGTGTGTTCTTATAACTTTTTCCTTGATGAGCGGAAAGATGTTATCTAGCAGGTTTAGGTTGCGGTCGGATGATTGCATGAGGGTGGTCCCATTATGATAGATAGTGATTGTAGCTGCTGCTTTATAGAATGGGGATGGGAGGATAGATAGCTTGAGTCCGTGTGCTGTTTTCCTCATGTTGGCGACCTTAAAAAGAGCGAGAAAGGCTTTTCTCCATTGAGCTCTTCTTTTAGTATAGAAAATGATGTCGTTAGTAATGTGCCCTTTGTTCATTGAGAAGTAGGGATCAGAGATTGGGGTTTCAGGGTGAGATTTTAGAATGTTGTGTTTAAATCCTTTAGCTGCTTTTTTTGTAAGGTTGGGGGGGCAGTTAATGGAATAGGTGTGGTTGCCAGTGCGCTCCATCATGAGGGCTAAAGCTTGTGAGAGGGGGACGATCAGGGTGGTGTTCATGCAGTGGGTTTTACTTTGGGGGGGAGGTGGCGCTAGGTCTGATGGGCGGAACTCTCACCTTAGCAATTGTTGGGTTAGGAGATGAGGCTGTTGACTGTGTTCTTTGGATGACCACCCATTTCGGATGTATCAGTCCAAGATGGCCGCCCTGTTTTGCTGACTAGACCTGTACTTGCAAAGTAGTCCTCTTTCGCTTTCCATTAAGGGTCCTCTTGGAGTGAAGTCCTTTTTCGCTGTTTATCTAAATAGTGGAGATTGGTCCTTTTTTTATTTTCCAGGTAGTTGATACTCTGGAGAAGTCCTATGTTTCTTTCAATTCAATCCATGATTATAGTCCCTTATCTCTGTTTATAGCTATTGCGGCCATTTTGCGTATTTTGAAGAGGCAGCTGTAAATTATTGTAAATCATGCTAGAAGATGAAATGGTTTTAATACTCATTTTGAGACTCACAAAGATTGCTCTCCACTAATGTAATACAAGGATTGACATATATCGTATAGTGCTTCCCTTACATTGGCAAATCTCAGGGCAATTTTATTTAGGGGCTCATTACGATGTCGGGTGGAATCACTTACGCCCGACACCGCATCGGTCATGGGACCGACCGACACCCGGTTAGCGGTCCCGACCGCTCTATTAAGATGCGACTGAACATTGTTCGGTCGCATTCCTATATTTTACTATGAGAGCATGCATTCCGGCCTTAAACTGGCCTTAATGCATTCTCCCATATTAAAATGGGAGGTGCGGTTCATCCCTGCACCCCGTGGCAGGCACCTCAAGGTGCCTGTCATAAGATGCAGGGATCAACAGGGGGGCACAATAGGTGCCCCCTCGGCCTCCAACCGGATGCTGTGCACCAAAGGGGGCCCTGCTGGGGGCCCCTAAAGACGCCTTCCGGCTTGGTTTTCATGTCGGACACGCCGGCATGGAAACCATGTCGGAAACCATCATCGTAATCTCAAGGGCGGAAAGGCCCGCCCTTGAGATCACTGACTGCATTCTGACTGGCAAGTGGTCTCTCCGAGCCTGTCGGAAGCCAGCCAGAATGACCGGTCGGATTCCTTTCCGCCCTCATACATCAAAATCAGGCGGTTGGAAAGGAATCCGACCGGACCGTTACGATGCGGCCGTAAAGGCTCCGACCAAGGGTCAGAGCCTTTACGGCTGCATCGTAATCGGCCCCATAATGTCTAAAACAATAGCATTACATATTGAGCAACATGCCAATAGGGGTGTGTGAAAAAGACATACAGCTAAACTGTCAGTCGTAAATAAAGAGGTTAGATCCAAAGGCAAAAGAGCAGGCATTTTACTTTCTAGTCTCTACCATCCATCTGCTGTGTGGTACCAGTCCAGCTTGTGGTGCATTGCTAGGAGCAGAGGCTGATGATGTGGCAGGCGGTGGTGGCCTTTAAAAGATCAAAATAAAAGTATGAGTATATAATAGTATAACAGTATAAATATCAATGTTACATTTGACTACAATTAAAAAATATTCCAAAACACACTGTCAAATATCGTGTTAGGATTTAACAAAGCAAATTATAGAAATCCTCTGTAGTGTGTTAGTCAGATTGTTAGCATAAGGATATACCTCTATGCGTAGGTAGGTTACGATGCAAAACCTGTCTTGTGTGTTGCCCTGCTGCACTTGCAATGACCTCTGCCCCAGCAGAAGGAACCAATCTACTCGAAAGAGTGAGTTGTTGTATGAAAGCGTATAAAATAATACATAATTAGGAAGGTTCTGAGGGAATTTATAGGGCTGGTTTTAGAGGGTGTTCAGTTGTAGGTTTGTTCTCAGTGAGAGAGAGAAAAAGAGGTTTAGACTTTTACCTGGTACCTCATTAGTGTAGTCGGAAAGAGGCAGTCCGTATAGCAGGTGAGGGTGCATTTCCTCCTCTGGAGAGGCAGGGTTGTACAGTGTGGTGGGGGGAGAGGGGGAGACAGAGATGGGATCCAGTTGGCTCTCCAGTCCTCCAGGAAAAACATCAGCCAGCTGAAACCTGGAGAACATCTCCTCCACCCGCCACCTCTCATCTTGGCACTTTTTAAAAATATCTTCATTGTACGTGCCTCTTTCCCCCCAATGCTTTAACAGAGTCTGCCACCTCCTGCCATAATGCTGCCTACTATGTTCTACGGAGAGTGAATGGAGGCAGACTATGTAGTTTTTTGTAATATTTTACAACAAATTTGACTACAAGGGTTGAGTGAAACTTTGCTTCCACTTCAGAACTGTGGTCTGTTGCCTTCAGGCAGAATGTGGTGGTTGCAGGATCTGAAAGCTAAAGCGGGACAAAGCAGATGTTGTTGGAAGGTAATGGGTAGCAGGTGTGTATAATACTCCTATTCCCTTCCATGTGGAGGTCTCTGACCTGGGTGCGAAGGTCTCTGTCTGAGTGCGGAGGTCCTGCAATGTGTGCAAAACGTAAAATACAGTAGTAAAGCTACAAGTAGTAACTCTACAGTCATAAATTATGTTTAATCTGGTTCCACCCACTAAACTGAGGGGGTGGAGACTTGTAAGTCTACACTTTGCAGTAAATTTACACTCAGAAATAGTGAAAAGCCTAAAGTAATAAGCTTACTTAAAAGTTAAAAAGTAAATTTCACCTGTAAATCTTCTCATGTGTATAGTTTACCCTTGCAAATAGACTCCTTGGTCCTTTTCCGATTTCTGGCACTGCACAAGTAGAGTTGTTTTGTTTGTTGTTTTCTCTGGTCATAGATATGTAAAGTTGGTCTGTTGATCCCATGCATGGCCTTGGCAGGTAGAGTAGGTCTCTTCTCCTGTTTGCAGTCTTATGCAGATATAGTTAGTCTGTGTTTCCGAAGTGTGGGAGAGAGATTGTTTCTCTAACTACCAGCCTTCAAGAGGTAGAATGTGTTTTTTCCTGCTTTGCCTTGACTTGGACTGAGAACCACGGAAAGGTCAGTTTCTTGCCTGTTACCTCATTGTCCAGAATATAAACCGTGTTGATGGGAATGCCTCTGTTTGCAGGTGGAAGATGCAGTCCTCGACATATATGACTCTGTGTATGAGAAGGTGCGACAGAACTCATCTGGATCTTCCAGGCAGGAGCTTATGGCCATTCATCAAACGGTGAGTCTCAGTGGATAGAGCCCAGGTTTTGATGTCTTCATTTGAAACCACTTGTTCTCTAGTGTAAAGAATTCTCTCAGGACCTTGAGGCGTTCCTGATCAGAATAGCCTTTTATGGAGACCTAACGTCAGAGGGCTGCACGACAAGCACCCTCATTAATCATGCTAGCTTAAAGAAGCTGTACAGATTGAAGAATACCAAAACAATTACTTAGTCACACACAAATAACAGTTAAACTGCTGAAGTATAGAAGAGGGTAAGTATAAAAAGAAGTGAATGTGTCATTTGAAAGACATTAAATGCAAACATCCCAGTACCAAGGGAAGCAGTCTTTGTGTTCCCCCTGTGTAGCTGCAGAAAAAAGAGAAAGTTGCATATCAAAATAGTTTTAGATGGTACTAGCACCTCTTTTTACTTTCTGCGAGAGGATCCCTTAGAAATCCATGCTTACACATTTAGAATTCATTCCATATTTTCAGGTCTGGCATTAGCCAAGACCTTCTGATTTTACTAAAATTGTATATGTAATATCCTTACATATCGGGGCTTTCAACCAGGCCTCTTCATCCTTTGGTGTGTTATTATTATGCCATTTTTCTGCCACCCACTCCAACATACGGGTAGCAGCAAAGCGTCGGTCTACTTCAGCCATTGTCTGACTTCACTTTGAGTGACGACTTTCTTTCACAAGGAACACATCCACACAAAGGAGTTCCCTTCAGTGCCAGGGACTACTTTGGCAATGCTTGGCTTCGGAGACACATATTTTTACTTTTAGACAATTTTTCCAGCAATAAAGTTTTGCAAAAAGCATGACAAAACAAGCATTGACTTATTCAAAAGGCTGGCGGTCAGTTCCAGACCTAATGGCTTTGCAAATATTTGTTTGAAGTGTAAATACATTCATACTTGAAATATCTGAAATTAAATTACTTATATGTGGAAAAAATTGAAGCCAGTAGCTTTCTACGGTGCCATATGGAACACCCTAACTTATGTCTTTCAACTTTGGAAACACATTTCTAAGAACCCTAATTTGGACGCAGAGATGGAGAGAGGGACCCTGTGTGACTTTCAAGAAGAAGAAATTGTCTCTCAGCCAGTTTAGAAGTACACAGGAAGCGCCACAATTGGAAGTGATGTTGTACACACACTATAACATATGGAAGTCTGGCTCTATTTTCCTGTTTTTGAGTTTTGCTTTCAATGTTCATGCCTTAAAATATCTGAAGGAGTTTGCCTGAATTATTAATGGGCATTCACTACCTAATTAAAACCTACAGCACTACTAAAGGAGACTTAAGCGACCAAAACAAAAAAATAATTAAATACATGGCAAGAAATAAAATGCACAAATAAATAAAACATAAAGCAGATCACTGAGGTGGGGAGTTTTGAGGTGCAGAACACACAGCTGCAAAAAGTGGCAAACAAGATATGGCGAAACAAATTTACACCCTCATGAGAGAAATAAGCATTGGCAAAAGCCAAAAAGTGTAGATTTAATGTACCAATTGTAAATACATGCATTTACAAATGCTGTTTGCATGTAATATATTCACAAATAATGTTTATCACATTAAAGCCTGCCGTACTGGCTTTGCCAATGTTGGGGAAAAGTACCAAAATATTTTGCTTTCTGTGTAGAATGAACAGCATAGTTCAGTTTATTTTTCAAATTTAGAATAGTCCCTCATGAATTCTAGTGGAAGTACTTTCTTGAAGGCAGAATGATACATTACCCGCTGATTGAATGGGGTAAAGGAAAAATACTCTTCTTGGTTCAGCCAAGCCAGAGCCCACTCTATGCATATTTAAAGAATTGGTAAAAAGCTGCCCAGACAGCTGTGCTGTCAAGTCAGACCTAAAAAGAGAAGTTTACTTTTACACAGGTATCCATTATTATTAAAAAAAAAAGTCATGGACAAATAGTTTGTGTATTTTGTTATTCACGGGCATACCACTTTGAGGGTCGTTTAAGGTATGTGGGTGTTATAAAAATCCAATGAAATGTGTGGAAAGTGTTTTTCACTGCATTTAATGCTCTTTTTGCATTGAGAGAAAAATACTGAATTCTGTGCCTCTTAGTACCAGAGCACAAGCAAAAAGCTGGTGCCAATTTTCCACCAGTAGTTGTGGAAAAACAAACAACACTATCATGATTACGTGTTGTAGTAACACTATGACTAAATGCAGGTGTAACAGCAAAAAATCCAACATTCTGTAAATGACTGCCTTAATGATGTGATTCCCATTTCTGTCATATGGAAATGCAGCAGAGCTCTACAGTACATAAACAGTAGAATGTATTCCATTATCCAGTCCTGATAGTGCTTCCACTGATGCCTTAAAAACATTCTTCTAACCCTCTGTAAAGAGTTAAGCTTTTTTGTTTTGCTCGACACCACTAAGGGTCTTATAATGACACCTCTGACATCATCCTGTAACTCCTCACCAGAGTTACAGATACCGTGGGCATTGATAACTGTAGGGAGGGAGGTGACCATAGAAATAATAGGGATCTGAGTGTACCCTTAACATCAGGAAATCCCGGGGGGATCAGTTATTCCGTTCCCAATTTTTCCCAGTCTTCAATCCTTCGGCTTCACCTGTTTTCAGCAGGCAAAGTGCCTGCGTGAGCATTACGGGTTATTAAGGAGTTTAGAAGGTTCAGAAAAGGGTAGCATTAAGGGGAACTAAAGGATTTTAGGGTTCAGAGAATGGTAGTGTTAAGGGTTTTTAGTGTTTAGGGATGGGTAGCATCGGTGTGAAGGGGTTTGTAGAGTTCATGGATGGTCAGCATTAAGTGGTAGTAATGATGGGTGTTTAGGGGATAGGGCAGCATTAAGTGGTAGGGAAGGGATTTTACGGTTCAGGAACAAGTAGTGAAAAGGAGTGATAAGTCACTTTTAGGATGCAGGGATAGGTAGTGTTAAATGGTAGTAATGGGGTCTTAGGGCATAGGGCAGCATCAATGGTAGAGAAGGGCTTTTATGGTTCAGGGACGAGTAGTGTTACGGAGTAATAAGCCACTTTTAGGATTCAGGGATGGGTAGCGTTAAGGGGTAATAAGGTTTTCAGCTTGAGAGAAGGATGGCATTAAAGGGTAATAAGGGTTTTTAGGATTCGGGGATGGGTAGCATTAAGAGGTAGTGAGGGGTTTTAGGGTTCAGGGAAGGGTAAGTGCTAAGGGCCTGATTACGAGTTTGGCGGTGTGGGATTGGGCCGCCACGCCAGTACCCCACTCCCACACTGCCAAACCCGTCCATCAACCACCCGCCAGATTAAGAGTTTTCTTCTGGGCTGGCGGGCGGTGCTTTGGCGGTCACAGGCGGTGAGCCATAGACAGACACCACAATGCGAACGCCAAAGCAAGTTCCTGCATGGCATGGATTGTTAAGTCCAGGTGGTGCAGGAACTTGGGGGTGCATGCATGCAGGGGGCACACCATGTTCCCCCCTACATGCATCCCCGTAGCTTAGGCAAGGGGGGCCCTGTAGGGCCCCCTTAGTTTCCTCACCGTCACACTTTTCATGGCAGGCTCACCTCCATGAAAACTGTGGCGGTGAGGAAACTTGTAATATGTTTGGCGGAGCTACAGAAGCACCACCAGCATATTGCGGGCCTCAGACCTCTCCGCCACTGCCAAGGGATCACGGATCCCCGGCGGTTGCAGCGGTCCGATGAAGGTCCGACTGCCAAAATCATAATACGGCGGTCGGACCACCAGTGCGCAACACCACCGCTGCGCCACCCCGGGTTTGGCGGTCCACATACTGCCAAACTCGGAATGAGCCCCTAAATGATAAGGGGTTTATAGGCAAGAGAAGAGTAATTTAAAATTACATTATATGAAATAAATTAATTTGTATAAAATATTACATTTGAAGTAAATTAAATATGTTAGTATTGCAATTTTGAAAAATGAATTAAAATGAATAATTAAATTAACTTTTTAAAACTGAAATATATAAAGCTAGAAATAATACTTACAAACCTCCCTGCAATGTCAATGCATCTCAGATGTAGAAAAACATGATGTAAAGGTAGTTTCTTGATGTAATGACTCCATATGTGAAGGTTGGCAAAGTAACGACTGACAGGTTTATGGGCAGGAATGTAGAGAGAGGAATTAGCAAACATGAGCCAAGAAGCTTTAAAAACGCCTCTACATGATTGTCTCTCAAGCCCATCAACATTTTAGCTAGAAATAAAAAAATTTAAAAACAACATTCTCTAATGCAGTGCCATGTTAAGGTATCTCTGAAGTCGATGTTTGAAAGGGAAGAGTGCGGCTGGTTCTGCAATACAGCATACATTCTTCCTGACTGCCCTTCTCCCATCTGTCAGAGAATAACAAACACTGAAACTATCTGATTATGTAGCAGACATATAGCATTGCAGTGGCATGTGTTTGGCTTAAAGGTCAAGCTCCGTCCTAATACAATTGCTTGACTTGATAAAGATCCCTGGCTCATGCAGTTTGATAAACAAATGATCACAGTGCTTGGAGGCTAAGAAGTCTTTCTGTGAAAGCACACAGCTTTGGCCAAATCAAACGTTGTTCTCAGGTGAACTAACATCTGGGCAGAGTTACAGTCCCTCTCTGTAGTGCTCCTTTTTGATCACATCATGTCTGGCAACAGCTGTTCTGTCAAGCCAGACCTAAAAAGGACCAAATAATTTTTGAATGCCCATGGGACATAGCTATCAACCATCTTAAGAGGCATGGCATTGTCCCACAATTATCAACATATTTATGCACAATTGTCTATACAGTGAAGCACTCTAAAGAGGCTGCAAAGCAACTTGTGTCGCACTTTACAAAATACCTCAATAAGTAAATAAACATAGTGAAGAGCAACACATCAAGTGCAACAGCGATCTCATTGTCTATCAGCTACCATTATTGGTGCAACTGTATGGGCCTAAACCAGTAATGAAAAGTCAACCGTTAAGAGACTGCAAGAAACCAATATGGAAAGAAACTGAGACTCCGGATGTCTCCGGTCACAATACACCTTTGACATGGTAGGTAATAACCTTGGTTGTGATCTCTTGTCCTATTATAGACAACCCTCCTGTTTTTCTGTGATATTCTGCCTTAATCCATGAAAATATAATTTGTGAGAGAGGAGTCTCACTAATGCTTGTTTTCACACAACGTTCAATACCTTTGTTATGGGCACTATTATGACGGTCCCCTGCTATTAGGCATGAGCAGTGTAGTATGGTGGTAGATATTGACTGGTCTGGTTCCCTAGAATAGACAATGTACACAAAGAAAGTGGTAAAACTGCATAAATGCCATTTGTACATGTATACACTTATTTATTTATGGGTTATGTTACAAGTACCATGAATTATTTTGGACACTTCAGCGTGCATTAGGTGTGTTGTAGGGCCAACTTGTTTGAGTTATGATTGAAGGCTTGTCAGAAAAGGGCTGTCTTCAGTTCTTTTCTACCTCACCTCTTTTTCTTGGATCATTGAATGTCATTTTTATCTTCAGCTCCTGCCTTAGTAATAGTAGAGTGCCAGCAATGGATGGATGGTGGGCCCCTTCCATATAAATATAAATGCCTTAAGAATGGTACAAAGGACTTTGAACTTCTTTTTCACTCCGGATCAAGGAAACAACTTTTGGAGGGTTTGTGTAATCCCCCTTCTAAAGGTAGCAGGTAGATGGGCCTCCTCATTTCATATCCTCTGTAATTTCAGTGTCTCCCTCCTAAGTGGATAATATTTCAGCTGTTAGGGTGGGATAGAATCAAGAACCTAATGAAGTCTGCATGATGGTTCCACTGAAGTCACAGAAGCTTCTCCACGAGTGGATTCATCTGATAGTTCGCTTCCACAGAGAAACATTAATGTAAATTGTAGCTGACCATTGTCCTTCCCTGATCAGTGGCACTTCTGTTCTAGACACATTTGGCACAATAATCTCCCTGGCATCCAAAAACAGATGTTCCCTCTAAAGAATGAGATGCTTGGTTAGCTCTCACACCCACCCTCCAGCCAGAGGTGAATTGAATTATCATCAGCATAGATTTGGAGGTGGAGGTGATCGATGATCTGGATAAAGCAGCACAGGTACCAATTAAACAGCATGGCAGAAGGGGTGGAAACATGGAGTAATCAACGTCTTCTTTTTGATTCTGGATTGTTGCCTTTAGGGTTGTGTTGGCTGTGGATGGTGAGAAAAGATTTGTTTTGTTCTCTAGTATTGGATCTTTTATAGATTCACATGCTTGAATCATTCCCCGTCATTGAAGTGGAAGTCCCATGGTCATAATAAAGCAGTATGGAATCGTATCATCGGCTATAATGGCAATGTTAAGTCAGTTCAATAGCCTATCTATGTCCTTTTTAAAAAAGTACCAAACTTGAACTATAACCAATCAGGTGACAGCACCCTCTAGAACATTCCCGACAGAGGCTGATTCCCTCAGATTTTATACCACATGTCATGTGAAGGGAGTCTCCCTGAGCTCTGCTCAGTTTTTTCTTCACTTCAACTTCTAAAAGCATCAAGATCTCTGATTCTTCAAGGAAAGGACTATTTAGATCCTGCAAATCTTGTGGGAAAAAGAGATTACATGTGGACGACCCACATAAAGACTGCCTTTATTGCCTTCATCCTCAGCATAAAGTCAAGGATTGTAGAGTATGTCACACTTTTTCATCTAAAACACTGACGGTTAAAGAGGCAAGACTTCAGTTATGGCTCCAGAAGCTAAAACCTACCTCCTCCGGTGAGGAAAGAGATTCTTCTGATAAATCCCGCAAAGGACCTCTGAGGAAAGCAAAAAGACCCAAAAGTCTTCCCATCATGAGTCACTTAAAGAAACTCAAAAAAGGAGAAACAACCAAAATTCTCCTCAAAATCAGCTTCCTCTGAGCCTTCCACACCAAAATTGCCTAAGTCCTCTGACCGTCCGCATGCCTCTTTAGAACCGTCGATGACGAAACCAACCATCAAAGTAAAACCACTGTCAAAAACTTCCCCGTCGACAGTGCTGTCATCGACGACGGCTACAGTGACAGTTACCACTGTCTCTTCGACTAAACCTACGTCCATGCAAACGACTACTATTTCTGATGTCAATGCCCCAACCCTGTTGACGAATATTGTCACAGCTCCACTGTTGACAAATATACCACCGATGAACCACTCGTCGTCTGCCCATTCGTCGACGAAGCAATCGTCGTCTGCGCCCTCATCGAGGGCACCGTCGACAAGACTATCGTCGTCGAGCACACCACCAACAGCAACAGATCCTCATATTCCATCGTTGACGAAGACAAAAGTTACAAAGACCTTTTTAAGGACTCAAGATTAACCACTTCCTCCCAGTAACTTGTTCAATTTGGATAATTCAGAGGATGAAGGACCGTTTGGCGACGCACACAGTCCTTCTGAATTCCAAGTGAAATATCGGGATGATGAGGATGACGAAAAAAAGGAGCAGTGTTATTATGGTCATTACTACAATTACCCCTACGAAAATGACTATCAGCCTGCACCAACTGAAGCTCAAGTACCTCTCTCATTGGTACAAGATTATACAGGCTATGCTCCAGGATTACCATCAAAGGTTGCCCGAACCTTCCCACAGTTAACCAGCACCACCTCCTCTGCCTACACCTCTGCCAGCGACACCGAGGCCTCCCCCACCAGTGACGCCAAGAACTACACCGGCCTCTAATATTGCCACACCACAAAGGGATGATCTGTCTTCCTCTGACGATGACAGAGAAAAGGGTGAAATTCACAACACCCATCCACCTCATGATGAGTGGGATGATTACATGGTACCTACCCCCTCACCACCAACACCACATCCCTCGGATTCCTCTCTGGAAGACATCGTGGGTTTCCATAACTTAATGGAAAGAGCTGCAGCACGATTCGACTTGCCTATTTCGATGAAGCAACCTGATTGCTTCCTTTATGACTTTAAGGAGCAGGTGTGCAAGTCTGTTCGACCTAGCCCAATAATTGACCACATTTGGGAAGAAGGAATCAAACTAATGAAGACCCCTGCTTCAGAAGCAGCTGTAGTGCCATGCAATGACAAAAAATACAAAGCGACTGAGGGTTCTCCCGCTTGCCTCATTGGGCATCCCAAAGCTGATTCAGTGGTTTCACAAGGTGCACAAAGGCGTTCAAAGAATTCTACTACTCCAATTTCTGCTCCACCTGACAAAGAGGACAGATGCCTAAATAATATCGGGAAACGCTTCTCCACTATGTCTGCAATTACAATTTGTGCGGCCAACTCCTTAGCCATCTTATGCCGTTATGACCGACAAATGTGGTCCGACATATGCGCCTTGATGGATCTGGTGCCTGAGGACAGGAAGTCAGAGGCGCTGAAAATATTTCAAGAAGGAGAACGCACATCTTCCGAAATCATCGATTGTGCAATGGATATTGCTTCCACTGGAGTTTGACAACTGGCGGGAGCAGCTGTTTTGCGGAGGCTATCTCCTTTAAACCAAAAGGCCAATCTAATATACTCGATATGGCATATGACGAAGGCAGATTATTTGGAAAACACATTGATGACACTGCACTTCTCGCCATCAAAACTTGCACAGACACTGCAAAATCGTTGGGCACATTGCAGTTCCGTAAATTTCCCTTTCGAGGAGCACGAGGCAGAGGTTTCTCTTCCTACAGAGGAAGTTACCAACGTTACCAACCCTGTCAATCTCAGGTTAGACCTAATCAACAACAGCAATACCATCCTCCACCTTCGGCGGCCTACACAAGGCACACAGCGTGGTGTAAGCAACCTGCCCAGTCCAGAGACGTCGCCCGGAAACAGTGACCTGGATCAGGTGCCAGTTATCTTCCCCTTAGCTCATCCTGAGGGTGCGCGCATTTCCAACCATCTTCATCAATTGAGGGAAATTACTCCAGACAGATGGGTACTGGATCTGAAGACCTATGGTCATACCCTTGAGTTTATACAAACACCTCCAAACAGGCCAACAAACGATGCGCACCCCTCCCCGCACGTCTTCACTTATTGTAGGAAAAGGCCCTCATCATGCTCGCCATGGGTACAATCGAGCGAGTATCCTTCAAGCAGAGGATCGCAAGTTTTTAATCTTGTTTTTTCCTCATCAAGAAAAAATCAGGAGAGTGAAGACCCATTCTGGATCTCCGAAAACTCAACAAATTCCTCAGAAAGCAATTGTTCCGTATGGTCACTTTATCAAACATCCTGCATTTCCTAAGCCATGGGGATTATATGATGACTCTCAATTTGCAGGATTCATATTTCACCTTCCCATACACCTCAAGCACCGTAAGTACCTTTGCTTCACCGTAGTTTGCACCCATTAACAGTTCAAGGTCCTACCATTTGGCCTAGCACCAGTTGCAGCAGCCCTCAGAAGACGCAGTCATCAGGTATTCCCATACCTAGATCACTGGTTGTTAAAAGCACAAACACCTATGCAAGCCTCCAAGGCCACACAGACTGCATGGCACTGTTCCGCAAATTGAGCCTCACATTGAATCTTCAAAAGTCGTCTACTGTTCACAACAGCAAATAACATTTCTAGGCTCCACCTTAGACACCAGGCAGGACATAGCCTTTCTTTTCCTAGAGAGACAGCAAAGATTACTTCAACTTGCTCTCAAGTTTCTAAAAGAAGGTCCGCTTCAGTGCGTCTGTACAAATCATTGCTAGGGATGATGTCATTTGCAATAAATCTTATACCCTTAGCACGCCTGAAAATGAGACCTTTGCGAGAGGAGCCAGGTGCGACCAGTACAGGTAAGGGCAGTGGGGCGAGGCGGGGGGAGTCGACATACGCCGGGATAGGGAAAATAAAATAAATAAAACCACTAACCTTGCGCTCGGCGATGTAGCGAGCGCAAGGTAAGTGGTTTTATTTATTTATTTTATTTTCCCTATCCCATTGTATGTCGCCCCTTTGCCCCGCCCCACCGATCTTACCTGAACCGGCCGCGCCTGAGAGGAGCTACAACTCCAATGGATTCAAACGGAAGGGTCTTTCGACAGCCTTATCAAAATAACTCCGACAGTGGTCCAAGCTTTCACCTGGTGGGCCCACGCTTCCCACATCTCCAAAGGCCTCACATTTATGTCATTAATAGCAGACTTCACCATAACAACCGACGTTTACCTGGATGGTTGAGGCGGACATCTACAGGATCTCCAAATCCAGGGGAAATGGTCTAGTTCCCAAAGGTCCATGCATATAAATCTCCTAGAACTCAAAGCTATCTTCCTCACTCACCAGGCTTTCTTACCTCGCATACAGGGATCATCAGTACTGGTACGTGCTAACAACATGACCAGCATGCACTGTATAAACAAACAAGGAGTGACAAGATTCCTCGCTCTCTCCAGGAAGCCAAGGACCTTTGGCACTGGCTAACAACACACAACATCACACTAAAGGCGGAGTATGTTTCAGAAACGAGCAATACTTTAGCAGACACGCTCAGTAGATCTCACCAAAGTTGCCACGAATGGGAACTGAACCAGGGGGAGTTGAATAAAATGTTTCATCTTTGGTGCAAACCGGAAATAGACCTCTTCGCCACCAGCGACAATAGCAAATGCCGCTTTTACGCCAGTCAGCACCCACTCACGGGATAATGGGGGAATGTCTTTTTGATAAGATGGTCCGGGTTTTATGCGTACTCTTTTCCCCCTATCCCCATGATCCCGAAAGTTCTCAGCAAAATGAAAGTGGAGAAATGCCAATTGATCCTCATCGCTCCTAGGTGACCCAGACAGCACTGGTTCACCGAGCTCTTGTTGCTGTCGGAGTCCAAGCTTGTTCAACTGCGGACCAACCGAACACTCCTGACAATGAACCAGCCAAGTTCTTCACCCGGATCCACACTCTCTCCAGTTATATGCATGGCTCCTGAAATCAATGAATTCCAGAATGTAAACATTCCCCAGGAAAGCAGGGTTATTCTGGCAAGTGCAAGGGCAGAAACAACTAATAGATCCTACAGACTGAAATGGAAAAGATTCTGCTTATGGTGTCAACAATGCCGTCTGCACCTGTTGTAAGTCTCACCGGAGCAAATATTACCTTATCTTCTTTCTATGGCTCATTCAGGTTTAGCACATGCATTGGTTAAGGTACAACTTGCAGTGATATCCAGATATAAATGATCCTCTCAAATTCCTTCGCTGTGCTCCACAAGGATAATCAAGCAATTCATGAAAGCTTTTCCAAGTTTTCCCTCCGGTCCGACCGCCTCCTCCGGACTGGCATCTCAACATAGTTCTTTCGCAACTCATCAAACCGCCATTTGAAACAGTCCACAGAGCTGATCTAAAATTCCTTATCTTGAAGGTAGCTACTCTTCTGGCGCTAACATCCGCTAGAAGAGTCAGTGAGATTCAGGTGTTCAAAACCAAAGAACCTTTTCTCCGATTCACAGAAGTAGGTGTTATTTTGCGGACTAATCCAAGATTTTATCCAAAAGTATCTTTGCAGTTTCACCTTAATGAACCTGTCATTTTACGAACAATTTGACCAAATCCAAAACCTCGGCATAGCAATCTCTGCATATGCTAGACATTAAAAGATGTCCTAAATTTTACTTGCATCGTACCAAACAGTTTTGTAAGACAGAACAACTCTTTGTTGCCTACGGACAGGCTCGACAAAGTAGGCCTGTTACTAAAGCAACCTTTGCAGGATGGATCTCAGCAACTATACTTTTTTGCCACTCCAAAACCAGCAAACCACTCTCCTCTAAGGCAAAGGCACACTCTACAAGAGCAATCTCCCCCACAGCCCCCTTATTCGCAGGCGTTCCTTTGGAGAAAATCTGCCATGCTGCAACACTTTCACTCAGCACTATTGTCTAGATTCAGCGCACCGCAGTGATGCAGCAGTTAGACAGGCAGTGCTACCGCATCTATTCCAATGAGGTGAGACTCTGTTATTTTCAATGTTTTCTAACTCAATGTCTGATCTCTGATTGTACTATATATTTATATTTCGACACATTGCCAGTTTTATGTATTATTATTATTATAGTTCTTATGCTGATCATTATAATACTACTTACCATTCACAAGGGTAATGAGATCACACTACCTAAAGTTTATACACTGCTTGCTATTCTGATTCAAACATGTGAATCTATGAAGGATCCAATACTGGAGAAGAAAATAAGTTACTGACCTGTAACCACAGTTCTCCAGTATTGATTCACAGATTCATAGTCGACCCACTCTCCTCCACTAAGAGGCTCCCCTCATAAAGCAGGATAATTAGCTCCCACTAGTGCTCGAAAATCTGAGTGACTCAGCCTCTGTTTGGCATGTTCTAGAGCAGTGGTCTCCAAACGTTTTAATGCCGCGCCCCCCATGGGAAAAAAAAATCATTGGGGGCCCCCCCTCAAAAATTTTCACAATGATTCTATTAAACTGGGAATATTTAAATATGTCTAGATGTATGTAAACATTGCAGTTTAGTTCTGCACTGTTTTAAAAATACAATGAAAGACTTGATTGACAAACCTACTATTCTGGTCAGGCAGGCCTTACTAACCTGTAAAAGTATCCACAGTGTCATTGTTAGAAATGGGGTGCGGGTTTTGATGAATATTTAGAGTCCCTTCCCTTTTGACACCTTTTCCCAGCCAGGATGTAAATGACAAAACATGTTAGTGATGGCCCATTACAGAGTGCTTACTGCCACTCATTTTTTTCCGCTGAAAACAAAGCACTGTTATCAGCATAATGCTTATTTTAGCCAGAGCCTGATCCCACCCACCCCCCACAGGATCTCTTGAGGCCCCCCCAGGGGGCCCGCCCCCCAGTTAGAAGAACCCCTGTTCTAGAGGGTGCTGTCGCCTGATCGTTTATAGTTTAAGTTTGGTCCTTTTTTAAAAAGGACATAGATAGGCTATTAAACTGACTACTGACTTGCCATTGCCATTATAGCCTATCATACTATTCAATACTGCTTTATTATGGTACCGTGGGACTCCCACTTGGACAGCGGGGAATGATTCAAGCATGTGAATCTATGAAAGACACCAATACTGGAGAACTGTAGCTACAGGTAAGTAACTTATTTTCATCCATTTGAGTGGTGTAATTTGCTGCGGGTGTATGATTGGAAGCTGATGATCATTTGTGTCATAGGCCGTCATGAAGTCCTGATGATTTAGGAAGCTATCTGGCTGTCAGCGAGTGCAGAGATGTGATCCTCACAGTCATCTCTCTCTTCCTCTTGAAAGCAATCTGTCACAGCAGGAGCGACTCCAAAGCTGATTGCCCTACAACACAGTCCATGGGAGTGATTAGAGTTCACACCTGGATGTCAGCCACAGTGATATGTGAATCAAAAGGTTAGCCCAAGGCCCGAGCCCTACTTCTTATGATTCCCTTATCAGCCCCATCTCCTTCCTGAGATGTGCCCAGGCTCCTTCAGTGTGACCTCTTACTGAATCAAAGAGCTCTCTTTGAAGTGTACAGGGGTAGCCTGGTTCTCCCCTTTTCAGTGTGTGTCCTACTCAGCTTACAGGAATGCAGCAAAATACTATTATGTCTAGGGTAATTCCTCTACCTCCTCTCCATGTTTCACCATGCAGGCCTGGATCTTTCAAAATGGAACCCAGGGTCCTCCTTGTATTGTACCATTCACAGGTACACATATACCCAGTGCATGTATACAGCATACACAAACTGCTCAGCACTGTATCTTTCATGTGGTCTACCACTCATAGGCACACATACACCCAGCACACACATGTAACATGCACATACTGCACAGCATTGCATCCTTCATGTATTGTACTACTCATATGCACACATACATCCTGCTCATGCATTTGACATGCATGCACTGCTCAGCACCACATCCTTCATGTATTGTACCACTCACAGGCAAACATACATCCAGCACATGCATTCAGCATGCACGTACTGCACAGTACTGCATTATCCCTGTATTGTACCCTTCCCAGACACACATACACCCAACACAAATACACCACTCATGCGCTGTGCAGCACTACACACCAAACTGATGTAGGTGAAGGGTGACTTAAACACCCAGCAGCGGAACTTTAACTGAGTGAGCCTGTAGGCCTCACTCCAGTGATACAGGTTAAAAAGGACCTGTTCATTCCTACTGATAATTGCATGGTATGCTGCCACCACCACGCTCGTGCTGCTTAACTCCTGGTGAACGCAGTAGCCCTGCACCACTATAAGGGTAGCCCCTTGGGCGCCCCTCCCGGTTCAACAAGACTCCAATCTGTGAGCCAGGCTTATGTCATGGCGCACATACATGAACCTTGATTGCCTATGGCAACAAAAATGAGCATTAAGGATTCAGACATCAGTATAGTTAGGGCACTCAGGTTAGGGGTGCATGTCCATTACCATGCGGAGGACTTTTCCATCTCAACAATCAGCAACGCCAACAGGTCTGGATTTGTGTTAAGGGAAATGTTTGTTAATAGTTGGGCACCTTTGTGTGTGTTGGTTCCTGCTGCCCTAGAAAGACGCGATATGTTGCCTATAGCAATATGGAAACTGGAAGTAGAGTCACATCACTGACCAGATTCCATCAGCAAAGTTAAGTTGCACCCTAAATGAAAAGAATTATGAAAAGGACTCTGAAGATGAAGTTTATTTTGTAAGTGGTAAAGCTAAAAGGCATATATTGCATAGTTTATATTTTTATTAAAGGGGCAGTATTTTCATTTCATTTTGTGAATACAAAAGGCTGTAATGCCATCATGACAGAAAAGTAAAGCAAATGAATAAACAAGGGGTATTAGTGAATAGCATTATGTCTTTTAATGACAAGCTAGAGCATCCAAACAGCATACACTTCTTAATTAAAATAGCTATAAATCAGAAATGAAAATGTCAGTGTCAGAAAAGTGGATACAATTACAATCTACACATCATTTTACATTTGTAGTTAAACAAAAGGACCACATGCTACTGCATCACCAAAACCAAATGGGAGCACAAAGTGGACAATGTACTCCTTCACAAAATGTCACAGCTTTGATGGACAGCCCACCAAAGTAATGACAAACCATGAACAACACTTGAAGGCCAATAGCAGTATGGGCTGAACCAAAGCCCGGTGTTTCTCTGTACTTATTGTACTGTTTAGAAGAAATAATGGCTTGAGGTCTTACAGACAACTAAAGCTGTCTTTAGCCACACCTCCAAAGACAAGGATTCACAAAAATCACAATTCGATCTCCTCCTACCTAAGATCCTTGTTTCCGAACATCAGTGGATTGACTGGTGGGGAAATCACTCTCATGTTAGTCTTCCACCTGAAAGGACAAAATGAAAGGAGAGCTGGGGCAGAGTTAGACATGCCAAACAGCCTCTGGAATGCCAGTAAAGCTGGGGAAGAGCCAGTCACTGGCAGGCTGATCTCTGAAAGGACAGGGGTGCTGGTGTGGAGTCAATTGCAAGTCAGACTCACTTTTGTAAGGCTGGTATGACTAGGGTAGAGTAAGTCATATACAATGCTCACTTCTGACAGGCCACTAAAGGTGAGGAAGTCTCCCAAGGATGCATCTCTAGCCACCACTGAATTCATGTGGCATACTTGCAAACTGAACACAAAATGTGTCAATGCAGACAAAGCAGTATCGCTGGAGTGTACCCTTTATCTGTCTTTTGATGTCAGTCTTTTTAAAAAAACAAGAAAATCTTGCACCCATCTGGAGCAGCTAAATATTGTAAATTAGGCAGTGCCACTGCAGCAGCCCTCTGGCGAGAGGTAATGTGTTGTAATCTATTACTTGATTAGTGCATCCTCCCTATTGATGTCCTCTGCCTTGCTGCTCAGTCATCGGTGATGTCATCGGAATGTTGGGAGTGTTTGAGTTGGAGAGAGAGCAGTTGGAATGGATGGGCTGAGCAGCAAGGAGGCTGCTCCTGGTGGGGCTTAATATGGATCTGACTTGTTTCCTGTAACCAACCAACAAAGAAGTAATCTTAACAATAAATCAACTATCTATGTTCTACATCACTTGGCCTACGTACATTTCTTCCTTGCAACACTGGCGACGATCTGGAAGAACCTTACGCGTGGAGTAAGCAAGACCAAAGGAAGTAAAGACTTTAAGGACTCTAAGGTAAAAGAATACGAAAAGGAAAAGGAACGTAACAGAAACGCCCTGGTCAGCCCCACCAGTGTCCCTCATCATCTGGACAGCCTGCAGCCCAGGGCGTTTGACCTTCTACTGCCGGTATTCATACAGTTGCAGTGGGGATTCCTGCCCTGCTGTCCCTTCTACAGTCGTGAGATTGGCTGTAGCAACCGGCGTTTGGCAGCAGTGACGTGTGCTGGGGAAGACTGACACTTTCTGTGGTGGAGATTACTGCTATCCTGCTCCCTGGAAAGAATTGCTTTTGCCCAGCTGTCTCTCCCACAGCCCCTGCTGTTTTGGTTTGGCGGTAGCCACCGATTTTCTAGAATTGCCACCATCAGACACTAGTGAGCAAAACTGAAACTCATGGTGAGCAGTAACGCTGATTTAATGATGCCCACGCTGTTTATCCCAGTGCTCGAGGGTGAGTGGACCTAAGTGTGTTTATCGCCAACTGAGAGGAGCACCATCTGCTCTGTTGTGCGTGGTGGCTGGCTGTCTACTTTTGTCTACTCCCGGCGTGTCAAGGCAGGCGCCAAGATTGAATTTTGGAGCTTTGGATTACCGGCGGGATTCAGTGAATGTGAGTACTTTTACACGGGGAATTTCTGTCTTCCCTAGTCCCTAGCCAATTGACAGTTTACTCGCTTCTTTTTTAAATTTGAAAACTAACAGCGCGTTGCCCTCGTCGCGTGCGGACTTACCTGGGTGATGGAGTCCTGCAGTCCTTGATGGGAGCCTCTATGACGTTGGGGTTTCTCCAAGACCATGGTTTGCTGGGAGACGCTCGACTGCATATACGTGCTGCGAGCCACCCGGCGTGGCGTGCATTACGTGCAGCCATCTTGTGTTTGGCTGCAGCTGCTATCCTCATGCCGGTGTTCATTCTCTACGTTGCCAATCACGTTTTGCAGTGCGTTGCCAGGCAGCCTTTCCCAGTGTTTTGCCATGCAGCAGGATCGGCGCGAGCGAGTGAAGGGTGGATGCCTCGTGTGGATGATCATTGGTACATCAGCAACGTGGTTCAAGGGTATGGAGGCATCCGGTGACGTCGCTGTGCTCTTTGGTGAAATGTTCGACTCAACATCAGCATTCTGGTTGGCGGAGCACATTGAAGAGTCTCAATTGCCTTCTCTTTACTGCTTCGCATTGGATGCTGCAGCCGCCTGGAGTTTTGAGTAGTGACCTCGGGTGAGGGATCGCTCACCGGAGTGACAGACTTTCTTGTTTTCTATTTGCTAAAATACTGTTTTGTGGGGGGGAAGTGTGTACCCTTTTATGTTGACATTTTTGGGTATTACGTGAGGTGGTGGGGCGGTTAGGGCCCCAGTGCAATTGTTGGTGGCTGTGGCGTGTACTTGGTTTGAAGGGAGATTTTTCCCTATTACGTGGAAGTTGTGGGGTGGTGACTCGGTGGCTAGTGAGTGGCCTAGTTCTGCTTCAAGGGTGTTGTGTACAATGTTACGGTGAGGTTGTGGGGCGGGTAGTGCTCCTATTCTGTTTTCAGGGGCGGTGAGTGCCCCAGTTATGTTCTACAGGGTGGTGTGTGCCCTGTTACGTGTAGGTTGTGGGGTGGTGAGTGCCCCAGTTCTTTTGGTTGCCATGGTGCGCACATGAGAAGACTCCTTCTTTTGAAGCTTCTCTCACTTACCACTATTCCGTGGTTATGAGTGTGTATTACCCTGTGTTTCGGGGTAGTGTAGTCACCACTAGTGTGGTTTGACTTATGTTGTCACTTGTGGGCTACGTGTTGGGATGACCCCTTGTCGTTGTGAGTACATTAATCTCACTGTTTTGGGGTGCATGTATGAGAAGACCCCTTCTTACGAAGCTTCTCTAGTTTACCACTGTTTTGAGGAATGACATAAGTTGTCATTTTGTTGGCTGTTGTTTGAGTGACCCCTCATTGTGTTGTGAGAGTATGTGAATCACTCATTGTTGGGGTGCGTGTGTGAGTAGACTCCTTCTTACGAAGCTTCTCTAGTGTACCTATTTTGGTGATACTCTCAGAATGGTTGTTGCCTCGTGTGAGGTGCTTGGACTATGTGTTGTGGGTCCGTATGTGAGAAGACTCCTTTTTGCTAAGCTTCTCCGGTTTACCACTATTTTGTGGTTGTGGTTGTCTATTACCCTTTAGTGAGTTAACGTGGGTGTATACTCACTGATTTATAAAATGGAATGATTTTCCTGTCTTTTCTCCATCTTTTCTAGGTGGGGTTTGGGCATATGATTTTTAGGAATTTGTGGGACATGTGTAGTGTGTGCGTTTCATCTTGCATGCAATCAACATCTGTTACATGTCGTAAGTGTGTGCTATGAAGTTGCATACCTTAATGTTATTTTAATCATTATAGAGGGGGGGATGTGTTGTAATCTATTACTTGATTAGTGCATCCTCCCTATTGATGTCCTCTGCCTTGCTGCTCAGTCATCGGTGATGTCATCGGAATGTTGGGAGTGTTTGAGTTGGAGAGAGAGCAGTTGGAATGGATGGGCTGAGCAGCAAGGAGGCTGCTCCTGGTGGGGCTTAATATGGATCTGACTTGTTTCCTGTAACCAACCAACAAAGAAGTAATCTTAACAATAAATCAACTATCTATGTTCTACATCACTTGGCCTACGTACCTTTCTTCCTTGCAACATAATGCTTATACCTCATAGTCTAAGTAAGTGGAACCAGGCACAAGCGGCTCAGAAAAACACACCTCATTTATGAATTGGTCAAAGTCCAAAACATCACACAATATCACAGAACCCTCCACTGGCTGACAGGGAGGTACTGGGTGACTTACAAATCTCTGTCTCGTATTTAGATTCATTAATGGCTCAGCACCAAAATACCTGCAGAACAAAATCAAAAAATATTCCCACAAGGACAGACTGGCCTATTGGATATTTAGGCACTGCCTGAAGGGCTGGGCTGACAGGTCTGTGTGTGGGCGAGTTTGTATGATCTGACTTGACAAGGCAGCTGTCGCCAGATAATTATGTGAGAATCACCAGGAGAGGGGCTTTGGCTCCGCCCACATGTTGGGAGCCAGGAGCACATTTTTTGATTGGGCAGA
The DNA here is from genome assembly GCA_963921515.1 of Calotriton arnoldi. Taxonomy (NCBI): domain Eukaryota; kingdom Metazoa; phylum Chordata; class Amphibia; order Caudata; family Salamandridae; genus Calotriton; species Calotriton arnoldi. The sequence continues at coordinate 769,467 of CAWUFW010005547.1, read as the reverse complement.
AGTTGTGTGCTTCAGCAAAAAATGCTTGCCCTGTACACAGCTGTGATCATTTTGTTTATTTATCCAGCTGCCTGAGCTTGAATTCTCAGGGTCACACACATGCCATTGTAAGGCTATTAAAGTGTCTTAGATAACTAGATATTTTATGGCGTTTTTCTCTGGCAGCAGCACAGTTGGGAGGAGGGCAGTCATTAACTTAAATAGATTTTTAGGTCTGGACAGTGCATTCACAAGCAGATATTGACATTGCTAATGCTTCTTTGTCTGTTTGCGGGCCTGTTTAACGGTCTGCTGGGCCAGTTTTTACTGTTGATTTCCCTGATATACCACAAATATTGCCTTCAGCAACTACACATGCGTGCAGTCTCCCATACCTTGCAATACACCTATGCATCTTTAGTTAAAAACTGCCCTGATATGCAAATATGGGCCACTTCTTTCTTACCTATCTAATTCACTAATGGGGGGACTTTTATTTTGGTGCCCGGGACTATTTTCTGTCCCAGTCTGACGCTGTATTCACAGACCAGACGTTTCTGCTCGATCTCCTCTCGTAGTCCCAAAACAAACTGCAGGACTCGAGGAGAAGCACTTTTCAGTGGCTGGACCTGAAGTGGGAGCAACCTACCTCAACACCTGTATGACGACAACAGGCTCATGGCATTCAGAAAACAACATAAAACATTTTATTGTAATCTCTGAACCTCAATTGCCTCGCACCCGTCTCACTCTCTCGCTAGCTCCTAATGCATTTATGCGGTGCGTGCTATACAAATATTTGTTCAAAAATACATTATTAAAATAAGAATACTGTAGGCAAATTGCACCATTTCCGACTGAGCTGATTGATGCCTGTGCCAGGACCACATACTTGTGGAAGTTGGTAGCGCGTCAGACACGGAATAACATCTCTAGCCATGGCAGCCTTCCAGCATGGTCAGTCGTACGCCAATGCACGCACATGAATCTTCCCCAACCCTTCTGGTATTGCTGGAGCATCAGTCTGTCCCAAAGCGTCCTCGCCTTTACCCTAAATCACAATGCACCTCTGTCCCCACTCACTTGAATCCTAAATAAAAGTGTACTTGTAAACCAAGAGCCGACTCCTTCGGCCGGCCCGTGTGTCTGCGCCTATGAATCTTTTAGTATCTATTATCTGTTCTTCACTTCCTCTTCTTCCATACTCAAGTCCATTGCTATATCCAAGATGACTTCTGAGATGCCCCCTGGGGAAGCTTGGCACCTCTCTCTCCCCATCAATCTGTCGGAAAACATTGATGCCTCGTGTTCTCTGCCACCGGGCGATGTACCCTACCAAAGCCCGAGTGGCCTCATCTCAGCTCCAGACCCTCCAGCCGCTGAGCGCTGCCAAGGCCTCCAGCTATCCCACTTTGTTAAAAATGTTGCATTATGTTAAAGCACTGCTGTAAAATGCCAGAGAGGAAATGATGGCTCTGTCATGAGCTCCTGTCCCGATCACTACATATTGCCCCCTCCTCGTAATCATACGGTAATCTTTAAATGGCATGTTTTCACCTCATCCGGATGGTTGCAGTGTAGCACAGACAAATGTGAGATTTGAGGTATTTGTGGAAGGATGAGTACATTGGACCACATAGTGATGCTTTCCTTGGATGAGACTCCATGACGTTGAAGAGGGCTTATGAGTCTGGCATAGACTGCATTGGTTTTGAGCAAAGCGGTATAGAGTGCATTGGTGCAGAGTAGAGTGGTGAAGAGAAGAGTAGAGTGGCACAGTGTAGATTGCAGTGGTTGCAGAGTGGCGTAGAGTGGAGTGGTGCAGGGTAGAGTACAGTGGTGTACAGTAGAGTGCTGTAGAGTGCAGTGTCATATATTAAAGTAGTGTAGAGTGCTGTGGTGCAGAGTAGATTAGAGTGGCATAGAGTGCAGTGGCGTAGAGTGGAGTGAAGCAGAGTAGAGTAGCATGGAGTATAGTGGCATAGAGTGCATTGGTGTACAGTACAGTAGAGTGCCGTAGAATTGAGTGGTACAGTGCAGAGTGGCATAGAGTTCAGTGGCAGAGAGTGCAGTGTTGCAGAGTGTCGTGGAGGTCAGTGGTGTAGAGTACAGTGCATTGGCGTAGAGTGGTGCGCAGAGTAGAGTGGTGTGGCGTAGAGAGCATTGGCATAGAATAGAGTGGCTTAGAGTAGAGTGTTGTACAGTATAGTGGCGTATAGTGCAGTGGAGCAGAGTAAATTGGCGTAGAGTGCATTGTTTTTGAGTGAAGTGATGGAGTACAGTGGTTTAGAGTAGAGTGGCATAGAGTGCAGTGGCGTAGAGTAGAGTGGTGCAGAATATAGTAGAGTAGAGTGGGTAGAGTGAGTGGCGTGGAGTGGCGCAGAGTGCAGTGGGGTACAGTAGATTGTTTCAGAGTACAGTGAAGTGGCGTGGAGTGGTGCAGCATAGAGCAGAGTGGTGCAGAGTAGAGTAGCATAGAGTGCAGTGTCAGAGTGCAGGCGTGCAGAGTAGATTAGAGTGGTGTAGAGTGGATTGGCGTAGGGTGCAGTGGCTTAGAGTGGAGTGATCCAGAATAGAGTGGTGTAGAGTGGCATAGAATAGAGTGATGCAGAGTAGAGTGCAGTGGCACAGAGTTCAGTGGTGCAGAGTAGAGTGGCGGAGAGTGCAGTGGAGTAATGGAGAGTGGTGTAATGTAGAGTGACATAGACGGCACGTGGATGCACTCTATTGTATGCAAACAAGGCAGCATGAGCAAGTTGATCATCTTCCTGTTATAACAATTTGTCGCAGTGAAAAAAAAAATGAAGAGATCATTTTATGAGACATTATCTCCCAGTCTCAATGCTTGAATTATTGGCCAAGACCGGAGATAGTCTCTCATAAAATGATCTCTTTTAGAAAGTTTTTTCAAGTAGTGCGTGCACAGCTGAGGGTTCTCCAATAGTTAATATAGTTCTTCGTGCTCCTGGGTATCACTCTCCGAACCAGAGTGTGTGTTTAAATGAACTAAATCGCATCCCCATAAACGTGGGGTATGTCCTCTGTATGCGACTTTCAAATATCCCAAGGCCGAAATGCATTGGGATATTTGAAAGTCGCATACAAAATGGTGTACAATTGATGCATTATGGGAGATGAAGTATAATTTCCCTAGAATGAAAAACTAAAATAAAAACAAACACGGAAACTACCAAAGAAAAGTGTATGAAACTTTATTGAACTTGATAAATCTCATATGAGAGACACGAATCTGTGCCCAGGGGACATACCCCACGTTTATGGGGATGCGATTTAGCTCTTTTAGAAAGTTGACATTTTCTTGTCCTAACCATTTGGTGCCTGCTGTCTGTTTCCTGGGTCACATGACTAGGTGTAGTTGGCCTTTGTGTATTCCTCCTAGAGAGTATCACAAAGGGGGACTGGATGTTGGCAGTATGGGCCATCCTGCCCTGATGGGATGGGCAGAGCTGTCACTTATCACACTTGCACGGCAAAGGAACTGCCTCAGCACACACACAAAGAACTTCACACTAGCCTTTTGTGACTCCAGACATCATGGGAGCAGGGGAAGAAAGGAAATTCCAGAACCAAATGTAAGTGAGGGAAGTCGAGAAGTTTCTTCTACTTCAAAATTGGCACCAGTTATAAATATTGGACACTCAGACCAACTCTTCAGATCACTTCTGGACCTGTGGAAGACTCAGAAGAAGGAATGCTCTGCTGCCCTGCTGCAAGAAGGACTGTCTTGCAGCTCTGTTGCATGAAGGACTGTCTTGCAGGCCTGCTGCCTGAGGAACGAAGACTGGACCTGCTCCTGGAACATGGACCTATCAGAGTGACTCCAAGGGCTAGCTGACTGGCCTCTTGTTTGAGCTACAGGGACAAAACACACTCCTGAGACTTGAACTTCATCGGCCCAGCGCCCAGACTCAACTGGACCTGTCTGTGCCCTGCTGCTGACCTCTGCTGGAGTGAGTCCTGATCCCCAAGACTTGCTCCCCAGGTCGTGGACCCTTGACTGACATCAAAGTATTCCTCCTGTCCCCACTGTGGGTTTCCTCAGAACTGCCGCAGCTTGATGCAACTCGACCCAGCACAGCGCAGGACCTGACATCGCAGTACCTCGCAGCTCTTGATCGGCAGCCTCATTGGAACCAATGCAGCGTGATGCAACTCCTCGCAGTTCCTGATCAGCGGCCTCATCGGAACCAATGCATCTCGAAGCAGCACAATGCAGGATCGCCCATCTCAGTCCAAGTAAAACCAGGTACACTCTCCAGCTTGCCTAACTTAATCCTGTACCTGGCCTGTGCTCCAATACAGTTGGCTTGAATTTGTGGCTTTGTCCGGTCCAACGCGATCAGATAATCCTAGTTGGCGCTTGGGCCGTTTAGGTGTTATACTTACCAAAATCTTTGGAATTGTATATCTCCAGTTCTACTGATTGGATTTTTGTTGTTTTGGTGTCAAATAATGTATTCATTTTTTCTCTATTTTTCTAAATTAGTGTGGATTTTTTCTGGTGCTGTGTTTTCACTTTATTACTGTTTAAGTGCTGCATAAATACTTTACATATTGTCTCTAAGTTAAGCTTGTCACACCCGGTAAGAAATATTCTTCAGCCATAATATTCTGATCGTCCAGCCTAAGAATAATATTGGTATTGTCCATGTACAACATAGAGGACAGCTGAACGTTCTGCATTAACTTAGCAAAAGGAGGCACATAAAGATTGAACAATGTGGGGCTAAGTGAGGATCCTTGCGGGACTCCCCGTCTTAGGGAATTAGCAGAAGATCTGAACTGAAACATGGTGTTTGGTTGTTTCTGCCCATACAGAAAGGAGCGGAACCATTCCAATACCCACCCTGTCACTCCAGCTGTTGCCAAACTGTCTATAAAAATGAAATGACAGACGGTATGGAAGGCGGCAAATAGATCTAATCGAATAAGTCCCTGATACAAAATCTTTCGCAACTAATTTTGGACCACAATAAGAGTGACCTCCATACTGGAAAATATGCAGAAACCAGATTGAGCTTCATTCAGCAAAGAATTGCTGGTAATAAACTCTGCAAGTTATGTTTGTGGGGAGTTTAATATTGCGCAAACTCGACCCGAAGGTATCAGAGAGCTTTACATGAGCACCAGTTGCGTTACAGACGGACACATACATTTTTTTTTTTGTCCGCAGTTTTAGCACAGAAAGTATTAATGAAATCAGGTGGGAATTGCTCTACATAGAGGAGTCTAGAGAAGACTTGTTTAGCAGAGGGACCACACGTCTATTTCCACTCCCCTCAAAGTGAATCAGAGCTAAACATAATGTTAATTAAGTTGCAAATAGGGGTTCACATCTCTGTGGATATGCCAAGAAATGCAAGGGCAGAGCACAGGTCATCAGGTGAGTCAGGTTTGACCAGCCGTATAAGTTTCTTTTACCGCTGACGTGGCAGTCAGCTCGCCCACTACCTGGGAAGAGAGAGATGGCAGGTTATTTCTCTACTGAGCAATCACAGTAGTAGAAAAAGATTCATAGATTGCCTCAATTTTATCATTAAAGAATTTTGATAAAGATTTGCAGAGTTGTATGGCTACAGGTGCACCGGATGGCGAGCTAAAAGAATGATTAAGCTCTTTCACTATTTTTAAAACCTCCCGAAGAGCGTTGTTGCTCTGCAAAATCTGATGAAAGTGGTACTTGTTACCAGTTGTTTTAAGGGTGGAACTTTATTCCCTGAGCCCTTCATAATTTTGTTACTCCTATGTACAAATAAAACTGCTTGGTGATCTGTGCAAACTAGGGGCAAATTGCTAATATCAGAAACAATGTACTCGTATTCAAAAATAAATCAAAGCTGTGCCCAGCATTATGGGTGGGGTCATTGACCAACTATTTGAAGCAGGTCACAAAAGGAAAGAAAATCCCTGGAAGAAGATATTGAAATCTCCTAAGACAAAGAGCTTGGGTGCCCTCAAAGATGCACGTAATACCTATTTAGGTGGAAAATTGAGTTTTGCAGCCACTAATTTCTCATGTTACTACATATAAAATTTCCTCAAATGTTTCCAGAAACGAATTTTCCAAGTTATACCTGCAGGATTTAATACCCAGAAAATGGCAAGAATTCAGGAAAACAATAAACAAAAACAGAGCAACTCCTCAAACAGAGGGGACAGGGTAAGTGAACTAAAGCACCAAAAACGCTCCCCAAGGTATTTTCTCAAACATTACAAATACATTTGAATCCACTCCTCAATAACACATTTACTCCATTGAAAAAATAACTACATGAACCATGTGCAAAAATCATATTAATACCATGTGTATAAATGTATTATACTCTGATACAAATTCTTATGTATCAACAATACAAACAAACATATACATGCCTCACAAAACATAATGAACACAAGCCACAGAAAGATTAAAATTAGCAGACAAATTAATTAGTCGTTAAGAACATCTACCACCATATGTCACGGTACAATTATGAATTAATTCATCATGTACAATCATTCAATGCAGGCAGATTGTGCAGAAAAGATCGTCAATGCTTTTGAGTCTGTTGAATTTATATTATCCACCTTCTTCAGGACATTAAGACTTATTTCTTCCATCCATCATTCAAACACATAAATCGTCACATCTAAAGGCAATCTAATTACAACACAAAAGAACAATAATTATTGTTTTAATGAGTAATAATTTGTCTGCTAATTTTAATTCGTCCTTGGTTTATGTTCATTATGTTTTGTGACATTTAAATGGCATGTATATACATTTTATTGATGATACATAAGAATGTTTATCAGACTATAAGAAATGTTTATTTTTTTATACACAGTAGTAAAATGATTTTAGCACATAGTTCAATCAGTTTTTTTCATATTTCAGTGAATATGTGATTGAGGAATGTATTCAGGTTTATTTGTAATATTTAGGAAAATACCTTGGGGAGCGTTTTTTGGTTATTCAGATTTCAGAAATATGTGGAAATTGGTGCGCAATTCAGTTTCATAGTGGATAACTTGAAATACCGCTGTAATTCCACATTCAAGAGTTATTGATGCCAGTCATATCTAGGACCTACAACATTGCTATTTCCACCACCCCAGAATGAGTGCTTTAGGTCTGATACTATACTTTCGATTATGCTGATACTTTAGTGGCGGGTGAACCCCTTAATATACACTACTCACTTTAGTTTAAGATGACAGTCTAAGAGTAGGATGCTTCTCTTTTGGTGTAGCATGCCTCTTTCGGTGTAGGAGGTTCACTCAATTATCCCAAACCTGGTGTAGGATCCCTCTTTTAAATTCCCCTTTCCTTTTACTATTTTCTCTTAATTTGCCAACTTTAGGTCTCTTTGATGTGAGGTCTTCTTTTTAAGTAAAATATCCCATTTTATATAGGATGTATTCTTGCTTTAGAATGCTCCCTTTAATGGATCTGGCTTTACTTTAGGATTGTCCCCCTTGCACTGGCGCCCCCCCCCCCTTTAAACTGGGATTGCCTTCATATTTAGAGTGTAATCTTCTAGTATGGAATTTCCATTTAGGGCAACAATAAATGTGCATGCATGGTTAGTCTTCTGAGTTTGGTGATTCTGGGCAGCTCTGTGAAGCATTGTTGAGTGTAGAATGTGGAGTAATTCTCTTTTTTTCCTGTTTCAGTTCCTGTGCTGTGGGAAGCACTCACCACTTCAGAGGCCTGGAGGCTTTGAGGGCGACCTCTGCCCTACTCAGGATGCAGCCATCATCAACCAGGTAAGGAAGCAATGAGGACAATTCTAGTACTTTTCTATATTTTGGAAACACATCTTCAATTGTCTGAGTTCTATTACTCTGCTGACTAACTTTTTTAATTTGATCATGACCTTACCTTGTGATCTACTTATATGAAAGTTGAAAACAGAATCATGGTCATTTGATGAGGCTTTCCACTGTCGTTTTCCTCATGCTTCTTGTGAGAGCATCAATTGGATTTGTTTTCTAGTAGTGAACCTGCCCACCAAAAACTGGGTGTTGGCACCCCTTTATCACCACTACTACATCCTAACCAAAAACTCATTTGAGCGTGTTGTTAGTCCCACTCATTTAATTTGACTACTGAATTTGTAGGCATTGCAAATGCCCCAGGACAATTCCGTTTTCACATAAGTTCAGGGGTGTGGCATATGCAAAAGCAAGAGGTAACTCATGCTGCTTGCACAGGGTGTGGGAGTCATTTAGGGTTTGATTGTGGAGGACCTCCTCTGGAGGCTTGGCGGTGGCCCACCAGCCTCTCTGGTGGGCACAGGCTCTTACCTCCACTCCTCAGTGGAGAACCCTTCATCTCATTTAGAGATCCTACTAGCCTGCACGAGATCACTCATAGTTGCTAAAATGCGAAAATAAAATCCCCTGAGACTAGAAAGTTCTTGTTTGCGTACCTCTGTGTAATAAATAGGAATAGTTTCTGCAACAATATTACCCCGGACAATCTCCAACTTGCCAGGACTGTCCCTGCAAAAACAGGGCAGCTGGCAACTATGGATCACTGTGTTGAAATTGCACCAGTTGGTGTGTGAAGGCGATTCTGGCACATCTGAATGCCGAGCACAATTGCCAGGTTGTTGCATCTCACTCACTGTTCTTTATTCTTTCTCAGCAACAATCACCCAAACAGGCGTTTGTTGCTGAGACGGGAAAAAAATGTTAGTGTATCAGTGACATGTTTCTATTTTTGTACTAGGGTACCCCAGGACTCACAAGGATTGTTGGTTTAAGCTTCACCAGCCTCACAAGGAGCCCTGCTATTTTCTGGTGGAATCCCATAAGATTGTGGTAGGAGCTTTAATTGGTTAGAGAGAAGATGTGGCGTAACAGCCAGAGCTTCCGACTACGAAACTGGGGAACCAGGTTCGAGTCTCCAGTTTGGCTCAACATCCTGTGATTCTGGGCAAATCACTTAATCTCCCTGTACCCAACAAAAAAAAGAATGTGCCTTTGTGTAATGTAACTAGAGCTCATGTAAGGCCAGTGCTTAATTTGTAAAATAATAAGTGCCAGGGCCCTCACCAGGACGCCACTGCAGCTTCTACCACCCATTGCCCCTGTCATCGCTGCCAATGACGGTACAAAAACAACTACTTACCATCTCTCTCGCCTGCAGCTGCGAAAGTTTTATTCCAGGTGCCCAAAGCTAAAGGAATGGCTGGGGAGGTAGGTATTACTTATTTTAATGAATATTGTATTCATAAACAACTGTTGTTCCGCTCATCTCTAAATTAGATGAGCAGTGCCACCATGTGGCAGACTGTCATAAGTGCGGTGTTAACAAGTGCGTTGCCGAGCACCGGAAACAAATTAAGTGCGGTGCCAAGCACTGGAAACCACTGGCTCAAATTAAGCACTGTGTAAGGTGCTCCAGTACCTTGGGGTCCAGTTTGTGCTATATGAAACTGCAAAAAAATTAAATTCCTAACTGTATCTTGGTAATACTTGTATGGGGGGGGTTCCAGATCGTCAACTTGGCCTACGGCAGAGCCTACAACTTTGGTACTTAAAATGCATCCAAATACTGAACTGCTGAAATCTATCCACGGGCTGCCTGTCAATGCGATCACCTTCAAAATTATGACACTGGTTTTATATGCTGTCAGGGTACGGCATCATGGTATCGTCGAAATAAAATAAGAATTGTCCAGTCCAGGGCTCTGCACTGCGTTAGCTTGCTGATTCTAAGTTACTAAAACAAAATGCAAACCACAGGGCGGTTATGGAACGAGTTGCCCTAACCACTATAAAGCTTCAAAAAAATTAGTTGTTCTCATAATTTTGCCAGTTCTAGTTCGCTGTTTGTGCTCAGCCCTGCTATTGCTGCTTTACTCGATGCCAAGGTGCAACTGAGCAATGCAAAAAGAACAATTGATGGACAGAATGCTGAACAATGTCAAACATTCAGCCCAGCAAAGAGATCTTGGCATAAATCCATTGTTATTTTGCTCCCCATGCCATTCCAGTTTAAACCCAGCCATATGCAAATGAGTCTTGACCCTGTTCCCCATGGGAACAGTCCAGCCCGAACTGCTAGGCCAGGTCCTCCCTGGATTGGTAACTAGCATACTGGGACCGATTTCGGGTTGTCACCCCTCATCAATCAGGTTAGCTTGACTCCAGTGGTATGAAGAGCACGGGACCCACGAATGGACATACCCGTCCCACTCAGGGTGACAAATTCGAGAAGAACAATTGATAGAGAGAATGCTGAACAATGTCAAACATTCACGTCAATACAGAGATCTGGGCCTAAATCCATCGTTTTTTGCTCCCCATGCCATTTCCAGTTTAAACCCAGCAATATGCAAATCAGTCTTGACCCTTTTCCCCATGGGAACAGTCCAGCCCAAACTTCCACGCCAGGTCCTCCCTGGACCGGAAACATGTTTAGGTGAAACTGAGTCTGTTCAGAGCACAGTATAAACAAAAAAAAAGAATATACACGGTGGTGGAAGTCACGCTGGGCACCCGCACTCTGACCTGGCGCTCCTGTGGCAGATGGGCTATTGGGTTACAATTTTCCACAGCACAGCCAGCTGAGGCTCCATCAATGGACATGTGGCCGTCCCCCGTTTCTAATTGAGTCAGGGGAACTATAGGCTTGTTGAGCCAGGAGTTCTAGCAACTTACAGTTGGATTCCCTCTTCACCAAAGACTAAATGGCCCTCTGGGACATGGATAAATAATCCCTGAATATCTGTGATTGACTTGATTGGGTCCCTACAAGGTAAAGCAAGTAGGCACACCTCCTCCCCACCCCCTCCCACCCCGGCACCAACACCTAAAGCTTTTTGCAGGTTAGGGGGCGGGAGGGGCAGAATTAGATGCAGGATTCAAGCTGCCATGAAAGCCTCGCAGGATCGTCCAGGATTCAGTGCTCTCCTACTGTGAGCATGTGAGGACAAGCCTGCTTGAGAGGCTTTTCTGGAGAACCTTACTTACACCATGTAGATATTTCTAATATTAGAGAACCTTAACACAACTGGGAAACCTCGTTTTATGCAAGTTACCCTGCACCACACACTGCCAAGGGTGTTACACTAGAGACTAGAGCATTCACTCTACGCCAACCCCTCTGTTACTCTGTGGGAAAGAGTGTGCCCAAGGCTAAATCTATTTCTTTTATACCAAGTGATACACTTAGCGACCACATTGAAAAGAAATTAAAATACTTGCTGAGAGAAACACGATTAATACCACTTCATCTACAGCTGAACATAGGTCTAAGCTAGCAGAGAGAAATCTAATGGTTACAAGTTCCATAATACAGAAAATGAAAACTATGGGCCTGATTCACAGAACTAACTTACGTCAAAAACGTAAAGTTAGTACTTTTGGTATTCACAGAATACACTTACTCATTTTGGTATTCACAGAATGAACTTACTCATTTCGGTATTCACAGAAGTTAATAGTCCTAACTTTAGGACTCCTAAATGCCTTCTGTGAATACCGAAAGTCTTAAAGTTAGGATTTTTCTCAGTTTAGGAGTAGTAAAGTTAGGACTCCTAACTTTAGGACTCCTAAATGCCTTCTGTGAATACCGAAAGTCTTAAAGTTAGGATTTTTCTCAGTTTAGGAGTAGTAAAGCTAGCTTTACTACTACTTTTACTACTACTTTCGGTATTCACAGAAGGCATTTAGGAGTCCTAAAGTTAGGAGTCCTAACTTTACTACTCCTAAACTGAGAAAAATCCTAACTTTAAGACTTTCGGTATTCACAGAAGGCATTTAGGAGTCCTAAAGTTAGGACTACTAACTTCTGTGAATACCAAAATGAGTAAGTTCATTCTGTGAATACCAAAATGAGTAAGTGTATTCTGTGAATACCAAAAAGTACTAACTTTACGTTTTTGACGTAAGTTAGTTCTGTGAATCAGACCCTCTGACTTCTGGCAAATAAACAAGAATGAAAGCTAGCAAGACCAGTAGAATCCAAATTATGACTGAACAGAGGGAGAGGATGTGGTCTAACGGCGGTCGATCTCAAATCTGGGGAACCGGGTTCGAGTCTCGGCAATGATGCTCAACATCTTGTGATTCTGGGCAAATCAGTTAATCTCCCCGTGCCTAACAAAAATGAATTTGTCCTTGTGTAACCCAACTGGTGCTCATGTAAAGCGCTCTGATACCTTCGGGTCAAGTTCGCGCTATATACAACTCTGAAGAAAGGACAAACACTGAAGAAAAAACAGCTTCCGAACTGTAAATCATAGAGAGATTAAAGGGAACGTCCAGGAAAAGCAGAGTCCTTACTGAACATAGGGGACATTAATATACAATCCAAGGACAGAATAGGTACTCAGGAACCAAAGTACAATGAATCAGCATTGTTGAGGGAGGAACACCTATTCGAACTGTACAATTAAAAAAAAATAGAAACGTAAGCAACTGTTATTGCACAGCACACTGAGAGGGGTGAAACAACAGTCTGCATTCCCCAAACCTGGAACAGCAGCAGACCTGTAAAATCAAGACGCAGCTGTCCAAGAGCTTCGCAAAACTCTGGGAAAAGAGAAGTCACCTAAAGCAGCCTTCAGAGGTGAATGCTGCAGTCCTGCACTGTCACCAGAGTCAGGACTGCAATGAGGTAGACCCTCTCGCACAGATGCTTTGGGTTTCAAGTGGGCCTTTCGGTGTCACATCCAAAATGCACATAGAATTGCTGGAATACAGGACAGAAATGACCACTAACCTCCTGCACAGGATCACCACAGGTCTTTATGTACCATGCTGCAGCTGAGAAACTCTAAACGCTCCTTTTAAAACAATGGCTCCAGTAGCATGAACGAGCCCTTCCAGACCAGCTGTGCTCTAAGCCTAGAGGGGGAGCCCCCTCCTCCAGCCCTGGCTCTGATTGTTGCTGGAAGAACTTGGAAGCACAGATCCCTCCTCGCAGTGCTTTTGTGGAGTTGTTGCGTCTGGCTGCATGATTACAGAAGGAATTGCTGAAGAACGAAAGCCCCGCCCACCCCCCACTCTGTTTCACTCACACATCAGTGCTACGTGCATTTAATTCAAGAGCTGCACTTTCTGCTCACAGTACCAGAGAGCAGATTCCAGTTTCGGGTCGTCTATTCGCCTTCTTCCTCAGTGGGTTGTGGGAGTTGCAGTTTCTAGCTGAATAGCACACAGCATCACCTCATCAGCTGCAGATTCCTGTTCCACAGGCTTACATACACCGGGGCCCTGTGGTGCTTGTCTTCTGAAGGTCAGTTAATGCTGTGAACTGATAAGATCTGCAGGGAAGCTATTCCCTTGGCATCAAGGTCTAGAATTACTATAGACAGGTGTTCCCTCCGGGCCAAGGACACGCATCTGGCTAGAAAGTGAGTAACAAACCTAAACTGCGCTGTGATTTTTACTCCACGTTGTGATCTGCTCCACTGTGATTTTTCGCCTCACTGTGAATTTCTCTGCTGTGATTTTACTCCACAGAGCAAAGGTATTGCTGACACCACTGACACTTATACCACTTCTCTAAACACGGTGGCGTCTGTACTATTTAGTGGTGTCAGCTGCCCTACACATACCCCGTTAGAGCATACACTCAATGCATCATGATCCCACCAATCACTTTTCCCATCCTTATTCTTTTTATTCTCGCCAGGACCTCAGGACATCACAGCTGCACACACGTTCCATTGTCACAAGTCACTATGCACCACTGTTCCATGCCACACGTCACTATGCACCACTGTTCCATGCCTACCGCGAACACAACACCCCATCACAAACAATTTTATACACCCTCTTAGATTAAATATCAAACAATCACCAGAACACAAAGAGACCTGCCTTAATGAGTCCTCTGTCAATTTCTCTTTGGAATGCCTGGTCGATCTGCAATAGGACTTCCTATGTCACTGAATACTTCGATTCTTATCATTCCCCTCCTCCCTACGTTCACAGATATCACTGAAACCTCGATGGACCCCAAATGCGCTGTCAAGTCTGCTGCTCCCCATACTGACCATGCCACTTTCTCCTGCTTCCCTATGGCACAGCATTTGACATTCAGCACCTCTTTAAGTTACAGTGTCCTAAACCTCTACCTTTCTGCAGGTGTCACATGCTCTTTTTTCGACACCTTTAAAATGATTATTGAATCAGTAGCACCCAACACTTCCCTCATCATTGTAGGAGACGTAGCACTGGACCTCAACCATCAACTCCACCACACTATCTTTATTCAGCTCCTCTCCGACCACATACTACTTTTTTCATATTCAGATACTTTTTATTTTCATACAAAAGTAAGAAAAGAAACAAAAACAGCGATAATAACAAAGGTATGTAGTACACTTCTGTTATAATGCATGGGAAAAAGGTGCAGACAGCAGGTGTATATAACAACAATTACAGATGAAATATATCCTGGCTTGACCATACATAGTAGTAAGCATATTGAAAAACGGAGAAGTCTAGCATTTGGTGGGAGTGAAAGATTCTGAATTGTTGTGCAGGTCTATCTTATCTAACAGAGGTGTACAAGAATAAAGTCTGATGGCTCATGAAAAGAAAGAGAAAAGATGGAGCGAAGGAGACGAGCCCTGGAGAGGGCAGTGGGAGAGGAAAGAGAGAGAGGCAGAAATAGGAGAAGTGTGGCTATACTAAGTGGTACTCACAGCATCTGCAGGAAGAGGCAGCTGGTTGTGAGCAGTGGTTCAAGATACACCCAGGACATCTCCATAGGAAGGGGGGCTTACAGGGCGGATTCATAGTGGTTTGCTTTCCTGTAAATATTTATCAAAGGCGTCACAAAGTCATATGGGACCAGGGGTGCAGTGCATTTTTGCGTGTAGGATGTTGTCAGCACCTCTAACAGAGAACAGCAAGTTCCACCATTTGTCAATGGAGCTTAAGGAGGTTGACTTCCAGTCTGAGAGTACTGTCTTGGTACCCAAGGAGAGGAAGAGATCCACCAACAGCGAGGAGGGTTCAGTGAGTGAAGAACCGGGATTAGCATGTAAGCCCAGAGCAGCCCTTAAAAAGTCAGTTTCTATTGTTACCCCTGAAATCTTTCACAGGGCCAGCTGAGGAGCTGGTGGCGCCCGGTGCGACAGTCTATTCTGGCACCCCCCTCCCATGACCTCCTCCTCCTCGGATTCCCTCAGTACCACCCGCAAAAGTGCCCCTCAACTCTCCATAGCCCCTCTCTCACATACATTTCATTTGTTTTAAAGCTCTGGTAAAGGCTGGCTTTACTTATCCACTCAGCTATCCACATGAAATACAGATCTGTTCTTTGCAGCAGGCATTTTACCTTCTGCGCTACTTTATGGCAAGTAAAAACTGCCACTAGACAAACTCCGATCTCTCTCTCTCTAGCAGGAACTTTAATCACAAGAGTAATCTTGACATTGTTGATGCTGCCTGAAAACTGGACCTATAAGGAACTCTGCTGCTGCACTCTCCCTCTGAGGTCAGCGCTCCCCCACCCCTCCAAGTCAGCACCCTGGGCGGCCGCACCAGTTGCACTGCCCTAAAGCCGGTCCTGATCTCTCATAATAGTGCCTGTATCCTCGTCCACTGCGGGTGTGCCATTTTGCAGTTAAAGAACATATGCTGAAGGTCCCCTGTCCCTTCCCTGCATCACCAACTTCTATCAGAATCTCTTGCAGAGTTTATGTAGTCTGGACGGAGTCCAGTATGTTTTATGAATGGACCAGAATCTAGATTGTGCTAGAGCTGGTGTGATTTTTGCAGAGAAGGGAGATTGACATATATTTTGCTACACTGTATTTACAAATTCCGCGGAGCGTGCGGATTGTAAGTGGGATTCCCATATCCGGGTAAACAATCTCAGAGCATGCCCATTGGGTGTGTCTAGAAACTTGTATTTACGGCGTGACCTTTACTTTTAAATTTACCCAGTAGTCCCGGGAGATCCAGAGGGTATGGAGACTTCAATTTACCCACTACACTTTTCAACCTCATAAAGTTAATAACGTTTATATTAGGTAAGTCGAATTTCAGTTGCAAGGGTGAGAATGGAATAGGGTTTGTTAATGGCCCTAAGTCATGTATGGAGTTTATGCCTTGCCTTGCCCATGAGTCCCAGAATATCGTTTTCCCCTCTAGTTTAATTGTTCCGTTGTGCCATAGGGAGGCCATGGTAGAGCCATGTAATTGATGATCTAAGCGCTTGTCGAGCAGTACAAGAGATGCAACAGTGTCCATTATTATAGGTCTGGAGTGTTCCAGAGGGAGTTTTGAAAGGTTGTGTATTGTGAGGATGGAACTAAGAGGTAAGGAGTAAGTTAGTTGGGATTCTATGATAAGCCAAGGGGTAGGGCAGATCTCTTGTGTCTGGAACTACCATGACCCCTGAGTTATCAGAAATGCCCCTTGATAACGGGGATAGTCTGGAAGGTTTATTCCCCCAGAGGATTTGTTCCTCTTCAAAAGCTTCATGGAGATTCTCAGTTTTTTTATTCTTCCATAGAAATTCGGAGATGCATTTATGTATTGATTTAAAAAAGGAGGGGTAGAGGGCTACTGGAAGCATAATGTCAATGAAGTTGACCAGGGGAACTATCATCATCTTAATAGTGTCCACATGCCCCCACCTGGCGATGTTCTCCGGGCACCAAGTGTTAAGAAGTTCTTTTATTTTGGAGAGCGTTTTTTATCATTAATAGCGATGGATTGTTTAAGATCAGAGCTGAACCATATACCAAGGTACTTAATGGCATCTGGTTGCCATTTTAAACCAACGTCACCGATTACAGCCGATGTACAATGAATGTTTAGGGGGAATACTCGGTTTTATCTTTAAGGGAGTAGCCTGCTACTAGAGAATATTTTTCTATTTCTTTCATGATAGTTCGAATAGCTCATGGGGCATCTTCGGGAAGTAGAAGCACATCATCTGAATAAGCTGCCACCATTTGTCTGACAGAGGTAAAATTGATACCTGTGATATCTGGATTTTCCCTAAAAGCAGAGATTAAAGGTTCTATGACCAGCAAAAAAGTATGGGTGACAGTGAGCAACCTTGATGGGTTCCTTGGGAGAGTGAGAACGGTTTACATAGGTGGTCGTTGACCCTGACTCTCGCTATAGAGTTGGAATACAAGGCCATAATCATGAAGATGAAGTCATCCCCTAGTTGATATCTATGTAGTATGGTGTGCAGAAAGGGCCAGGAGACCTAGCCAAAGGCCTTTTCTGCATCTATTGCAAGGGCTACGGTGGGTGTGTGGGTTAGCTTAGCTTTCTCCAAGACATGGCAGAATGTTCTAATGTTGTCTAAGGCAAGCCTACCTTTGAGGAATCATGTTTGTGAGTTCGCTGTCAGATTTTGAATGACCTATTCCAGTCTGTGGGCTGCAATCTTAGCGTAAACTTTACAATCTATGTTAATGAGAGAAATCGGTCTGTAGTTCTTAACGTTTAGATGGTCTTTCCCTTCTTTTGAGATCACTACGATTGTAGCCTCAGCGGCCGAGCCAGCAATGCAGCCCGAGGAGGCCTATTGGTGGAACACTGCACGGAGAGGACATTGATAGGGAAATACTGGCACCCTCCCAAGAGCAAGTGAATGAAACTCACCAGACATTGCAGGTTGCTCAGAAACAGAGCGAAATGTATTTATTGGTACCAAATGCATGCATCATTGTTGATCAACAAGGAAGAAGTCAGGTCTCCTGCCTTAGGGGCTCTCAGACTGCTTCTTCACAGAGTGACTGGTTTCTGGGTGCTATATACATTTAGTAATGCCATGTCAGCGGAACTAGAATACGGCACCAAGCCAAATATGGCTAACAGGGATGTGCAAGATCTGCACCATGCCAATTCAATTATAAACAGCTAGATATGGGCAGACCAGAAAGGCTGGCTCGGCACTCTGTAAGCAACTTGCACAAACAGATAAGGAAACTATCATGAAGTCAGGACAAGCAAAGTGACCTCTAAGGGGGTTCAGAATAGCTGTTGAAGCTTGTCCAGGCAAGGTCAGATAGGAAGCCGTTTTTAGCTCCGGGCCTCATGTTAGTGTGATATATCTAAGCATGATATCTTTGAAGTGCATACACATGAATTTATATGGGCATATATATATATTTCTCAACAATCCTCCCTTTAGGATAGTCCTTCATTAGTGTAAAACCAAAATATATATATATGTATATATGAAGGAAACATTAGTTACATATCTTTGGATGGCATTACACAGTGTGTGCATAAAATGCATATATTGCCACATTGATACTTCCTGATGAGATAATTATTTTTGAACATGAACACCGTGATATGCTAGTATTCTATTCATACTACTTCCTATGTGCCTTACTATATCAGCAGGCTGTGGTGATACCGGCAGCATACTCATAATTAAGTGTCCAACAAATATTGTTGGCTCTATGCAATGCATAGTGCTACAGTGTCACTTAGTCACTCCGTTCCCGGGCACTTTCTGTAAGTGTCAGTAATTTAAAGGCACGCAGTGAGCGGTCATCTGCTTCTCCTCCTGGTCCGCAATCGTCTTGTTCAGGGGCGGTTTCATGGACCTGCCCTGCGTTGTCCTCTTCAGTCTATTTTTCTGCAGGTGCAGACCATCACCTTTCTTCGAGATTGCGTCGTGTACTTCACTCAACAGCATCAGTTGATGTCACGTCCCTCTGACACTTTATGATGGGCCCTCATGGATCGTAGAAATGGTCTGGTCTGTCCTGTCCTTGATTGTTGTGTTGCGCAGGTCCTCTGGTGACAGATGGTCATCAATTTCTGGTACCGTCCTCTCAGGCGTTGGGTGCTGCCCTGCATCTTGTCCCCTTAATCCATTCATGGCGTTGGTTCACCGTCTGTGGTCCAGTCCACCTAGAACTAAGAGAAACAGCTTTTATTTTTCTCATCATGACCATGTCTTCATAGTTGCTTTAGAAGTCTTTGCCCCTATTGCAGGCAGTACTAAAGTCAGAGCATCAGGCCATTTCAGGCCTGTTCCATCAGTTGCCTTTACTAATAATCTATTTTTTTATTTTTTATTTTGGAGCTCATTTACTCCTCCTGGCCTCAACATTGGAGGGTGGTATGGGGTATGCATGTTATACTTTATTCCCCAAAACAACCTCTTTTGCATAAATGTAGTCACTAAGTGATCTCCTCTATCGCTATTTATACCCTGGTGGACCCCCAACCTAGGAGAGATGGCTTTCCTGAAGCACTGCGCACCAGTTGCTGCATCAGTCTTCCCTGTTGGACACACCTCCATTGATTTTGAAAACGTATCCACCCACACCAGCAAATATTTCAATCCATTCACTGGGAAGCAAAATGCAGCTGCGCATTCATCCTCCCTTGTGCAATATCAGAGGGTCCCTGCTCCAGTCTTGTAAGGAAAAGGAACATACTGCGTGGGGACACAGGCATCTCACCCTGGTAGGCCCATACTCTCCTAATTATTCGGCTCACATCCATCATCAATCCACCCTCCATGTTTATCTGGTGTTGCAGACCATTGTACTTCCTTTACATTCGTTTGCAACAATTGTCTCTGAATGAGCTGTATTTTTGTAATGCTTTATACATTAGTCCCTTCTGCACTGGCTGTAACATGCTCTCATTTAATGCTGTGTCAGCGATGCCATTACCTTTGGCTAACTTAGTATTAGCTCCTGTGTGGGCTTCACATTTATTACCGCTATCCTGTTGTGTAATAGTTTTGCTTTTAACAAGATCCTTACTCAAGGACCATTTTCAATATGGCGCCCTGCTTCTGTTATGAAGCCGTGATACTTCCACAGTTGGCCACAAATAAGAACTGCAAAGCATAATGTGAGTCAGTGTAAATGTTAACAGTTTTACCCTTGACTAGTATTCATGCTTTTGTTACAGCATACAGCTCATCTTATTGGGCAAATGTTCCAGGTGGCAGAGCTGCACTTCATCTATGTTGTCTGCTATTGCTATAACATACCCTGCTCTGTAATCAGTGTTTATCACTCTGCTGGAGGAACCATCAGTTTACCACTGATATAATCTGCCTTTCCTAATAGGGTCTAATCTTGGTGTGGTGCCGGTTTCTACAATCTCAACACCAACATACTCAGGGGTCTCATCTGTCTCTAAGAGAATCAATCTCATCATAATAACCTATTACAGGTAATACTGTTGCCATATTAACAGGTGGGCATCTTATTATGACATTACAATTATAGAACATGGTGCCTTCATAACCTGTGTGCCTGCCAGCAGAAAAATGTTGTGTCACTCCAGATGACAACAACCGTACCAAATGTGGCACCTAGACAATACAAGTATAGTCCAACACAATGAGAGCCGTCCTCTCCACCATCACAGCTGCCGACCCCCAATCACTGCTGAAGGCAAAGTCACATAGTAGTGTCCCACAGGCCTTTCTTTTCCAGCTGTGTCAGCACACCATTGGCAACACCACATCATGTGCAATGTCATTTTGCTCTGAAACAGAGATGGAAAGGCAGTTTGTAGTCAGGCAGTCCCCATGATGATGCAGTACACAATGTCTCTTTCAATTTCTTGAAACAGTTTGCAAATTCATTAGCCATAGCATCTGCATTCAGGGACCCACTGGTGGCAGTAGTCTTATGTACTCTCTGGTATCTACGCTGTGCCCCTTGATAATGTTATTCAGTAGGATAAACCCCACCCTGCATATCTCCTACAAAGGTATTATTTCTCAAGAAAACAGTGATATCCCCTTCTGGTCCTAGCAGAATATGCAATATTTCCTTTAGCTAATGTTACCTAAAACAAATGTAGTTAAATTACTAATGACAATATCCTGAATATTATTAACATGAATTGAGCATTAATTTGACCCTACTTTTCCTAGGCACATGATAGCCTCAGACATCATCAGAGCTAAGTTTATTTTATCATTGAGCAATTTTTAACTGCTATGATGTTTTTTTTCACATTACCCATAGTGTGTTATCCTACAATGTTATAATCAGGAAATTTAATTAATTAAAAGGAATTAGGTTATTGTTAAACTACTCTTCAACATTACAAGCATGGACTATATATATATATATGTTTTTCCTATTTAGAACAAGTTGCACTGGAGTGTGCGTTTGTTAACACGTGTTACACGTTTTCTACAGGAAGCATTTGCTGTAGACCAAAATAGAAGCAAAACTGCTCAAAAGGAATATCTTCCCCTTCAACCAAATACAGCCCTGTTTATTTATTTATTTGTATTATTACTACAAGGGCTATAGACTAAATGTACAACTTGCATTTACACAATTATAAATGTACCTGTTTACATCAGGAAATGCTGTGATGCTTTCATAGTCTAATGTAGCCCCCTAAAAGTTGAAATCACACACATTTTGTTTTAAGATACTTTAAAAGTTCTGACTTATTTTATTTCTTATAAATACTGCTTTTAGCGTGCACTAGAGACCTTGTGCGTGTGACTCTCTGAAATCATTTAGATAAAATCAATTTTATCAGTGATCTGCTACCAGCTAGTGTAAAATAAGGACTGTCACAGTAGCTAACCTCACATAAAGAAAAATGCTCAAAACCCCCTGCGTCGACATTTTGCTTTCAGCAGTGCTGGTTAGTGCTAAATACAGAACTTGGCCTCTGACCCTTAAACCTGTTGTCCCCTGTCTGAGCAAGGTTATCCCCATGTGGCCATCACAATTCAAAGTAACTCTTGAGAAGCATGACTGAGGGTGCCTCCGTGCAGATATTTTAAAGGTAGGATCTAACTTTTGCTGTTTTTATTCTTATTCCTGTGCAGTGTGCTTTATAGCACCTAAAGAACTGGCTAAAAAATTTTGTTTTCAGAATGCCATAATGCGCCCAGAATTCCTGTGCCTAAAGGCATTCAATGTAGTTCACATGTCTGCATAACTTTTAATAGTCTTTGTATTTGAGTCTGCAGACATTAGGCCAGGCTAGAAATCATATGTTAAGTTTGTCACTAAGAGACAGTAATATTGGCGTTGTTAGGTAAACTAATATTCGCCCTTTTTCTTTAGTACACGACGGGCCTGATTCACAGAACTAACTTACGTCAAAAACGTAAAGTTAGTACTTTTTGGTATTCACAGAATACACTTACTCATTTTGGTATTCACAGAATGAACTTACTCATTTCGGTATTCACAGAAGTTAGTAGTCCTAACTTTAGGACTCCTAAATGCCTTCTGTGAATACCGAAAGTCTTAAAGTTAGGATTTTTCTCAGTTTAGGAGTAGTAAAGTTAGGACTCCTAATTTTAGGACTCCTAAATGCCTTCTGTGAATACCGAAAGTCTTAAAGTTAGGATTTTTCTCAGTTTAGGAGTAGTAAAGCTAGCTTTACTACTACTTTTACTACTACTTTCGGTATTCACAGAAGGCATTTAGGAGTCCTAAAGTTAGGAGTCCTAACTTTACTACTCCTAAACTGAGGAAAATCCTAACTTTAAGACTTTCGGTATTCACAGAAGGCATTTAGGAGTCCTAAAGTTAGGACTACTAACTTCTGTGAATACCGAAATGAGTAAGTTCATTCTGTGAATACCAAAATGAGTAAGTGTATTCTGTGAATACCAAAAAGTACTAACTTTACGTTTTTGACGTAAGTTAGTTCTGTGAATCAGGCCCGACATATTTACCCATTTAGACATCGAATTCTGAATGCGCACTTTGCACATGTTGATTATTTACATTGCTAAATTTTATTTATTTTTTACAGTAGGGTTATTAGACATTATAAAGATCATAAAAATGCAAAAACGATTTTAGTACAATGAATTATAATAATATTTTACATGTAGTCATTATTGAATAATAATCACTAACCCTTTTGTTGTTTCTACAAATGCAAAGTAAGTATATATTGGACTGCCATTTAAATACAAGTCTCCCAGCTGTCCAATATGACAGCAATGTGCTGTATTCTCATGTCCTCACAGAAACCCAAAAAGGGCGATAAATCACTCATTACCTCCCTCTGTTCACACGTGTCCCTTGGACAGACAGTTTGAGCAGCTGCTAACTCTCTCTTGCTGGTGCTGGGACTGAGCTCAGTTCATTCTATTAAAAACCAGGCATTCCAAGCCAGTCAAAATCTATTGTTTGCAGTGTGATAAAGGGAGGCCGCTTTTATTTTAGCAGTTCACCCCTACAGCAGCCAACAATTACTCATATAATGTGAATACTTTTAATATTTAATATTATGTATCTAAGGATAGTCAAATCCATGGCACATCAATGATAAATTCAGCTTAGCTTTCTATTTTTTTTTTTTTTAATTGTATACACTATTGACATATTGAGTTTACTTGAAATTTCATTATAAAGTGCTATGCCATTAGAGTGCTCCAACATTTTGCACAGGAGCCTTTTGAAACCCTAGGCCTGTGTGCGCGTTTTACTGCTACTTTGACTTGGCATATGAAACTACTTTCCAAGCTCTGAACTCCTATTTTTCTACATATAAGATACCCCTAAGATGCTAGGTAGCTGATAGACAGTACTAACAAAAGGTTGGGCATCTATTTTTAATTTTTGTTAGGTCCTAGTTGTGTAAAACACACAAATTCGTTTTTCTCTGTGAGGCATACTTTTTTTCCTATTGAGTGCCTTTTTCTATGTAAAGTTAGTTTTAACATTACTATGTTAAAATTATTATTTTTAGTATTATATAGCTCTAGCTATACCCAAAGGTATCAGAGCGCTTTATTTGTTATGAGATAACATTTAACAAGAGGTACACAAAACATGAACAATCCTTAATACATCAATTATGTACATAAAAACACAAAATATCTTCTCTGAAACATAGGACAATGTATGCAAAGTCCATTCTCTTTTAATATGGAATGCTTGGCATTTCTGCCTCGATTTTTAATTCTAATATTTTCCATTCTGGGAATATAATAATTGAAGTTTCACACATCTATACTTTGTTACAGCTACACTTTCCATAGTAGCGCGCAACTACTTAACATATTTTATATAATTTATATTCTTACCTTTATTTGCAGGGCTATCTGGTGATGATTTGTTTTGAACATTTCTCTCCTGCCAGTTTTTAAACAATTTTCTAGTGGGCTTACCATGATTTTCCTCTGAGATCCACTCTTGTGAAATGTGCTTTTTACTCAGAATGTGCACTTACACCCTGAAAGATAAATACAAAAGGTCTCCTACAAGAGAAAAGTTGTTAGGAAGTGGATAGAATGAGGTAAAAAGAGGAAAATCAACAGTTATGGACCAGCCAGAGACATCACATAAAACCATTTTGCTTCTCTAATGCATAAATGCTCTATTTTTCATATAATTCAAAGAAACATTTCAAGGAAACATAGTGGATCAATACACTATTTAAATGCAGTCATTCATCCATGATATACTACGCATATTTCAAAATCATTTCCCTGTGTTCCGGTGCAACCCGCAAATCAGAAGCTCCACTCACTATATTCTGGGAGGCTTTCTTTTTCAGGGGAAAGTCAATACCCCATCCTGGCACAGGCTCTTCTGCAGGGGTTTTTATAAGACCCCCGAAGGGTCTAGCCACTTGTCAATATTTACTGACATAAAGTAACTTAGTTACTTATCAGTCCCTTGTTTCACTACTTCTTATATGTGTAGGTACACATAAATTATTCTCTAACCCAGGCTGCAGTGGAAGCCACATATCATTTAATGTATTGATACAGAGAATATTTTAAAAACATTCTCTACAGTCCACTGTTTAGTTTAAATGCCAGTCAATGCCCCTTTTTATTAATACTATGGGGTCGATTCCGATTCGGGCCGGAAATTTCTCCGACCGAGCCGGACCCGGAGAGATTTCCGACCGAATCGGACCCGTGCAGTCCGACCGAACGAGTACGATGCGTCCGTATGTTATCGGACACGAGTCGGTCGGACTCCCATTGAACTCAATGGGAGCCGGTCGTACAACGCGTACGCGGGCTCCCATTGCCTCAATGGGTGCGAGGCGGACAAGGGCGCCCCTACAGCGAGTACGCCGCGAGGCGCTCGCGGCGTACATGCACAGGTAGGGGGACCCATGGGTCCCCCTGTGTGCGCCTCGCACGGGTACGCGTACAGGGGTCCGACACGGACCCCCAAAGTACGGCTCCGACAGCGAGTTCGAGTCGGACGGCGCGAGTCGGTCGGAGCGGTCGAGGTGCGCATCGTACTTACCCGGCCGGAAAACGTCTCCATTGCGCGGTGCGACCGGGTCCGACCGAGTCGGTCGGAGCGGCACGATCCGGGTACGAGTCGGTCGGAGCGGTCGGGTCGCCCGGACGAGTCGGTCGGCGACCCGCATCGTACTCGCTCGGCCGGACCCGCGTACGGTTCGGTCGGGAAACAGGCTTTCGCATGGCTTTTTTCCCGACCGAATGGTATTGGGTGCGCCTCCGACCGAGATCGGAATCGGCCCCAATGTGTTAAATACGCATTTGAAAGACTGAAAGGTCACTTGCAGTAAGTTAGTTATTTAGCTTACAGCTCACTTACCGACTGGTGACATCACAGTCCTCCAATGTCCCACTTTTTCTGACACCATTCTGATAAGGAAATACTGGCACCCTCCCAGGAGCAAATGAATGAAACTCACCAGACATAGCAGGTTGCTCAGAAACAGAGCGAAATTTATTTATTGGTACCAAATGCATGCATCATTGTTGATCAACAAGGAAGAAGTCAGGTCTCCTGCCTTAGGGGCTCTCAGACTGCTTCTTCCCAGAATGACTGGTTTCTGGATGCTATATACATTTAGTAATGCCATGTCAGCGGAACTAGAATAAGGCACCAAGCCAAATATGGCTAACAGGGATGTGCAAGATCTGCACCATGCCAATTACAAACAGCTAGATATGGGCAGACCAGAAAGGCTGACTCAGCACTGTGTAAGCAACTTGCACAACCAGATAAGGAAACTATCATGAAGTCAGGACAAGCAAAGTGACCTCTAAGGGGGTTCAGAATAGCTGTTGAAGCTTGTCCAGGTAAGGTCAGATAGGAAGCCCTTTGGAGCTCCGGGCCTCATGTTAGTGTGACATATCTAAGCATGATATCTTTGAAGTGCATACACATGAATTTATATGGGCATATATATATATTTCTCAACAGACATGTCACTTTGTTAGAAAAGATTTTATAAAATTTGGCTGAGTAGTCATCAGGGCTTAGGGCTTTCACAGTTTTAAGAGTACATATTGCCAATTTAATTTTGTCTTCTGTGATGGGTTTATTGATGTAAAGGGTATCTAGTTGCGAGATTTTTGGGAGGCTGCAGTAGTCAAGATATTTGTTGATTGTCGATAGGGAGGGGAGCTCATTGCATTTGTAAAGTTTTGTGTAAAATGATTTGAAGATGTCAAGGATGCATGGTGTTGATGAGGTAACCACCCTATTGAGATTCCTTATGACTGATATAAGAGTTTTGTTTTTCTAAATTTTAAGTAGTTAGCCAGGGTTTTCAAGGTTCTATTTCTATTGCAAAGCATCCCAGCATTTGTCACCTCAATCCATTTCTGTTATCTCTGACTGAGAATATGGTTATATTCACAGTGTGCGGTGCAAGGTTTAGTTAGGACAGAAGAGCCTTTAGTGTGTCGGTGTTGCGTGTTTAGTGTCAGAATCTCCGCCTCTAGTTTCTTGAGATGGTTAGAGATAGTTTTGGTTTTTAGTGTCACAAGGTGGATCATAGTGGCTCTCAGGGTGGCTTTGAGGGCTTCCCATCTTGTGGTTGAGGATGTGTCACCTAGGAGGTTTTCCATGAGAATGTGGTCAATGGCCTTTGCAATTTCATCTCTGTTGTTA
Source organism: Calotriton arnoldi (assembly GCA_963921515.1). NCBI lineage: Eukaryota > Metazoa > Chordata > Amphibia > Caudata > Salamandridae > Calotriton > Calotriton arnoldi. Next base: position 742,672 of record CAWUFW010005547.1, on the reverse strand, counting down.
GGTCATCTAATAGAACATCGTTTAAGCGCCATTTTCATGTTGGGGGGCTGGGGTCATTTAGAGTTAATTGTAGAGTCACACACGCGTGGTCAGGGACAAAAATCGGTTTGATTGTCGGAGAGTGGGACAATTGGAGCAGAGAGTTGCTCCCCATAATATAAACTAACCTTGAAAAGGAGTGATGAGGCAATGAATAAAAAGTGCAGTCACTCCCAGTAGTGTTATATAACCGCTAGACGTCAACTAGATTATTGTTGCTACAACAGATTTTCATTTGTTTATGCGAGTTATTACCTATAAATCTATGTGCGGATATTCTGTCAAGGTTACCATCCATTGTAAGGTTGAAGTCTCCACCCAGAATTACACCCAGGTTGCCTGGAAGATCCGAGAGTTGTTTTTCTAAGTACTTCCAGAAAGCTACTGCGTTATTGTTTGGGTCATAGATATTAACAATGAAGAATTCTCGATCTCTTTTCTTCAATTCAGTAATGAGCCATCTGCCGTATTGGTCATGAGTGTGTGATAGTACCGTAATGTCCGATTTTTGGGATACTAATGTGACCACACTTTTTTTTTTGTGGGGCGGGAGAGATGCCGATCTCTACAATCCATGAACTATAGAAGTTTGCTTTGTGAATAGATTTTAGGTGGGTCTCCTGCAAGAGGATAATGTCCCCTTTTAGTTTGCTGCAGTAATCCGCCACTACTCTACGTTTTACTGGGTGAGTAAGCCCCTTTGTGTTTAAAGAGAATATGATTAATGGGCGTGCCATCGTGAGTAGGTAGGATATCTTAGTATGATGGAAAGAGGTCTGGAGGGTGGTTTCAGTATGGAGATCATGAGTGAAACTGATTGTTTTTGAGTGTGTTGTTTAATATAATAAAGCCAATATGCTCAAGAATTGTATGTAGTCTCCTGATTGAGAATAATGTGTGTGTTGGGGTGGGATAAGCGGAAGATCCACCTAGGTAGCTGAAGGGAGGAAAAGAGGCACCAGCAAAGACAAAAGATAGAATAGAGATAGAACAGAGAGGAGAGAAGAGCCAAACTAAAAAACATTCAATGAAACTGGAACAAAAGCCCCAACCCACACCCACACTCCACCTGTCCCTTGAAATGCGAGTAAGACATATTTCCCCTCCCTTAATCTAAGTGGGACTCTAAGGGCCATAAACTGGCTCGTCCCAAACCAACTGGGTAACTACCCGATCCTGCAGGTAAACTGACATGGTTCCAAAAACATATAGTTGGAAACGGAACGCACCAGTGGACACAAGTAACTATGCGCATAGCAGCATTACAGTGTTCTGCATGTAGGTGGGTGTCTAGGCCAGTGTCTCCCCCTGTTAACATGGTGGAGTGAGGGCATCCGAGCAGCCGCTGTGTATGGCCGGTACAGGTAGTCTAAATAATAGGACATTGGTGCATATTGTATTGCATTTGTTAAGATCTGGTGCGATTATAGAATGGCAGCGTGCTTGGAGCCTGACCTCCACCATTGCTGATGGGCTGCAACTAGAAGCATGGAGTTTGGGAGGAGTAATATGGGTAACACCACATATAGTGTCCTATGGAGTGATGGTGCTAGTCTATACGAAAATATGAGTAATACTTGCGTAATATTGTGAGCAGTAAAACAACATAAAACTTCAACAGTTATAGCGGGTTGCAATAGTAGAGGGACATAATGACAACTACTACTTAATACTTAGACAACAGCTACACGTAACCAGGGTAAATCACTAGACCTAATGCTGATCTCCAACACGTTCTCACTCTCTCTACACACCCTCTCCCTGAGATCATGTCCACGTTAATATATCAGTCACGATCCTTCCTATTATCCCCTCATTGCTAAACCCCACTTGTCTAAATACCAGAATTCTACTGCTTCCTCCCCTGCATTCCTTGATGAGATACACTCACTCTCCTACTATAGAATACACCATTCTCAAAATGCAATCAGAACCTCCTCCGTGCATTTGACATCTACTATCCTAGCTGCACATTCTCGCAAAAAAGCCTCACAAGCTCAATCATGGATTACACCACACATGTCTCCTCCAAAACACTGTTGCACATACTCCTCCATAAAAGGCACAGAAACATTAGAAAGTTTCATGCTTACAAAGAAGCGCTGGACCTGCTTTCGAAAGCACTTGACACTGCTAAATGCATAGAACCCCAAAACCTCATCACTTCTTTTCAACCACACCCAAAACGACTAGCACACAGAATCATCAATCACTCACTCTTAGAACAACTGTTTCTGTCTCTGTCTGCATTACACTTTGTAAACAACGTTGCTTCAAAAATCACCACAATTAGACACATCCTTGCATTTCTACTCACCTCTGCTCTCCGACTCGCCCTCATATCCCTGCTAATACCCAACTGCACTAGACTACTCTTGATGCCTTTTTACCTACATCCTCAACTCATTCCCATACTCACATTTTCTAACTGTTTTAATGCCTCAGCTAACTTTTTTCAGTACTCCAGTGTACTTCTCTGTCTCACCTCCCTAGTCAACCACTTCCTCCTGTCTGGTATGTAAGACGTATTACTTTAAACTACCCTGATTCTACCTTTACAAAACAAAAACTACAGTAGATCCATTGTCACCTTCCAACTACCACCGGATGTTTCCATTTCTATTTTTTTCCAAATTACTTCAACACCTTGTCATCAACAGCCTGACTCTCTATCTCGCGTCTAACAAAGTGATCAACCCCTTATAGAATGGCTTCCACACTCTCCACTCCTTAGGCATCTCTCACACTTAAATACCTCCATCACCTCCACCCACCACAACCACCTCTCGTTCATCCTCATGCTCTTGAATCTATCTGTTGCATTTGACGCCATTGACTACTCTACCTTACTCTATGCCCTAGGGTCCCTTGGCATTATAGGGCCGTCCCTCAATTGGTTTTCCTCCTCGTTCTCAGACAGATCATTCTCCTTGTTCAAAAAATACATTTGATCACTTACCTCTCTGCTTCCAGTCAATTACCCGCAGTGATCTATCCCCATCCATCATTTCTTGGTGCACACCCCTTCCTTCGATCGTCTCCTTGTTTGGGTTCTCTTACCACGTTTAGCTGGACAATACCTGAAGATTCTTCTCCTTCCCAAATTCCTGCCCCACCCCCCTCCCACCTGCCAACCTGGATACCAGACTGTCTTGCTGCAACTTGTCACTGTGTTGCCACATGCTTCTTCATACTGAGCTCATCTAAAACAGGTCCTACTTTCTCCGCCAAAGTATCCAGTCCCTCCTCCTTCTAAGACCTAATCACCAGAACATCAGAACTTCATCAGAGCATCATTTTGAAATAAAACGGAAAAGCCATCTCCTGAAACTTGATGGAGGGTAAATTCTACCACGGAGGGGCCACAAAATATAAATGTGTCAATTTTGTATATATACATCATGCTAAGAAGCTGCTTCTCTCTACGCTGATCCCTTGTAGATAATTTTCTTCTTTACAGTATTAGGATGTCTGTTTGTCGTTGCAGTTCTTGCTTGCAGACAACAGCTTGTGTACACTCACCAGTTATAACCACATTGGTTTCGGATCCCCACTAAATTTATTGCTGTATGTACCACGCGTAAACGTAGCCTTATATACAACATTTCTGATCAAGGTTTTACTCGGTGTTTGATTTAAATGAACACAAATTGAATAAATTAAATAAACATCTAGACTCCTTTTCCACTCCAGTGAGATAGAACAGCGTTCCCCCCGCCCCCCTGGGCCTAAAAGTACATTTCGAAGCCCTCCACCCCCACTTGTGTCAGGAGAAATTGTAAGATCAACTGGAGTGGACTATATCTAAACGTCTCAGGGTTCAACACACAGTAAGAAAGACAGTGCAAGACTCAGAAGTATTCATTCATGCGACAATTTACAAGTCTGTTAAGCCAAAAATGCTAGCACTATGTTTTAAGCGACTTTTGAATCCTGCAATGTAGGTTTGGAAAGATTGACATAAAAAGACAAAAGACACAATAGACATTCTTGTAATGTACCTCTAAGAGGAAACTCTCGGTGTCTGTTAATCCCAACGTAACCATCAGGTAAATTTGTAATTTTACCTAGTTAAGATGTAAGACTGTGACATTTGGAAGCTTCCTCTAACTGCATTGTCTGCATTGTCTATCTTAGTGAGAGAGAATTACGTGGGAGGAGAATGACTATTACAGAGGCAGGGCCAGGCAGGAAAGCAACCTAAGTGCCTTGGATCCCGAAGGGCACCTTACGTTCCAGTGATTGATGATGAACTTTCAAATTGTCAGGTATTATAACTTACCCCTAATTGGACAAGACAAGTGATCAATAATTCAAGTGTTCAGTGAATTTGCCTGTACAGTGTACAGTACAGTGTTCAGAGACATTGACTAAAAAGCTGCACTTTTTAGAGGCTGTTCTGAAGAGATACCCCTATCAACCTCAAGCCCACGTGGGCTACTCATGCACCCAAACTTGATACCTACTGCCTGAAAGTTATGGCCCACACGCCGCACATGAGAGTTTCCGGGCAGCCAATGATCAGTCTTTCAGTATTAAGCAGTCAGGTCACGTTATTTACTTGGGATCTCACAATTTGAACATCCCCAAGAAGAAAGGAAACATAAATAGAACAAGAATCCCTTACCTTCCCTACAAGTGGAAATAAAAGAGGGTCAAAGTGTACTGGCAGATATGTAGGTCCAGATTTTAGGAAATTCTGTCTGAGATAGACTCTACCAAAAGGGAAGGCACCAGGTTTGGATAGTTTCCCATCTAAATTGCAATCAATATTTAGATCCACATTGTTCCCTGGCGCTCTACATGGTGAGCCTAAACATCAGTACATTCTGCCAGCACCTTGTATATGTTCATCATTAATTGTTCCAAAAAAGCAGTCCTTAAATTGAGGAAGGCAGGCATAAGTCAAAGATAGAATTTTAAAACACACAAGATGATGGACGGAATGCTGCACATTGGCAAACATTCACTCCCAATCACAGATCTGGGTTTAATCCATCGTTATTTTGCTTCACCACGCCACTCCAGTTCAGACATAGCCATATGCAAATCAGTCTTGACCCTGTGCCTCATGGGAACAGTCCAGATCGAACTGCCAAGCCATGTCTTCCTGGACCGGAATCAAGCATCCTAGGACCGGTTTCAGGCAATCAGCCTTCATCAGCCAGGATAGCTTGACTCCAGTGGCGTAGTGAGCACGGGACTCACGTCTGGGCATACCCTACCCACTTAGGGCGAATTGCAAAACACAGAAGATGATGGACGGAATGCTGCACATTGGCAAACATTCACCCCCAATCACAGATCTGGGTTTAATCCATCATTATTTTGCTTCACCATGCCACCCCAGTTCAGACATAGCCATATGAAAATCAGTCTTGACCCTGTGCCTCATGGGAACAGTCCAGACCGAACTACCAAGCCATGTCTTCCCTTGACCGGAATCAAGCATCCTAGGACCGGTTTCAGGCTATCAGCCTTCATCAGCCAGGATAGCTTGACTCCAGTGGCGTAGTGAGCACGGGACCCACGTCTGGGCATACCCTTCCCACTTAGGGCTGAATTGCAAAACACACAAGATGATGGACGGAATGCTGCACATTGGCAAACATTCACCCCCAATCACAGATCTGGGTTTAATCCATCGTTATTTTGCTTCACCACGCCACCCCAGTTCAGACATAGCCATATGCAAATCAGTCTTGACCCTGTGCCTCATGGGAACAGTCCAGACCGAACTGCCAAGCCATGTCTTCCCTGGACCGTGGGTCCCGTGCTCACTACGCCACTGGAGTCAAGCTATCCTGGCTGATGAGGGCTGAAAGCCCGAAACCGGTCCTAGGATGCTTGATTCCGGTCCAGGGAAGACATGGCTTGGCAGTTCGGTCTGGACTATTCCCATGAGGCACAGGGTCAAGATTGATTTGCATATGGCTATGTCTGAACTGGGGTGGCGTGGTGAAGCAAAATAACGATGGATTAAACCCAGATCTGTGACTGGGGGTGAATGTTTGCCAATGTGCAACATTCCGTCCATCATCTTGTGTGTTTTGCATTTCGCCTCTAAGTCGGAAGGGTATGCCCAGACGTGGGTCCCGTGCTCACTACGCCACTGGAGTCAAGCTATCCTGGCTGATGAGGACTGAAAGCCCGAAACCGGTCCTAGGATGCTTGATTCCGGTCCAGGGAAGACATGGCTTGGCAGTTCGGTCTGGACTGTTCCCATGAGGCACAGGGTCAAGACTGATTTGCATATGGCTATGTCTGGACTGGGGTGGCGTGGCGTGGTGAAGCAAAATAATGATGGATTAAACCCAGATCTGTGACTGGGTGTGAATGTTTGCCAATGTGCAACATTCCGTCCATCATCTTGTGTGTTTTGCATTTCACCCTAAGTGGGAAGGGTATGCCCAGACGTGGGTCCCGTGCTCACTACGCCACTGGAGTCAAGCTATCCTGGCTGATGAGGGCTGAAAGCCCGAAACCGGTCCTAGGATTCTTGATTCCGGTCCAGGGAAGACATGGCTTGGCAGTTCGGTCTGGACTGTTCCCATGAGGCACAGGGTCAAGACTGATTTGCATATGGCTATGTCTGAACTGGGGTGGCGTGGTGAAGCAAAATAACGATGGATTAAACCCAGATCTGTGACTGGGGGTGAATGTTTGCCAATGTGCAACATTCCGTCCATCATCTTGTGTGTTTTGCATTTCGCCCTAAGTCGGAAGGGTATGCCCAGACGTGGGTCCCGTGCTCACTACGCCACTGGAGTCAAGCTATCCTGGCTGATGAGGACTGAAAGCCCGAAACCGGTCCTAGGATGCTTGATTCCGGTCCAGGGAAGACATGGCTTGGCAGTTCGGTCTGGACTGTTCCCATGAGGCACAGGGTCAAGACTGATTTGCATATGGCTATGTCTGGACTGGGGTGGCGTGGCGTGGTGAAGCAAAATAATGATGGATTAAACCCAGATCTGTGACTGGGTGTGAATGTTTGCCAATGTGCAACATTCCGTCCATCATCTTGTGTGTTTTGCATTTCACCCTAAGTGGGAAGGGTATGCCCAGACGTGGGTCCCGTGCTCACTACGCCACTGGAGTCAAGCTATCCTGGCTGATGAGGGCTGAAAGCCCGAAACCGGTCCTAGGATTCTTGATTCCGGTCCAGGGAAGACATGGCTTGGCAGTTCGGTCTGGACTGTTCCCATGAGGCACAGGGTCAAGACTGATTTGCATATGGCTATGTCTGAACTGGGGTGGCGTGGTGAAGCAAAATAACGATGGATTAAACCCAGATCTGTGACTGGGGGTGAATGTTTGCCAATGTGCAACATTCCGTCCATCATCTTGTGTGTTTTGCATATCGCCCTAAGTGGGAAGGGTATGCCCAGACGTGGGTCCCGTGCTCACTACGCCACTGGAGTCAAGCTATCCTGGCTGATGAGGGCTGAAAGCCCGAAACCGGTCCTAGGATGCTTGATTCCGGTCCAGGGAAGACATGGCTTGGCAGTTCGGTCTGGACTGTTCCCATGAGGCACAGGGGCAAGACTGATTTGCATATGGCTATGTCTGAACTGGGGTGGCGTGGTGAAGCAAAATAACGATGGATTAAACCCAGATCTGTGACTGGGGGTGAATGTTTGCCAATGTGCAACATTCCGTCCATCATCTTGTGTGTTTTGCATTTCGCCCTAAGTGGGAAGGGTATGCCCAGACGTGGGTCCCGTGCTCACTACGCCACTGGAGTCAAGCTATCCTGGCTGATGAGGGCTGAAAGCCCGAAACCGGTCCTAGGATGCTTGATTCCGGTCCAGGGAAGACATGGCTTGGCAGTTCGGTCTGGACTGTTCCCATGAGGCACAGGGTCAAGACTGATTTGCATATGGCTATGTCTGAACTGGGGTGGCGTGGTGAAGCAAAATAACGATGGATTAAACCCAGATCTGTGACTAGGGGTGAATGTTTGCCAATGTGCAACATTCCGTCCATCATCTTGTGTGTTTTGCATTTTGCCCTAAGTGGGAAGGGTATGCCCAGACGTGGGTCCCGTGCTCACTACGCCACTGGAGTCAAGCTATCCTGGCTGATGAGGGCTGAAAGCCCGAAACCGGTCCTAGGATGCTTGATTCCGGTCCAGGGAAGACATGGCTTGGCAGTTCGGTCTGGACTGTTCCCATGAGGCACAGGGTCAAGACTGATTTGCATATGGCTATGTCTGAACTGGGGTGGCGTGGTGAAGCAAAATAACGATGGATTAAACCCAGATCTGTGACTGGGGGTGAATGTTTGCCAATGTGCAACATTCCGTCCATCATCTTGTGTGTTTTGCATTTCGCCCTAAGTGGGAAGGGTATGCCCAGACGTGGGTCCCGTGCTCACTACGCCACTGGAGTCAAGCTATCCTGGCTGATGAGGGCTGAAAGCCCGAAACCGGTCTTAGGATGCTTGATTCCGGTCCAGGAAGACATGGCTTGGCAGTTCGGTCTGGACTGTTCCCATGAGGCACAGGGTCAAGACTGATTTGCATATGGCTATGTCTGAACTGGGGTGGCGTGGTGAAGCAAAATAACGATGGATTAAACCCAGATCTGTGACTGGGGGTGAATGTTTGCCAATGTGCAACATTCCGTCCATCATCTTGTGTGTTTTGCATTTCGCCCTAAGTGGGAAGGGTATTCCCAGACGTGGGTCCCGTGCTCACTACGCCACTGGAGTCAAGCTATCCTGGCTGATGAGGGCTGAAAGCCCGAAACCGGTCCTAGGATGCTTGATTCCGGTCCAGGGAAGACATGGCTTGGCAGTTTGGTCTGGACTGTTCCCATGAGGCACAGGGTCAAGACTGATTTGCATATGGCTATGTCTGAACTGGGGTGGCGTGGTGAAGCAAAATAACGATGGATTAAACCCAGATCTGTGACTGGGGGTGAATGTTTGCCAATGTGCAACATTCCGTCCATCATCTTGTGTGTTTTGCAAAGATAGAATTTTGCCAGAGTAATTTAGCATGAAAAATATTTGCTTCCATGCAACTCTATTCTACATACATTTCAAGCCATTTTGAGTAACTTTGAACAATGTTGGCACAATATTTTGGTTACAGCTAGGTCTGACTAAGAAATCAACTTCAATTTCTTAGATTTGAAGTAATTTGGAATATCATTGAAGAATGTTATGCGTATGTGACCACTATGTTTTGGTTACATTTAGTTATGGGCACTGAGAAAACAACTTACATTTATGGTTTTTGTCACAAAGTTTGCTCTCTTTTGTACTCTTTACCAATTTATAATGTTGGCCTATCCGCTAATTTCACTGGATTTTTCTTAATGAGGGGTAGGTTTTATTATTAAATCTCATATTATTTAGGTTTAAAAGTAGGTCTTTTTAAAGATTGTTGGTGTAATTTGATTAGTTCTGACTGTTATTTTGATATGCATTCTAATCCCGCTTTTTCCTTATTCAGTGACTAAAGCTTCCCTTTCGTCTTTGCTGTTCACAGTGCCTCTGTGGGACGCTACCAGTGTGTCAATCATAGCGGCGCTACTTAATAAGTGCCATTATTGATTTAGTAATTGATTGGGTGGTGCAGTAATCTGTGGCAAAAACTTTATGATCACTGACAGAGCCCCAAGTGTCACCACCTCATAAAAACGTTTTTGTGTCGAAACCAGGAGTGGCCCATGCAGGTAAGAGCGGTGGGGCAGGTTGGGCTCGACAAACGACGACGAGGGAAAATTAAATATTTATTTAATTTTCCCTCGTCGTCGTCTGTCGAGTCCCCCCACCCTGCCCCACCGCTCTTACCTGCACAGGCCGCTCCTTGTCAAAACATATTGGTCAAGAATCTATCTGCGCTTATATCGACTGCACATTAAAGGCTTGCATCACATCAAGATAAGCCCACACTGGGGAGCATAGATATACTATGTAATTCCACATGGGAATAGATTGGCTATATGTTTATAGCACAGTCAATTTATGGGCAGGTCCATATAAAAACCTTCATATTTTCAGAGAACCCCCAAAGAAAGATCACTTCATCAAAAGGAAAAATAGGGGAGGAGCCCATTGCTTTAGGGTGACCAGATTTTGAAAAGCAATAACCGAGACAGGCCAGACATAGAAGTAGGAAGAGGCCAGAAGTAAATGTAGCCTTGTAAATGTGTGCTATATATGTAAGAGTATATATGAGTGTTTTAGAGGCGCGCATAATCCTGTATCGAATTGCACATAATTTTAAAGTTGTAAAAATCAAGTCTATTGAATTGAACTGTGTATTAAATTTGCTGTGTATTTTTAAAACTGACTGCGTCCTTGGGGGGAGCCCTGAACCTACGCAGAGCTGCTAACGGCTGGCCGGGCTGGGCAGGAGAAGGAACACAGCAGAGAAGACCCGCCCTTGTGGGGATAGAGGGCTCAGGTCAGCGCTCTAGTTTTTTAGCTGGAACGCCTACTTATGGCGCCCGCAGCGCAGACGCGTGCAGCGGGCGCGCCAAAGGCAAGCCCGTCTGTGTCCATCCGCGTCCGGACACGGCCAAGGGCCAGGAACCCTGCCTTTTTCTCACAAGAGGATCACACCACCATCAAATATTCTGTGAATGAGATAGTAGCATTGAGGCATACAGGGGCCTCCCGGTGTGATCATGTCTTCTCGCCAGCAAGCCTAATAGGCAAGGAGACCATTTGCCCTCACTGCCTGATCAAGGTTAGCACAGGGAGCACAGACAAACACCTACAAACAAATAGGCACGCTAAGAAGGCTCAGTGGAAAATGAGACTTATTAATAGCAGATCCCTACCAGCACACATTACAGAAACTAGGCTATTGATTGAGGATGAGGAACTTGACATCCTATTCGTGACAGAAACTTGGTTGAAGGCATGTTCTACTCCAGACCTAGTTCAAGCACTCCCTCCAGGATTTTCTATCAGAAGACAAGACAGGATGGAAAAGACAGGAGGGGGGGTGGCAGTTATATACAAAAACGAATATCGATGCCTGACAACACCCCTGAACATCACCAACTGTGATACTACACAATTCAGTATTAAACTTTCCCCCAATGTTACCTTCTCAGGCACACTACTCTACGGGCCCCCTGGTTCCAATAACTCCTTCCTAGAGGATTTTCCTGGAATAATAGCAACAACCGTAGCCACCAAAGGATCTACCACCATACTTGGGGATTTTAACCTACACCTAGAAAAACTTGATAATACCACCTCAAATAGATTCACTCAAGATATGGAAGCCATGCAACTTAAACAATTGATAAGCTCTGGCACACATGAAAAAGGGCACTTACTAGATGCTATCTTCTCCAATGAACACAACCTAACTGTAGGGACTCCCCTACCAGTCCCCTGGTCAGATCACTATTTTATACCTTTCACGTTAGACAACCCCCATTCCCTACCTTACATGCAACAAATTCCCCAAGGCTGGGAATAAATGGCCAAGAACTATGCCCGCCAGCATGGCCAACGCACTAGAAGTTCAGGCTCCGTGCCTGACAGACAACATAGAGGAGGCAGATAAGATGTGGGCAAACTGGATCAACAAAGCAACAGCTCAACCCCCTCAGAAAATCAGGCTAAGTAGTCGCCCACCTAGGAAAAAAGCGGCTTGGTTTAACGCTAACTTAATCCTGATGAAAAAATCATGTAAGAAATTAGAAAGACAATGGAGGAAAAACTATGATCCCGACATCAAGAGCCATTATAAGTTGGCTATTACCATAATGAGATGATCCAAGCCCAAGCCAAATAGTTTGAGGATAAAATCAATTCAGCCTGCAATTCATCAAGGGAACTATTTAGAGTAGTGCGCTCTCTTACCTCCATTGATCAGGAGACGAATAATCAATCCTCATCCAAAGAGAGATGTGACGAGATGGCGAATTTCTTCAAAATTAAGGTGGAAATAATATATAACTCCCTTCAAGGAAACATTAATTCACCCAAGTATCGGTGATGACTTGGGAATTACTAAAGGGGTAAGACTAGATCACTTTACAGAGCTAAGTGAGGAAGCTATGATTTCGATTCTGCAGAAGATTAAATCCGGCTCAAGACCCGATCCCGCCCCATATCCTACTACAGGGAGGCAAAAAGACTAGGACTACAACTGCTGCACTAATCTCACTCCTCTCACACAAGGGATCATCCCCAAAACCTGGAAACATGCCATAGTCCGACCGCTGCTGAAAAAGCCCCATCTAGACCCGTCAGAGCCTGGGAACTATCGACCGATCTCGCTTCTACCACTGTTAGGCAAAATAGCTGAAAAACACGTCAATCAGACCCTGTCCCAATATTTAGAGGAGAATGAGGTGCTGTATCCCACACAAATGGTCTTCCAACCCCAGCACAGTACAGAGTCAGCCTTGTTGGTGGTCACGGAAGAACTTAAGGGAATCCTAAACCAGGGGTGCACAGCAGCCATCCTGCTTCTTGATCTTAGTGCCGCTTTTGACTTGGTGGATCACAGCACTATGATCCTCAGGCTAAAGGAAGCGGGTATCACAGACTCTGCGCTAAACTGGATATCCTCTTTAGTAGAAGATAGATCCTTCCAAATACTGGAAGTTGAGCACCTCTCAGACACCCTCCAAATCTCATGCGGAGCCCCACAAGGATCTGCATTCAGCCCTACACTATTTAATCTCTACATGCAACCATTGGCAAAGATAGTGCAAGAATTTGGGCTATCCATTGTGTCTTACGCAGACGATACCCAGTTGATACTATCAGTGACAGAGGGGCCCCAATCCATGCACACCAATCTGGCACCCTGCATGGTAAAAGTAGCAAACTGGATGAACAAATGCAGCCTAAAGCTGAATGGAGGAAAAACAGAGCTTGTGTTCCTGGGTAATAAAGCTGTCCCAAGAAACATTATCTGCTGGCCTCCAGAATTGGGAGAACCTCCTGTCCCAAAAAATGCGGTACAAAATTCTGGGAATATGGCTAGACGGCAGTCTTTCCATGGAGACTCAAGCCAAGAAATTATCAGGGGCATGCTTTGGAATACTGCGCATGCTCCGGAAGATCCTACCTATCATCCCGGAACATACTCGCAGAACTGTGGTTTAGGGCCTGGTGGTGTCACGGCTGGACTACGGTAACTCCCTTTATCTTGGCGCACCCAAATATGTCATAAACCGATTACAAGTGGTCCAGAATGCTGCAGCCAGGATACTGCTGCGCATCCCCAGACAACAGTCAGCGAAAGCAGCCCTGAACACACTGCACTGGCTTCCAATCCAAGCCAGGATCAAATTTAAATCACTTTGTATTTCCCATAGAGCCATGAATGACAAAGGACCGGCCTTAATGAAAAAGCTTGTCACACCATATGTCCCAAGTAGATCTCTAAGATCCTCTGAAGATCTACTCATGAAAAGTACAAGAATAAAGAGATCCAGGTGGGGAGGTAGATCCTTCTCACATCTGGCTCCTAGGCTTTGGAACTCCCTGCCTAAAGAAATGCGTCTGCTGACTGATGAACTGGCTTTCAGGAAAAAACTTAAAACTTGTCTCTTCCCATAACAACTTCTGTACCCTGACTGCATCTTCTCCTCAGCGCTGGGAAGCCTCCGGGCAGGCTACGCTTACAAAACATTAGTCATGGCAGGACTTTCCCCCTGACCGCCCCCTGGCCCCCCTCCCCACTTTGCCTTATTTCTGCTGGGTGTATGTAGCTGACCTCCTCCTGTGCTGCCTGAAACAAAAAGATAAATTACATGAGTTATTTCACTCGTCAGAGGCGCTGAGCACATGTTACAGTTCTGCTTTGTAGGATGAGCTGACACTTGTCCCGAAAACCGGGACATTTATTTAAAATTAAGTAAAGTGTCGGGACACTGGGACAGTTGTCCAAAAACCGGCACTGTCCGGGGAAATCCGACACGTCTGGTCACCCTACATTGCTTGTGCATACTGTACGGAAAGCAGCACTGCAGAAATAACACGTCCTTGAGTGTTGACACTGTTGTCCTATAGATAGTGGAAGCCAGAGCAGTGCTGTAAAACAGCAGAAAAGGGTAACAGAGTGCAGCACATCCTGTCCCATACTCATTTGGTGATGACTCATTTGTTCCTGCGACGGAATCCATTTTTTTTCTGCAGACAAGAATCCGACTCACGTGGTCAGTAACCAGTTGTTCTCTCTGCATCTTTGCCTAGGCAGCTAAGAAATAGTCTTTATTTATGTAGCCTGATTGGTTGTTTAATGTGTTTGGTTTGTTAGAAGTAGCTGAGTTCATGTTCAGTCTCATGCATGGTATTTATTTTGACAGGGACAGTCAACGAATGCTTCACATTTTAATAGCTGCTTAACAGCCACTGCACAAGCTGATGGTGCCAGAGAACTGAGCTTTCTCTGCTATGACACAGCTGTCTTTCAGCCTATCAGGAAAGTGCAAATACGATTATTTGACAGTGAAAAGCGATTATTCTGCTGTCAAGCATGGATACCAATTTGTTTAACTTAACTGGGTGCAAGCTGGATATTGAAGTAGTATTTTGAAAAAACTTGGCCCAAGATTTAAATGATTTCGTACCGAGCGATATCAATATTTGACCCTACAAAAAGTATGCATTTGGGTTCTCTCTGAGCCTGAGTAATCACTAGTGGCTCATATCAATTCAAGCATTCCACCCATCACCTTTTTGTTTTCCTCAGCACGACGTCCTAAGTGCGTTGGGGATGCTCAAACATGGGTCCCATGCTCACTGTGCCATAGGGATTAAGCTATATCTCTCTGATGAAGCCTAAATAGACCAAAACAGTCTGGGGTTGCTTGTGTTCCCATCTGGAGAGGACTTGGCTTGGCAGTTTCCTGCTGGACTGTTCTTATTGAAGCAGGACCAAGGCTGGTTTGTATTTGGAGGCTCTCTCTATTGAATTGAGCAAAAGACAATGGACTGGAATGCAGCCCCACCTAATTAGCAGGGTCTGAAATTAATTTAAACTTCCACTCATCACCTGTTTGTTTAACTCTGCTGTCTAGAGAGCACAAGTCAAGCTGCCTTCTTCCCCCCCTTTGAAAATGATAGTTGCACTTTTGAATAACTTGTTACTGTCACCAGTCTGGAATATTGCAATGTCTTGTTTGTGGAGCTGCCCGAGAAAATTAGATTGGAAATATTTCAGACTCTCTGGCAAAAACTTCCAAACATGTCTGTATCCTCAACCTTTCTCAGACTCCATTGATTTCCTGTGGCATAAAATATCATGTTCTAATTTGCAACCCTAGTTCATAAGCTTATCTGAACTTCTGTTGCTGCCTCTTTGATGAATGTGTGCCTTATCTTCCACGCAGATACCTAAAATGGGCAGCTGAAGAGCTGCTGGATGGTCTCAAATGTCAAAAAAGTGACTGGAGGAAGAAAAGCCATTTTAGGTTCTGGAGAAACCTTTTCCATGAATAATCAAGAGGGGAGTAGCTTCATAAATAGAGAAATTCAGAAATAGAGGACGCCACCACCGCTTACACAGAGTGGATAGATACAGCGTGCAATAAACTAGCCCCAGCGAAACTATGGACCCCCAAGCGCTCTCAGCCATCAGCCCCTTGGTTTTCAGAAGAACCGAGGAAGCAAAAACATGCCTGCAAACGCTTAGAGCGCACTTGGAGAAGAGGCTACAGCAACGCTGACAAGAGGCCTATAGGCTGGGCCTTAACCTCTATAAGAAACTACTATTTAACAATAAAAGGACGTTTTTTTTCAGAGCAAATCACTCAGGCAAAATCCTCTTCCAAAGAACTATTTAAAACAGTAGCCAAACTGACCACCCCTGATACTCCTAAAAATCAGAGCAGCCCTGAACTGTGTGAGAATATAGCCACCTTCTTTCAGCAGAAGGTGGAAGTCATCTTTTCCTAATTTAAGCTCTCCCAGACAGGGAAGAAAGATGTTGCGGTCGTTGAGGCTCATAATGCAACCAAAACACAACCTATTTTGGACCGTTTCTCACCTATGGAGGAGTGGGACTCTATCGATCTCCTGGCCTCTATTCGATCGGGATCACCATATGACCCTTGCCCAGTGTCCGTGATCAAACTAGTCCCAGAACTTATTGGTGCAACACTTACCCCACTGTTTAACGCTATGCTCGAGTCTGGCCAGTTTCACAAAAGATGGAAAACTGCATCCATTCTCCCGCTACTTAAAAAACAAAATCTTGATCCTAAGGATCCAAATAACTATATTAGATCCGACGCAATATGGATTCAGAACGGAGCACAGCACAGAGCTGGCCTTGATCAAATCCACAGATAAAGTGAGAGAAGCCTTGGACCCGGGGGGTTACGCAGCCTTGATTATGTTGGATCTCTCGGCGGCCTTCGATACGGTCCATCATGACGTTTTGATGAACTGTTTATCAGAAGGCGGGGTACAAGGTAACGCCTGGAACCTCCTTAAATCTTTCCTCACAGAAAGAATCCAAACTGTGCACTTATATAAACGGATGTCAGTGTGCTGAAAGCGGTGGAGGCTGAGCCGAGGCAGAGGCCTACATTTGCAAACATGCAGATTACCCACGTGTTACAACAATGACAAATTAGGCACCTCTGCACAAGAGCCTGTTTACCGCAAACCACGTCATTCTCTGACTAGTTGCCTTGTATCGACTATTGTTGCCTTTTCTCTCTCTTCAGTGCCTCTGCCATTGTCTGCTCCCTTAGAACTGGGCAGTTCTACTGAACCTCTCTATGCCTTTTGTAGGACCTCAGTAAAGGCCTTCCTCTGGCTGCCAGTGTTTGTCTCTGCTGTACCAATGGCACCTCCTAGCAGGGCCCAAACACACGCCATAGTGTGATTGGCCACTAGGTGTCACTGCTATACCTGTAAAACTCCCTTGCAGGACTTTCGTTCAAACCATAATCTGACTGGCAACTAGGTGTCACTGCTACACCATTGTCTCACTGCTCACTCAAAGGCCCCAGTCACAACGTTTAACTGTGACTGAGCTATGGGTCTTAGTCCTAAATTAGTGTTTGCCTGCCTTTCATTCTCCCCGTACAGTATGCAGCCTCTGTGTGCCACTGACACAATGTATAAAGCTGGCACAATACATCTGGCCATTCCCGAGCGGGGCATCAGTTTGTTGAAAGCCGTGCTGCTCTTTGAGAGGACTGACATCCATTGGAGGTGGGCATGCTCATGCTTTGTCTGTTCTGTTGCAGGACTGCCTGCAGGCGATGGAAGCGTTCTTGAGCAGGCACATGTGGTATGTGTCCAGCCTGCTGCTCCTGACGCTGGGATTCACGGTAATAAACATTACTTTGATGCTATTCTCCTGTGTTCTTATGCATAGTTATCTATGTTGTTCCCTCTTTGCACTTACCTGTATTTTTCCCACTTTACTCTTACTTACTGCCACTTTCTGGAACAAAGATAAACTGGATCCTTGAGGTTGGTTGTAATGTGCTCTGTTTGGCAGTTGCTGCTGGTTTCCACATCTGTTGGTCTTGCATTCTGGTCGTGAGCTTTATTTTTGGAAATTAACTCTTGAAGTGGTGTCTAACATTTGTCATTCCAGCTTACTTTATATTGACGTTAAGCACAGGATTCTAGTGAAGATCATAAGCCCACCAATGTTATGGAGGACGCTCAAGTTGTTCCTGGTAAAGGCTACTATTTGAGGAGTTGGCAGTTTGGAATAAGCACTGGCAAAGCCAATAGGTCTTGCCTATGCGGGATCTATTGGCTTTGCTATTATCTTTTAGCCATGTTGTAGAGCAGAGCGGCTGCTGTGCAGCACCAGTAAAAGTTAGCAAGAAAGTTTGTTTTTTTCTTATGGCAGGTGTGGGTGGCCGACATGGAAAATGGGTGGGAGGGTGGAAGGTAACAGGATATTAAAAAATAACGCAATGACATGTCAGTCGCTGGCCAGATCATAGCACTTTTTACCTAGTGGCAGATGGGTGGGGCAACACAGTCAACAGGAGGGTGAGGAGTGGGAGGAAAGTAGCAGCACAGACAACAGAAGGGTAGGGGGTTGGAGGGGAGAACAACACAGACAACAAGAGGGTGCAGGTGGGAGGGAAGAAGCAACATAAACAAGGGTGGGTTGGGGATAGAAATAACAAGAATGGCAGGAGGAGAAGAAAATACTACCTCAATCACAGTGCAAGCAGCAAGAGGATTGAAATCAAGATGAAGCCATTAGTACTTGGTCCATGCTCCACATAAAAGAAGAGCAAGTGAAGCTGCACGAAATGACGAATTAGGAGGTAGCAAGTAAGAGTGACAATGAAGACAATGAATGGTAAGCAAAGGCCGGGCTCCAATCCTCTTCTTGTACACAATATCACTCGCAAGCAACAGTGCATGCGTGCTGTCTTAGGCGAGACCTAAAAAAGAATGTCAAGCACCAAACAGTCACAAAATTGGAGGTCTTGCCGTAATTACAGACTAAGGTCCAGATGTATGAAGATACCATTTTGCGATTTCCTAATTGCGATTCACAAGGATTCGCAATTAGGAAATCGCAAAACGGCATGTATGAAAGTGTGTTGAACACTTTCTGCGATTCCTATGGGGTCGCAAATGACCTGCCTCATGAATATTAATGAGGTAGGTCGCAATTTGCGACCGCTTAGGAATCGCTAAAATCACGGGTATGGTGGCCTGCCGGAGTCAGAAGACCACCATGTCCGTGATTTCCTTTAAATAAAGCAATCATTATTTTTTAGGTCTCGGCCTGCACCAGCGCTTGCGCTGGTCTGGCCGAGAGTTTTAGTAAGCGGGTTTTGGAAGTGCAAACCCACTGGCTTTCGGCTGGCGACCAGCTTGCGTTCACGATAGCGTGCACGCGCGCAGCTGCCATCTGGGTTTCCTATCTCTTCCTCATTTCCTCGTCATGGCTCATTAACTCTCTGGACTCTGATGTTTCAATCGCAGCAGCAGCTCACATTACCAACTGACGGCCCTGGACTACAGTCACATGAAAAACAACAGCGATTAGCATTGAAATGCAAGCTTTTTTTTGTCTAGTTAGAAATATTGCTTGGGTGGGTTGATTTCACCTTATATCGCTATTTGTTTTATATTGGGAGTCACAGCCTAATTACCAGTATTTTTGTCTCACTCTGTTTTTTAAAAAAATATTTATTCGCGCAAAGCACAAAGCTATATTTAAGGTTACTTTTTCCGCGTCACTTCTTCACTGTATTTAAACTCCACACCCCCACTCTTATTGTCTCTCTCCTTCTCTCTCTCTCCCTCTCTAATTCTCTCTCTACTTAATTAACTCTCCCTCTCTATCTTTTTTAGCCTTTCATTCTCTCTCACCCCTTTATCTGTTTCTCTTTCAAACTCCTTCATTCACTCTCTCTCTCCCCTTCTTTCTCTCTCTCTATCCCGCTCCACTCTTTATTCTATGTACACCCTTTCTCTCTCTTTCTCTCTCACCACCCTCTCTAATTGGGCATTATATCTTCACTCTATCTCTCACTCGGCAAGACCACAGCATCACTCAGCATCACCACAGCATCACTCAGCATCACCACAGCATCACTCAGCGCCAGCACAGCATCAATCAGAGCCAGCACAGCATCACTCAGCACCAACACAGCATCACTCAACGCCATCACAGCATCACTCAACGCCATCACAGCATCACTCAGTGCAACCACAGCATCACTCAGTGAAACCACAGCATTACTCAGCACAACCACAGCATCACTCAGCACAACCACAGCATCACTCAGCGCCACCACAGCATCACTCCGCGCCACCACAGCATCACTCAGCACCACCATAGCTTCACTCAGCGACACCACATCATCACTCAGGGCCAACACTGCATCACTCAGCACCACCACAGGATCACTCAGCACCACCACAGCATCGCTCAGCACCACCACAGCATCGCTCAGCACCACCACAGCATCGCTCAGCACCACCACAGCATCGCTCAGCGCCGCCACAGCATCACTCAGCGCTGCCACAGCATCACTCAGCGCCACCACAGCATCACTCAGGGTCACCACAGCATCACTCATGGCCACCACAGCATCACCACAGCATCACTCAGTGCCACAACAATATCACTCAGCACCACCACAGCATCACTCAGCGCCGCCACAGCATCACTCAGCGTCGCCACAGCATCACTCAGCGCCACCACAGCATCACTCAGCGCCACCACAGCATCACTCAGCGCCACCACAGCATCACTCAGCACCACCACAGCATCACCACAGCATCACTCAGTGCCACAACAATATCACTCAGCACCACCACAGCATCACTCAGGGCCAACACTGCATCACTCAGCACCACCACAGGATCACTCAGCACCACCACAGGATGACTCAGCACCACCACAGCATCGCTCAGCACTACCACAGCATCGCTCAGCACCACCACAGCATCGCTCAGCACCACCACAGCATCACTCAGTGCCGCGACAGCATCACTCAGCGCCGCCACAGCATCACTCAGGGCCACCACAGCATCACTCAGGGCCACCACAGCATCACTCGGGGCCACCACAGCATCACCCAGGGCCACCACAGCATCACTCAGCACCACCACAGCATCACTCAGCGCCAAGACAATATCACTCAGCACCACCACAGCATCACTCAGCACCACAGCAGTATCACTCAGCACCACAGCAGTATCACTCAGCAAGACCTGAGTATCATTCAGCATCACCTCAGCATCGTCTCCACAACAGTCACCACCACCACCACTACCACCTCAGCATCACTCAGCACCACCTCAGCCTGCTCTCGGAATCTGGCATCTGTTGATTCTCCCCTAGCGTCTGGCCGCTGCTAGTGTTATAATACAGGTACTAGTTCCCAAACTTCACCCTCCGATTGTTTATGCCCCCTCAAAAAAAAAGCTTTAACAAACAACCATTGCAATAGGCAGAAACAAGTTGCCAGCATTGCAAGAACAAAAGAAAACTGAGGAAATTTTTTATTGTAAATACTTTTTTTAATATGGTCGTTCAGTTTTACATAATGCCTTCTTGGTCATATATAAAGTAACAAAAATGCTTCTGACACTTTTTTATTATAACTTTTCAGCATGCTGCACAGCAGCCACACTTCTCTGCAGCACAGCTTGAAGACATTGGCAAAGTCAATAGCTCTGGCTAAACACTTATAAGGCCCCAAAGGCGAGACCTATTGGCTATGCCAATGCTTGTTTTAAATGCAGCCCGTTTTCCTTAAAGGAAAACGGGTTGCATTTAAAAAAGAAAAATGAAAAGTTTTCTTTTCATTTTTTAAGTGCAGGCAGTGGTCCGTGGGACCACTGCCTGCTCTTAAAAAATGCTTTCACAAACATTCACAAAGGGGGAGGGGTCCCTTTGGGACCCCTTCCCATTTGCGAATGGGTTCCCGCGAATAGCACTCGTTACAACGCGTACCAATACAACGCGTACCATTACAACGCTGGTATTAGTACGCGTTGTCAATTACAACGAGATACCATTACACCGCAAACTTTTACAACGACTATGCCTTTACCACGCATGCCATTACAACGCAAAAACATGCGTGGTAAAGGTATAGTCGTGGTAAAAGTTTCTAAGGTAAGTGACAGTCCTCTCACTACATTTACACTACCCAGCACGACCCCCTGACACTACCCTAAAACACTACCCCCAGCACGACCCCCTACACTACACAAACACCACATCACTACCCTAAACTCTAAAACACTACCCTACACTACACAAACACCACAACACTACCCTAAAACACTACCCCCAGCACGACCCCCCCGACCCCCAGTCTGGTCCCTACACTCAAACACTACCCTGCACGACCCCCCGACACTACCCTAAACCCTAAAACACTACCCTACACTACACATACACCACAACACTACCCTAAACCCTAAAACACTACCCCCAGCACGACCCCCTACACTACACAAACACCACAACACTACCCTTAACCCTAAAACTCTACCCTACACTACACAAACACCACAACACTACCCTAAAACACTACCCCCAGCACGACCCCCCCCGACTCCCAGTCCGGTCCCTACACTCAAACAGTACCCTGCACGACCCCCCGACACTACCCTAATCCCTAAAACACTACCCTACACTACACATACACCACAACACTACCCTAAACCCTAAAACACTACCCCCAGCACGACCCCCTACACTACACAAACACCCCAACACTACCCTAAACCCTAAAACACTACCCTACACTACACAAACACCACAACACTACCCTAAACCCTAAAACACTACCCCCAGCACCACCCCCTATACTACACAAACACCACAACACTACCCTAAAACACTACCCCCAGCACGACCACCCCCGACCCCCAGTCCAGTCCCTACACTCAAACACTACCCTGCACGGCCCCCCGACACTACCCTAAACCCTAACACACTACCCTACACTACACAAACACCACAACACTACCCTAAACCCTAAAACACTACCCCAAGCACGATCCCCCTAAACCCTAAAAAAGTAATCCCCACCCCATGCCCAATCCCCCTTACCTCTCTCTCCTTGTGGTTCCTCTCTCCTCCTGGTTCCTGCTTCACGTCGTCTCTGAGGGGCGGTGCATGTCGTTATGAGGAAACGGAACAGCCTCTGTTTCCTTACAACGACGTGGATCGTCTACATTTTTTTAGAACGCATGGTCATTTACTATACATACCTTTACAACGAAATTCGTTGTAAAGGCATGCGTGGTAAATGACCATGCGTTCTAAAAATGCGTAGTTTTTACTTTGCGATGTACAACGCATGCGTGGTAATGCATGCGTTGTAATGGTATCGCGAAGTAAAAACTTGATGTAATGGCTGTTTACCGGTTACCGCCTACTTGAAGTAGGTGGTAAAATGTGAATGTTTTGCAACTGCATTTATGCCCACAAAACATTCATACATACCGATGCGATTCGGTATTAGGAAGGGACGCCCTAAACACGCCCCTTCCTAATACCGAATTGCAAACCCAAGTTGCGATTCGGTAGCAGGTTACTGAATCGCAATTTGGGTTTGATACATTTGAAAAGTCTTTTTTCCGTTTGCAAACCGGCCGATTCTGTGAATCGGCCCATTTGCGAGCAAAAAAAGGTACATACATCTGGCCCTAAATCCTGTAAAAGTGAAGGGGAGCATGGCCCCAGCTGGAGCACATCTTCAATGGATGCAAAATTGCAAACATTGCGCCTGTACAGTGGGCCTTACGTAAACTGCCACACAAAGGTCTGAGGCCCCTTCTGTAATATCAAAGCAGCTGGATAGCATTAAAATGTGTGCAAACACCTGCTATGCTCCTGGGCACAGCTGATGTGGCTCATGGACTGATTTGAAACTAGTGACTGACTACATACGTAAGCAGAGGTATATTTGTACTGCAAAAATGTACCTGGGATGCGACAAGGTCCAGAGGTGCAGTTGAGTTTTCGTTTACAGAGAGACAGGTTGCAGGCGAGTTCCTATTATATGGGGTGTGGGAAGTGGCAGGGAGAATGCTACTTGAAAAGGTGAATCTTCAACCGCTTCAAGAAAATCTATTTATGCAGCTAAATGTGAATTGGAGGTATTTTCAGGAGTCTTCTTAAATGTTCACAAACGTAAAGGAAATATGCATATGAAATCTAAACACTGGCTAGGGATTAGTAGGCAAGGCAACAAAATGAGGCTAGGACGCAGTAATTATTATGAACAACTTGAGTCACAATTTACGGACTTAACACGCATTTCCTTACTCAAGAACGTAGTTTTCACTCAATAAACAATATTAGGCACTGGAATAAAGAGAACGTAATATTAACCGCTTAATGATGCAGTAAAACCTTTTGTGCATAAAGTAGTCAGTCAATGAAGTAAGTGGAAAAAAGCACGGGGCATATTAGCAAGGGCACTATCGCCACTTTAGCGGCACTTTTTGCCGCTAAAGCGGCGATATTTATATCGCCCTATCAGCAAACTGTCTCTAACAGCAGTTAGCGACAGTTTGCGGGCATTAGCGCCCGTTTTTACCGCTTTGCATGTCAGCGATATTTATCGCTAATGACATGCAAAGTGGGCGTTCCCGACGAACAAACCTGGGAAACACTCGCTAACAGGCCTATCGCCTATTAGCAAGGTGGCCATGGCCCCAGTTAGCGACGTGAAAAGTCGCGCTAACCGGGTCATCGCTATTTATTTAACACCTGCAATTAGCAGGTGTTAGCCATCCCTAACATGGGGGTGGATTATGCTGATACGACCACAGGGTCGTATCAGCAAGGTGTTCTCCCTTCTCCATGCAACATCGCTGGTTTTTCAGCGATGTTGGCCCATTTCCCCCGCTATCGCGTGTTTTGCTGATTCTGCTCCCGTTTCCAGCACGCCTGACTTCGCATCGATAATGAGATGCAAAGTAGGCGTGTCTGTGGAAACAACATGGGTAAATATCGCGAAGGCAGCTTCGCGATATTTACAATGCGGGGAAGCGATTATTTTAATCGCGTTAAGTATGCCTTAACGCAGGAATTTAACGTCTGTTAAATTCCTGACTAAGGCATACTTAACATGGGGGTGGATTCTGTGGCTAAGACCACAGGCCCTATCATCTAGGATATCGCCGTTTTCCCATGGAAAACGGCGATATCCACGCTATCTCTGACATTTTTATCGCCTCGGCGATGCTCGTTGTTAATAACGCGCTAACCGGGCGATAAATTCCAGAGATAGCCGGCGATAAATATGCAAGCGCTAAGCGCGCTTGCGATATTTATCGCCGGCCCTTGATAATATGCCCCAAAGTTATTTGATTGATTGATTGAAAGACTAACTCGGGCCTGAGGGTAAATGACATCGCAGCACGAGTCCATGTTCTCCTACTAGAGGTAAATGTTTGTCATTCAGATCTCACACACGGCTTGTTTGCGCTTTGCAGAAAGGTGTACAGGATGGTCACGCTTAGTGTTGCTACTCTACATGCAAACTTTTGCTTACGAAATCCCAGCAGGGAAACACCTGCCTGATAAGCGCCTTCAAAACAAGCACAGCACTCCCACTGTTTCCCAGCATATTTACAACGACATAAAACAGGAGTAAATGCCTGCTGCTGTGTGTTGATACAGTGTTATGGAACAGCCATGAAAAGTATCCTACAAAATGTAAATGTCAATTGGGTGCAGGACTTTGAAGGAAGGCTCGCCAATTCTTTCTATGGAAAAAAGACACATCTTGAATTTGCATTTAAATGACGATTACACACATTTAAATGAAAAAGACCCCTGTAGTACATCAGCGTCCACCCCAAAGTGAATCGCTGCTGTGCCTTTCAAATACGAGCACTCGAGCAATGTGTTTAATGCGCGGGCGCGAAAAATGTTCTGAGGAAGTAGAAACGGAGGAGCCATAGAAACAAATGGCTTTTAGAGGTTGCGTTACTGAATGGGTACTCGCAAACAGTTGCCCAGGCACCACAAAGTACGGTCTGTGGTTTGACCGAGGGTCGCACTGATGCCAGCAGAGTGGCGGTAGGGGTCCTGGGTGAGGCAGGGATTGGTTAAGATGGTCTACATTTTTTTAAATAAACGTGCAAGCATTTATTTGCTGGGTAATAAATGCTTGCCCGTTTATTTACCATTTTTTTCTGAATATTAGTGCTCAGCAACTAAACAGCAGCTTGTGATGCTGTTCACGGGGGGGGTGCGCATGTAAAGGTCTAGAGGGCCATACTTTGAGTATCACTGCGTCAGTGGCATTTCACTGGAGGTTCTCTCTCTCTCCTCCCCCCCTGTGCGCCTTCCTGGTTTCCGAGCAACATGTCAGCAGAAGAGCGTGCTTTTTATGCAGTCTTCGAAGTTGTGCGCTAGTTAGTGTTGGCATCCAAATAAACGACGTCTATATGTGTGATGTACGAACTGAACAAGTCACTATCTCACAAGGGTAATTCAATACTAATGAGTGAGCACTGTGCAATTCCCATTTAAAGTTACTGGCTACCACACTCGGATCATAAGTACACTATAAACATTAAACAAAGATGGGGAGTGGGAGAGGAGGAAGCAAGGGGAGTGGGAGAGAAGAAGCAATGGAGGAAAAGTAAACAAAATAGTACTTGAAGCACAGTGAGCTGCAGATGGACGCTAATAAAAGTAAATCAATCAGTACTTGGTTGCTGCTCCAAACTATTGAGCAAGAAATGACATTAGCAAGCGCTTGCCAATTAAGAGGCAGCAAATAAGAATGACAATGAAGCCAACACATAGTAAGCAATGTGCAGGCTCCAAGCCCCTTGCAGGTAATAATACTTCTGGCAGCGACAGCCAGGGCCGGACTGGGAACCGAAACCGGCCCTGGCAAACTGCTCGGCCGGCCGCCCTGAGGGGGAGTGCAGCCGAGCTGTTTGTTAGGGTCGGTTTCGGCCAATTTTGTTACAGGGGGCCAATATTGCCGGCCCCCGGTAACAAAAACGGCCCCCCAGGGGCCCAAAACCGGCCCCCGCCATGGCGGCCGACCGGGGAAACGCCCGGTGCCTGCTACGGCCAGTCCGGCCCTGGCGACAGCGCATGCACTGTCGGCAGGTGAGACCTAAAGAAGCTGTTGCGGATTTCCTCTTGCCTCCATGTAAGTCTGCAAACATATGTTTTTCAGGGTGCCTTGGTACCAGACACCACCTGTGTCCCAACAACACCAGTCTGCGTATTCTGTCCAGTGGCGCCAGCCCACACCAGCTTGAGACAGCAGGGGTTGACTCTTCAATTTTCTAGTCATGCGCACTCTTTGGGTAGGTGCACATGTGCAAGTGACAGCAGTGCATCAGATGACATCTTGGGCATTGTACTGACAGCTCCATGGGTCCTGAACTGTCTAAGGAACACTTTTGTTTAACGAAGACTCGTAGCAGAAGGAGAACAGGGCCACAACATTGCTTAGATTTTACAACGTGGCATGAAGGAACAACACTACTCCAGTAATTCATTTCAGAATTGCTTAAAAGTGACTACACACTCTTATGATTCGTTTCTTCAGCTGCAGAGAGTACTGCTTTTGTTCTTACGATTAGAGGGTGTACGCCTTTTACTCAGCAGCTACAGTCTCTGCAATTAACTGTGTCTGCATAGAATTATGGCCTCAGCTCAGCATGCTCTGCAACCACCTCCGTTTTTTACAAAACCCTGCAAGCCGCAAATCAAATGGAGGCAATGGCTGAGAATCTTTGAGAATTATCTCGTGGCCATGGATGCATCAAAATTCGATGTAGCAAGAAGAACAGCTTTATTGTTTAATCATTTAGGACAGGCAGTTCAAGAAGTATTTGATAATCTCCCAGAAGAAGGTGCTCCTCAAGGACAGTTTGGCATTTGGGATGAATATTAGAGCTATTTAGCTCGGTTACGGGCCTACTATTGTGTTGGAACGACATATCCTTTTCAAAAGGAAACAAGGTAGTGAGTAGAGCGTGGCAGATAAATTGCTCCACTGAGGATTTGGCACAAACCTGCAGTGGGGTAATACAAAATTGATGCCCCCCTGCAAAATGTGAAGAGTGCCCCCTTAATCTCCCATATCTTACTGCTATTCATTGGCCTTGGGCTGAATTGGGGACCCCAGGAGGGTTGAGTGACACCTGAATGGTTACTGGGGGGCCTGCATTGCAGGGACTGCAGAGGCATGTGTTACACCCCTGCCAACCTGTGAATTTGAGAACAGCATGGATACATGCTTAAAGACCAATTTGCCTTTAACTGTTTTTTGGAAAAAGATTCAAGAATGATTATTGATCAGTGGAAATCCAATACTTACGGAGGTCATGGACATTACAAAGTGAACATTCTCTGCTTTTGAACAAAGCACTGGCTTCAAGGGAAGGCACTTCACAGATAAGCAGGATTGAGGATCCTGAGCCTGTGTGTCTTGTGAATTCACAGGATAGAACAGGAGAGAGCTCCTATAAAGAAGAATTCTGGAAGCTGCTATTGGTCAAAATCTTATATGAGAAATAACGGTCTGTCCTGCCCAGGGCAAACGATGCAATCTGTGAGAGAAGTTTGGGCATTTTCAGGTTGTATGTAAAAGTGGTAAGGGTCCGTCCGGTTAGGATCAACAAGGTAGATATTACTATGGACAACCGTAATGAAAGACTTAACAATGTTGTCTTGACTGTGGATCTAACTCTGGATCAAGTGTGTGGCTATCAAAAGATCCTCTGAGAGATGTGTGTGTGGGTGATGTTGTTTTACGAGGGATGGCGGACTTAGGATCACCAATAAATATTGTTTCTAATTTGAACTTTTATGACTAATTGGATAGGGAATTTATTTGAACAGAATCCGATATCAATCATAAACCCTTTGGTGATTATGATATTGATAGTTTAGGCATCTTCGTACGTTCCCCGTTGTGTCTTGGCAGGTGAACTACTACCAAAATGTATGTGGCCATTAGGGTCAGAGCAATAGCTAGTTGGCAGGATTTGGCGAAAATAGGTTTTCTTCTGAAACCGGAGACTGACGTTTTTCAAGATCATGTTGATGTTGTAAATGGTTACAAGCATCACATTAGGCTAAAACCTCAGGTTTCCTTCATCAGGTTCATCCTATTCATCTGGGTGTCAGAAGGGAACTTAAAGCTGTTTTAGATGGTCTGTGCTGTGAAGATAATATTCAAGCTACCGTTTCTTGCAAATTGGTGCCCCTGGGCCCCGGTAAGTGCCTGAAAGCAGTCAGACAAAATTAATCCCTGTGTCAACAGGCACACTCTCTACAAAATCATCCTGGTGTATTGTCATCCATGGCCAGAATCTATGATATGGTGGCAAATTTGGGTAGTTTAGAGTATTTCCCTATCATTTTTTATTTTTTTATTTATTTTTTATGTATAAAAGTTTTATATAGTTCGAACAAGACCCATGAGGGTATCAGAGCGCTATACAAATGGTCATGTGGAACAATACAGTTAAAGCAAACAACACCAAGTTGAAGACGATGTAAGGTGTAGCAGCTCCTAGGGTGCGGGGAGTTGCGATCGCCAGGCCCAAGGTGACAGATATACATTCAAGATAGTAACCGTCAAGTGGAAGCATGGATGATAATATTGCATCGAAACAGCGATTAAGAAGTAGAGACCTAAAGATTCAAGAGTAGAGATTTGTTCATCAATAACATTCTAACTTCTTTTTTGAAAGATGCAGTTGAAGGGTTAAGTCTGATTGCAGGGGGAAGGAGTTCTGAATTTGCGGAGCAATACCTGAGAAGGCTAGTTGTAGGTTTTCTTTTTATGAAATTTCTGTGGTTTCAACAATAAAGTGCTGGTGCTTCTAAAAGATCTGTAGCCGCCCAAAAGCTCCAGTTTTTGTGCAAGATATCTCGGGGTGTTGAAGTGTTAGGGCCATATGTACGAACACATTTTCCCATAGACACAGAATGGGTAAAACCCTTTGATAAATCTGGCCCTAGGTCTTTATGGGTCATCCACACAATTTTTGATTATATCTTTGCCTCATATGAGAGCCCTTTTAGAGATTTCAGGATGGGAGAGATGTGTGTTTTTTCTGTTAGATCCTGTGATGAATCTTGCTGCTGAGTTAAGAGAAGTTAATGGAGCCAGCTTAGATCTAGGTAAGCCGTAGAGGATTGCACTTCCATGATTCACCTGGTAATCACTAGTGCTTAAACAGCTGGCTTGAAGTCGTCGGAGGGGAGAAAGAGCTTTATTTTCATTAGGATGTTCATTTGTAAATTTGCACCTTTGATAACTGTACTGATGTGCTGCTGCATATTCAGGTTCTTGTCAAGCGTTATTCCCGTGATCCTGTTGAGTTTATAACAAGTGATAGACAGTTAAAGGCTGTTAATTGCTTCATGCAGTCTTCAATGTTGCATGACTGTTTGGGAGGGGATATTTATTAAGAGGAATTCTGTTTTAAGGGCATTATTTTTTAGGTGGTTGCAGGTCAGCCATTTCTGAGTTTTATGTAGAATTGTGTTGAGAAATCTGATATCCTCTGGGGAGGAGATTTTCAAGTATAACTGAGTGTCATCAGCATACATGTGGTAATGGATATTAGATCATTTTAGAATTTCAGTTAGAGGTTCCATGAATAGGTTGTTGACTTATGCTCTGCATATCTTTACATTCCTCTTACTGCAGAAGTCCAGGAATTGACCACATTTGTTATGCCTTAATGGGCATTTTTCGTATTTATGTTTGCTGTTTGAGCTTGCTTCAGCAGCAAACATATTCCAAAGATGATGGGCAGCTTCTTTGGTGCCACGGTGGGTGTACAAGCGTTTCAGGACAATATCCTATTTTTTGCTGAAACACCAAGTGAATGTGATGTCTTCCTGGAACGTGTGATTTCTACATGCAAGGACGGGTTTATGACTGTAAGCATCACTGTTGGAAATGGAGTTTCTAGTTGGCAGTGGTTTGCATCCTGTCCAAGTAGGTACCCTCACTCTAGTCAGGGTAAGGGAGTCACACAGCTAAGATAACCCCTGCTTACCTCCTTGGTAGCTTGGCACGAGCAGTCAGGCTTATCTCAGAGGCAATGTGTAGAGCATTTGTACATACACACATAGTGAGTCCACACCAGTTTAGTAAAATAGCCAATATTTATCTGAATAAAACAAGACCAAAATGACAAAAATCCATCATACACAAGTAAAGCTATCACATTTCAAAGGTTAAATAGGTTCAGTCCATGGAAATCTATGGATGCGTTTCTTTTAGCCCAAAGTAACCTGGAATGCATCAAAAATCAAAGACGGTGCGAGGCTCAGGGGAGGTAAGGTGCCCGAAAAGCAAAGCGATGCGTCGGTTCCTTACTCCCAGAGGAGGTGATGCGTCGGTTCCTTACTGCCAGGGAAGGTGATGCGCTGGTTCCTTACTGCTAGGCAGGGGAGGTGACACATCGGTTCCTTACTGTCAGGGGAGGTGATGTGTCAGTTCCTTACTGGAAGGGGAGGTGATGCGTCGGTTTTCGGACACGCGGCCTCGGTTCCTTACTGCGAAGCGGGGTCGATGAAGAAACAGCACCCAGGGACGATGCGTTGAAAATCAGACACGCTGCCTTGGTTTCGCAGCAGCAAAGCAGGCGCTGTGTCAGAGTTGGAGCGGGGTGTCACTGACTTTGGTGATACGGTGCTCGAAACATACATTGCAGCAGTTCTTCTGACGCGCTGCGATGGAAAGCTGGGACCTGCGTTGTAAGCCACGGTCGTTGCGCCAAGCGGGGACCACGCTCTGGTGCTGGCAGCGGCGATACGTTGAAGTTTGCAGCAATGCGTCGATAAAAACAGATGCTGGGAGTTGATGCATGGATTTTCTCCTTCAGTTCACCAGATTCTACTTCCAAGGGCCAGGAACTGGATTTGGCATCACTTGACACGTCGGGACTCTTAGCAGAAGAGCCCAGACACTGGTAGGTGAAGTCTTTGATGGCCATGAGACTTCTTAACAGGAGGCAAGTACACACAAGCCCTTTGAGAACCTTGGAAGCAGGATACAGAATGCAAGGTCCAGTCCTTTCACTCCCAGGACAGACACAGCTAGCAGCAGGCCAGCACAGCAAAGCAACAGGCAGAGTGTCATTTCCTCCTACATCATCCAGCTCTTCTTCCTGTCAGAATGTCCTCAATCCAGAAGTGTACTGATTTTGGGGTGTCAGATGTCCAATACATATACCCCTTTCTGCCTCTGAAGTAGGCAAACTTCAAAGGAAAGTCTTTGTAGTGCACAACTGCCTTTCCTTGGCCTGGCTCCAAACACACTAAAGGGGGTCGGAGATAGCTTTCTGTGGGGACAAGGACAGCCCTATTCAGGTGTCAGTGACAACTACTCCCACCACTGTAGCTCAGGAAGGCCCATGAGCCTGGTGATGCAAGGCACACCTCAGCTCCCTTTGTGTGACTGTCTAGAGTGAATGCACACAAGCCCAACTATCATCCTAACCCAGACGTTGATTCTACAGACAGGCAGAGGCACAGAATGATTAAGCAAGAAAATGCCCACTTTCTAAAAGTGGCATTTTCAAACACTCAATTTAAAAACCAACTTCATTAAAAGATGTACTTTTAAATTGTGAGTTCAGAGGCCCTAAACTCCAAGGGCCTTATTTATGAGCCCTTTACGCCACTGTTGCGTCACTTTTTGTGAACCTGCAGCGGCGTAAAATATGAACCACAATGCGCTCTATTTACAAAGTGACGCATCTAGGCAGATGTGTCACTTTGTAAACCCCTGCGCTACATTATACTTGCGTCAGGTATAATGTATGCAGAGTGTGCGTTCCCCCCGCTAAAAAGGCTCGTAGTAGTGGCGCAGTGAAATCTATGAGATTTCAATACGTCACTTCTAGGACACCGCTGCATCAAATCCTTACGCCTGCTTCACAGCAGGCGTAAGAGTGACGCAGGCCCTTTCACATTGGGCTTGCCCCATGTGAAAGGACACATTGCTGGAGTTGCGTCTGTTTTCAGACACACCCCAGCAATGCGCCACTTTTGCACCTACAGATACGTCAGGAATACTGACGTATCTGTAAATCCTTGCGACATGGAGCGCCGTACAGTAAATACAGCGCATCCATGCTGTTGTAAGGAGGGTGCACTGAAAAGTGTTGCATCGCTGTTTTTACACAGCAATGCAACATTTTTCAAAAATGAGGCCCCAAATCTCTATCTGCTCGCAATGGGAAATTACACTTAAAAGATATTTCAAGGCAATACCCATGTTACCCTATAGGAGAGATAGTCCTTCAATAGTGAAAAACGAAATTAGCAGTATTTCACTATTAGGACATGTAAAACACATCAGCACATATCCTACCTTTTAGATACACTGCACCCTGCCCATGGGCTGCCTTGGACCTATCTTAGGGTGACTTATATGTAGTAAAAGAGAAGGTTTGGGGCTGGAAAGTGGGTGAACTTACCAGGTCGAAATGGCAGTTTAAAGCTGCACACAGGTCTGAGACATGTTTGCAGGGCTACTCATGTGGGTGGCACAATCAGTGCTGCAGGCCCACTAGTAGCATTTGATTTACAGGCCCTGGGCACACCTGGTGCATTTTACTAGGGATTTACTAGTAAATCACATATGTTAATCATGGATAAACCAATCACCAATACAATTTACACAGGGACCAATTGCACTTCAGCACTGGTCAGCAGTGGTAAAGTACCCAGAGTCCTACAACCAGCAACAACGAAATGCAGCTCACAGTAAAAAAAAAGGAGGTCAGAAGCAAAAAGTCAGGGGAAATCACGCCCAAAGATGCCAGGTCTAAAAATAACCAAATGCAAGTTTTTTTACTCACAAAGTTAACTATTTTTAGTCATACAGTTATGTCATCTGGTATTAAGCCCAAAATTTGTTTGATACGATGCAGTGCCTCCTGTAAATAAGAATGCATTCCTCTAATTTCTGGGTTTAAGTAAGTATTATGCCCATTTGTGAAGGTTATGCCTTAATTATATACCCACTATGATGCATTCATGAAAGTAAAAAAAATATTGGGGAAGCCTTTGCTCTGGGACCATTTATAATGGGCAATAAGTGCATTATTACTGTTAACACAAGTTTATGTGGATTGGGGGCACACCTTAAAGCAAGTTGAGACCAAATATAGCACCATTGGGCCTTTGAGAAGTTTAAAAACTACTTATGGGGTGCAGGGTTTGAAATATGATCACAAGCAGCAGTCAGTCAGGTTGGTCAGGGTTTTATCAAAGCGCCAAGAATACAATTGTGTGATCAAATAAATGACTGAAGGTAAAAACTACAAGCCGGATTGCCTAACCTGCATGTCATTGCCTGGGGATACTACTGAAGACGTGTTGGATGACATAGTATGTGTTTTGGCTGTTATGGATACTGTCCATGAGTATGGTAGCAGATTACCTGAGGTGCAGTGGCGTGCTGCATGTGTGATTGATGTGAGGTTATGAAATATATCAGGAGTCTAAATGAAATGAGGACTTAACACACAAGTTTCTACTGAGGTTTCACTGATGCGTTGCATGATCATGATCTTTTTGTTCCACCTGTATCACTGAGGAATATTTTGATAAAAAATGTTCACAAGGGACATCTAGGTGTAACAGGTACATGCAAGAACATAAAACAGTACTACTGGTTGCCCTCGCTGGAGACGAAGGATGAGTGTACTATGAATAAGAATTGTGAGTGCTATTTATCTGACAAGAATTGGAAGACTTAAAAAAAAAACAGGGGCATCCTGCGCCCCTTCCTGGTGCCTCATAAGAAAAAATTACAATGGCCTTTTCAGGATCTTACAGTCAATTGCTGTCTATATGAGACACGTGAGTTGGTTGATAATTATTCAAAATGTATCTATTTTTCATTTGTTGAATGTGCTAGCACTAAAAATGTATTTACACTTCTAACTAAGATTGTTATTTGGAGTCATCAAAGGAAGTTGTTGGAGTTTGGTGGCGAAGATACTTCGCCAAAAACATGGCGGATACTCAGTCTGCCAAACTTTCAGTCCGCCTACTTTACTATGAGTCATGCAAACCACCATGTTTCCACCAGCAGAGCCTCTGCTGCTTGTCGAGGATAAACCTTAGACTGAGGGCTCCATGGATATCAGGCCATCAATACAAGTACCTCAGACCGTATGTCCTATTTAGGGCGGTCTTTCTGACATACTTTTTTGCCTGTTAGGACCAACTAGGAAAAATAAACTCCAGCTTTGGAAATGTATCTTTGAAAAACAAAAAACTTTGCTCAGCCGCTGCATGAAACATGGCGGCCACTCAACAAGGCTACTGTGCCTTCAGAGAAGCCACAGTGGCTCCTCTGAAGGTACAGAGATCACTGCCAGACAGGTGAAATCTCTAAGCATGATGGGCCATCATCCATTGCTCGCCAAGCTCTAAAGAAGGCCACTAGTCTAGAAAACAGTAATTAAAAGGGCCAACAATAATCACAATGTGAAGACAGAGGGAATCCGGTAGGGCAGGGAGATGGCCAAGTTAAGCTGTTTTATTGTAGAGGCAGTCAGTGGAGATTATCTTTGATTTCCGTCTCCTGCCAGAGCCATGGTGATTCACCTGTTTTCCCTTTCATCTTCCCTCTGCAGGTCTATGGCATGACTCTCACATCCTTCCTCCTCTTCTATATTCGCCTCGGCATCACTTGGGACCGGAAAGGCAAATACACCCTGGCACAGCACTAACAGCATGGGAGCCAAATACAGTCTGGTGGTGGCCTCCGTGTTCCACATGTAATTGGTGGATCAGAGGAGGGGAGCAGGATGTTTTGGAGGTTAATGGCAACATGTACCTATTTGTCTCTACGCATGAAGCTCTAATGACTTATCACTTCTCTGGAGCTCTTCCACTCGGATAAAGCTTTTATTGATAGATGCATTTTAGAAAATAAACCTGTGAACACCCTTCATGAATGTCTTGTGTAGATGCTTTCTGCTGACCACTGCCCATAAATGACCACATACATCACAACAGAAGTGTTCTTGCTGGGTTACAGAGTCACTTTGTACCCTATTTCCTGCCAAAGTTCAGGCAAGATGATTTACACAGAGCAACACTGGATGTTAGGTAGGGTCTGAACTCTGTGGAGACAAGTACGGTTCCTCTATACGCGTTCACTGTGTGGAACTAACCGTGGTTTCACTCTTTGTAGAGGGAACTGTGGCTTCTCTCTGAGGAACCAAAGCTTGGCTTCACTGTACAGGCCTCCACTGTGTGAAGTCAAGCATGGCTCACCCTTGTGCAATGGACTTTGTTCTTTTCTGAGTAAGTGAAGTTTGGCTTCACTTACCGCTCAATTATGAGTCTGGCTGTCCACGGACTGCCAGACTCTTGGGGGCACGGCAGTCTCCCGACCGCCCTATTACAATTAGGGCAGTCGGACCACCATTGCCCTGCGGCAGATGCCATGGAACCACCATTCCCTGGCGATGTTGCGGCGGTCAGGAGGCAACAATATGCTTGACGGGACCACCACGGTCCCTCCAAGCATATTACGAGTTTCCTCTCCGCCGGCGGTGTCATGGAGGTTCCTACTCCATAAACACCATGGCGGAGAGGAAACTAAGGGGGCCATGCTGGCCCTCTGTGCCTCCTCCGCATGTGGATGCATGCAGGGGGGCACAACATGTGCCACCCTGTATGTATCCTGCACGGCAGGAACATAACAGTCCATGCCGTGCAGGAACTGTTTTTTGCATTCCCATTGCGGTGCCCATTTTTAGAGGCACCGCTGTGGGAATGCCAAAAAAAAAGCCCGCAAGACAGGAGGAAACTCTTAATCTTGCAAGCGGCCTGACCACGGCTTTGGCGGTGCAGCGGCAGGGCAGACCTGGGGCCACACCGCCAAAGTCGTGATCAGGCCCTTAGTGTTCCTCAGCCATATGGAGTGGGGCATGGCTCGCCTATATGACCTGGATTGTCGCTCCTGTCTGATTCACGAAGTATCTCTATGCGCCTTGTTTTGTGACGTGGAGCCTAGATCACACGTGTGACCAGTGGCTTTGGAACTAGGGGTGCGGGAGATGCTGCAGCACCCCTGAATCATGGAGGATTTCCATATCCAATGGACGGAAGGTTGCCTTTTGAAATGTGAATTTTAGAGCTTCTCTGTTCACATATCCTGGCCTGTCAATTGTGAGTCTAACCTTGTAAAAACATCCCCCAACAAACTACTTCTAATTATTTTACTATGCCATTCTCTGTGTTATAGTAAAATTAGAATTCTGTGACTTGAATTTAATGATACTGTCTGGAGCAATGAAAAAAGTGTCAAATGTTTCTAAAATTAAACTATGTAAAATACCTCTCCTTTCTTTATGTAAGTTATAAATATATTTTAAAATGTCAGACCTCATTAGAAGTGCAAATATGTCACCTTTTAATTCTGAACTATTATGACAACAAATATTTCTAATAGGCTGAAAATGAACCAAGGAGCGCACGTAGACTATAGCACACAAACTAAATCACTCTGACTTCGCATTCTTTTTCTTTGTGATTTTGTCGGGGAAATTAACACCCTTACAGATCAGAAAATCAGTGCATTTTGCGACCATTCTGTCGGCATAGAAAGCCTTTTGAAATATTGTGCATATATTGTGCAGTGTTCTGGTATTGCACTGGAATTTCACCACGGTTATTATTTTCCCTTTTTAATGTATGCAACAAGAGGTAGTAGGCTGAGCAAATGTATCATTTAATATTTTAATTGCTTCCCATTTACTAATTAGGAAATACTTCTAGCCCTTTCATTTTAAATGTAGACAACTGAAGTACTCTGTTATGGGTAGGGTTAGAAACAAGGTACCTCTCAATCTCTATACATAATCTAAGGTCTTAAACAATTTATTTCTTATCACTTGATATATAGCAAATATATATTAAAGCCTTGAACAGTAAGCAAATTAACAAACACCACAGAGAACATGGCTTAGTAAGTTAAGGCTTAGCACTTGCCATTGGTGTTTGTGTGATCTGCACTATGGGTCAAATCCCAGTAAGGCCAATTCAGCCTTTCCCCTTTCAGAGAGAAATAAAGAGAAACATTAAACTAGTTAATAGTAACACCATTTATTAACAGTACTTAAAAATAGCAATATGATAGCAATTTAAGGCGTATAAAAAAACTGGCTATAAATGACTCAGATTCAATTTGTAGTGATGCTAGCTTGGCAAGGGTCAAGTCCGGTTCAGAACTTCTTAATGTCACTGCAAGCCTATCGCTGAATAGTTGCCAACTCGGATTCAGCTACATTGATGCTAGCTTAGTAAGGTTTTTGCTTGATAAGTACTTTGTGGAAATGCAATCACTTTCAACAGCAGCAAATGTGTAAGGGGGCAGGGTGGGGCAATAAAGTTAAAAAAGTAACATAAAGTAAGGACATTTTTGAGGTCATCTGTTCAGAATGTACTTATCATATATCCAGAAAGGTATACAAGGTATGTTAGAGGATGACTTCACACCAAGAGGCCTCTATTCTTGTAACCATCCCTTCACATCTGTGAGTCGACTTCCTCAGTAAATGACTTAACACTCCAAGCAGAACATTAGTATCTTCAACTCTACATGAAATCTCCCAGCCTCACTGTGATTTTCTGCTGGTTCTGTCATACCTAAGACCAATGCCTTTCAGTTATTGTCTTTATTATCAAGAAAAGAGGTCTACTTAAATAAATATTTGTGTTATTAAGATTATACATCTTTGAGGAAGCCTGCCTTTTATCAAGAGCAGGGCAATGATTGAGTTGAGGTATTACCTTTGTGACTCTGGTATATTAGGATCACAGTTGTAATTCATTCTGGGGTTTGGGAATAGGACTTTGAGTGTAGCTATGTATTATCAAAGGGAGAGCTCTGAGTAACTCCTTGAGTTATAAAGCAGATGTCTGAGTGACTTAGAATATTGTGCACTGGACTTTGCTCTTCTCTGAGTAAGTGAAGTTTGGCTTCAGTTAGGGCTCAATTACGTGACTTAGAATATTGTGCAATGGACTTTGCTCTTCTCTGAGTATGTGAAGTTTGGCTTCAGTTAGGTTGAGGAAAAGGTTATATAATATGAACATGAGTGCAGAATTTTTTTTTTTTAAATCCACCTGACTTTGTACAACGTTGTTTGAGGAATTTTCCATGCACGTTCTGACATTGTACATTCTTTTATTTTTTTCTCTCCATGTCCTTGGAAAAGTACTGAGTGGCTGTTAGAATAATTACACTTTGTTAATCATTTGTGCTTCTCTGAGATGGAAAGTCACGCTGGTCTTTTTCCATTCAATTTGCAATTAAGCAATGGCTTGTGATCACTTATCTTGAAAATGTAGTGTGGTTAGCTATTCTTTTTGTATGTATAACTGGAAGGAATTTTCCAATGGATTAGGGGAGGGAAATGAACGGGTGTAGATAGACTTGTTTAAAGTATAGTATAAATATGAAAGGAGAATTCTGTGTGGTCATTCATTACCTACACGGAATAGCTTTTTCCTTGTTGGTCTTGCATCCGTTCAAGCTTGAATAAACCAAATGTTTTTACCTCCGACTCCCTGTACTCCTTTTGATCCAAAGTGGACAAGAGGTGCGTTTTCTCAAATGGCGCCCAACGTGGGGCCGACGTGGGAAATCCAACAGCATTTATGTCTGTGGCTGAGGTGACACGACCTGAGGCTGACGGATCACTGGGGCCCCTGCTAATGAGACTAGTTTCTCGCAGCTGCCATCTGAAGTCCCTAACTGCTGTCCCTCGGCAACAGGATCTCCCCAGCAGAGGTTCCAAACTGGTCAAGCGAAAAGTGGCTGAATTGCAGAGTACAGCGAGTCGGACGTCTTCAGCAAATACCTGGTGAGATTGTTCTGAGTTATTTTGTAACAGGCATTTTGAATTATTGATTAGTTATTGGTATTGAGAATTTTATTGCATTATATTGGTTGGGTTTCAGGTTGGACCTGATAAATAGGCTTGTATTGATTGTATTGGTAAGTTTTCTCATTTAGATGATCTTTGATTTTAAGGCACAATGAGCAAACTAATGAAATATATTTCACGGTGTCGTTGTTGCTGTTTCATGAGTCCATGCCTAGATGAGTCCCAACCAGTCCCAGTTGAGGGTAGTCCTGCATGGAAGATGATGACAAAATATGGGACAGGTGGAACAGACTATGGCATCGATATACTAAGGGATTTGAGGATTTAAGATGGCCGCTGGACGGTTCATTTGATCTAGATAAAATTCAATATTTGCAGCAGTGTTTGTTTGAGAAAAAGGTCGGACAAGCAATGTGGGACAGTTTTAATAAATGGGAAAAACATGCTACAATGTTAGTAATTAAAGAACAAAAAGAGAAGGAACGAGAACAGAAAAAGGGAGTGTTGCAGAAAGCCAAAGCATATGATCAATTAAAACAAACTGAAAGTATTGAATGTATGGACGGAGAGTTTAGAATGACCACTAACAAGACATATGTGACACAAGAGAAAGAACATGTGGACAAGGATGAGGTATTAGAGAGACTATTGGAGAATCCCCCACCATATGTCCCACAGGTTACCATACCTGCTGCACAGGCACACAATGTTCCACTACAGATGGGTCAGCAGGGACATGCACCTCTAGTACCCATTTTAAATGTACCAATCCTTCATGCTCCATTACCAGGTCAGCAACTGCCTGTCCCACCCAGACCAATACTTAATCCATCTGCTGTTCAACAGTAGTCACAAGCAGGACAAGCGATACCTGCACCAAATGTATTGACTACCCCTCAGGTACATTTTTTACCAAGGCTAGTGACTGGACAAACCCCTTCTGCAGCCCAATCTGCTGGAAATACGCCTGCAGGTACCCCACCTTTGGTTCACAAGCATAGTGGTAATTTGAGAGATAGGAGTGGGAATTGGAGGGACAGAACTAATACTAGATATGGATCACAGAGAGCTGATCCAGAAGAGTTAAAAAGGATAGCCCATAGATGGATGGATGACATAAATAATGCCACCATGAATACTGTTATGCCAACTGTAAATAGGTTTGATGTTTTTCAGCAAAACTTACTCATTCAATATATGACTGAAAGGATAGAGGATTGGTGGACATGGTGTGGTAAATTAAATTTACTTATTACCTCATTTCTGAATTTCTATGCTTAATAAATCATAATTTCTTGTCAATGCAAAGCGAGGAGTCCGTGGTGCTCAAATGAAGGAGGAGAAGACCAATAACTCGAGTTAAAGGGAGCGCTTCCAGCACCTGGCGGGCACAGGAGCAATCTCTCAAGTCCTCTCTTTAAGTGGGGGCTCTTTATTTTCAACAGCAGAATATTTATACAGTCTTGGTCACGAGGCAAAATAGAGGAACAAACAGGTCGTGGCAGATAGAGGAACAAAGATTCAGCAAGAGGAGCAGAGTGTGAAGAAATGGGGGCGTGTCTTAGGCTTCGTGAGGGGACTTGCGATGTGAAATAGTCTGACAGTTGGAAGGGGAAGGCTTCCTCATTTGGGGGTTTGTGCTCGTGCTTCATGTCAGAAACATGAACCATCTCTGCGGGGGAGCAGGAACTCATGTACTGGTTTCCCGGACTTGGCAGAAACCACAGAGACAGATGGTGAAAATGAGGAAAACCAGGTGCAGGGGTGTCGTGCTCGTGCTCGGGGTCTTGGGACACCAAAGGGTGAATTAAAAACAAAATGGTGCCGGCTTTTAATGTGGGCAATTATTAATCGCGCAAAGGGGATCGCGCAAAGGGGCATAATTAGATCGCGCAGAGGGCAGCGAAGGGGCATAATTATAGATTTTATTTCCACATTCCCTCCTTGCCCCAGAGTGTACCTACATTATATCTCAATTTGCATGAGATCATTTATACATTCTTGTAACATGATTCTTTCCCTTTCTCTCTGCTGGACAAGTGGTTTAGGAATGCATTTTGCAGCGCATAGACTGCATAGGGCAGGACCACATTGGATGCAAAGGCAGCATCCAGTTATTATCAGGAATATTATGCCTGCTGCTGACAGCAGTTGCCATCCCCAGGACGATATTATCTTCCAGAACCAGTCAGACCACGTCCAAGTGCCAGGTTCTTGATGTAAACTTACGGCTATCTTGTGTAATTTTGTTATGGCCGTGTATACAGATGGGGAATTATCAGGAATAAATATACAGCAGCTAGAGCCTATAATTTTACAGGCTCCGCCTCTGTCAGCCAAGATGATGTCAAGGACAAGGCGATTTTGGAGAGTAACCAATCGTATGGCAGACTGCTCCTGGGTTAAGCTCCCCAGGGCAGACGCCGTCTGGTTTACTACAGCCTCTAAGGTCCTTGTCAACCTGCGTATAAGCTTGCTGTTCTGTACAGGGCCAACAAAGAAGAAGAACCCTTTGTTAAAATCTGTATACTGTTCCCATGAGGTTTCCGTTTGGTCAACCAAGGAGGTATCGATCGTTCTTTTATGTCTGACATGGGGCACTAGGAGGTCTCTGTGGTAAGTGGATGGGGCCACAAAGACAGGGGGTAACAGGAATGCTATATAGCAAGTTCCCCCAGTTCAAGGGCAGCTGCACATAGGCCGTTTGGCCACAGATGAAATAAGTATGGCGAGATGCTAGAAATGAGGACTTTCCTCTGTCTTCAAAACTTATAGTGGTATGACAGTCACTGTGTCCTAATGGAACAGAGCCATTTTTCTGGATGCACAGGTGTCCTTTTACTGGTGAGACCGAGATGGAAGGGGAACCAGCATTCTTTTTAGGTTTGGTATTTAACATCTTGTAGGACATGGTCATGTTCCCTTGCTTGTATTCTTCACTTTCTAGGACTGTACCGGTCGCCTGAGGATCTCCCTCCTTATTAGGGTAACAGGCAGTATTGAGTACCTTGTTTAAATCCCCCAAGGCCACCCATTCTTGCATGAATTATTTCCGTCAGGGCAGGAGGTGGGGGTAGTAGCGTCAGCTGTTATTAGGGCGAACCAGGCTTCACAAGTTCCATTATAAGAGAATGGGAAAGAAAAAGAGGCATCCCTCCCTTTTTCTGATGAGGTGGGATGCGGCCACATATCCAACAATTGGTGCTATTACTGGCTTGCTGAGTGTGGTGTAGCATCTGTATGAAGGTATTGTTTCGCAAGGCTAGTCTATGGGCTTGTTCATGAGGGGGTAGGTCGTGATAGGTGTGTTCCTGAGTGCTGTTGGGTGTATGAGAGGTGTGTTGTGTTGGGGGAAAAACAGTGTGGAGAATCCAACCAAGACACGTCATAACTGCCATGAGGAAAAATAATACTGTCAAACATATAATAGGACCATTATGTCTTTTTCTAGAGTTCATTTTTTTTTTTCTCCCACATAGTCAAGGTGTTAAAATCCATT
This sequence comes from Calotriton arnoldi, assembly GCA_963921515.1. NCBI lineage: Eukaryota > Metazoa > Chordata > Amphibia > Caudata > Salamandridae > Calotriton > Calotriton arnoldi. The sequence continues at coordinate 699,798 of CAWUFW010005547.1, read as the reverse complement.
CCCATGCTCCAACCGCTTCACCACTGGACCGACGCCCAATGGACTTAATTAGCCAGAGTCCGAATGGCAGACCTTAACTTTGATTTGTAATCCTGTTGTGGGGTTAGTTCCAAAGGCAATAAAGATTGTTCAGTCACAATGTCAGTGGGATTGGCAGGGCCATCAGCAACAGTGTCTTTTTGTCCAAAATGTTTCCGGCAGTGGCTTGCGTGGAGCCAGCCCTTCCTGCCCTCGACCTTCACTGCTGTCCGTGTTGTTAGTAGTACGAGTCTTGGCTTCTTCCACCTGGGCTGGAGGGGACTGGTCCGGTCGAAGTTCCTCACGAGGACCCAGTCCCCGGGTCGGATGGCGTGTTCTTCCGGGTTGGTTTTGTCAGGGAAGGTGGCAGCAACCTGAGAACGACAAGATTGGAGTGCAGACATCAAGGAAGCCAGGTAGTCAGTCAGCATAGTACTGTCAACATCAGTTATTCTTTTAGGCCTTGGCGTACCCCACATATTTGGTGGTCTGCCAAAGACCACTTCATATGGAGATAAGCCAGTTCTGGAATGGGCTACCATACGCATGTAGAAGAGGGCAACCGGTAAGGCTACCATCCAGTCCACGCCTTTGTCAGTGCATATCTTGGCCAATTTTGTCTTCAAAGTTTGGTTGTGCCTTTCTACTAGACCTGCTGCATGAGGATGTCTTACACAGTGAAACTTCCAAGTGTACCCTAACAGAAGAGACACTTGCTTCATGAGTTCAGAGGAAAAAGGTTGGCCGTTATCTGAGTAGATGACACGGGGCAACCCATACCTCGGAAAAACTCTCTAACTAATTGTTTAGCAGTTGTCGTTGCAGTATAATCTGGGACGGGATAGGCTTCTGTCCATCTGGTCAGAGCACACACTACAACTAGCACATACTTGTGACCTCTACATCTCTCCATCTGGATATAGTCCATCTGGAGAACTTCAAATGGATGGTCAGGGGTTGGAATCCTCCCTGTTCCACCTTTGTGCCTTTTCCTGGGTTGAACTGATTACAAATCATGCACGTTTTAACTTTTTGTTTGGCTGCAGCTCTCAAATGTTTGTTGTGCCATATATTCTGTATGCTGTCTAACATTGCTTTTTCTCCCAGATGTGCTGGTCCATGTATGGTGTTTACCATAACTTGTACCATGGCATCCGGTAGAAACCATACTGCTCTTTCAGGTGTCATCCAGCCTTGATCTGTAAGGACCCCTCCTTTTTCCTTCCATTCTAGCAGTTCCTGTGGTGTGGCGTGACTTTGGACATCCTGGATGTCAGAAAAGGGGTCTCGTATTGTATATTGGCGGTGTGGTATACTTAATTCTGTGTTTGCTGCTAACTTGGCTGCACTGTCTGCAGAATCATTTCCTTTTGATATTTCATCTGTTCCTTTTGTGTGCGCTTTACATTTTAGCACTGCGATTTTCTCTGGTAACTGACTGGCCTCTAAGAGGGCAGTGATGAGTGTAGCATGCTGTATTCTGAACCCATGTGATGTGAGAAATCCTCTCTCTTTCCATAATGTACCGAAGTTGTGTACAACTCCAAAGGCATATTGTGAATCAGTGTAGATGTTAACTGACTTTCCTTTTGCTAAGTGACATGCTCGTGTTAGGGCTATGAGTTCTGCTGCCTGTGCCGACAGTATCTCTATCTTGTGTGCTTCTAAAGTGTCTGTACCATTTGTGACGGCATAGGCTGCTGCTAATTCTCCTGTGGGGAGTCTCATACATGAACCATCAACAAAGAGTGTCATTTCTGCCTTAGCAAGGGAGTATCTTGTAAATCTGGTCTTGGTTTGGTCACTAAATCAATTATGTCAATACAATCGTGAATTTCTTCAGTAGGAGAGGTCAGTGGCAACAGTGTTGCTGGGTTTAAAATGTTGCAGCGTCTAATCTCAATGTGTGGCTGAAAAAGTGTCATCTCATATCCGGTGAGTCTGGCTATTGTCAGATGCTGTGTTTGTGTTCTGTTTAACAGAAGTTCTACAGCGTGTGGGACCTGAACTATCAGATGATGTCCCAATACAATAAAATCGCTTTGTCTAATAGCTTGTGCAGTAGCTGCTACTGATTTTAGACATGCAGGCAATGCTTGTGCTACTGGATCTAATGTGCTTGAAAAATAACCACATGGTTTATGTTTGTCTGCTTGAAGTTGGGTCAGAACTGATAGTGCTGTACCTGAGTTTTCTGTTACAAATAATGTAAAATCTTTGGTGTAATTAGGTGTTGCCAGCACTGGGGCTTGACACATAGCTTTTTAAGAGACTGAAAGGCTTGCGTGTGTTCATCTGTCCAGGGTAATTGTGGAGTAGCGCCAGCTTCGAGTGTTGTCAGCTGCACTAACGGTTTGGAAATGAGTGCAAATTGTGGGATCCACTGTCTACAATATGAGGTGAGACCAACAAAGGCTCGAACTTGTTTCTGTGTTGTTGGTTGTGGTATTTGTTGTATGAGTTGGATGCGTTCCTGTGTAAGCTGCCTACCCTCCTTTGACAGCAAGTGCCCTAAGTATGCCACTTGCTGTAAACAAAATTGGAGCTTACCAGGGAAACTTTATGGCCATTTGCAGCTAGGAATTCTAGTACTAGTAGTGATGCTTCAGCACATGCTGCGCCAGATCTGGCCGTAATGAGGATATCATCAACATATTGTAGTATGGCTGTATCCGTGGGCATTTGAACAGTATCTAGTTGTCTTTTTAATGCTTGGCTATATACGCTTGGACTCTCTGTGAAACCTTGAGGAGCTCTTGTGAATTGGAAACTTCGTCCTTGTAAGGAGAAGCCAAAAAGGTATTGACTGTCTGGGTGAATAGGTATGCTAAAGAATGCGTTTTTCAAGTCAATGACTGAAAAATGCGTTGCTTCCGCATCTATGGCTGTGAGTAGGGTGGAGATGTCTGGAACCACAGGGTGTTGTGGAACGACACATTTATTGAGCTCTCTCAAATCCACCACTAGTCTGTAGACAGGTGGTGTTCCTGGTTCCACTTTTTTATGAACTGGTAAAACAGGGGAATTGCAAATGTTAGAAGTTGTTTCCTTAATCACACCTGACTGTATTAGGTCCTGAATAATTAACATTAATGCTTGTTCAGCCTGAGGTGGAATTTTGTATTGCCTTATGCGTGGTAGTTGGGCTCCCTCTTTCAGTGTAACCTTGTGAGGTGTTATTTCCATACATCCTACTGTGGTGGAATCAGTGGCCCACAGGGTGTGTGGCAAATCTTTCAAACGCTCATCTAATTCTCTACTTGTGTAGTGGCCCTTGAAATCTCGCAGAAATAGTCTGACATCTGTAGGTGAGCAAACAATGACAGCTCCTAATTCTTTCAATGTTTTTATACCAAGCAAGTTTTCTGGACATGATTTTGTCAATATAAGATCTGTAGTTGTCATGAGGGGACCAACCTGCAAGGGCAGTGGCTTTGACGTGACGTTTGTCACAGGTTGTCCCGAGAAACCCAGAGAAATACTTTTTGAACCCGAGAGAGGAGCCTCTGGGACCTCTTGATGGCTTATTGTTGTTTTACTGGCCCCAGTGTCTAGTAGAAACTTCCTATCCTCCCCAAGAAGTCGGACCTCTATAAATGGACCTGTCTGATCTACTGGAATGGGGATTAGGGGCAGTTTGTCATCTTCTCTCTCTGGGCAACATCATGAGAAATCTGGGTAATATTCAGTGTAGGCGCTGTCTATAATATTCATTTGGGCCATTTGTGTTGTCAGTGGAACTGAAGGTGTTGAACTGTCTAGGGAACCATTCTGTTTTGGCTGATATGGGCGTGGCTGGGTCTTACCAGTAGCCAAATTGTGCTTTAAGACAGGGCAATCTTTAACGAAGTGTCCCATCTTTTTGCAATAATTACAAGTGCTTTTTATATTTGTCTGGCTACTTGGTGTCTGTTGACGCTGGGGTGCAGTTTGGGCTACTAATGCTTTCATCTTTGTGTCTTTCATGCGTTTCTTATCATTTTCTTCTTCATCCCTAATGCGATTCTGGTGATATTGTAGCATTTGTAACACCTGTGGAGGTGTATGTGCTTGCCAGGTACTTTCTACTTTTAGTACTCTGTCCTTAATGGCTGGCAAGGCGTTATCTACTAATTTGGAAACAAACAGATGCGGGTAAGCTTCACTTGTTGGCGTAAGGCCGCTATTTACCGCAAAACACTTTTCAAGTCTAGTGTAATAATCTGCTATGTCTTCACCATGTTTCTGTTTGCAGGAGGAAATGGCATCCCAGTCCTCCTTTTTCACTGTTAGTAACTGTGGTAGCACCTTTAAAATAGTGCCAGGAAGTGCTTTTAGTTTGTCTCCTATACCTTGACCTGCTACTCTAGTATTTTCGTCATTCTGAAGTTCAGTCCATTTAATGTGTTCACCTGCTACTTCCCAATCTTTTCTCTTAGTTTGTCATATATACCTGATGGCAACAATAATTTCAGAATTGCTGTGATATCAGAAAGAGTATATGTTCCCATCATTAATACATCTCCTAATTCCTTAAAGAATCCAGCAGGATCCTTTGAGTGGGAGGGAACCATCTCTTTCATCCTTAGTAACTCAAGTTTTGTCAAGGGTACATAAATGAAGACGCGTTGTAGCGCGCCATTCGTGTCAGCTCTGGGGTGGACCTCTCTCATGGGGAACTGGCGTGTTTGAGGAAGTCTATTAGTTGATCCACACGTATTATGGGGAGATCTATATCCAGTCACTTTCTGGTATTTCTGTCTAAAATCTATAAATGTGTTAAGAAAAACTGAACTATTGTGGAGGAACATGTTATCAGCGCAGTCAGACAGAAAATCTTCGAGTCTTGGATCATGTTTAAAATGAGTGTCATTAAGTGTGATGAGATGTTGTACCATGTAGAGACTTGCTAATCTTTGATGTGAGCGTGGTAATGCTAGAAAAAGCTGGGCTATGAGATCATTGTCATATATCTTATATTGAGAGACCCATAGGGTCGCAGTTCTGGCTATTTCCTCCTCCTCCGGTGTAAGCGGAGGTTCCTGGTCTAACCAGTAGTCTAATGCATTGGATGTATTTTCAAATAACTCATCTGGAGATGACCGTTCAGAGTGACCTTGGAGGAATGTAGGCGGGGTGTTCGTGAATTAGGGGCGGAAGAACGAACGGGTAGGACTTTTTCAGTAGGTTCAGTAATTTCCTCCTCAAGTTTCTTATTCTCTTCATTTGTTTGCAAGTTTTGCAGAATACGGGTCACATTACGGGTGAACCTGTCTAGTGCATCATTTATAAGTTCTAGACTAGTGTGGTCGGATGCGGAATCTAATAAGTCAAAAAGTGAAACTGGTACATTTCTTTCCTCTGCTTGTATGTGTTTTATGAAACAGCAAAGGAGGAACCTATACATGTGCATTTTTACAGGGTGTGATCTTCTTGTAGTCATAGCGTTAATGGCTCGTGAGTTCTCTCCAGTACGAAGAAACTCAGAGGCCGCTTGAAGAAACGTGTCAATTGCTGGTAGATGTCTTATTTCTTCCCAGGAGTCATGAAGTATTTTACTTATTCGGCCCGCCTCCCCTGTGTTGCTCGGAGTCGGGTCATAGGGGCAGTCGGGAATTGTTTTACCTGGGTCTGGACCTACGGCACCCCCTTCTGGAGTGAGAGGTGGTGCGTTATGTTGTGAAAGGGGTGGCGGAGGCAGAGGGTGTTGAATGACTGGAACTTCATAGGGTGGTGGAGTATCTAAGAGAAAATTAGTAAAAGTATCCTCTGGTGGTGGGGCTGTAGGCTGTGCTGATGCAATGCTAAGGTTTTCAGGTGCAGATGGCAATACAGGATAAAAACCAGTAGAAATGGCTGATTGTTCCCTTTTATTCCTTTCACTAACTACTTCTTTCCCTATTTCTTGTAACTGTTCTTTCTTGGCCTGCTCTGACATTCTCTTACCCTTTTCAACTTTATGCAATTCCTTCTGTTGCCTCCTATGGGCTTCTTTTCTCCATAATTCTACTGAGTCACTCTGTGACTGGCGGACTCTCTTTTTCTTCCATAACTGTTCCTCTAATTTCATAATACACTCCGTATCAAAACTACCATTTTCAGGCCATCTATATCTGAGTTCTAGGTCTTTAGTATATTCTACCCATAGATCACAATAAATAAGTGCACCGACACCATGTTTTGCATACATGAAGTGTCCTGGAGTATCCCGAGGAGGAAGGGGAATTTCCTTCTCAAGAATACTCCTTTTGGTTGCCATCTTACGTATTTTCGAGAAAATAGGCATGATGGCAAGACTTTCAAAGATTTTAGAAGTGAGAAAAACATAAACAGAACAAATATCTTTACCGTACCCACGAAAGAGGTGAGTCCGTCTTTTATACTAGTTTAGTAGTCCTCACAAAATAAGTGAGAAACCCACAAAAAAACATGTATCTTTACCGTGCCCACAAGGTAGTGAGTCCGTCTTTTATACTAGTTTTAGTAGTCCTCATCAAAGATAGGTGAGAAACCAAAAAACGCGTATCTTTACCGCCCCCACAAAAGCTGTGGGTTCGTTTTTATACTTTTCAGCAGTACTCACCGAAAAGTAACTGGAAGGCCTCTTGAAGATTTTGGGAAAACGCGGCGCGCAGTTTCAAGGTGGGATTTGTAGAACCTCGGACTCGTCTGCTTCGCAGGTTGGGCTTTGGTTCAGGACGTTCCGCTATTTCCTCACCGCCTCGTGTGGATGCTGGGCCGCAGTCGGTCCCCCTCTTCGCCTCGAGGGAGTTAGCGGGAATTCCCCGCGTTGTGCACTTTTGAAGTCCGTCAACGGTCAGGAGGGGACAGTACCGGGTCCAATATCGCCGGCGCGTGGGGGAAAGGGAAGGTCCCTGTTCGGGCGCCAATTACTGTGGTAAATTAAATTTACTTATTACCTCATTTCTGAATTTCTATGCTTAATAAATCATAATTTCTTGTCAATGCAAAGCGAGGAGTCCGTGGTGCTCAAATGAAGGAGGAGAAGACCAATAACTCGAGTTAAAGGGAGCGCTTCCAGCACCTGGCGGGCACAGGAGCAATCTCTCAAGTCCCTCTCTTTAAGTGGGGGCTCTTTATTTTCAACAGCAGAATATTTATACAGTCTTGGTCACGAGGCAAAATAGAGGAACAAACAGGTCGTGGCAGATAGAGGAACAAAGATTCAGCAAGAGGAGCAGAGTGTGAAGAAATGGGGGCGTGTCTTAGGCTTCGTGAGGGGACTTGCGATGTGAAATAGTCTGACAGTTGGAAGGGGAAGGCTTCCTCATTTGGGGGTTTGTGCTCGTGCTTCATGTCAGAAACATGAACCATCTCTGCGGGGGAGCAGGAACTCATGTACTGGTTTCCCGGACTTGGCAGAAACCACAGAGACAGATGGTGAAAATGAGGAAAACCAGGTGCAGGGGTGTCGTGCTCGTGCTCGGGGTCTTGGGACACCAAAGGGTGAATTAAAAACAAAATGGTGCCGGCTTTTAATGTGGGCAATTATTAATCGCGCAAAGGGGATCGCGCAAAGGGGCATAATTAGATCGCGCAGAGGGCAGCGAAGGGGCATAATTATAGATTTTATTTCCACAATGGTGTAATAAAAATACCCCACAAGAGGTGTTACAATTGTGGCATGATGTGCAAGGTCACATGATCCCTTCCCCAGATGTCCCACGGGCTGTTGAAAATTGTTTGCATTGGGGTGTTAAGGTTAGAAGAAAATATTAAAAAATGAATGGGGAATATCCCATGAGGGAAATACACCCCCGTCCTGCACCCCCTGCTGCGGTTGGTGTTCCTGTTCAGAACCCCATTCCTCAATTTGTTCATACGCTGTGGAGTAGGTATGAATTAATGGCAATAAAAAAAGATTTGCCAGACTTTAGGAAAAACCAAAAGGGGTTTTATGAAGCCTTAGAATCAGCCACTGAATTATGTGTAATGACGTTCAAGGACTTGGATCTATTTTTTGATGCCTTACTCCTCAGAGAAATATGGAATGGAATATGTAGACATGATGATGTAGTGCACTTTGGACATGCTTGGGTACATTTTGAAAATCTTGATACACAGAGAAGACCAGGGCACAGACCAGATCAACTTATACTTGATTTACCTGATCTTATTATTGCTAAATTGCTATGAATAATACCAAGGGAAGATGTAAATTGGGATAAAATAGCAGCTTGTAAACAAAAACCTACAGAAGAAGTCTCAGACTATTTCACTAGGATGGAGGAAATATTCAGGGCTCATAGTGGTCAGGATTTGGCAACTGTCACAGGGAAAAGAATGTTTGCTGACAAATTTGTGAATAATTTGATTAAAGAATTAGGAGAGTTGATTAAAGTATAAGAGAGCACCTGGCCAACTAAAGAACCTGCAGTTCTTTTGGTAATGGCTACATATTATGAGAATTACCAGAAAATAAATAAAGAAAAGAATGATAAAAAACTGAAAGAATTAAAAACAAAGGTTTTGCTACAGCAAGCATTCCCAGACAGGGGAAGACAAAGGGGTATGGGAAATGTGAGGGGAGGTGGACGTGGAAGAGGGGCTGGCAGAGCCTCATCAGCTCTTGCGCAGCAACACAGAGCAGGATTAGGCCTAAATCAGTGTGCCTATTGCTTTCAAGAGGGTCATTGGAAGGATGAATGCCCTAGCCTACAGGGCCAAGCAACTGTGGCAAGAGGAAGAGGTAGTTCAGTGCCAAGGGGTACAGGGAGAGGTGACGCAAATAGGCAAGATTTCACCCAGCGTCAGAATGACAACAGATGTCAGAATTATTTTGATAGTCAACAAGTCGACAGAAGTTTTTATACTGAAGATTTTACTGACATTGATTACAATACGTTTGAGAATTCACAATAGGACAGCAATGGAAAGGGTGGAAATAGGGTCATGATTCCAGTTAATCAAGCAGGTCCATATGTCACCATGGATATAGAAGGGGAAGTACGCAACTTCCTTGTTGATACAGGTGCCACTCGCACCTCTGTGGCTCATGACCAATTTCCAGGGGCTCCCCTCTCCAGCAGAACGAATACATCAGTGGGATTCTCAGGTATTCCCATCCAGCGCACCATCGCCAGACCCCTAGATGTTACTATAGGTCCCTTCACCACCTCTGTCCCATTTGTGCACACTAAAAATTGTGCTGAGAACTCATTAGGTCTGGACCTATTGAAAAGACTGAATGCTAACATTTATTGTTCGCCTGGTAGTGTCTTTATATCAATAGCTTCTGATAATTTTAGCAAATGTTTTACAATGACAGATGTAACTCACCTACCACCTGAATTACAGGCAATTGATGAAAGGGTCTGGGCATCAGGAGGTAATGATGTTGGTTAAATGGACATAGATCCCATAGTAATCACTGTTAAAAAAGGTGTCCCCTTACCCCGCATTCCTCAATACAAAATGTCCCGGGAGGGAGAGGAAGGTCTCAAAGAGGTTATCTCAGATTTAATACATAAGGGGATAATAAAAGAAGCAGAAGGCAGCCCATGTAATAGTCCAATACTTCCTGTTCTTAAAAAAACCACAGAGGGAATCCCTCATAAATATAGATTAGTGATTGATCTTCGAGCTATAAATAAAATTGTAGTACCCCAATATCCTGTTGTTCCTGACATGAATTCTATTTTTACCATGATTCCGTCTTCAGCCAAATATTTTGCTGTGCTTGATTTAAAAAATGAATTTTTTGTGTGCTTCTTGCTAAAGGAAGTCAATATCTTTTTTCATTTTTGTTCCAAGGTCGTTCCCTAAAATCTGCACGTGCTCCTTGAGGGTATACAGAAAGCCCTAGTATATATAGTTAAGCTTTGAAAAAACAATTAGATCTTTTTACCCCCTCAAAAGGCTCTGTATTACTCCAATACATTGATGATCTATTAATTGCCTCAGATACAGAGGAAGGTTGTAAGGAGACAACAGTTAATTTTTTACATCATTTAGCACTCTTAGGACATAAAGTGTCCTTATCTAAAATGCAATATTGTCAACAGGAGATTGCCTATTTAGGTCACCTCCTGTCAAAAGGGGGTAGACGACTGCACCCACAAAGAATTGATTTGGTACAGAAAATGAAACGTCCCCAGGCCCAATCTGATGTTCGAGCCTTTATTGGTATGACTTCCTTTTGCAGGCAATGGATACCTAATTTCTCTTTAATTGCAAAACCTTTGATTGCTCTAATATCTAAGAATATTAGTAACCCACTCCCTTGGACAGATGAGTGTGAGCATGCTTTTCAACAACTAAGAAAAACGCTTTATGCAATGCACCTGCTTTGGGTAACCCTGATTATTCTAAGGAATTTTTTGTTTGTCCATGATAAAGATGGCTTTGGTCTATCGGTTTTAACACAATCCCATGGGGGGAGGAATAAACCGTGTGCTTATTTTTCCTCCACATTGGATCCAGTAGCTAAGGCTTTGCCAAATTGTTTGCGCTCGGTAGCAGCTGCTGCTGTTGCAGTCAAACAATCTGAAATATATGTTCTAGGTCACAATTTGACAGTTATGGTATCGCACGCTGTGGATGTGCTACTAAACAAAACTCAGACCCAGCACCTGACCAGTGCACGTTTAACAGGGTATGAGTTAACACTTTTTGCTCCAAATATCATTCTGAAACATTGCAATGTTTTGAACCCAGCCACAATGCTACCCCTCCCCAGTTATTCAGGGCAAGAACGCCATGATTGTGTGTTCACCACTGAAGAAGAGACCAAGGGACGGGTAGACCTAACAGATACTCCCATATCTGACCCACAGGGAGAGTTGTTTGTGGATGGTTCATGTTTCAAATTACCAGATGGTACAAACAGTGCTGCATATGCCATCACCACTTTCAAAACAGTGGTAGAGTCATGTAAAATACCGCAAATGTCATCACAAGCAGCAGAAGTAATTGCCCTTACCCGGGCATGTGAATTGAGTAAAGATCTGATTGTAAATATTTATACTGACAGTCAGTATGCCTTTGGTGTTGCCCACTCATTTGGGCGATTAAGGAAAGAAATAGGCTTTTTGACCTCACATGGTAGTAAGATAAAATATGGGGAGTTAATAGTAAAATTATTGGATGCTCTGATGTTACCAAAAAAGTTGCCATTGTTAAATGCAGTGCCCATAAAAAGTTATTGATGAGGTAGGTCAGGGAAATGCTTTTGCAGATGAGACAGCCAAGCAAACAGCCAGATCTGAATATAGTTTAATGTATGTTACAGGACCAGCTAGAGGGGTCCCTGAAGTACCAATGTTTAACAATACCTTAGAATGTGTTAGAGAGATACAACAGGAAGCTAACATGGAAGAGAGAGGCATGGCAGATGTATGGTAGATTAAGTAATACCGGATGTTGGATAGATCTGTCAGAGAAACAAAGATGGATGCTTCCTAATTGTTATGTTAACGCTATTGTTACTATGGCACATAGCCCAGCTCACATTGTTGCCAGAGGAATAGTGGCAACATTAGACCACGTATGGTTCAACAAACTGATTCCCAGGGTGGCAGAGTCCCATGTCAAAAGATGCATGATATGCGCTATTTATAATCCAGGAAAAGGTACCCCAGTCCGACAGGCCATTTTGTACCTCCAGATTTGCCCTTTGAAGTCCTGCAAATGGATTTCATTGAAATGGAACGAGTGGGCAAGCTTAGGTATATCTTAGTGGTGGTTTGCACCTTTAGTAGGTGGGTGGAGGCTTACCCTCTATGAGATAACACAGCCCTAAGTACTGCAAAAATACTCCTGAAGGAGTACTTCTCAAGATTTGGTTTGCCCAGAGTGCTCTGGAGCGACAATGGGTCACACTTCATTGGCCAAGTGATGGACCTGGTCTGCAAGGGCTTGCAGATAAGGCAAAAGTTTCATGCTGCCCACCATCCACAGGCTGCAGGCCTAGTGGAAATATACAATGGTATCTTGAAAGGAAAACTGGGAAAGATATGTGCTGAAACAAGATTAAAATGGCCTGATGCTTTGCCCATAGTTTTGTTTTCAATGCGCAATACTGAACACTCGAAAATGGGTTTATCCCCATTCCAGGTAGTTATGGGGAGGCCTGCAAATGTGTGGGGTGTACCTAGACCTAGGAAATTTTGTGAAATTGAATATCCTCTGCTTGTTGATTATTGTGACCAATTGACTAAAGAATTGCGTTTGATTCATTCACAGGTGAAGGCCAGTCTCCCTCCTCGTCTTGAAGGTTCAGGTCATAATCTGAAGCCTGGAGACTGGGTCTTCACCCGTCACTTTCAGAGGAAATCCAGTCTTGAGCCACGCTGGAAAGGACCGGTTCAAGTACTACTCGCCACTCAGACTACTGTACAGTGCAAGGGACACAAACATTGGCTGCATGCCCACCATGTTAAGAAAGCTCCATCACCTTTGTTCTATGATCAATGTGTGAAGCGAGGAATTCCTCCACAGTAAGTATCTTTTAATGATGGTGAGCTGATTGAAGAAGGAGAAGTAGCACATCCACTGGTCAACTTCAATCCTGTTGAACCCAAATTGATACCAATACCTCTACTTGAGCATCCGGATTGTGATTCGCCTAGGTATAATTTGAGACCTAGGACTGTCAAAAACTATAGACTTTGAATGAAAAAACTATCTCTGGAGAGATAGCAACCCATGCCGGTGGTCAAGACCGCCAACGTCTGGACCTGTACATAAGCTTGCCAGTGAGGCTTTGAAGTAAAGGGCACTGGGAACTCTTGATGTTCTTTGGTAGAATAGATAGGGATTTTTTAGGAGGTCTTAGCCACGTTACTTTGCTTTTGGCTGTTAGGTGTTTTTGATTTGGTTCTCTTTTTGGAAAAGAAGAGAAAAATAAGGAGAATGGTCTGAGCATAAAGACAAAATATTAGGAGAAGCATCACTCATCAACAATAGGTATTTGTACATCACACACAAATAATACAATATGGGTAAGACTAGGAGTATTGAACTGGGACCGTTTAGGAAATCACCCTCTGATTTATGGCAGGAGGAAAAGACTCCAGTGTCTGGTATACAACAATTTTGGACCAAGAAAGTGAAAATTATTGTGCTTCTGTGTCTTTTGATAATAATATTAGGAATGCTAGGGTTGTTCTGGTGGTTAGAAGAGAACCACCCAGTCTCTAAATCAGTGACATCAGTCACCACACCAATACCAGAGCATCAGTACATAACCCTTGCCCCTCATAAGCAAGCACACCGCTTGCAATATGTGAATAATACATTCATTCAGGTTTTACATAATGCCCATCTTGGATATAATGCTACAGATTGTTGGATATGTGGTTTTCTGCCATCTTCAGTCGAAAGGAAGGCACCTCGTATTCCTCTTCCTTTATCCTATAATGGGTCTTGTAGTGCCTGGTGGGAATTGAATTTTGCTTCTTATATCAAAGTTACTAATAAAGCAGTACAGAGCCAGCTTAGGGATCACCTTTATTATCTATGCTGGCCAGATGCTGTTAGAATCTATGGCACTATGGAGGAGAAGGAGGAATGTACAGGCTATGATAACTCCTCTATGTTATTATCCTTTAATGAGAGAAAACTGTCCACGGTGGCTATGATACCCATACCTGTGGATGCCCATAACGCCTCCTTTTGTGTTCAAGGTGAAGGGCCCCTTGCTGTTGGGAATAGTATTTGCTCCCATACAGTGATATTAAATTGTACTAGTTCTCCATCATTTGTGGCGTCACAAAACACCTATTTTGTTTGTGGTAATCAGGCTTATGTCTGGCTCTCTAAAGGACGGTCAGGCTGATGCTATATTGCATTTATTCTTCCTCTCACTTACCTTGCACCATCTGATTATCACAGGACATATCAACTTAATAAACGGGAAGTACAGGTTGACCAGACAGATACCATGCTGCAGCAATTTATTGATGCAATGAAGGGTATAGTGCCTTTTGGGGTCCTATGGCCAATAGTGTACAGGTGCGCCAATTGATCAGAGTAGTGGAAGCTGTTATTAATGAGAATACTGGTGCACTCAGTAACATTACTGTAGAAATGCAAGCTACCCGTCTTGTTTCCCTTCAAAACCGGATTGTATTAGACATTCTTTTAGCAGAGAATGGGGGGGGGATATGCAAATTAATTGACAGCTCCTGCTGTGTATATATCCCAGATAATGCTCCTAATGTGAATTTGGCCATTCAAAAACTTCACAAAATTGCTGCTGAAATACATCAGGATACTGGAGACTGGACTTAGTCAGGTTGGTTTAGAGAGGTACTGCTCACATGGGGTTGGAAACTATTAATGATAGCCTTGGTTATAGGAGGGATTATTTTAGGGTGCTGTCTATTTGTCAGTTGTCTTCCCATGTTTTGCAGTAAGCTCCTTTCAGCCTGCAAGCCCCCTCCAGTTTCTGTTCCACCTCAGAATATGCTTATGATGCAAGAAGAAGAAATATGAGATTTAATGAACATTAGTGCTAGTACCCTCACAGATTAGCCTTCTTACCAAAACCCATTTGTTTCTTATTTTCTCTGTTAACAATCCTATAATGGAGAATATCTGAAAATGAAGTACTGTCATAATATGAGGGGCCAAATCAACTTATCTATTATTGATTCTATAGGTTAGTGATAGCAGGCAATTGGTAAATGTTGAACTCATGTTCTAGGACCATTTGAGGAAAAGGTTATATAATATGAACATGAGTGCAGGCATTTTTTTTAAATCCACCTGACTTTGTACAACGTTGTTTGAGGAATTTTCCATGCACGTTCTGACATTGTGCATTCTTTTATTTTTTTCTCTCCATGTCCTTGGAAAAGTACCGAGTGGCTGTTAGAATAATTACACTTTGTTAATCATTTGTGCTTCTCTGAGATGGAAAGTCACGCTGGTCTTTTTCCATTCAATTTGCAATTAAGCAATGGCTTGTGATCACTTATCTTGAAAATGTAGTGTGGTTAGCTATTCTTTTTGTATGTATAACTGGAAGGAATTTTCCCATGGATTAGGGGAGGGAAGTGAAGGGGTGTAGGCAGACTTGTTTAAAGTATAGTATAAATATGAAAGGAGAATTCTTGTGGTCATTCATTACCTACACGGAATATCTTTTTCCTTGTTGGTCTTGCATCCGTTCAAGCTTGAATAAACCAAATGTTTTTACCTCCGACTCCCTGTACTCCTTTTGATTTAAAGTGGACAAGAGGTGCATTTTCTCAAGGGCTTCAATCGCGAGTCTGATGGTCCATGGACCGCCAGACTTGTGGGGGCTCGGCGGCGTCGATCTCCCGACTGCCCTATTACAATTATGGCGGTCGGACTGCCATTGCACCGCTGCAGATGCCAGGGGACCGCTATTCAAGCTCTTACAGGATATGGCTAGATATTATCAAGATTGGGGCTCCAAATGCCTTTTTATAAAAGAGCATCTGAGTGATAATTCATATTATCAAGATTGAATCTACAACAGGTCCATTCATCCTTTAAATGGTTGAAAGAGCTACTCATTCACCATTCAAGGAATTTTTTAAGAGTCCATCATACGGTGAATTGCATGGATTAATATTGATTTTTTAATACTGTAAGACTTGGCATTCCACTGGTTGCTTCTGCTTATTCTCCAGAATAAAAATACTGTTTAGCTACAAAAGTACTCCCTATACAGAAGCTGATCCTACTAGCTTATTCATGTTCATGTTTTGAGGAAATTAGATTTAAAAGACACTGCTATAACCTGTGTTTTTTAATGGTAGGTTGGTTTGTGGTCGATGATTTGTGGATCATCAAATTTCCACTCAAAAAAGGTTTTGTTGTTTCTATACTTGCTGGTACACTATAAATGTGAGAAACACTTTTGTGAGAGGGCATTACTGGCTGGCATCCCAACATTAAAAATAGTTCCAGCACAACTGACTGTGTATGCTTTCTAAGTAGATGGAGTTTGGCCTCAGTCACTGGGGTGGAGAATGAGTCACTTCTGTCCGGAAGAATGATACTCATCTTGGTGGATGGAAGCGTTGCTCTCTTCGTTGCTGTCCACAATTCTGTGGCTAGACTAGAAAGCTCTTGTACCCATTTTTTATATTTAAAATTACAGATAGTGAAAAAAGCATTGGACTGAAACTGAAGCCTTCAGGCGGAGTGTATATTATGAACTTCTTATTTAAAAAGAGAGGTCCAATACTGTAGGTCTTAAACATCATACAGGCCATTCAAAATTAGATGTGTTTGGAGATTGGTAAGTACCGTAACTCTTTAAGGTAGGAGCAAACACTGTCCATTTTATGTAAATTGAAAAATTAATCTGACTGTGGCATTCTATTTTTTTGCTATCTGGCAAACTTTTTCGTAGAAGGACCTAGATAGAGTGAATTTCAAAAATCCAATCTTGACTTCCCCAAAAAAGTTCACTACTGTGACTTTTTTGGAAAAGAATGGGAAGATTCGATTAAGAGTGTGAAGACTAAAATGCCTGCTTTAGTCACTGCCACAATCTGTGCCTCAAAATTTACGTTAACATCCATTAAACTGCCCAGGTTTCTGACCACTTTTACTTGAGTGGGGCAGTTGCTTATTGAGGATGGGCAGAGGGAAGCTTCCCTAAGGCATTTTTAGGTCGAGCCTAGGCAGTGCATGCGATGTCTCTCGAGACATGCCGTATCTTCTCTGCGCCGTCACCTGATAGGAGCACCTTGTAACAGTATCTTCTCTATGGGCTTTCCGCACGCCCATCGCTTTTCGTTGGTTCCTTGGTCTGCCTTCTAAAATTTCTTTGGTGAATAGTTTACATTTGTCCCACCTTTTGGATGTTTTGTTCCCCCCCCAGAGACTGACCCTGTTACAGGGATCAGTTCACTCTTGTCCATTTATGTTAGTTTCGCACTACTTTTTCTTTTGCCTCGGCACGCAATACTGTCCCCCCACCACCACCCGGCCGTCTCTGCGTTTCCTGCTTGTGTCGCACCAGTCGCTGAAATCAATTCACTTAATCTCCCTGTGCGGTGCCATTCCCCTCCACCTCCCGCCCGTCGCTGCGTAGTCACGGCAATCAGCCCTACGTCACTTTTCAGCCTCTAGAGGCAAAAAGAGCTTACAAATACACCTATACGGAAAAAAGACATAAAAACACTGGAATGCAGAATAGAGCAGCCAGGATCAAGTTCAGTACAGGTCAACAAACCTTTTAACAGCCAGGATGACCAGCCAGAGTCCCAGGGGAAGATGAAATGCAGAATCAGGGCCTCATTAATGAAACGTGGCGCATCGCTGGGGAAAAATAGTGATGCAGCATTTTTCATTGCACCATCCTTGCGACACCATGGCGGCCGATGCCTGGAAGTGCGGACAGTCCCCGGGGCCTGGAGGCCTCGCTGGGCTTGCATCTGAGACCTGGAGTGGGAGGCGCTGGTGCTGTGGAGTTACTGCGGCCTCATGGTGGAGGTGGGCCGCATCGGGCCCGAGCCTGTGGCCCTCAGCGGTATACATTGAGGCATCAACAATCTCCCTTACCTGGTGGCAAAGTCTGGCAGGTCGCAACGAGACACATTGCTGACCTGTGCGAGAAGACCGCCTAGTGCCCCTTGGAGCTGTGATCGGTAGAGGCGCTTCTGCACACCGACGTGGGGAGGTCTGCATTGCATAACATGTGCCACCACTACACCAGGGTGCACGGAGGAAGATTGCAAATGGTGGGACGCGCCTCTCTGCATCACAGGCCAGAGGAGGTGGCGCTGCCCGGATGCTGTGGAGGGTGAGGGTCCTGAGCTGTGCTGAACTTGTGTGGCAGGAGCGCTGCAACTTCGTGTCTAAGAGGGCCCTGTTGCATCCCCTGCATCAGGAGGTCCCCCAGCAGACTCGGTGGTGACTGCTGTACCCAGGCTTGTGAAATCCGGCCTGGCTGAGGCTCCTGCTGGCTGAGTCACAGATTCAGAGAGAGCGCGGCGGATTGAGCCCCGGTATCGATGTCCAGGTGCGGAGTGGGTGGGACAGAGAGCAGAGGAGGTCCGGGGGTCGTGTCGGGCCGAGGCCTAGCACCTGTGGGTGGCGCAAACCATGCAGAGAGCAACCTCTGCGCTGCGGCAGACCCACATCGCCAAGGACACTGCACAAGACTGGTGGGGGACTCCACTAACTGGCTCAAGTCGCTGATATCGGCCATTGGTGGCAGTGGGTGCCATGGGCATGGGGTCAGTTCAGGCCCAGGCCCTTGGGCATGCAGCTTGATCCGCCGTTACTCGCTGGGGCACTGAGGAACACGGAATAAGGTCGCCACTGTTAGATCGGAGGAGGCGACCGGGTGGTGCTGCCTTTCCTCGCCCCCTGTTAGTGCGCTTTTGGGTGTACGGGAGATTGCCCTCTGTGCCGCCCGAACGAAGATTCCTGGCTAGCATACACCTGACTGGAGGAGAGGGACCGGCTGGCTGCACTGCACCGCATGTCATACATAGTGCTTGGGGGTCTGGCGCAACGATGGGTCGCCTGCAAACGGGTGCGGCGTCGACACCTGGCCGCTCCTCCATGTTGGTGGACCGAGCGGCTGGGGGTCGCTGGCCGCCGGGGCAGGTGACAGCTGACACCTTGGACTGCAAACTAGACTTTGTACTCGTGGCTGTGGAGAAAATAGGCACCTCCCACGAACAAACGCGCACTTCACTTGAGGGCTGCATCAACAAAATCAGAGTCGACTTCACCCTGGAGCGTACAGATCATCGCAAGCTGACTGACAAGGTACACGACATTGACCAAGAACTGGCCAAAGTCCACCCTATTACCCATATCACAGCGTTGAAGGTACAGCAGCTAATGGCACTTGTGAAGTCACTAGAAAGAAGAGCGGAGGATGCGGAGGGCTGCTCCCGGTGGAACATTGTGCGGGTGGTGGGTCTGCCCGAGGGAGCAGAAGGAGCTGATGCAGTGGCATATACTGAGACAGTGTTGCTTGACCTAGTGCCAGCAGGTGCACTCTCTCCATTCTTTGCTGTGGAGTGGGCCCATCGAGTGCCGACGAGCTGTCCGCCGGTGGGAACAGGTCATAGGCCCTTTCTCTTTTGCCTCCTACAGGGATCGTGACACTGTCGTGAGGGAGGTACGCAAGCTGGGGAGGGAGGGAGGGGGGTAAAAGTGGATAACGCCACAGTATTTTTTTTCCCTGACTACGCCATGGGGGTGCAGAGGGGGTTGTTTCTAGTGGGTAAGCACCATCTCTGAGAGTTGGGCATCAAATACTCACTCCTCTTCCCGGGAAAGTTGCGAGTGGTCTCAGATGGTAACACATGATTCTGTGATGCCGCTGAACAGGTCCCGACCTGGCTGGAATCTACTGGTCGCCAGGTTCTGCAGACAGGGAGTGAAGGATGTGCACAACAAACTGTAATTCGCTGAGCCAGTCGTAGTGGGAGGCGTAGGAGAAGCATGGCTGCCCCGCCACAACTACAAGCCACCCCCAATCTGGAGCAGGTTATTCAAGAGAGGTGGAAGGCGCTGCATGTGGGGGCGACGATTTGTGATTGCGCTCAGAGACAGGGATCCCGACACTTCCCCTGAACGCTTCCCAGCGACGATGGCTCCACTGCGACATGGCCATCCGGTGCAGAGTCTGGGCAGCCACCGGATGTGACTCCTCAGATGGCCTAATTTAAGGTTGACTGGTTGTGTGTCTCTCCTTCTTCCACGGTTCCCGATGGCTCCAGAGACTCTCTGGCTTTCTGCGGTTCCCTGTCTCCAGCTTCCTGTTGCTGACATTTCGGTCTACTGAGGTCAGCACTTAGAGGGGATTCAGGTCCAGTCGTCACCCAAAGGGACCGGTGCTGTTGTTCAGGTGAGCGGCGCAAGACTGGGGTAGTGGTTTCCTTGGTGCTCCTAGCTGCAATGGCAGGAGGTCCATGGCGTCGTTGACTTTGCCAAGGATGAATTGTTGGAGTTCTTCTATTATCCAAGGGCCTCATTTATGAGGCCTTAGCGGAACTTTAGCACCGCTGGAATGTCACTTTTTTGACGCTCCAGTGGCGCAATGTGCCACAGCATATTTACAAGGCCACGTGGCTTTTCATGGCCTTGTAAATATGTGCCCCTTTCACGCATAAAACTGTGTGAAAGGGGCGTTCCATGGGTGTTGCTGTGGGCGTTCCCACCCAAAACCCATGGAATCTGAAGCATTCCCAGATTTACGAGAAACGGAACTGTGTCAGAATCTAACACCACCCCAAGGGTGGCGTTTGGAAGGCGCAACAAGGATAAAATGTTTTATTTCTCCTCATGTTTTTCTTTTTCTATGTGTGCAGCATTCTGCAGCACACATAGAAAGAGGAAATCATCTGTATTGATTGATGTTATGCAAGAAGGGGTCCCTTCCTACACAACATCAATCAGCTACGCAACACAGGCACTCTTGCACCATGGTGCAAGCGTGCCTGCATTGACGCATGGCAGCCACTGTGCGCCAACGTAGGGGAAAAAGATAGGAATGCGCCCTATCTTATTGATATGGCGCATTCCTGCCCTTTTGTTTTGTCGCAGGGCAGTGCGGCAAGATTCCTTGCAGTGCTGTCCTGCACCAAAACCTCTTAATTGAGGCCTCAAGTGCGTTTGCACCATTTTTAAGACCAGCTAATTTGTGACATTAAAAAACTGCCTCTAATGGGACTTAGCGTCCGTTTTTCTTCTTTAGCGACGTACAAGGAAATCCTTGTAAATATTGCGTTGTGTGTTTTGTGGGAGTTTTTACACGGGAACGCCTACCTTGCATCTAATTTTCGGTAAGTCACGCTAACAGATGTGCCGCTATGAAAAGATCACGTTAACACTGAAAAAATGCCGCTAACTGGACTTTGCGGCAACTTGTAAATATGGTTATAAAAAAAAGCCGCCGTAACATCAAAAAATTGACACTACTGCGGCGTTAAATCCTTGTAAATATGCCCCTTAGTCTTTAAAAGGATGGGAAATGGCATGAATTACCAGCAAAGGGACTCACAAGGGAATTCTCTTTAGAGAGTGGTACCTTTTAGGACTTTTCCTGTCACACACAATAGGCCCACTTACATAAGTGGGGTAACTGTTTTATTAGGAGAGGTGTGGGAACACAGAAAAGTTGTACAATTGTTACAATTAATTGAATTTCTCTCCAAATTTGGCTTCCTAAAGTAAGTCATTTTACAAAGTTTGCTCTGAATTACATGATAGTATGGGAAATACCAAATTCGGAGTTGTACAAGTAACCACTATTCCAAAACTCAGGCTCTTTGGCACATATCAGAAATGCATAGGTTTCCTTCATCAAACACATTTTTTTTTCAGTCTGATTTTACCATATGAATTTCTGCTTGGTCAGTACATAATGAAATATCATTGTAAGCTGCAGCTCTGGGTGTTGTGTGTTTTTGGACAACCAACAACTATTGTGAATCTCTGCAAGTAGAAGGGTCTGACGAATGTAATGGCATATACATTTTGTAAATTGACCATTGGAGCAAAAACATTACAGTTGAAAATTGCTGTTTTTCATATCTATTTTTTATTTCAATGATTAGTTTCTTTAGGAAAACCATGAGAAATCAACTTAAAAGACTGTGCTGAATTTTGAAATGTATATTTTTTCTTTTTGTGCTGTTGGTGTTCCACCTGTTTCCACCACAAACAACCAAAAATAGGAGAAACAGACTTCTACTTAGTAAAAAGAAACCCCAACACTTTCTGACATATAACTTTTTTCCCATTTTTCCAAAAAAGCAACATTTTACATTTTTTGGCAATTGTTTTGGTTCTCTCCAAGGTAATCCACAGCCCCAAATTCAGCTCACATACCTTTTGTGTAAAAAGAGAAAAAGTCATGGTGATCAATGGCAGCTGACAGATCTACCCCACCACCCCAGAACCACCCTTGCTTAACATCATTCGAAGCCTACATCATCAGTCACTGGTATAACCACCGGCTCGAGACCCAGCCTTATGTAAAATCCTGCTTGGGACTTGTCTATGGTGCCTTTTCACTTTAAAAAGTCCTGAAGTTGTTCCACAATCACCTTTTCCAACGATTTTCCTAAATAAGGTAAAAAAGAAATGGATTACAGTTAACTGGGTCCCCTGTGTCAAGACCAGACCTTATTAATAGCTGACATACAACAGCATTCTTTAACTCTTTTTGTACACTGCCCAATTCAAAAGAGGAGTTTGTGATCTTTGAGATTAATGGTGTGCAGTCTCGGATTGGCAAGGCGGGCAATCAGGCATCGGTCGATGGGCCTCTGGCTGAGGACAGTTGGTGGGCCGTTTTTTTGGTCTCCTAAGGACTCCACACCTGGTGCACAGTGTGAAAGGCTATTACAGCCTTAACAAACATGACCCCATGCACATGAAGTCAGACCAGCGGGCTAATGTTAACGGTGGAATGACAATGGACTGCTCCGCTCAGGCTGTCCCAGTATGAGGTGTGCCTGCCTCCCTCCAGGTGTGACAGAGTCTGCAAGGAGCTGCTGATGGGAATTCATTAGCACTTACTTTGCAGGGGACTGCAGCAAGGGAAAGGACTGGAGCATAGGGTTGTTGGCGGTTGGTGAGGGCCAGCGAGGGAGCTCCTCAGCTTATTTTTGTCCTCCTCCATTCCATGCAAGCAGCGGAGATAAATCAATCTCTGCTCTTTTCCTTTGTCTGCCAGATAACAATTACTCAGTCAGCAGGGACAGGTTGTGGCCTTAGTTGACTTTGAAACTGTGAAACCAGATTCAAGTCCCAACATCAGTTTGACATCCTGTGATTCTAGGCAAATCACTTAATCTACATGAACCTAAAAAAAGAATATGATCCTCTGTAATGTTATCTGGTGCTCATGTAAAGCGCTCCAATGCCTCTGGGCCAAGTTCATGCTATATAAAATAGCATGTAGGGAAAGTGACATTATTTTTTGTTTAGTTTTGCATTTACACACTAGCATCATTCCCTTTCTCAGAACGTACACGTGATGCTAGTCACAAGTAAAACAAAAAACACAGATGCACCTTTCACCAGAAACTAAACATTGGAGGGCCTCTCTTAAGTACTGCAAAAAAATAAAATGTATGTCATAAAAAAGTGAGTGTAAAAGGCAGTTTATGTCTGTGCTATATCATGATTCCCAGTGAACCTTAATCAAAAACATCCACAGGAAACATATGGATAAAAACACAAATAAAATGAGTTCCTAGTATTTTTTATAATTCTGTGCTTCTAAAGTATATTTTTTTATTGGAATGTAAATTTCTATTTAAGTACTGGTCCTATAAGCTTTAACATACTTTTATTACTGCAAATGTTTATCATCATTTAGCTCCATTATCCTAACTAATCAGTGTATTGCGAAAGGTTGCGATCTGTGAATGTGGACCACTATTTTTTGGGCTGCCCGCGCCGAATTGTGCCCCCAATCCAACCCTAACATAACATGTGTATTTGTAAAGCGCACGTTCTCCCCAGCAACGGGGCATCTTGGCGCTGAATAACAGATGTTTATTGTTACCCAACTCAATGGTACTCATTTTATTGACCTCAAATGGATGAAAGGCTGAGTGGACCCACCGGGATTCGAACCTGTGACCATGAGGTCGAACACAGGCCCCTGCAGTGGATGCATTAGTCCACTGAGCCACCAGACCCGGCGTTGGCGTTGGTGTGAACTTCACAGATGCCCGTTTAAAAATGTGGGCAGGGCAAACACTTGTCAGTGAACCCGCTGACCATCTACGACACATGAAGGCTTCACCAAACTGTTCTCGGCACTTAAAAGAATCTTGCTCCTGGATTCAGTATACGTCCTTGGCAATTCAGGTAATACAATATCCAGATCCCCCAATCCGAGTCACCACTAACTCTTCTATTATTATTATAACTTTATGAGAGAAATAATCTTAATTAGTCAGCTTTTCAATCATGATGAAAATTTCTTTCAAGCTGTTTATAGCAGAAAAAATGTAGCTTGTGTAATAAATTTTCGTTGCTGCTCTAATGGCATATCTATATATATTCATATATATATATATATATATATATTATCTACTGGCGGTCGCCAGTAGATAGTTATAGTTACAACCTATTATCCATAGGAAATCCGCGACATTCTATTTGAAATAACTCTCTTGCCGGTTGACGTATCTTCGCAAAATTTTCAAACTTTGTGGCCCGCTCCGGTCCGCTCCTACCATGAAAGTCTCGGGGGATTCGTCAAGCGGGGCCGAGAAAAGGGGGTCCCAAAACGCGTTTTCCCCATGCAATTTTCCATAGGAAACTTTAGACACGGCTACAGCCCGAACTGCTGAACGGAATTACACCAAATTTGGCAAAGAGGTAGTTCTTGGTTCAGAAAGAACCCTTTTTGTTAAATGGTGTAAATCCGTTCAGTAGTTGCTGAGAAAATCAAAAGTAAAAAGATAGTGATATCTAGGGCCGCGGATCCTCCCGAGCACGAGCTTTATGTTAATTGGCTGTCAACACTCCAAACCAGGAAGTGTTGGCAGCCATTTTGTCCCTCGGTAGAACCGAGGGACAGAAACAAGTGCGCAAAGCGCACAAAGGGGGCAGGGTAGAAACACCCTGACCCCTAGGTCTGCTCAGGGGTCCCACAAGGACCCCCTGGGCAAAAAATTTTTATTTTTTTAAATCGGCAGGATGCGCTCAAGGAGCGCGAACCCTGCCAAAAATCGAAGCGCGGTCTCCCGCGCTCGATAGCACTGGCCCCCGGGTGGGCCAAGTCCCGGGGGCATGCTGGGGGGTTAATTTTATGTGTGGGGGCCTCTAAGGGCCCCCAAGCCCCGGGGACCACCACCCCCGGGGCTTTATGTATAATGGTGCGGGAGGGCTCTGAGCCCTCCCGCAGCCCCGGGACCGCCACCTCCCCGGGGCTTCTTTTTATTTAAAAAAACCTGTGTGGGGGCTCCAGCCCCCACACGCCCGGGACCACCACCTCCCGGGGCACTAAGAAAAATTAAAATGGGGGTCCGTTTTGGACCTCCAGAGCCCCGGGACCACCACCTCCCGGGGCTTTCAAAATGTAGGGAGGGGGCCGCGCGGCCCCCTCCTGGAGCCCTTGATGGCCCTGGGGACCGCCACCCCCAGGGCCGGCTCCTGCAGTGTCCCGGGTGCCTACCCCGGGACACTGCTGTTTGCAATGACAGGACGGAGCCTCGCGGCTCCCGTCCTGTCATTGCAAACTTGCTTTGGATATTGGAAGAGAGAGCAGGAAACCTGCTCTCTCTTCCAATATCCAAAGCTGATTGCTTTCCACATGGGGAGCAGCATGTTAGCTGCTCCCCATGTGTGAAGCAATGCCGGCTCCCGTAGGACACGGGAGCCGGCGGGACTGTGGGGGTTTGGGGACCCCCACAGTCCCCAACGAGAGGCCAGGCCCCGGGGATGGGGTCCCCGGGGCCATAAGAGGCCACGGAGGGGGCCACGCAGCCCCCTCCCCAAAGTAACAAAAATTAAAAAAAAAAAAAAGTGCAAGGCCGGCCCCGGGGATGGGGTCCCCGGGCCTTAAATGGCCTGAGGAGGGGGCCACGCAGCCCCCTCCAAATAAAAAAAGAGGCCATGCCCCGGGGATGGGGTCCCCGGGGCCAATACAGGCCCAGGGAAGGGGGCCACGCGGCCTCCTTCCCGTTTTTTTTTATTTTAATAAAAAAAAAGGGGAAAGGCCCTGGGGGATGGGGTCCCCAGGGCCTAAAAATAGGAAAAAGGAAGGGGGCTACACAGCCCCCCTTCAGGGGGAAAAAACAAACAAAAAAAAACGATCGGGCCCGTAGGCCCCGCCCCTTCCTTCACCACTCTGCAAACGCGCCCTGGCGCGTTTGCAGAGGGGAACGACTCCCTTGAATACTGGGGGTCCCTGAGCCAACTAGCCCACCAGGAACCTCCAGTATGCGCCAGGGAGCTGCCTTGCAGAGAGGTGTACAGAGGCCACGCCCCTTTTACACCTCTCTGCAACGCAGCTCTATGGCGCTTTTGGAGGTATATGGTGGGCTAGTTGCACCCCAGGGACCCTCAGGATTCAAGGGGAGTTAATCCCCGACTTAAAACGCGCCACGGGCGCGTTTGCACAGTGGTGAAGGGAGGGGCGGGGCTTCAGGTGACATGTGTGCAAACAGGCCCCGTGGCGCGTTTTAAGATGGGGAATTAAATCCTCTTCAATCCTGAGGGTCCCTGGGGGCCAACTAGCCCAACAGGTACGTCCAGAAAGCGCCACAGAGCTGCGTTGCAGAGAGGTGTAAAAAGGAGTGTGGCCTCTGTAAATGTCTCTGCAACGCAGCCTCCTGGCGCATACTGGAGGTTCCTGGTGGGCTAGTTGGCCCGTAGGGACCCTCATGATTCAAGGGGACTTAATCCCCCAACTTAAAACGCGCCACGGGGCGCGTTTGCACAGATGTCACCTCAGGCCCCGCCCCTCCCTTCACCATTGTGCAAATATTCCTCTAAAATCAGCCGAAATACGAATTCCGATTTACTCACCTGTTATCAGGAGAGACCTCAGTGCTGCATCTTTCAGCCCAGTACTGATCCTCAAAAGTAATTTTAACCGTACTTACCAGTAACTTGAATTTCCTTCCATAGGATATCATTGCCTGCTTTTGCTGAAAAAGTTTCTAAGTGTTGATTTTTGAAACATACAAATATTCCTCTAAAATCAGCCGAAATCCGAATTCTGATTTACTCACCTGTTATCAGGAGAGACCTCAGTGCTGCATCTTTCAGCCCAGTACTGGTCCTGAAAAGTAATTTTAACCGTACTTACCAGTAACTTGAATTTCCTTCCATAGGCTAACATTGACTGGTTTCACTTGGAAATTCTTCTAAGTGTGGAGTTTTGGAACTTTAAAATATTCCTCTAAAATCAGCCGAAATACGAATTCCGATTTACTCACCTGTTATCAGGAGAGACCTCAGTGCTGCATCTTTCAGCCCAGTACTGATCCTCAAAAGTAATTTTAACCGTACTTACCAGTAACTTGAATTTCCTTCCATAGGATATCATTGCCTGCTTTTTGCTGAAAAAGTTTCTAAGTGTTGATTTTTGAAACATACAAATATTCCTCTAAAATCAGCCGAAATCCGAATTCTGATTTACTCACCTGTTATCAGGAGAGACCTCAGTGCTGCATCTTTCAGCCCAGTACTGGTCCTGAAAAGTAATTTTAACCGTACTTACCAGTAACTTGAATTTCCTTCCATAGGCTAACATTGACTGGTTTCACTTGGAAATTCTTCTAAGTGTGGAGTTTTGGAACTTTAAAATATTCCTCTAAAATCAGCCGAAATACGAATTCCGATTTACTCACCTGTTATCAGGAGAGACCTCAGTGCTGCATCTTTCAGCCCAGTACTGATCCTCAAAAGTAATTTTAACCGTACTTACCAGTAACTTGAATTTCCTTCCATAGGAATCCATTGTCTGGTTTTCAGCAGAAAAGTTTCAAAGTGTCGATTTTCACAAACTACAAATATTCCTAAAAAATCGCCTGTATGACTTAAACGCATTCTTTCAACTGTTTACAGGAGATGCACCAGTGCTGGATCCAGGATCCAACACTGAGTAAGAAAAAGTAACGATAACAGTTTTTAACTTCTAAGTGAATTTCCTTCCATAGGATAACATTGGTGATTCTATGAGAAAAAGTTTCTAAGTGTGAACTTTTAAAGTACAATAATATTCCTTAAAAATCACGACTGTAACCAAAACGCTTTTACTCAACTGTTTACAGGAGATGTCCCAGGACTGAATCTAGGATCCAGTAATGTGGTTAGAAAAGTAATCCATAAAGTAACTAATTGCATTTAACTAGAAATTCACATTGAGCTGAATGTTGCATTGTGTTTGAAAATGTGTTGCCCATTGCAACAACTGTAACTACTGTACTTAAAAGTCTATTGCCTATGTGCAAAGTAATTAAACTAAAGTAATTCATTCTGAGAAAGTATTTTTTGTAATGTAATGTATAATGTAATTACAATGTAATTTAAAAATAAAATATGTAAAAAAAAATTGTTTCTAAAAAATTTGGAAATCAGTATGAAAAAAATGTATATAACAATTAATACATTTAAAAATTGTCATTTACAAAACCTTTGAAATTCACTGAAAAAACTGTAGGTTTCAGACATGTTATAGTTACAAATTAGCATTTAAAAACCTTTGAAATTCACTGAAAAAACCATAGGTTTCAGGGACGTTATAGTTACAAATTAGCATTTAAAAAACCTTTGAAATTCACTGAAAAACCATAGGTTTTAGGGACAGTTATAGTTAGTTGGACATTGCACTCGTACAAAACCCGTGAAATTCCTCCGTTATAGTTAGTCCACCTAACTATAACTCGCGCCCCGCAATGCACTGCTGATGACGTCACATATTACATCACTCATGACATGGTCAGTGACATCACTGATGACATCACTGATGACATCTCAAATGACATCACTGATGACATCATCCACGTGATAATCTGATGCACCTCCTCACACCCTAATATAACCTTTGATACACCCACTCTAAATTACAGACTGCCATTCGCAAAACCATAGACACTCCAACACCAATAACTACATACCCACTCACTGATTCTTAGGTCTACGCACACATCCACTCACTCACCCGTACAGTCACTCATACTTACGGTCACTCAGTACAGGACTATCATATGCACTCATACTCCTATATAGACACTCAAACACCGCCACTCATCCATAGAGGTACTCACACACCTAGTCAGTCATGCAAATAATTAAACACACTACCATTTACTCACCTATACAGTTATACACACACCAGCTCACTTACTCATACAAATAGTAGCACATTCTTACGCTCTTATACAATCACTGATACAAGCACACACTCATCCATACAGCCACTATCACAATCACTCACTCTCGCTTATAGCTATTTATATACTCCAACACACATATATACTGCCTTTCACATATGTAGTTACTCACACATGTACCACTGGGACATACATTCACTCACTAACACACTCTTACACACACTTACCCACCCATACAGTCTATCACAGTTGCACTCTTGAAACCATCCACCCAGTGAATCACCCACTCACACATCTATGCACAGAGTTGCACACACCCCTCCCACACAAACACTCAGGCACCCATACAGATACTCAGACAAGCATTCAATAACTCATATAGACACTCATGTAGCTATTCACAAACACATGCAGCCACTTACACAGCAACAGACAGACGGATACAGACATTCACCCAGTTTAGTCACTAACCCATGCATTCAGTAAGATACGTTAAATCACTCACTTATAGAGTCAGTCACGCACCTACTAAATCATCCATACAGACACTTACACACCCACTCATTCTTCAATACGTCTTTTCCTATATATATTAAAAATATATAAACTTTACAGAAACACACAGTCACTGGATGGTGTCATCAGTGATGTCATCAGTGATGTCATTTGAGATGTCATCAGTGATGTCATCAGTGATGTCACTGACCATGTCATGAGTGATGTAATATGTGACGTCATCAGCAGTGCATTGCGGGCGCGAGTTATAGTTAGCTGGACTAACTATAACGGGGAATTTCACGGGTTTTGTACGAGTGCAATGTCCAACTAACTATAACTGTCCCTAAAACCTATGGTTTTTTCAGTGAATATATATATATATATATATATATATATATAATCCAGTGCGGGTTGCCACTGGATAATTATAATTAGGACCATGTTTCCATAGGAAAAGCATTTTTTTGTTTGCTTATAACTCTTTGGTGCCGTACTTCCAATCTTCGTAAATCTTTCCCAAAAAATGTTTCATCCACCTTAGCTTCTTTATAGAGAGTTTTGGGTGATCCATCAAGCGGGCGGGAAAAAGAGGGGCCCAAAACACGTTTACCTCATGCAACTTTTCCATAGGAAAATTTAATAGCGATACCACAAAAAATGGCTGAATGGAATAACACCAAATATAGCACAAAGCTAGGTCTTGGCCCAGAAAGCCTACTTTTGTGATTTTATGTAATTCAGTTCAGTAGAAAAATGAAGTTTTAAAATGTATGTATATATTAGGATCCGCAGACCCCATAGATCAAAGGCTAAAATCTGATTGGCTGGCACCACATCAACCAAGAAGTGTTGACAGCCATTTTAGGACTCAGGGACTTAGTCCCTTGTCCTACAAAATGATCTAAAGAAACATATATGAAAGCAGGGTAGGGATACTCTGACCCCCTCCCCTTGGCTTGGTGATGAGATCCCAGGGGACCAAAACGTTGTCTTCTTTTTTTATTGGGTCTGCTCTCGCCCTTTTCTAAAATTAGTCCCAGGCAGGGCCCGGGGAGTTGACGAATATCTTTTTTAGGGATGGGGGTGTGTGACCCCCTGAGCCTTTTTAGGCCCCGGAGACCCCATCCCGCAGTGCAGCTTTTCTTAAAATTGGGAGGGGGCGTGTGGCTCCCCTCCCTTAGCCTTTTTTTGGGCTCCAGGATCCCATCCCCCAGGGCTGATTGTTTTTTTCAGAGGAGGGGCATGCAGCTCCCTCCCCTAGCCTCATGGAGGCCCCGGGGTCCCCTTCCCCTGGGGCTGAGATTAAATTTTTGGGGAGGGTACCCCCGAGCCGTAGCTTGACCCCATCTACCGGGCCTGATACTGCTGCAGTGGCCCAAAGTCCCCATCCCTACTGCTCCCTGACCGGGAGAGTGCGGACAGGAAAGATAAACTCTACCAGACAGGGAACACAGCTTTGCTCTCACCTTGGCAGGAGCTGAAAAAAAAGCTGCTCCAATCTGGGTAAGAGCAAAGGGATGCAGCAAGCGCCCGCCTGCACCCATGAATGGTGCTGGCTGGGGAACCGGCATTTGCTGTGGGGCACTTTGGCCTCCCCCTGTGGCCACAGCGCTGAGTACATTGTGAGTTCCCCAGGTCGCACTGGGGCACCCTCTGTCATAAAACAGCTGACTCCCATGAAGGGTGCTGGCTGGGAAGCCAGCAAATGCCACAAGGGCCTTTAGGCTCCCATCACAGCCCCCAACATTGGGTACATTGTGGATACTTCGGTGGGCACCAAGGCACTCACTGTCTGAAAATAGCCAGCTCCCACTGGCACCTATGAAGGGGCAGGGGCACCACCAAGCATTTTTTTAATGTTCTGGAGAGCTGTAGGGAGCACAACAGCCCCTCAGCAACATAAAAAAACACAGTAAGTGTCCTGGATCATTGAATCCATGACCCCCAGACCATATTTGTTTAAAACACTCTGAGCTAAAGCTGTATGCTCTTCAGCTGGAGTGCAAATACCCCTTGTGGTTGGTTCTATGGCTGCACTTTGTGGCCTGAAACACGTTTAAAAAGTCTCAGACATGTTTAATGTTTTTATTTCAGAATACGTTATTGAAAACATGTTGTGACAATCATTATTAAACATTGCAATGTGTGAATTTATTTGAAAAAGCCAAGAGGTCTGCTTTATGTATGTTGATGTGCTGACTCCTTAATAAAGCCAATAGGTACCCTGCTTTTTATATTTTGGTGTTTTGACCGTTTGACAAAGACTTTAGAGGTGCCTTACTTAAAATTACATAGTTTATATTGTTACGTGACATAGCAGTGTGTGCCCACCAGCAGATCGGCGGCCGTACGAGACATTTTTCTTGCTTACATTGGGGGCCAGGTCACTCTTGCTGTCCTGGGAACAGGCCCCAAGCAACAGGACACCAAGATGTGGGGCCTTTTAACGCATTTTTTACACAAAGGGGCAGACTGCCTCCTTTGGGCCTCAGGTCTAGGAGTGATGGGGTAGTGGAGTGGGCATTGGAATATGTATCATTGGTTCTGTAGTTGCAGTAGAACTGGGGCCCTGGGGTGTGAGGTCCCAACTTAAACCCCAGTTATAACTGTTTTACTATCCTCTCTTGATTGCGCTAGGGCCCATGCAACCTTGCTGTGCCAGTGTTTCTTTAGGCCTCGGACCAATGGCCCAAGAGAGGGAAAAATTGAAGCAGATGGGACTACTTAGCTTAGGCATCAGAGAGATGGCAGAGCGAAGGATGAGGCAAGATGGAGTCTCATATTTTAACAAGGGGCTAAGGAGACTTTCTGCTTCACAAGGCAGTAGCTCTCAGTAGTGAAGCAGGTGCAGTGGCACTGAGGTCCAGGAGTTTGAGGGGTCCACTGCATTACATTTATGACTGTCGTACTTTACCAAAGAGGCATGAGGACTTATTATCCTTGCTAGCATTAGGGCTGCGGTACACTTGCTGCAAAGATGTGGGCAACACATGAGAGCTAATTTTTTCTAAATGGACAGAGAGTCTGTTTTAGGATTGGAGTGTTGGCCAGGCATGGTGGGGAAGGGGTGAAAAAGGCAGAAGAGGTAGCCTGCTACTCATGGACGTAGCTATTCTTCGTGCAGCACGTGCAGTTGCATTTGGGTCGAGGAGTGTGAAGGACTCACAGCACCCAAATTATGAGGAGTAGTGTTTTTTGGTTCATTTTGTTTCCGTTTGATGTATTTGCTCTTTTATAAATCTCTCATTTAGTGTGTAGTATCAACTACAAAAAAGCACCTATGAAATGATTTCATGAGCCCCGCCCCTCCCGCTCCCCCAAGTGTTCCATAAAGTTTAGCAAGGTGTCCAACTTCAAAGCATTTTGCTTAAGGGGGGCTCTGAGCAAAAAAAAAAAGTTTGAAGACCTTTTAGAGCAATATAAACTATTACCATCATAACATGGCACGTCTCTCTATCTCTTTGTGTTTAGGTGACAGCATGTCACGAAGTCTTTGTGTGTGGGTGCCTGTAAGTCGGTGCCCATGGGTGTCTGTCTGCTGGTCTATATGCATGGATGTACATAGGTATGTTGCTATGTCTGCATATTTCATTTATGTGTCACCTGTGTTAATGAGTACATAGATACTGACAGTCTCTTTGGATGTGTGCATGCACTATTAAAAACCTGAAGTCTATTGGTGTTGCCACTGCTTGTTTTGGCTTTGTGCAGAATTGAAATGCATGTTATCTTTTCTTTTAAGAGACAGGAGGACGTGACATACAAAGGCAGACTTCCCACCCACTTAGCCCTCTTTAGCCCAATTGGCCAAGGCCTCTCTGTATTGCATAAGCAAAGGAAGGCACTGTCCCTGTACAAATCAGGGTTAGAGGTCAAGATGTAGACATTGGGCGCTTGTTGACCAAGTGCACGTCTGACAGGGCTTATCTTTGGCAGTGGGTAGGACCTCCTATGGCCCATGAGGCTCAGCTTTCTTGCTGAAAAAAGCCTTTTGAGACATTCCTGACATAATCTGAATAAACATAGCTCTTCTCCCCCACATGTCCTTGTACAAGACAGTAGCTTGCAATTGTTGCAAGGGGATGTTAGGATTCAGATTTTGCTAATGTGTAGCGTGTAAGAAGGAACAGACTGTTGATCATAGAGAGGGATCCTCTGGATCTAAAGTGTCCTCAATTGAGCGAGTCAGAGTGACTCAAAACCCTAAAAATGTAAGAGTTCCTCATGTATTTCATTAATCTGTGTTCTTGTGTACAGCACAGAGATTCCATGGGGGCAAATTAGAGGTTGGGTGTGGAATGCCCCCAAAGTAGCATCATTAATTGATTGGTCAATTAATTAACAACATTTATTTAGCGTACATAACGCTCAGAAATCTTTTTCTGCTAATCTTACAGTTGTCTAACCAAACAACCATGCTTTCAGCTTTTTCAAATTTTAACCTGAATTCTGGTAGAATACAAGAGTGTTTTATACAGAAGGACAGGCAGTTCCACCAGGTTGACCCCCCTCACAGAGGAGAAACCTCTTCTGGTTTTGATATAAGCTAAATCTTATTGTAGTCTGCTACAGGCAACCAGCACAAGAGGAGGCAGAGGAGACATGGTCTTTTTCAGATGCCAAGCATAGCCCTGACAGCAGCAGTGTGTACCTACAGCATTCCATGCAGTATCTAATGAGGACTCCTGTGTTACAATAGTTGAAACATGCATTCCTCATTGCACCTAAAACCAGGAATCAATTCTTGATGGAAAGAAGGGGCCGAAAAGGGCTTCAGCTTATTGACTTGATGAAAACAACTATTGACAACATTCTTGGTTTGAACCTTCATTGTCCTCTCAGCATCAAAAAAGACCCTCAGATTGTTTACCTTGTCAGTGGAAGTGATATATGCACGATAAGAGTGCTGTGCTCAGGTGGTTTGACCCCACAAAATGGTGTAGTCGAGAAAAGAGTCAAAGGAACTTATTTAGCCCCCCTGTTCCGCCTGGGCAGCAGGTGGATGTACTCTTCTACCCCCGCTGCCATGGCGGATTACAGTTTGGCATATTTACAGATCTCCGCCTGGCTGGCAGAGATCTCTCTGCCTTCAGAGGATCCATTGCCATGGAGGCTCTTTTGGAGGCATTCAAGTTTTGCCATGCAGCGCCATATTTAGTGCATCTGCCTAGCAAAGTTTTTTTGTTTTTCAAAATCCAACCCTTAAAGCTGACGTTTGTTTTTGGAAAACAAAAGATAAATGCCCTGACATGCTGGGAGTTTCTCCTAGCATATGGGGGTCAGTTACTTTTTGTCCTGTTCCTGGCTGTCTTGAACAGGAAAATAAGTGTGTTGGAACTTGTATCACCAGCATAATGTCAGTTGGGCGGCAGTCAAATGTTTCCACTGGTGGAGCTAGCAGACAGCGTGCCAGCGGAAGCATGGGGGTTCTCCTGACTCTAACTATATAAGGCGAATCAGTCCCATAATTTGGAAGAGGTGTAGCCTTTGAACCAGCCGCAGACGATGCAGGTAAGAGCGGGAGTGGGAGGGAGTCGACACACGACGATGAGCAAAAATAACGTTTTAAAAAAAATAACCACTTACCTTGCGCTCACTGCATCGCCGAGTCGGCGATGCGGCAAGCGCAAAGTAAGTGGTTTTCTTTTTTTTAAATATTATTTTTGCTCGTCGTCGCCTGTCAACTCCCTGCCACCCTGTCCCATGCATCGGCCGCGGCTGCTTTGAAAAGGGGACTTAATTATAAAGGTTTTGGTTGAATGTGGGGCTTATGTGGAAAGGGCATTGTTGGATTTTACTTTTGAGTTTAATGGATAGTATGAGATTCTCTTTGAGATCTCGTAAAAGCGAATGGAAAATCATTACATGCAACCAATTCCAGGGTTCTTTGGGAAATGTCTAGGACTGTATAACAATGTCAAAAACCTGTTTGTTTGGATCAATAACAATTTATATCTACAGTCACATATATTGTGGACATATTGGGTTTTGTTACAACAGGGCTGGATAATTTCAACCTCTCTGCAAACCCCAGTCTCTGTCTCTCACCCAGTAATTATCAAAATAAAGTTTGCACAATCAGTTAACTTGCAGCAGGTTAAATCTGCTGAAATATAATAGGGAAAGTAGGCCTGCTAATTACCCAGACATGCAGATTTTGGTGTGGTTAGCACAACAATCTGTATGTTATTCCTGATTACTGGAGAAAGAATTGTAATAGGTGGTATTTATCGCAACTGATAAATTCCGAACCCCATGCTGTCAGATTTCATGGGTGCAATAAATACCGAATACCCCTCTGGAGCATTCATAATCAGGCCCATCGAAGAGTGCATATATCCAACTATGCCAAAATATGCTAGCATCTATGCTGGACTCATAAAGAATTACAGAGGTAAGACCCATCACCAGCTGATTTCTAACACGGTCCCTGATTCAGTTGCAACATGTACAAATTGCAACATAGGCCACGATTTTTGATCCCTGTACAAATAGGAGTTTGTGTAGGGATATGAATTCCGATTTGTGCATTAATTATCACACCTCTGCCATATTTCAGCGGCAGATTTCAACAGTTAAAGTGTGAAAAGCTTTATTGCTGGGGATATGCCCCAAAAAATGTGGATTTTGATGCGATGAGTAAAATATCTGTATGTTATGCCTGACTCTTTAGGTGATTTGCAATATGTGTAATTTAACACTTTCTAATGTCTGAATACATAGTATTCTAGTAGGCCTTCGCTGTATCCATGCAATCTAGAATTCAAAGGGTGATAATATGAACTGAATGGGTGTCCACAATTGGTGGAGTTGGTAGAAAGCACTCTTGGTCACACCAAGAATTTGGGTGGACTTGCTAAAATTTCTGTCTAGATGGACCGCAGGATCGTTGAAAGTCCAGAGTGTTAAAAAAGAAGGGGTCAGTAGGCCTTGGTTGTTACAACGCGGCTTAGTTCGGCCTTGTGTATCGTACCCATATAGTGCTGCTGTAATATTAAAGCACTTTCTTTGTCCACAAAAGACAAGCACCGGGCTGGACATTCATTCTCTCTGTTGGTTGCCTATTGAGCTGGGAGCTCTTGCTCCCCACATTATCTCCCTAAGAAACCTGTTACTGTTAGCCCTCATTATTCTGAGAATCAAGGGCAGAAAGGGTTGTACAAACTGTAAGTTTTAAAGCCATAAAAGGAAGGATCCCAGGACACTCGTGGCAGATATCTCAACCACCATGGTTTGGGACCAGTAGACCCAGTCTGCCCTATGACTCTCCCAAACGGGTTCAGATTGTCAGTTTCAGACTTCTTCTGTACATCTCCTCTTCCATGGTGTCATGGTTCCTGGAGATGAGAAAGTGGTCAGCATCAAAGCCACAGACGTTGAGGAAGTGGTGCATATAATCCACTTGGGCGTGGATGGCAAGGTGTTTCTCTCAGAAGGATTATGAGGTGCAAGCAGAGTACTGTTTAGCACTCAAACTGCATTTACATTATAAGGCGCTTCATACCCCTAACAAAGTTCCAAAGCATGCTGCAGGTGCATAACACCCTACACAATGGGGTAGTGCTTGGATGGAAGAGTATTGAATGGCCCATGTGGGAAGCATTGTGGTTTGAATGGTGCTATTATTTTTGTCTTAGGTCACTCCACCTAGGTGTGTAATTGTGGGAAGAGGAGTATGAAGCTAGAATGCATGCACATACTTTACATTAATTGATTATTGTCAATGACTGAATCAGTCATTATAGACCCACCCAAAAGTGACAAATGAGCAGTCCATGGCATACGTTAGACATGGAGTCACGACAGATGCTACATATAATCCCCTAAAGCGGAAGGTAAGTGATCTGCTGGCATGCACTGCTTACAGACAGCCTTGGTAAATCATACCAAATCTATCAGGAGAGATGAACAGCAAGGACAGTGGTTACAGGTAGCCAAAGAAAAGCTCTGTTGGGTCCATCTTGGAGATAGAGGAGTGCCCATGCACATGGACTGGAATCCCCCCTAAGGGGTCCATCCAGGAGCTCGACAGCATGAACCGGTTCCTGACAGCCAGCAAAGGAACCATCTGAGTCGACTCAAGAACGCAAGAGAAGCACCCATAGCATTCTCTAGATTAAAGCAGCCAGCTAAAATGCCCAATACAGTCCAGCCAAGAATGACTGAGCAACAGTCTGTTTCATGCACTAGACACAGGCAGTCATTGTAACTGATATAAAGAGTCAGTTAAGGAATGACATAAAGTAACCTACTTGCATCCACAAGAGAAATTCAGCTACAATTAATGCTTTTTAAAGTCTACACAGAGATGATACAGAGGGGCAAAATGCCAGCATATATTTAGTACAGAAAGCAAGGTTATAGTTAGGCATGTCTGCCCATAAACACAGACTATAGAGTACATAAGCCAATCAAATGTGGGAGAGGCTATACCCTATTGCCTACTTCGTATTAACAGCATTCGCCTCTTCGTCATCTTAAAATTAACAAGGACTGCCATGTTTTTTAAAAATTATTTTTATTGAGGTTTTTTAAGCATTGAATTAACAGGCGTCAGCATAGCAATGTTGAAGAGGAGAATGCACAATCATGAAAAGCAGTGTAGGAATTATTTGAGGTACTCACAGAAAAACGAATTCCAGGTTGTCCATTACTATAGCTTGAGCATCCGAATACATGAATCACAACATTATGGTATGTCTATTATAGGGGATCCTTACATTACACTGGAAAGTTGCTCTAGGTTGGGAGGGTTAGATTGGGCTGGTTCCGGTTACCCCATGTAAAGTGGTATAGTGCCTGAACCTCTAAATAACGATTGGAAGAGAAAGGGGAAGTGAGGGGGGTTGGAATGAGAAGGGAGTAACAAGGGGACGGCACAAGCAAGGGCGCAAAGGAGGGAGGTTCCAGGGAGTGGTGGTGTCTGGGGTGGTAGCCTCTCAGGCAGCCGTGTCTCCCTCTCAATAAATACCGGAGAGAGGAGGCACACCACACATGGCGGGGAAATGGTAAGGAGCTGTTGGGCCAGTTGAGGGCATCAGTGAAAGTACATTGTTGAAGGGGGCTCATGTGTGGGGTGGGAGGGTGTTCTTGAGTCAGATCTTGAAATTGGATGAGCATGGTGTCCTATGCTACTGATATGGGAGGCTTGCGGACACATAGGGCTTACTCCCAGTGTAGGGTGGTACTCTCTTCTTCTCCCCAACAGAGGAGCACTCTGTGCCATTGGAAATCACTAGGGGTTGTTGGGCTCTCCAATGCAATGTGAGGATATGCTCAGCCAGTAGTAGAGCAAGATTGGCAAAGCGTGCCCACACTTTATGGTTCTTCCCCTGTTTGAAAATTCCCAAGCCAGTTGCTTCCCAGGTTCAGCATAGTAAGCTCTGTAATAGTTGCTAAGGTGTTTTGTATAGTATGCCACTAGTGGGCAATTTTAGGGCACAACCATATCATCTGTTGAAGTTTGGCGGATTGGGATTGGCATCTGGGGCAGGTTAGGTGTGCTGTGGGGGAGATACGGTTTAACCGTGAGGGCGTGAGATATACCCTGTGCAGCACCATGTACTGGATGTTATTGAATCGTGCATTACAAGAGATGCTTCGGAGGGACTCTAAAGCCATGTTCCATTCGGTATCATGCATGGGACGCATCATATCTTTCTCCCATGTTTCGCGGAGGTGTGTCAGGGAGGCACCCACGTGTTCCCTGGTGGCTCTATATAACCATGTAGCCTGGGGACACCCTGCACGCATAGTATGCAGAGTGTATATGACAGCATGGGTGGTGGGCTCTTCGTCCACTCTGTGCCACAGAGCCTGGGACGCTGCCAGTAGTTGTCTATGAAGGCGGAACTGGCCCGGGAGAATGTCGTTGTCTTGACACAGTTGGTCAAATGTGAGTAGGTGGACGTTTTGAAAGAGGTTACCCACAGTCTCTACCGAGTGTTCGTGCCATGTGGACAACTGGTTGGATGTGAAGGACCCAGGAAGTTGTATTAGCCCTTGGAGGAGGGTAGTGGGGGGAGTAGGATTGCGTGTGTCGTGTCAGATGTGTAAGGACCAGGAGTGGTATACTTTGGCTGTGGGTTGTAATAGCTGACGAAGAATGTTGAGAGGGAGGGGGCCATTCCCTTTGCCAGTTTCATAAAAGTTCTTTCCCGCCAACCATCAGAACACCCATTGGAGCTATGCCACAAGATAGTAGGACTCAAAGGATGGAGCATCGAGCCTACCCTGCCCCACCGGTAACTGTAGTTTGTTGAGAGCTACCCACCACCGCTTACCAACCCAGAGTTGATCTCCCAGCTTCAAATCTAAATCCCAGAAAAAATTGTTGGGGGGTATGCAGGTACATTAATGAAATAGTATAGTAGGCGTGGGAGAATGATAATTCTGGAGCTGCGATTTTGCCTGTAAGGACATGGGGCAGGCGCCGCCAGGACCGTGTTTGGTATTTGATGGCTGGGAACGCTCACCTCAAGTTGCCCTCAAAGAGGTCCTGTTGTGAGTGGTACGATTGGATGCCAAGGTAGAGGATTGTCCCCTCAGCTCATGTCAGCTGCGAACCGCCCAGGTGTATAGCCTGGGAAGGCGTATTTCGCTGCAAGCAGAATACATGACTTCTCCCAATTTACTTGCAGCCCCCTGTGTCCTCGAAGTCCCGGAAGGTTGCGAATATTGTCTCGGTGCTCACTGTGATGTCCCGGAGGTACAGCAGCAAGTCATAGGCATACAATGACACAGCATGGTAGTGCTGTCCAGGGGTATGCCCCAGCGTATTCCTTTCAACCAAAGTCAGTGAGCCAATGGCTTCATGGCAGTGGCAAAAAGGATCAGGGATAAGGGTCAGCCCTGACTTGTGCCTTGGCTGACTGGGAATGGGGTCGAGATTAGGCAGCCAATACGTACTCGGGAGACGGGGTGGTATATAGCAGTTTCGTATAGGCTAGGAATTGTCTGCTTAGGTCAATTGTCTTCAATACCTCAAAGAGGTAATCCCAGGACAGAGGATCAAAGGCTTTCTCTAGATCCAATATCAGGCACGCTGCCTGGAGGTATCACAGCGATGCCTGGTCAATTACGATAAAACACCTTCTGATGTTATTTGACGTGCTGTGGCCCGGGACAAACTCATTTTGATCGGGGTGTACAATGACAGATAGTATCTGTAGGTAGCGGTCGGCAAGTATTTTGCAGAGCATTTTGTAATCTGCACCCAGTATGGCAATTAGGTAGTAGGAGGACAGACAAATTGCGTCCCTGTCCAGTTTCAGGGAAATGAGAAGGGATTCCTGTAGGGATGTTGGGAGCTCTCCAGTGGTGAGCGCTTCATTGCCAGTTTAGAGGCAAGTTAGGCGGAGAAGCGGTCGTAATATTCTATAGGGAGGCCATCCATCCCTAGTGTTTTATTTGGATCGCCTTTTTTACCTCCACTACTGTGATTAAGTCATCGAGTTCTTCTTGTTCGATGGCGCTGATGGATGGCATTGGGAGAGGGCAAGGAATCCCTCGATTACTCCAGGAAGGATACTGAATAGTATTGATAGAACACATGCAGTATTGCTGGTTGGGAGCGTAGAATGGGACCAGTGTCTGGAGCTATTTCTGTGATTGGGTGTGTGTTGGCCTCCTGGTGGGCGAGCCATGCCAGGAGGCGACCTGGTTTGTCCCCTGTGGGATGTATCCGGGCTGTATATGCAGCAAAGTTATAGCAACAAAGGCGCTCTATTAGAGCAGCATGCTTCATTTTAGCAGCCACCAGTGCCCAGCACTTGATGGTCGAGGTCTGCTAGCGTCCCCTCGGTGTCTTTGAGATCCCTGGTTAGTTCCTGACGGACACCGGCTATGTTTTTGATACAGAGTACACTGGTGATCACCTTAAAGGAGTTCCACTTGATTACATGTGTGGAGAACGTGGCGTGATTTTCAGCAAAATACTGACTGATATGGGTAAGTTGGGCATCCCTGAAGAGTGGGTCCTTATCAATGACCATCATTTGGGTTTGGAAAGGTGTGCCAGGGCGGATTCAAAGTAAAGTGCCTCATGCATAGGCGGAATATGTAGTGCCATAGCATTTAATTCGCTGCTGGAGCTCGCTACTAGTGAGATGGGTCTCCTGG
Organism: Calotriton arnoldi; assembly: GCA_963921515.1. Taxonomy (NCBI): domain Eukaryota; kingdom Metazoa; phylum Chordata; class Amphibia; order Caudata; family Salamandridae; genus Calotriton; species Calotriton arnoldi. Next base: position 658,405 of record CAWUFW010005547.1, on the reverse strand, counting down.
AGGAAACTGATTGGTGCATTTTGTTGTTTGATGTAAGAATACACTGAATAACAGCGACAATAATGATCCGACGTCCTGTGAGAGCAGCGCCGGTCTCTCTCCGATGAGCCAGGAGGGAGGGTGACGGGGACAGAAGGTCGCCACTGCAGGTGTTAGATGACCAGAGTGGCAATCTACTGTGTTCAGTCCTCCCAGTAGTGATCTGCTCTGCCGAGGTGAGAGGGTATTAAATGAGGTCATTTACTGTTTGTGGGGTAACCGAAGAGCCAGGAAACAGACCTGTATTGCCTGAGGTACCGGAGGCCTTGCCATCCTCGCTTATGGCAGATCCTGGATCAGTTTCTGGTGGGGGCGACGAATGGTGAGTGCTGCTGCGATGGCTGACTGTTGTTCGCGTCTCAGCTCCTGTTGCAAAGGTGCACCACTGCTTCACTTGTGTGTGTCGAGATGACAACCACCTCGGCCTCATCACCGTTTGGATCGGGGCATGATGTCCCTGTCTGCCAAGGGGCACGGGCCTCCTTTAGATGGTTCTCTATCCAGTCACAGGCCTATGTGGGCTCTGTAAATAAGTACGTGTGCTGGTCTTGGATGACATTTAGCTTTGCTGGATAGAGTTAGAGTATTGGACGTGGAGGGCCCAGAGTCGGCGCTTCATGCTAAGGAAGGAGGAGCGCTGGATTAACATGGTGTAATTAGGAAAGATTGAAATTTTACTGTTTTCATATTTTAGTGGAGGTTTCTGCCTAACTGCCTGCAGTATGGTGTCTCTGTCCTTGTAGTGGAGCAGTCTGGCAACTACAGGGTGGGGTGGCGATCCCGGTGGACAGGCCAGCACTCGAGGTGCCCTCTTGAGGGAGAAGTATGGAGACAGTGATTGGGCCGGAGGGAAGGATTTCACCCATTCTTCCAAGAACTTGATCATTGTGTGGGAGCTTCTGGTCCCTTTTGGAAGTCCAATGACTCACAGGTTATTGTGTCTAGCTCTTCCCTCCACATCTTCCACTCGGTCTTCTAAGCGCTGCACTCTGATAAGGAGTTCCTGCGTACACTTTACTTGAACTGCCAACTGTGACTTCATGTCCTCGATAGAGCGTTCCATGCCTGTCACCCTGGGGGCTAGTTTCCGCTGATCATCGCAGAGAAGACCAAATACCGTGCAGAGCTCCTCTATTTTGGTTTCCACAGAGGGTCAAGAGGTCTCAGTTGGGTGCAAGATAGTATCCAGTTTATCTGAGGGACCTGGGATTGGGCAAGCTGTGAGTCTTACCCAGTGGTACCATTGCAGCAGCTTCGGTTATTCGGCGGCACTCCCGCTGACCTGACCCCGGGATGCGGAGGGGGTCGGATGCCCGAACACTTCTGTTGGCTGTCCTTGGGTCGCCCAAGCATTGCACAGGCCGATGGAAGGAGGCAGGCTCCGCAGGTGTATGGCATGACTGCAGGGACTCGCGCCCGCTGTTGTAATCCGGCTTTCCCCGCAGTGAGACAGCAGCTTAGACCAGCCCCTGTTGCCATCCCACTCTTTTTGGTGCAAGCAGATATGTTGTTGACGGTAGATGGAGCCTGGGTTGGCAGGATTCTAATGGATTTCTCTGCTCGCCAACACAGAGCTTAGTTAAAAGCCGTCCGCCATCTTTGGCGGCTAAACCACACCCCTCCTCCCCCCAACAAGGCTGCCATGTTATTGATGGAGCAGGGTAAATAAAATACATTTTTACCCCCCTTGGAAAATTACTGAGCTTTAATAAATTAACGATACTAATTGTTTGATTAAATAATCAACAAATGCACCTTTAGTAGACACTACACAAGGGTAACTCGCAATTTGTGCAAAATCTAATTTATTCACAATTGTGAAGTTGATTAACACTAATATTGTGATTTGCGTACTAATTAGAGTAAAATCGCATGATTTATGCTATGTAGTAGAATTGTATTTGTGGCAAAAGAATGCGGATGGTAAGTAAAATGGCTTTAAATGTCGCTTCTGCTAGGTAACACCTAATACGGGTCTTTAGAATGGCGGGTGGTAAACAGAAGGGCTTATTTTCTTTGTTTTAATTTTGGTTGTGTTTGTTCTTATGATAGTTCGTTCGGGCCTGTTAGGCCATGCTGCGAAAATGGCTGCCAAGACAGATGAGGTCACGTGAAAAGTCAAAGATGGCCTCTAAGCGGAAGAAATAAAGGAGCTGAACCACGTGGGTACGGCCTGTGCACGGAGTGAGAGATGTCAAGGTCGCATTGACCTGCCATAAGGAGGGTGCCAAGAAAGACTCAGCGCGTATTCGTGGGAATGAATGAGAAGAAAGTACATGAGCGACAATGGACTAACTAAATTGTGACCATCGGGATTGCAACAAAATGAATGGACAAATTGGACTGCTTTTACCCAAAGGTCATGAGGATCATTGTACTCTTAACTATCCCCGAAACCAGTTTGAACAAGGAAGGCGATGAGGTGATTATCACCACCCCTCAAATGGACCAATTAGTGTGATTCCTGCCCCTCAGCATTGCAACTTTTTGTGTAGTAAGCTAGAAGTAGGGTATAAGAGGGACTGCTCTTATGTGGGAGGTGCTGCTTCTATAGGCTGCTTCTTTGGGTTGCCTTTTTGCTGCTGCTGTGGCCGCTGATATTGATGCTACTGCTGCCGTTGGTATTTCTTGCCATACCATTTTTTCCTATTTTCCATTTTTCCATTTTTCCACCACAATATTACTAAAGGACTTTGTCATTTTTGGACTTCGAACTTGACTGGGGAAGGAACGAGACGGTTGCGGGAAATCTGTACGGGAGGTCCGGTCGAGGAGGCCATTAGCGGGACAGTCAGTCAGTTTGGGAGTCTATTCTGTGATCTACGGTTTATCTTCTTTTTGGTGAACCATTCCTATCTGCATCTAAATGGGTAATGCATAAGTTTCAATTCTTTATTAGAACTTTTCATATAAATGTTATTAATGTATTAAAGTGAATAATAAACTCAGAATCTCACCCGTGCAAGTGAACATTTAGATAAAATTTCATTCTAACTAACAATGAGTCTGTGGTTCTTTAGTTCATTAATAAGTTTCAAGTTTAACAGGTTTTTAAAGTGATTGAGCTGGTCTTAATCACCATCAACTTATTCTACTAGTTGGTCCATAGACCAAAGAGCGGAATACCTTGATGTTTGGAACCGACAGGATCAAAGGCTAATGTATATGATGTCTGAGGCTTTATTCTGTCAGATTTAACAAGGTATCCCGTTCTTCCAGCAACACATTTCTCCTTGGTGTGTAATCCAGTGAATGAATGAATGTATGATATGCGGTGTTATGGGCCCCACCGTCATATAGTTTAATAGAGGTGAATGATTTACCTGGATTCGTGTCCTGAGGAGAAATTTATATTAGCCGCGCTGGATCAGATTTCTTGGTAGCAGAGTTATGGTTACTATAGATTAGTTTGGTGATTATTGATTTGTTGATTATTCATGTCTAACACTTTGTGTCGAATTGTATTATGTTATGTGTAAGTCGAAATTTTGAAGCTTCCGGAAAGTAGGAAGTGGACACGTGTGACAAGAGAAGTCACATGGAATTGTGCATTGTCTGATATTTCAAAATTGGTGATAACACAGGATTGTGTTATGATAGGGACATTTCATGTATAAAAAAGGCGTATGAGTGAAATAGCAACAAGTTTTCTTGTGAAACTCTGGCCTTAATTCTCAGGAGCAGTGTAGTCTCCGCATGTGTTTTATCCCCAGAGAAACGGGTTTACCCCTTGCTTGAGAGAAGGGTAAGGTAGAGAGAAGTGCTACGCTTATCAAACGAAACAGTATTCTTGTAAGATAGAGCAAACTATTTCTTTTGTTTAGCGAAAACAGACAATGGTAATGTGTTTTACGTTGTAACTAATAAAATTCAGTTGAGAAAAGAAGGTAAGAAAACTGCCGATAATTATTGTAAAGGAGGGGTCAGAAAAGACATGAGTAGAACTGAAGTCAACAAAGACCGCGCTGGTATAGGCCAGTTGTGGGAAAATGGAGAGCTTCCTGATTGGTGCGTTGGTGTAAAGACGCGCTGGGATAGGTCAGTTGAGAGTGACGTAGAGTTTTCGGATTGGTGCGTTGGTGTGAGACGCGCTGGGATAGGTCCGAATAGCCAAACAGAAGAAAGAACAGAGTAGTGAAGAATTTTCGTGAGTTTGTTGGAGAGAAAGAATCGTGCAATATGGCTTACTATGAGTATTGTAGATAGAAACCGTCATGGATGGCGAAGATTAAAAACTTTTTCAAGAAGGACAAGAAGGTAGTGACTAGGGAAGAAGAAGTACTTCCTCCGCCGAAAACGCCAGCTTCTCATATGATGTTGAAATATGGTTATCATACTTGCATTTGGTTGGAAAATTGGACAAAATATACTCAGAACGATGGAGTATTGGCGTTTCTAGAAAACGGTTCGTTTAGCACAGCTGTACTTCGAAATTTGAGAGAGAAAATGATGAAACTTGAACCGAGACCTAGACCAACTCAGTTCGAAGCATTAGGTGAATGGGAAGATGAGATGTATGAAAGAGAAAGACACAGAGGTGCCAAGAATTACAATTTAGTTCATGGAAGAGTATGGGGAGTGAATCATGAAGACAGGATGAGACGATGGAGGTATGCTAACATGACGGATGGTTTGTTTCCTGTCAGAACAGTTGAAGAAGTTACAGGGAGAAAGTGTACGGAGAAAAAGAAACATGCAGTAACAGAGAGGTATGGGTATGGAGGTAGTGACACAGAGGATGAGTTGCTGGAAGACATTTTAAATAGAAAACCACCTCCATATCAACAGAATTTTGCGGTGGTGACACCAAATGCACCACCAATGGAAACTGTGAGGAATCAAAGCCCTGAACGAAATTATGAAATAAATAGGTCTTATGAAAAATCAGAAACTCCACAGAATGTGAAGCTTGATAGTGGTAATACAGCTGAGTTAGCAAGACCCACAAGAGAATTGACTGAGAAAATAAGAGAATTAACTATGAACATGGAAGCCGTGACTGTGCCAGTGACAATAGGACCAGTAATACCAGTATTTGAAAACCAAAGAATAGATGAGCATTCCTTGACAATTCCAATGAACTCGAATATGCAAAGAATGAGAGAAGGGATAATTCCAGAAACTAGAGAGACAAGAGATCTGGTTGGCTCATATAGATCGAGTCCACCTACAAATTTGACGGTTAATGAGAGTCAGATAAATAGGATTCCTATGGGAACTGAGTCAGCAACTGAGACCCCAGAGAGAAGTACAAATTGGATAGAAATGAATAATACCCCTGTAGGTCCGACTCCAGAAGAATTAAATGAGTGGATGAGGACTTTACAGAAGAAAGATGCAGAACCGCAACCGTTGGATGTAATCAGACTAAAGATAGACATGGAAGAGTTGATTTAAGGGACTATTGGTACAGATATATTGAAATCCTATCAGGATGACGAGCTCATGTTTATGTGTAAGAGTGTTACTTGGAGAGCTAGGAATTTGCATGAAAAATTGGAAGAAACAGCGAATGAACTGGGAGTAGAGTTTGGAAAAATCAGAGGATTGCAGAAACCGTATTGGGTAGATTTTAGTGAAAAGGATGTAGAATATCTGAACACATCAGGACGATTAACCCAGATAAAGGAACTGATTGTGTTATTGAGAAAATGGGGAGATGTGGACAGATGGAGGAGCAGGTGGATAAGAAGAAAGGAGGGAACGACCGATAAAGCATCATTGGCTTTTCCGGTGAAAGAAAAGGAACCAATAGTACTGGAATATCCAATGAGGGAAACTCCAGGAGGTAGCTATGTACATGTTCCATGGTCCAGACAAGATATATTGTCATTTACAAATGACTTCCCAAGATTGAGAGAAAAACCTGTAGAATGGTATAGACAAGTGGAAAGATTTGTCAAAGTTTCAAAGGTGTTGTGGGAAGATCTGGATGGATTGTTTGAAATTGTAGTGCCAGCAGATTTATGGACAGAATGTAAGATTACAATTGACTGGCCGAAGGAAGAATATCCTAGCGATGCAAAGACTGGAGCGCCAGGTCCAGAAGTGATGAGAAAGTATGAACAAGCTGTCACGTTTTTGAAAAATAAGATTCCACCGAAAGAGACAGATTAGGTAAAGATTGATAGAACAACTCAGGAGAGTAAGGAATCTGTACACACCTATTATGAAAGGTTGCTTTTGGTTTTCAAACAGTATAGCGGTTATGAGACTTTGAGTGAAAAGGACATGAGTCATTTCGTATATAGATTTGTATATGGATTGAAACCTGAAATAAGTGAAATGATTAAGCAGCATATGTTGTGTTGGCAGAATAGCACTGTAGATGAGGTACTAAGGTATGCCAAATATTGTAGTGATGACATCGAGTGTAGACAGCATAAACTAAAAGAAAAAGCGATGTGGGCACAAGTAAAGGTTGCAGAAAAACAAGAGGCTCAAATGAATAATCAGTCTGGTGATGCGGGACAGACTAAACCCAAGCCGAATATAGGTAAGGGAAAAGGTCAAATGAGTATAGAAGAGGCTAAAAAGAAATGGCCATGCCATAATTGCGGAAAGTTAGGGCATTGGAGAAACGAGTGTAAATGTCCTCCCAAAGCTAATACGGAAAATCAACCATTAAATCCACAGGTGCAGAATGAGGTGAGTTACCAACAGCTGCAACAACCGCAGGTAGTTACTCAACAGAGTCAGGTGCCACAACCACCACTTCCCAAGAGTGTAAACCCCCAGAGATACAGTGCAGAGGCAGGATTCTACGGAGGAGAGCAGGTAACAAAATTGCCGCGCGCAGCTGCAGTGTCGCAGTATTGGTTACGGCAGGATGGAAATGAATCGGATGAAAGATTATGACGGTGCCTAGGAGAGGAAGAAGAGTGCGTGCTTGGCGCAACTCTAGAGGTAGATCAGTCAGGTCCATTTGTGGATGGGGAAGTGAATGGTGTAAATGTTACATTCCTTGTGGACACTGGAGCTACCCGTTCTACTGTTAGATCAGTGGAAATTCCAAACCATCCTCTCTCAGGAGAATACATCCAAGTTGTAGGTGTTTCAAACCAACAGATTAAAGCGCCTCTTACCAAACCAGTAGAGGTGAAAGTTGGACCATTCAAAGAGATGCATCGGTTTGTGGTATGTGATTGCAGTCCTGTAAATTTGCTAGGACGCGATCTGCTTTGTAAAATGAATTGCACCATCTATTGTACCCCGGATGGTATTGCTTTCCAGACACCAGATGAAGATGTTCTGTATAAAATGACAATGGCAGAACTAGAACCAGGAGTAAATGACATGTTTCCTGTGTTTGACGCAGAGAAAATCCCAATTGAATTGAAAGAAACAGTCAGATCTGATGTATGGGATTTCACAGGCGAAGACATTGGGTTAATGAGAGAAGTAGACCCTGTAAAAATCACTGTAAGAGAAGGAACAAATTACCCAAATACTCCACAGTATAAATTAACGCCAGAAATTATTGAAGGAATAACACCTGTAGTTAATAAAATGATCAAACAAGGAATTTTGAAAGAATTAATGAGTAGCCCATGTAATTCACCTATAATGGGATTGAAAAAGCCGAATGGGACATATAGGATAGTGCAGGATTTGAGGAAGGTAAATAAAATCGTTATTCCTTGTTGTCCAATTGTGCCAAACCCCGCTGTAATACTGTATCAGATTCCACATGATGCAGAATGGTAAACAGTTATTGATTTGTGCCATGCATTTTCTCTATTCCGTTACACCCAGACAGCCAGCCATTATTTGCGTTCCGGTTCGGAGAGCGTATTTTGGCATGGTGCCGAATTCCTCAAGGGTATACAGAAAGTCCCTCAATCTTTAATCAGATCCTAAAGAAATCATTGGAAGATTTAATAATGCCTGAAAAATCTGTGATGGTCCAATACATTGATGACCTATTAGTGGCATTCAAAGACTAAGAAGCATGTGTTACTGACACAATTGCTTTACTGAATCATTTGGCAGAAGGAGGGCACAAAGTGTCTCTGTCAAAACTGCAATTTTGTCAACAGGAGGTACAATACCTAGGTCATAAGATTGAGAAAGGGATGCGAAAGGTAACGACAGAAAGAATAAGGATTATCTGAGGAATGAGAGCTCCGATGACGCAGAGAGAGGTGAGAATGTTCATTGGAATGGTTGGATATTGCCGACAGTGGATAAGTGGATTTTCATTAATTGCAAAACCTTTACAGCGATTGACAAAAAGAGATGTCAGAGATCCGATTGAGTTGAATGAGGAGGAAATGAAGGCTTTCAAAGAACTGAAAACAAAGTTGTGTGAGGCACCGGCATTGGGAATGCCTGATTATGAGAAAGAATTTGAGCTGTATTGTAGTGAGAGAGATGGATGTGCACTTTCAATGTTAGTGCAAAGGCATGAAAAAATGAAAAGACCCATTGCTTATTTTTCAGCTGTTTTAGACCCAGTAGCAAAGGCATTGCCTGGATGTCTGAAAGCAGTAGCTGCTACTTGTGTTGAGTCTGGAACAGAGTGAAGGCATTGTGATGGGATATCCACTGAGAGTATATGTTCCACACTCTGTTGAAATTCTTCTGACTAGAACCAAAACCCAATTCATGACACATAGTCGGCTGACTAGGTACGAAAAGGTGATTTTGAGTGCAGACAATGTAACCATTGATAGATGCACAAGTGTGAATCCTTCAACTTCACTGCCAGATGAAGAAAATGTAGGAGTCAAGGATGAAGTTGATCATAAGTGTCTGGATGTGCTTGAATTTTGCACAAAGCCTCGCCCAGATATTAAAGATGAGCCCTTGAAAGAATCAGATTATGTGATGTTTGTGGATGGGTCATGTCTGAGAACGAGTGAAGGAGGTTTAAGTGCTGCGTACGCTGTGTGTACAGTAGCAGCTATAATGGAAACATCTTGTTTGAGAGGGATACGTTCAGCCCAAGTGGCTGAGCTGATTGCTCTGATTCAGGCATGCAAACTGGGAAAGAACGTCCGAATTACGATGATCACAGTTAGCCAGTATGGCTTCGGAGTGGTCCACGATTTTGGACAGATCTGGTCCCAGAGAGGTTTCTTGACGTCTGCAGGAACTCCTATTAGTAACGGTGAGTTTGTGAAGAAATTGCTTGAGGCGATACAGCTGCCTAAACAGATTGCAGTGGTGAAGTGCGCTGCACACAAAAATGGAACTGACTATATTACAGTGGGAAATCAATATGCAGATGAAATAGCCCAATATTGTGCCAGAAATATGGTCTCACTGAATAGGAGAAGAGAAAAAGAGAATGTTTCATGTCCCTTGCTGTTTACTAACCTGGTCGAAACCTGGGATGAAGTAAGGCAATTGCAGGAAGAAGCAAATGCAGAGGAGAAAGATGGTTGGATAAAAGCAGGTTGCAGACAAAGAGAGGAAGATGACGTTTGGGTTTATAGAGATGAAAGACCAGTTATGCCTGATAGCATGATTTCTAATATGGCACGGATGTACCATGGACAAGCTCACATTGGTAGGGATGCCATGATCAGACTTTTCAGACAGACTTGGTATAACCCAAAATTTAGAGCTATAGCTGAAAGTCTCTGTCAAAGATGTCTTACATGCCAACAGATAAATCCAGGAAGAAAAACAGTAGTGAGTCTAGGAACAATAGGACGTGAAGGAGGTCCTTTTACCAGAATGCAATTAGATTTTATTGAAATGCCTCCGAGCAATAGATTGAAATATGTTCTTGTGGTCATTTGTTTGTTTTCTCGTTGGGTGGAAGCCTATCCGACAAGAAGGAATGATGGAGTTACTGTGGCTAAGCTCCTACTGAGAGAATTCATTCCGAGATATGGTTTTCCGGTAACGATCAAAACAGATAGAGGAACACATTTCCAAAATGAACTAATCCAATTGATATGTGAAGCACTTGATATTCAACAGAAATTGCACTGTGCCTACAGACCAGAGGCTTCTGGAGTGGTAGAACAAGTAAATGGAACAATAAAGAATAGATTAGGGAAAATGTGTCAAGCCACAGGACTCAAATGGCCCGATGCCCTGCCATTGGTGCTGATGACTATCAGAAGCATACCTGACAGAAAAACAGGTCTAAGTCCTCATGAAATAATCATGGGACGAGCAATGAGACAAGCACATGTACCTGTCAACAAACTGCTGACTATAACTGATGATCTCGTATTGGACTATTGCAAAGGATTGGCTGATGTGGTACATTCTGTGTTTCATCAGGTTGGAACGGATGCGACCACTCTTGAAAGAAAACCAGCTCATGATTTGAGTCCAGGAGACTGGGTCCGCATAAAAGTCCACAGAAGAAGAAACTGTTTGGTTCCTAGCTGGGATAAGCCACGTCAAGTGATCCTGGTGACAACGACTGCTGTAAAATGTGCAGGTGTGAAAAATTGGGTTCATGCCAGTCATACCATCAGAGTTCCAGATCCTGAAGCTCGACCTGTAAGTCGACATTTGGAGATATCGGATACCAGCTCAGCATCCGAAGCAGAAGCTGAAACAAGCAGAGTTCCAGATCCTGAAGCTCGACCTGAAAGTCGACATCTGGAAGAACCAGGTACAAGTTTGACAGCTGAAGAAGAACCTGAAACAATCATAGTTCCAGATCTTGAAGCTCGACCTGTAAGTCGACATCTGGAAATATCGGATACCAGTTCAGCATCTGAAACAGACCAACCTGAATCTGATGAAAGACAAAAGAGAAAAACAAGAACTAACATTATAAAAGAAGAAACTGAACCAAGAGACAGTGATAGCGAACAACCAAGTACAAGTTATGGAAGAATTCCTCCAGAGATAATTGAGCTAACTGAGGGAGACTTAGATTCAGATAGAGAGATAGGGGAAGAAGCGGAAGAAACCCGAGGAGTAGTAGGGACAGACCAACAAATAGAAGAAACACAGGGAAATTTAAATTCAGATAGAAAGATTAATATAAGTGCGGAAGACAATCGAGGAGGGCTAGAATCAAATGTCCCAATAGAAGAAACACAAGAAGGTTCAGATTCAGATAACGAAACAGAGATCATAAGGTTCAAGGTTAGAGGAAGTGAAGTAAGGTCTGAGACAGAATCAGAAGAAAGTGAAGAAGAAAGAAAGCAAAGACTAGGACCAAGAAAGAGAACTTGGAGAGCTGAACGAGAGGAAGAGGAAAGCGAACTAAAAAGGCCAAGAAAAGGAGACAATTGGCCCCACGAAGTTAAAAGACTGAGATATAAGATAATAAATTTGAACAGAGATGATGCGGAACAAGTAAATGAAATAACCAGTCAAAAGGGACAAGGAAAACAAAAGTGGAAAACAATTACAGAAAACAAAAAGAGTGAAGAGACCTAATTTGAAATATAAGTCACCTGAGTGGCTATACATCGCATTGACCAACATTAAAGAAGAGGATAACAGTCACGAAAGCCCAGACGAAAGCTGTAAACCAATGGGTGAAAGTGAATTGCACCAAAACTGAAAAGACAAAGCAAGAAACCCGGACTGGACACAAAAAACTGAACAAGACAAGAAAGAGTTCTGAAAAGAGCTGAAGAAAGCACCGAAACGAGACAAAGTAAAGGGTAGAGTGGCTGAAAAGTCATTCTGAGGTGTGGTGACACATTTTCTGTATATATATATATATATATATATATATATATATATCTCTAGATAATAGAACAACATGGTAGACACTGAGAATAGAAGATCTAGATGTGAGTTTTTACGTAGGTGGTGTAGAATGTGTTTCTTTTGTGCAGGTTTGCTAATGTTTATTTGGCTTATTTTAGCAATAATAATTCCACTTAGGTTATTTGTAGAAGAAACATCCGTACTAGGGAATAACACGAAAAAGGACAAAGAAGCTATCACACAAAACACTGCAGCATTAGTAGATAGTACTGATTTACATAAGGATAGGTCCATAACTGACTTTTCCAAAAATGTCTTCACAAAACTGTTGTATGAATATGTGGAGACAATGGATGTGAGGGATTGTTATGTCTGTATGCAGTTACCTGCGTCTGTCACAGAAGGTGTGACCTATCATCACCTTCCTTTGACGTATGGGATAACTTGTAGCGTTTTAGCTAGTTTATTTTATAAAACAGGTAGATTAGAATATTATTACACTGACATAGACACTGTTTTTGCGAAAGTTCCCGTAATCCCTGAACTAAATAAGGTGAAAAATGCAAAAATGTTTGGAGAATTTTTCTTAGAAAATAAGGAGTTAACGTTAGAATATATAGTTAGACACAATCTTACCTGTGAATTAAAGAAAGAGGAAAAGATTTTATTGGATATGGTAGAAAACAGAAGAGTTAAGTTTCAGAGAAAGGTAGTAGAAGAAAAGACAAAAACACCACTTTGAAGAGAAAAATCCTGACAAAGGAGAAACAAATGCAGCTATGGTTCTGGATTGGCCCCAACAGGGAAAATTGTGTATTAGTAGAAATAAGACTATGGGGCCGATTCCGATCTCGGTCGGAGGCGCACCTAACATCATTCGGCCGGGAAAAAAGCCAGGCGAATGCCTGTTTCCCGACCGATCCGCACATTATTCCGAACGAGCAAGTACGATGCGCACAACTGCATAGATTCCGACCCAGTCGTACTCACCCAATCCAGGTCCTGTTCTCCGACCGAGGCGGATCGGGAAACGCAAAATCGAGTCGCACGGAAGCCAAAATGCAGCCCCGTCCGGCCGGACAAGTACGATGCGCTTTCCGTACGCGCCGAACCCGTCGCTACGCACGGCACGTCAAAGCATCCGGGAGAGCGCACATAAGCTCCGATTCGCGCCACAACACGATCCATGGCTACGAGACGAACACGCCAGCGACAAGGATGAGGCGAAGCAAAGAGAAATACGAACGAGACGAACCAACTATGAATCCCATCGTGCCGATCCTACCAATATTCTACATCTACTACCGGAACAGGCACGGACGCGTACGGCGCAAAAGGTAAGTCAGACACCAACAACAAAAACAAACTACACGTACCCGACATATCACACACGCACAGAGGAATGCAGTACTTACACCAGCAACAGCAGCACCATAGGGGCGGGATGGCCATCAGCAATGCCACATATACACATAGGGGCCTGGATGCCCACCACCACTACCACCCCTACTCAGGGGGTGCCAAATGCCTACCACTACTACCACCTCTACCCAGGGTGTGCCAGATGCCTACCACTACTACCACCCCTACCCAGGGGGTGCCAGATGCCTACCACTACTACCACCCTTACCCAGGGGCTGCCAGATGCCTACCACTACTACCACCCTTACGCAGGGGTGCCAGATGCCTACCACTACTACCACCTCTACCCATGGGGGCTGGATGCCTGTCACTACTACCACCTCTACCCATGGGGGCTGGATGCCCACCACCACTACCACCCCTACTCAGGGGGTGCCAGATGCCTACCACTACTACCACCTCTACCCATGGGGGCTGGATGCCTGTCACTACTACCAGCCCTACCCATGGGGGCTGGATGCCTACCACCACTACCACCCCTACCCAGGGGTGCCAGATGCCTACCACTACTACCACCTCTACCCATGGGGGATGGATGCCTGTCACTACTACCACCTCTACCCAGGGGATGCCAGATGCCTACCACTACTACCACCTCTACCCAGGGTGTGCCAGATGCCTACCACTACTACCACCCTTACCCAGGGGGTGCCAGATGCCTACCACTACTACCACCTCTACCCATGGGGTGCTGGATGCCTGTCACAACTACAACCCCTACCCATGGGGGGCTGGATGCCTACCACCACTACCACCCCTACCCAGGGGGTGCCAGATGCCTACCACTACTACCACCTCTACCCATGGGGGGCTGGATGCCTGTCACTACTACCACCTCTACCCAGGGGGTGCCAGATGCCTACCACTATTACCACCTCTACCCATGGGGGGCTGGATGCCTGTCACTACTACCAGCCCTACCCATGGGGGGCTGGATGCCTACCACCACTACCACCCCAACCCAGGGGTGCCAGATGCCTACCACTACTACCACCTCTACCCATGGGGGGCTGGATGCCTGTCACTACTACCACCTCTACCCAGGGGTGCCCGATGCCTACCACTACTACCACCTCTACCCAGGGTGTGCCAGATGCCTACCACTACTACCACCCTTACCCAGGGGTGCCAGATGCCTACCACTACTACCACCTCTACCCATGGGGTGCTGGATGCCTGTCACAACTACCACCCCTACCCATGGGGGGCTGGATGCCTACCACTACTACCACCTCTACCCATGGGGTGCTGGATGCCTGTCACAACTACCACCCCTACCCATGGGGGGCTGGATGCCTACCACCACTACCACCCCTACCCAGGGGGTGCCAGATGCCTACCACTACTACCACCTCTACCCATGGGGGCTGGATGCCTGTCACTACTACCACCTCTACCCATGGGGGGCTGGATGCCTACCACCAACAACACCCCCACTCACAGGATGGCTAATACATGACACAACAAGCACACACCAACGTAAACAATGCAACATAAAGACATCCCCCCAACACCATGACAAGCGTGTGTAGACTGTGTCAAATGCCTACAACACTGAACATGACTTTGAACATACAATGTGACCCCCTATCACATGTGCCACACATAAATGTGTGTGGCCCCCACAATGCAAGCAGACCATGACCACTGTGGCAATGGGGTCCAACCCCCATCATCACAGTGACCAAAATGTAAGTGTGGGGCCCATAGCTGAAGCACATCTTGAACATTGTGGCAATGGGGTCCAAACCCCCATCATCACAGTGACCAAAAGGTAAGTGTGGGGCCCATAGCTGAAGCACATCTTGAACATTGTGGCAATGGGGTCCAAACCCCATCATCACAGTGACCAAAATGTAAGTGTTGACATTGAAAAAGCTGCAACTGCCAAACTGCATGGATGATTCCTGGTCACAGAACAACAAACACATCAGTGGCAAAGTAGTGCTTGTGTCCCATAGCAACATAGATTGGGGAGGCAAACACTGCAGTGCAAATAAGACATACCTTTGGCCATGTGCAGACAAACATCACCCATGGGGGCTGACACTGTCAACAGTCATAAATGACACAATGACAGAAGTGACCATGATAATGCAGACCCACATATTTGCACCAATGGGCACACAAATGCAGATACCTTGTGGAGACTGTAGATGTGAGGTGAACAGATACCATACCATGGCAGCAATGGGACACACAAACAATGATCATTGTGCTGACTGATGACCTAGGAGTCCCAGGGACAGCAGGGGAAACCCACCAAACAACATGCAGCCAATGGCACACTAAAGATATGCCAATGCAGTGGTGCAGATGCACAAACACAAACAGGCAGACCCACACTGCACATCAAACACAACAGGTGAGGGGGGTGCCAGTGTCCCCAGGCAACCACACAACACATGATGAGGCCTGAATACCAATTACACAGATGTGCATACAGTGCCACACAAAGGTAACTCATGGATCCAAATCCCCTATGTGGGCAATCAGGCATTGTTAGATGAGAGGGAGCACAAATCACACATGTCACACAAGCATGTAGGAACAGCAACTGACACAGCAAGACACAGACACCACAGCACTACCCCCAGGGTCCCCACAATGTGGTGACCCTGGGCTGCATTACAATCCCACTGTGATGACAAAGCTAGATGTCGTTCACACTGTGAACCACAGTCATGTGTCCTGAGCAACAAACTACCATCACACCTACACAAGCACAAATCAATCAGCACGGCCAGTAAGCCAAGGCCAACATGGAGGCAGGGGTCTAGCCGTGCAACAACTCTCATCTGCACACACTCAACACCACACACCTCGACCTCCAACAATGTGCAGCAGTGAAGCTCACATGCACTGGTGACATTGCACATGCACCCATGACAATCCCATGGGTGGTGGTGGGAACCAAGGTGCAGAAACACATCACACATGGCCACTCAACAAGACTCCTGAATGTCTGACACACTGCACACTACGCTGTACATGGACATGACGGCAATACCACACCAACCAATGGGATCCCAGCCACAGTCCCACACCAATGAAGAAGCCAAGGTCACCCACAAAGAACACACATAGACAACTACCAACATTGCAGCCCTGACCCTGAGGAGTGCCAGCAGTCACACACACAACGTGTCACAATCACTGAAAGCTAACACAAACTGGAAATCACATGACAGGTGTAAACAACAAGTGCCAAGGGAATCCTGACTGTGACCCATCTGCGTCTGCCCACAAACTCAGCCCTGACAGCAAACACACCTATGGGTGACACCCTGATGACCAGTAATGTGCCATGCACCCACATCACAGAGAACCCAGGGAGAAGACTTTGGGGGAACATAGGTCAACTCAGCAAGCATCACAAACAGGAACACCACTAGGGATCCCAGCATGCACAGCAAAATGGAAGTGAACACACAGACATGCTCATACAACACACACCTTGGGCGCAGGCGATGTCACAGGAGTACACACTGCCATGAGGGGACTCCACTCCTGTGTGAGGAAAGCTGTGCCATATGTTGCCTCAGTAGGGCTCCATCATGTCAGCAGAACACTTGGTCACACAGTCAACAATTTGCACCAAATGAAGGCTCCCGTCACATCAGCCTGGTCATGGGAGTGTCAACGAAATCATCAGCACAGATCCAACACACATGTATAGCAAGTTGCACTGACAACACAGATGAGTCCTTCCCCATTGATGCCCAAACCTGCATGTCCAGTGGAGATGGCCACACGGTCAGGGAAGTAGACTAATTGAACAATGGCAAGCACAACAGATGTGCAGGGGTGGAAGCCACAGATGTGACATTGCTAATGTAAGTAGGAAATCCCATTGCCAAATATTGAAAACATGACACCCTCAGATGCTGCTAAGGATGACATGGATACACCACAGGATAGGACACATTCCCCCTGGACCACATGGGTTCCTGAACAGTAACACTTCATTTTCATGAGACCAAATATCACCATCACTGCAGCAAGGGCATGGTTAGCATCATCAACATCATGTACATCAGAAGCAAAAGCACTAGAGAACAGAAAGTTGCTTTATTCAGCATATGTGGGTTCAAAAGTTGAAGTCCAGTAAAAAGAAACAAAGGCCAATGGCCAGTCCATCCTGAAAGTCAAAACAGGGTGACAGTGGCAGATGTCACCCTACGCATGCCTGCACTGATAAAAACCAGGGACAATCCCCTCGGAGGGGTATACGGGGGGGCAGGCCAGGCACCGCAGGGACAGGATCAGGGCTCACCAGAAGGAGGCAGGGAAGGGGTGGTGGGTGCTGTAGAGCCACTGACAACTGCAGTGGAGGTGTCTGACATGGTGTGTGCCGGCACAACTGGGGGGCATGACTCAGATGGTGTGGGTGCCGGCACGACTGCAGTGGACCGTGCAGATGGAGTGGACAGGTTCCCCACTGCAGTGCCCAAGTCAGACAGGGTGGTAGTGGACTCCACTGCAGTGCCTACCTCTGCAGTGCCTCCACTGCAGTGCCTACCTCCAGGGGAGGAGAATGGGGATCAGGTAAGGTGGGCAGGACAGAGGGGGAGGGCACAGACAAGCGCAGCGGGGGGGTGGGGCCGGAAGAGCAAGTGGCAGGGGAGAAGGCCTGATCTTTTTCGGGATGGTGTATCTGTGGGTGGAGGAACCTGGGGCAGGGTGTGGTGGGGGCACCTGTGGAGTGGGGGCCTGAGGGATGGAGGAAGGAGACTTGGTGCCTGAGCTGCAGGGCGGCGGCGGGGTCTTGCTCTTCCGGGTCCGGGGGACTTGCGGATGGGGGCGTCAGTCGGTCTGCGCCTGGGGGAGGGTGTCCGGGGGCGAGGGGCACTCCGCTCCGTGTGGGTGGGCTTCCTCTTCCCCCTGAATGCTGGATCAGCTGGATCGGAGGGAAAGAGGCTGAGGTCACTGAGGAAGAGCCGCTGTGTCTTTGGGGTTGCAGGTGAGGCAAGGGAGGGGGCTTTGGAGGGAGAGGCAACTGAGGACTGCGCAGTGCTCGTGGATGCGTGTGTGTGTACCTGG
The DNA here is from genome assembly GCA_963921515.1 of Calotriton arnoldi. Classification (NCBI taxonomy): domain Eukaryota; kingdom Metazoa; phylum Chordata; class Amphibia; order Caudata; family Salamandridae; genus Calotriton; species Calotriton arnoldi. The sequence goes on along the minus strand of CAWUFW010005547.1, from coordinate 640,261 downwards.
GCCCCATCCCCTGTGAGTGTGGTTTCAGTCCCCTGACTGTGCGTGCGTGTGCGTCTTGTTTGTGGTGTGTGTGTCTGTGTGCTGCTCGTGTCTGTGCTGGTGTGTGCCTGTGCCGGTGTGTGTGTGCTTGGGACAGGTAAGGTGCTGGGGAGTGTGGATGGGGCAGAGGCAGGAGGGGTGAGGGACTGTTGGAGGAGGGACACTGCTGCCGTCAGGGAGGAGTCCATGGACCTATTGCCCCTCTGTAGGGCAGACATGCCCGATGAGATGCCCTCCATGAACGACACCAGCTGAGTCAACAGAGTGGTGTGTGCATGGAGGACACTCAGCATCGCTGTCTGCCCTACATGGAGCTGGCGAAGGAGGTACACAGACTCCTCACTCAGGGCAGCAGGGGACACAGGGGCAGGGGTGCGGTGCCTGGCCCGAAGGAGACACGCTCCCGAACATGGGAGCCTCCACGGACCTCGGGAATGGGAGCCGATGGGAGGGCGGTGGTGGTGGTGGTGGCGGGGACAGCAACACTAGCTGGGGTGTGGTGGCTGCTGACACCCGCATCCACAAGGAGTCATCCTCCGAGCTGCTGTGGTCCTCAGCTGAGGTGGATGGTGCTGAGGACTCCTCGGTGTGGCTCCCCTCGCCCTCCGTGCCACTGGGTCCCTCCGACCACTCCTCGGCTGCTGACCCAGTCTGGCTCTGCGGCTCCTCCTGGTCCGTGGAGCTGTCCCCTCCTGTGGCCGTGGATGTATCTGCAATCAATAGGGAAACAGACAGACATCAGTCACCTGCACCGAACGCACACACCACAGTAAGTACAGCACATTACAGAGCAAGCCCTGGCATCCATAGTTGAACATTGCCAAAAGTGCCCAAACAGAATAGGAGTAGCCAATTGTCAGTCTGATGGTCAACCATGGCACTCACATCCCTCCTGGCCTTGCACCCATCTGTCTGGTGTCTGTTGGATGGCAATACCCCAGTGTGGACACATGCACCACCTACACAGTAGTTGGACAGTGCAGAAAACACGGTGAAGCATGTGAACATGCACACATCACAACTCTTGCCACTGAGTCAGTACAGGTGTCCGGATGAAAGGGATGCCCAGAGTCAAATATGAAATGCATGTGATGCATACCAGCGACAGACACCATGATGCACCAATGTCCTGCTGCCATTGCCACAATGGTGTGCATGTAGCACATGTCACTCCCCTGCAGGATCACTCATAGGAAGTTACATGCCATGGCACAGGCATGCCTGCTAAGTCATACATCACTTTTCTCCAGTCACATGGGCAGGGCAGCCAGACAACAACAGTCTGCACTGTGTCACAATAGTAGGTCATGGGGAATGCAAGTCCTGGAGCTGAACAAGTGCACATGTACATCCCCACACACCACATCATCTGAACCCTTATCTGTCCAGGTCATACCGATTGGACATATGGGAGACCTGTAACACAACCCTCTGAACCTGAGCACCTCACAATCTGCTGTGAATGGGAAACAGCTGCCTGAACTTCACATTCGCATACCCCAGTCTGCACGGTCAGGTGATCAAACACCTATGTGTCACACAAGTATCGTCTCCTATGGTCACATCTCCGGTGGCATGCTGAGCCCCAACCGAGAAACACCCCAGCAGTCCTGACAACGAAGCCACACCACACTGACACAGAGGCAGACACCTGAGGGGACATATCACTGAGCACAACGTGTCAGCTGATACACGGGAGTGGGAGTACAGAGTGTATTGTATGGCCTGGAGTAGGCATGACTGTCCTGCCCCACATGAATGAGGGATGAGCCCTGGACAGTAGGCAGCTGGCTAAGTATGTGTGACACACGTAATATACACACTCCTGGGGCCCAAACATTGTTCCCACCCGCAGCATGGGTGTGTGCCAGATACCCCAGGCACATGTGGTGGATCAGCTCAGCAATTGGACCACATATCAAAGTAACACACAGATTACATGTCAGAACACAGGCATTGTGTAAGCAATGGACCCACCCATGATGCCCACCACAGAGTTAGGGGAACAGATGCTGTCCCCCACCTTGAGTCAAGCAAACTGCAAGGACACAGTACCCAAGTGACACAATTCCCTGACTGCAAGGGCCACACCTGGGTATCAGATGAGGAGTGGGCAGTGCACAATCGAGGGACATGGGTCCTGGACCACATGACTGATGTACTGTGGAAGTTTAACCAGGCCAGAGGAGGGCACATAGCATGGCAGACAAAGTTCACAATGCAGTCATGGACTCACCCCTCCTTGCTGCTCTCTGGCCTTCAGCTGCCCATCCAGATCAGGGAAGACCACCGCCAGGATCCTGAGCATGTGGGGGGTCAGGGTCCGGTGTCCGCCCCTCCTGCGAGGAGGCGACAGCTTCAGCTGGACCCGTGCGATCCTCCGGGTCCAGCCCGAAGGTCCTGCCACCTCTTCTGGCAGTTGCGGATCCGGCGCTTGTAGTCCCCCACGGATCTCACTGCCCGGACGATGGTCAGCCATATCTGCTGCTTCTGGTGGGCATCAACCTGTGAGGATGACAAAGTGAGAATGCCATTACTACACATGCAACATATCCGTGCATTACACAGTTGGATATACATGTCTCAATCACAGGGGCACATGATGTACACAGGCAGTGCAATGATGGCTATGGACAGTATGCCAGCAGTTACTACATGGTATCATTGCCTGGGAAGTAAAACCTTGTTTAAATGCACTGTCACTGCACTATACCTGTTCAGTGCATGTAACTACACACTATAGGGGGTGACAACTACTCAGTGAGCCTGCTAGCCAGTGGGCGTGCAGACTGTCAGCCTTGCTAGTCAGACAACATGCACATTTAGTAAGGCAGTGGACAGCACACTCACCTGCTCCCCTGCTTTGCCATACAGCTTGCTGTACTGTGGAAGGAGGCTGTCCAGCAGGGCCTGGTTCTCCTCAGTGCTGAAGGCTGGGGCTCTCTCCACAGTACGTGCCATTGCAGGGTCCAGAGGGTGCAGATACAGCAGCAGTGGTGGTGGCAGATGTCGTCCTGGAGCATGTAGTGCAGGCAAGTGAGCTCTCAGGGGAACAGCCAGCATTATATGTGTGCTGCAGAGGCAGATACTGTCCCATGTGTCCAAAGTGATAGGTCCAAGTCGTTTGCATCTTCTGAATCTGGCCAATCCATGGAATTGCACCACTTACACACGCCCACAGCATCCTTCAAAAGTTCAACTTCATGACACCCATGAATTTGCAACATTGTTGTGGGTGACCAACTGAATTTCCAGCATCAGACTCGTTCAAGATTTGAAAACGCGTCCGTTGCCAGGCCAGGCCATAGCCAATGGGTGCGCACCGATCGGTCCATTGCTGTTCAACGCGTACCCGGGATACAACGCGTACCCGCACACATTGAATGCAATGGGCCGGCCGGGCACACCGATCGGTCCATTGCTGTTCAACGCGTATTGCGGATACAACGCGTACCCGCTCACATTGTTGTTGAGAGAAAAAAAAGAAAATAATAATAATAAATAAATATCATCTTTGGTCTACATGTACTTACTTCCATTGTGCATCTATGTACCTTCCATGTACTTGGAACTGTGTGTCTCTGTAACTTTTCTCCTGAAAAAGCATATCCAATGCACTACCCTATTTCTCATCCTGTGCCTCTATCCATATCTTTAATCTGCATATACTTACCTCCTTTATGTATCTATATACTTTCAATGTATTTATGGATCTATATATTTATCACTTTCTTCTAATTTAGCATTTCCAAGGCACTACCCTAGTTCTCAGCCTATACTTATCTCAATATATCTTCTAGCCCAACCTTCTGACTCATCTCAAACTTCTTTCTACTACTCTTTCCAATGCACTACCCTATCTCTCATCCTATACATCTATCAATATATCCTCTACATCCACACTCATTTATCCCAAACCCCATACCACTACTATGACCACCAAAATAACCCTTTCTAGACTCTCGCCTACTCTACCCTCCTTGCATCATCGGACACCTCTTTTACTATACCGATGCCCTAAAACAAACCTTTCTAAACTCTTCCCTGACTCCTCCCCTCAAACCCCCTTCTCCCCCTCCTACTGCTAAGACCTATAAAAAAAAAATCCTTCACTCTTTTATCCCTCCACTATCCTTTTCAATCAGAATTAACAGTCTAACATATTCAATTTTCAACTATACTAATTCACCACTAATCCTTTATGGGTTCCAGAGTAGCGTGCTACTCGCCAATAAAGCGTCTCAACACCCCATCAGGGTTACAAGCGCTATATAAATGCAAACCTTTTTCCCTTTCTACCCTCCCCAACCCTTCTCAATCCAAATAACTGACTAACATATCCACCACTAAAATTACTTTCATGTTTCACCATAATAATTCAACACTAATACTTCTGGGTTCCAGAGTAGCGTGCTACTTGCGCTTCAAAACCCCATCAGGGGTAGCAAGCGCTATATAAATACAAACCTCTTTCCCTCTTCTATCCCGCCACCTACCCTTCTCTACCCAAATAACTGAATAACATGTCCACTAATCAAAGTTACTTCATTTTTTACTAGACTAATGTTCAACACTAATCCTTAATGGGTTCCGGAGTGGCGTGCTACTCGCCAGAAAAGCGCTTCAACACTCATCAGGGGTAACAAGTGCTATATGAATGCAAACCTTTCTTCCCTTTTATCCCTCCGCTATCCTTCTCACTCCAAATAACTGACTAATATCCACCACTGAAACTACTTTCATATTTTCACCATATTAATTCACCACTAATCCTTGATGGGCTTCCAGAGTAGCATGCTTCAACACCCCATCAGGGGTAACCAGCGCTATATAAATACAAACCTTTTTTTCCTCCTCTATCCTTCTGCTATCATTCCAAATCCAAATAACTGCCTAACCTATCCATCACTTAAAATGTACTTGCATGTTTCACTATACTAATTCAACACTAATCCTCTATGGGTCCCGGAGTAACGTGCTACTCGCCGAAAAAGCGCTTCGACGCCTCGTCAGGGGTAGTAAGCGCTATATAAATGCAATTACAATACAATACAATACATTGAATGCAATGGGCCGGCCGGGCACACCGATCGGTCCATTGCTGTTCAACGCGTACCCGGGATACAACGCGTACCCGCACATATTGAATGCAATGGGCCGGCCGGGCACACCGATCGGTCCATTGCTGTTCAACGCGTACCTGGGATACAACGCGTACCCGCACACATTGAATGCAATGGGCCGGCCGGGCACACCGATCGGTCCATTGCTGTTCAACGCGTATTGCGGATACAACGCGTACCCGCTCACATTGAATGCAATGGGCCGGCCGGGCACACCGATCGGTCCATTGCTGTTCAACGCGTACCCGGGATACAACGCGTACCCGCACACATTGAATGCAATGGGCCAGCCGGGCACACCGATCGGTCCATTGCTGTTCAACGCGTACCCGGGATACAACGCGTACCCGCACACATTGAATGCAATGGGCCGGCCGGGCACACCGATCGGTCCATTGCTGTTCAACGCATACCCGGGATACAACGCGTACCCGCACACATTGAATGCAATGGGCCGGCTGGGCACACCGATCGGTCCATTGCTGTTCAACGCGTATTGCGGATACAACGCGTACCCGCTCACATTGAATGCAATGGGCTGGCCTGTTATCCTGGGGTTAGTTTTGCTACAAGTCCCATGTGTGTCCCTGTGCTTCACACAGCATGACCCAGGGTGTGGTTCTTTGTGGGATATTTGATTAGAGTGTGAGGCAATGCATTCTCCCAGGTGAGTTGTGTGGAGTTTGTATTAGGGGTGTGTGTGAGAAACGCTGCTGGTAACTATGGTCAGGGCTGTCAGTCCTCCTTCCCACCCAGCCAGATATCCCACCATGGAACGTGCTTCCATTGCAGGGAGTGCAAGTTGTCTTTCAGGATGTCAGTCAGTGGTGTCCTGCTGTTGGTTGATGCCCAGTTCCCAGCAGGGCCTTGTGCTCCCCACAGCAGTACCCAGTGTCAGCCATCTTGTCAGTTCTTTTCCACTCCCTGTGATGTGCGCATGGTTCAGGGTGGTGTTGATGGGACAGTTGTGGGGGTGACCAATATCTGTGACTACCACTCCCATCATGCTATTGCCTCCACCCCCTTCCCAGCATGCCCATGCTTCCTTCCTTTGACTCTGCTTCCCTGTGGGGTTGTGTGCCTGTGCTGACAAGATGGCTGACAGTGTTATCCTGGGGTTAGTTTTGCTGCAAGTCACATGTGTGTCCCTGTGCTTCACACTGCATGACCCAGGGTTGTGGTTCTTTGTGGGATATTTGATTAGAGTGTGAGGCAATGCATTCTCCCAGGTGAGTTGTGTGGAGTTTGTGTTAGGGGTGTGTGTGAGTGGAGCTGCTGGTAACTATGGTCAGTGCTGTCAGTCCTCCTTCCCACCCAGCCAGATTTTCCACCATAGAACGTGCTTCCGTTGCAGGGAGTGCAAGTTGTCTTTCAGGATGTCAGTCAGTGGTGTCCTGCTGTTGGTTGGTGCACAGTTGCCAGCAGGACCTTGTGCTCCCCACAGCAGTAGCCAGTGTCAGCCATCTTGTCAGTTGTTTTCCCCTCCCTGTGATGTGAGCATGGTTCATGGTGGTGTTGATGTGCGCATTGTGAGGGTGGGCAATATCTGTGACTACGACTCCCATGATGCTATTGGCTACACTGACTTGCCCAGCATACACAGGATTCCTTCCTTTCAGTGGGCTTCACTGTGAGGTGGTGTTGTAGTGGTGGCTACATGTCTGGATGTGTTTGTTAGTTATATTTGTGCCACTGCCTAGCTGTAGTTGTAGTTGTGTTTGTACATGTGATGACACAGTTACATATCACTATGAGATGGCATGTGTTGTGTTTATCTGACTGACATACACATTTTGGGATGATTCTGATTTGGTTGGTGTGTATTTGCTAAGGGTGCATGGTTTGACTCTCCCTTGACAGTGATGTGTGTGTATTGTCGCACAATATTGTGTACATTTGTTGTGTACTCACCAGGCTCTGGGATGTTTTCTAGTCCATATACGCTCACTGGTGGTAGGATGGCCCGCACCTTCTCCTCCCAGGGCCTGAGGTATACTGGTTTGGCAGGAGGGCCACTGCCGGTGTGTTGGCTCAAGAGGTAGTCCTTCTTCAACAGCTCCCTGACCCTCCTGCGCACGTCATACCACCTGTTCTGGATGTCTCCCTTTGTGCGCAAACATGGTGATTGTGCGTTCACCCTGTCGACAATCCTCTCCCACATCTTGGTTTTCTGCGACATGGGTGTCTGTTGGACCAGTGTACCAAACAGCTGTGGCTCTACCCTGAGGATCTCATCTATCTAGGAACTTATGATTCTTCTTTGGGGGCATGGTGATGGGTGGTGATGGTGAGTGATGTGTGTGTTGGTGTGCAGGTGAGGGTGTGTGAGTGTGTGTTTAGCTGGGTGTATGTGAGGGTGCTATTTGTTGAGGTGCTGATGGTGTGTGGCTTGTGTGATGGATGAGCTGTGGGTGGGTGTGTGGTTGCTGTCTGTTGAGTGCTGGCAGGTAATTTGAATTTGCAAAGGATCATGGTAGGGATTTGTGTCCTTTATATGGGTGGAGTTGTGGGTGTGTCTTTGTTCCCTGTTCCCCCCAGTATTTATTGCCTTTGTAATTGCTTGTTTGGCCTTTTTTTGTGTGTTTTTCCCTTTGTACTTTTTGTGCATGTAGGAGACGTTCTTGTGACCGAGTCGGACCCTGCAGTTGTCTCGTACGAGCTTCTCCGAATCGTTCACGCTGTGTTTGTGCTGTTTTCTATGCTGCGTACGCGTCGGTCGCGGTGTATTGGGTTGCTTCTGCTCGCAGTTTTGTATGCGTGTCGGTCGTATGGCTTGGGCTCCGTGCGACTCGGTCGTGTTTTCCACGCGTTGCATCGTACTTGGCGGGTCGGAGTTCGCGGGTACGTTTCGTTCGGGATTCTTCCTGGTGCGTGTCGGTCGGTTCGATTCGCGTGGTTTTCCGGTTGGATAGCTGTTTTCCACGCGGCTCGGTCGTTCGGCTTGTGTTCCGTACGAGTCGGTCGGATTTTGCGCGCTTCTCATCGTACTTTGCGGGTCGGGCTGCACCGGTACGTGTCGGTCGGAATGAATTCCGGCTCCGAGTCGGTCGGTACGTTTTCCGGCCCGAATCGGAATCGGCCCCTATGTATGATAACTATTTCGTGGGTTCCAGTGAATGCCGAGATACATATAAAATTTTAGGAGGATGGGGATTTAAAGGAGGAAAAGATCCAGTATTTCCAGGGATCTATTATATTTGCGGAAATAGAGCTTATTATAGGTTGCCGGACCATTGGTACGGAACGTGTTATTTAGGCCTGGTCTTTCCAAAGATTTTTCATGTGGAGAGAGGAACGAAAGGAATACACGAGCTAGGTAAAACATTAACACGTAGGAGAAGGGAAAGCTTCTCAGAAATAGTAGGTGACATTTTTGGAGCATTGATACCAGCAGTGGGTATATCTTTGAATGCATTTAAGATTCGGAAATTGTCCACAGTAGTAGATCGTTTATCAACGAATACTGCTGGAGGGTTCTTGATGGTAAATACCGAAATGGTTGCCATGAGAGCTATGGTAATGCAAAATCGACTTGCCCTTGACATTCTTTTGGCAAAAGAGGGTGGAGTCTGTGGAATGCTGAAAGTTCAACATTGTTGCACTTACATTCCAGATAAAAGTGAGAACATACAGAAGTATATAAAGAATATTACTGATTTGCACAAAGAAATTGCTCCACTGGAGGTTCAAGGTGTTTGGGAGAGACTTGGTAAGAGTTTTTCCTCAATGCAAAAATGGTTCACAGAGATAGGTGGTTCTCATATTGGGAAAATACTAATATCAGTAACAGTGATAATATTAGTAATGTTGTCAGCAAAGTTAGCATATGTGTGTATTAAAAGGAGAAAAAAGACAAAATAGAATAAAAAGAGAAAATGAGAAAAATAAAGAAAGAGAACGGGAAATGGGAGAAATAGAATTGGAAGAATTGAAAGAGAACATATACAAAAGGTCTAAAAGACAAGATGAGAAAAACACCGTTGTATGAACTAACAAAAGCAAGTGGACAAGAAACATTTATCTGATAAGTTGTAGAATAGGTTTTTGTGGTGATATTAAAAATCACCAAAGGGGGGAATTGATGGAGCAGGGTAAATAAAATAAATTTTTACCCCCCCTTGGAAAATTACTGAGCTTTAATAAATTAACGATACTAATTGTTTGATGAAATAATCAACAAATGCACCTTTAGTAGACACTACACAAGGGTAACTCGCAATTTGTGCAAAATCTAATTTATTCACAATTGTGAAGTTGATTAACACTAATATTGTGATTTGCGTACTAATTAGAGTAAAATCGCATGATTTATGCCATGTAGTAGATTTGTATTTGTGGCAAAAGAATGCGGATGGTAAGTAAAATGGCTTTAAATGTCGCTTCTGCTAGGTAACACCTAACACGGGTCTTTAGAATGGCGGATGGTAAACAGAAGGGCTTATTTTCTTTGTTTTAATTTTGGTTGTGTTTGTTCTTATGATAGTTTGTTCGGGCCTGTTAGGCCATGCTGCGAAAATGGCTGCCGAGACAGATGAGGTCACGTGAAAAGTCAAAGATGGCCTCTAAGCGGAAGAAATAAAGGAGCTGAACCACGTGGGTATGGCCTGTGCACGGAGTGAGAGATGTCAAGGTCGCATAAGGAGGATGCCAAGAAAGACTCAGCACGTATTCGTGGGAATGAAGAGAAGAAAGTACTGAGCGACAATGGACTAACTAAATTGTGACCATCGGGATTGCAACAAAATGAATGGACAAATTGGACTGCTTTTACCCAAAGGTCATGAGAATCATTGTACTCTTAACTATCCCCGAAACCAGTTTGAACAAGGAAGGCGATGAGGTGATTATCACCACCCCTCAAATGGACCAATTAGCGTGATTCCTGCCCCTCAGGATTGCAACTTTTTGTGTAGTAAGCTAGAAGTAGGGTATAAGAGGGACTGCTCTTATGTGGGAGGTGCTGCTTCTATAGGCTGTTTCTTTGGGTTGCCTTTTTGCTGCTGCTGTGGCCGCTAATATTGATGCTACTGCTGCCGTTGGTATTTCTTGCCATACCATTTTTTCCTATTTTCCATTTTTCCACCACAATATTACTAAAGGACTTTGTCATTTTTGGACTTCGAACTTGACTGGGGAAGGAACGAGACCGTTACGGGAAATCTGTACGGGAGGTCCGGTCGAGGAGGCCATTAGTGGGACAGTCAGTCAGTTTGGGAGTCTATTCTGTGATCTACGGTTTATCTTCTTTTTGGTGAACCATTCTTATCTGCATCTAAATGGGTAATGCATAAGTTTCAATTCTTTATTAGAACTTTTCATATAAATGTTATTAATGTATTAAAGTGATTAATAAACTAAGAATCTCACCCGTGCAAGTGAAACTTTAGATAAAATCTCATTCTAATTAACAATGAGTCTGTGGTTCTTTAGTTCATTAATAAGTTTAAAGTTTAACAGGTTTTTAAAGTGATTGAGCTGGTCTTAATCACCATCAGCTTATTCTACTAGTTGGTCCATAGACCAAAGAGCGGAATACCTTGATGTTTGGAACCGACAGGATCAAAGGCTAATGTATATGATGTCTGAGGCATTATTCTGTCAGATTTAACAAGGTATCCCGTTCTTCCAGCAACACATTTCTCCTTGGTGTGTAATCCAGTGAATGAATGAATATGATATGCGGTGTTATGGGCCCCACCGTCATATAGTTTAATGGAGGTGAATGATTTACCTGGATTCGTGTCCTGAGGAGAAATTTATATTAGCCGCGCTGGATCATTATCAATGAGCCAATGCCAGCAGGGCTTCCATATTGTTTTTGCTGACTGTACCAACATTTCTTACCAGTGCTGTTATGCTTTTGGTTGAACAGCATCAGCACTCATTGGATGGCTTTCTAAACTTTTAAAGGGACAGCACAGCAGTTGTCAGCAGTAATGCTATGCTTATATACTTCTAATTGGACAATACCCGCCAGTGCTTTAAATGGAAATATAGAAGTGCAGGTACCTGTTTGCTACCGAGAAGGGCTGGTACTCTTCCATTTAAAATATTGCACAAGTGTTGAGAAGTAGTACTCTCCCTTTCAATTTAAAGAAGGGCCGTTGAACCTATAGGCCCCTGCAAGACTCAAGGCAAGTCACAAAACACAAATATCAAACCCGATGGGAGGCTGACCTCCAAAGGTAGATTTCAAGCAAGGACTGGCACTGGTTTGGTGTGACATCCAGTGCTTGAAATGGAAAAATAGAAGTGCAGATACCCTGTACCAGAGTACCTGCTTGTTTCTCCAGTTAAAGTATTACGTCACTTTTGAGAATTGCAGGTACTCGACCTCTCAAAACAAAAATGTGCCGGTACTCAGTACCGGACAGTACTGGCCCATTTAAAGCACTGGTGACCAGTGGCGGCCGCTATTTACTGGAAGTGACGGGGCAAGCGGTGTGGGGGGGGTTGTAAATGAAAAAAATAACAAAAAAACCACTTACCTTCAGGCCGGCCACCCGGCCGGCCGCCGCCGCTCAGTTCGCTCGCCTCCACCTATCGCTCCTCGGAAGCAGGAAAGCAGGAACCAGGAAGCCCCCAGGCTCCTGACTCCCCTAGCCAATCACAACACTGCATTGCAGCATTGCGATTGGTGTGAGCGCCATGGTTCGGCGCTCAGACGGGGAATGGCTGCCTGGGCATGTTCTCCACCCTGGCTGTAATGCAGCCTGGGTGCAGAACATGCAAAGTGCGCATGATTGTTATGGTCAGCCCGAGAGGGCCGGCCAAATAATTATGCGCACTTTAGAGTGGAGCAACCACTCCTCCTCCTGGCCCCTGCTCTGGCAGTCCAGCCCTGCCCCGCACCAGGAAACCCAAAACTAAAATGATAATAAAGCTGGTTATTATCATTTTAGTTTTCTTTCAGCTACTGCTCACAGAGCAGTGGGACAACGCTCCTCCGCCATAGCGGAGGAGTCGCCACTACTGGTGACATCCCTAAAACTCTACGTAGCATACCTCAAAGAGAATCACCTTATAGAGCCATGTCTCAATGGTACCGCACACGAACACACTGACACAAAACGTTCCCAACGGCCACTACACTGTGTTGGAGATGTGGGCGGGTGGATGGGACATTTGTACACATATGGTGGTCCTGTATGATAATACACCCCTTGTGGAAAGAGATACTGGGCCACATTAAGGGCACACTAGGCTACCTGATCCCTCATTGCACTCCTTGGCGCCCTGCCCTCCACCCTGAAAAGCATGGCAGGCTCCGATAAGATACTTATAAGACATATGACGGGAGCGGCCAAACAACTTATAGCTGTTAACTGGAAAAAGAAAGACGCTCCACACCCATCCCACCGGTCCACACGATGTGGCAGGTCCTGGCCATGGAACAGATCACGCATAATGTAACGTATACAGAGCATAAATGCACATACGTTTGCCAACCCCTGTATATGTCTAAACTGGAATACCAATACTATACTCCACAGTGCCTTCGAGCAATAGGACTTTTTGACTAGCTCGCAGGAACAGGGTTCAAAGGTGAAGAACACATCGGATGCTCTACATATTCCACACATTATACCTGCCCTCAGGAGCCTAGACCCTTTCTAGAGCACTCCATGCACGGAGCCTCCTGACCACCACAGAGACTCTCCCCCAGTGACCCGGCCCACCCTGATACTGATGTGTAACTCCTCTCCAAACTTACACACAAGCCCATGGCGAATACCCTCGGACCTCCCGCCCAAGCACCAGCACTTACTTCGGACCCACCCTATACCCTTCTAACCCCACATCTTGCTCTCTGGTCCATGTTGGGACTATTTCTCTCTTCACTCACTGTGCCATGTCACCTGAGGCAAGATACATTAATGAATCTGTTAAAGAATGCATCGAGCTCTCACGTGCCCTTACAATGTCTTTGTAGCCTCGTTTTGAAAAATAATAAAAGAAAATTATATATTTATTAAAAAGAAGTGCCGTTACTCAGTACCTTTACAGTACCTGCGCACTTAAGGCATTCTTATACTATGTTTGCGCGCCGCGCCTGCACTTTATTTACATCAGGCTGTTCTAGATGCCTTTTATCAGTACCAGCACTTCTGTGGTTTTAATAGGACAGCCTCTTACAGTAGGGCCTTTCTGCTTTTATTGGGACCGCATCAGCACGGATGAAATATAATTATCAGAACCGAGCCGGCACTTCTCCGAAGATCTCTTTATTATTCAGTGCCTACACTTCTCAGAGGGGATCTCTACGATAACGGGACATTAATTATAGGGGTAAATAGGCAGTCCTCGCAGTAGGGCTAGCAGTCTCTCAGGGATACTGGTACTTGTTCGGACTCTGCTTTCATGAGGGCTGGGGCGAACAAAACATAGAATGGTGCAGGTTAAAAGTACAATGTTGTTGCTCGTTGTTAACTATGCTCACAGGCAGTGTTCTCCCTGCAGGATTTGTCCGTTTCCGGAATGTGGTGAGGGGCCTCCTGCCCCTTGGAATGCGCAGTCGCACAGCATCTGACAACACTACCGGTCTCCATGGAAACAGGAGCCAAATATGTATATGAACTCCAGATGAGGGTCTTTAGGCGGGACAACTGCGGCCCTAGTCGAGCCAAGAGCAGATGTGTTTGTAGCACCGAGACACCCCGGAGGGGGAAGCCCCCGAGCAGGCGAGATCTGGAAGCCCGGGGTTGAGAGCCGTGATGTCATCTTACCAGAATAGAGCGGCGTGGGGGAAGGGCTGACGGAAGAGGGGCCCACTGCAGCACGAGGCTCTGACGATAGAGAGCAGAGAGTGCACAGGACTCGGGAACACGATATAGCGGATATGAAAGGAAGCAGGGCCAGCTCCCTTTTAAACGTGACTGCGTGCATTATTGCGGACTGAAAATGTACTTCATTGGCAAGATTTCACACTCAGAACTTTTTGTTTAATGAACATTCAGCAACACTGTATGCGCAGCATTGTCTGGCCCCGTTAGGGTGGGTGTTACAGGACAAGCAGGGGCTACTGTCATTCAATCATGTGGTTTGGGGTTGTTTTTCTCTGATTTCCTGGAGTCCATCCTACTGTGGCACAGCAAACTGGACGAACCACTACCCTTTCCATCACTTGACTCCCAGTGGTAGCGATGGTGAGCAGTCACAGGCTTCACAGGGATGAAGTGTGGAGGTGCTCTTGCTCAGAGCTCAACTATCACCCAACAGCGCGGTAACTGATTGTCCAACCAAGTGCTATACTTTATACAAGTACATCATTACACACCAAAACTAGATACTACACAAATATTAGTGAAAATGCTCACTTTAGTGAACTTGGTATCCTGAGCCTCGATCTGCTCTCCCCACAGGTTCCATTCTTCCTCTATTATAGGCGGCTCTCCCCACTGGGTAAGAATATTTCTATTATCATGAATCAAGGTTCAGGTGCAGATTACCCCATTCTAGTATGTAAAATGCACTCAGTTTATCACAGTTCTCATTCATCTTTGGTACCTCTCCACTGTGCTAGTCTCTGAGGTGCAGGGCTGATGCCTGCTGCCGACCCGCGACAGCCCGCAGTTGCTCTCCAGCTTCTGGGAGAGAGTGTGCTTCCCAATCACACACAGCCTCCTTCAGCTCTGGTGAGGTCATGGTGCAAGGTGGCAGGAAGAGTCGATATTAGGGGTCCTCCGGACAGGAATATCAGGTGGACCTAGAGTGTCGGTTACTCCATGAGGAGGGTAGTCTGGTCACTGTCACCCTCCTGCCCACTTCTAGGTGCTGGTCGAGGTGTGAAGGAGCATGTGATCAGTGCCTATCTCTAGGTAACAGGGGCATGGGATGGATCTCTGTCGCACTTCTTGGTCACAGAGGCTGGGGATGAGCTGCTGCCAGGCTTTTTGGTCACAGTGGCACGAACAGTTCCCAACTGGAACCTCGACTTTCCGAGTCTTCTGCCGGCGAACATCTGGGGCACGCAGATCGCCCTCTTTCCTCTGGCAGATCCCATTAGCAGCAGGATTTCGCTGCTTCCGGCTCTTCGTGGACAGGCACACCTCATGAACATTTATTTGGCAGGCTCCTTCCCTCTCTCAGCAGGAAGGATGGCTTCTAGGAACTTCAGGTCAGTGAACTGGTTATTCGAGGTTGCCAAGATTTTAGGGACTGTCAGCTCACTCTTGGGAAGTTGGCTGTGAGGTAGACACCAGCTCTTGATGCACAGCAATCGTCTGAGAAGCACTCCCTTGGCCACAGAGAACCTGGAACTGGAACAAGTGGCTCTCCTCTTTATAAAGTAACGGCAGACAGGAGATGTGTATCCACTGTCTGCACTTTCAAAACTGGTTAATTTGTTCTCCTTTCAGATGTCCTTTCCAGGATGCTTTCCAGACACAACCTTTGTGTAGAGGCATAATCCACACAGCAGGGTAGTATCAAGCCTGCAGCACCCACAACAGAGGGAAAAGGAGATATGAGCTTTCTGCATCTGGCTGCCATCAGCCACAAGGAAAGACAAGCATTTGCAATGCAATAGGTCTCGCATTCACGCAAGTTTGAGCTATTGCCATTGTAAATGACAATGCCTTTTATTTATGTTTTGGGTTTTAAAACATAAATAAAAGGCATTGTCATTTGCAATACTAATAGCTTAAACTCTCGCAAATGCGAGACCTATTGCATTGCAATAAAGGGCCTTCTCGACTGCTTGTTAGATTGTAAATATCAAGAGGAAGAGATCGGCCTGCAACGTCTTCAAGGTAGTGATAAATAGTGCAGTGAAGAAGATGTGTAAGTGTTGTAAATTACACATACACAAAGTGTGAAGTGAGAGTTACATATGATCCGAGCTATAAACACTAACGAAGCGCTCCAACACCTTTCGCACTGTGATTTCACTGTCGCGGCTCAGGAGGAAAAGTGGGAGGGGGGCTATTTCCTGCCCTCTCCGTGATTTGAGTGTGCAGTGTGGCATTGCGTAATGTCATTGCTATCTTTGGCCTAATAAACACTCCAGCTGTAGTAGGGCCCTGGCTTCACCTCCTGGTGCAGGGCCGGCTGTGCTTTATGGCACGAATGGAGGGAGGGAGGGATGGTCTCAGCTGCAGCTCCGGCCTCGTACAGTGCCCCTGCTATTACTAGTGAGCGAGAGGCGCTGAGGTGGTGCTTTTGGTGGTGGTGGTGGCATTGGTGGTGGTGGTGGTATTGGTGGTGGTATTGGTGGTGGTGGTACTGGTGGTGGTGGTATTGGTGGTGGTACTGGTGGTGGTGGTAGTAGTGGTAGTGGTGGTGGTACTGGTACTGGTGGTGGTGGTGGTGGTGGTGGTAATGGTGGTATAGGTGGTGGTACTGGTGGTATTGATGGTAGTACTGGTGGTACTGGTACTGGTGGTACTGGTGGTGGTACTGACGGTGGTGGTGGTACTGGTGGTGGTACTGGTGGTGGTACTGGTGGTGGTGATACTGGTGGTGGTGGTACTGGTGGTGGTACTGGTGGTGGTGGTGGTGGTACTGATGGTGGTAGTGGTGGTGGTACTGGTACTGGTGGTACTGGTGGTCGTGGTGTTACTGGTTATGGTACTGTTGGTGGTGGTACTGGTGGTGATGGTACTGGTGGTGGTACTGGTGGTACTGGTGGTGGTACTGGTGGTGGTGGTGCTGGTACTGATGGTGGTGGTACTGGTGGTGGCAGTGGTGGTGGTGGCACTGGTGGTGGTGGTACTGGTGGTGGTACTGGTGATGGTAGTGGTACTGGTGGTGGTGGTGGTACTGGTGCTGGTACTGGTGCTGGTACTGGTGCTGGTGGTGGTGGTACTGGTACTGGTGGTGGTACTGGTAGTGGTGGTACTGGTGGTACTAGTGGTGGTGGTACTGGTGGTACTGGTGGTGGTACTGGTGGTGGTGGTGGTACCTGTGGTGATGGTGGTCCTGGTGGTACTGGTGGTGGTGGTGGTACTGGTGGTGGTGGTTCTGGTGGTGGTGGTGCTGGTGGTGGTGGTATTGGTGGTGGTAGTGGTGGTGGTAGTAGTGGTAGTGGTGGTGGTGGTACTGGTGGTATTGGTGGTGGTGGTATTGGTGGTGGTACTGGTGGTATTGGTGGTGGTATAGGTGTTGGTACTGGTGGTATTGGTGGTAGTACTGGTGGTACTGGTGGTACTGATACTGGTGGTACTGGTGGTGGTGGTGGTATTGGTACTGGTGTAGGCACTGGTACTGGCGGTGGTGGTACTGGTGGTGGTACTGGTGGTGGTGGTACTGGTGGTGGTACTGGTGATGGTACTGGTGGTGGTGGTGGTGGTACTGGTGGTGGTAGTGGTGGTGGTGGTGGTACTGGTACTGGTGGTACTGTTGGTGGTACTGGTGGTGGTGGTGTTACTGGTTGTGGTACTGTTGGTGCTGGTACTGGTGGTGGTACTGGTGGTGGTACTGGTGGCGGCGGTGGTGGTGGTGGCACTGGTGGTGGTACTGGTGGTGGTGGTACTGGTGGTGGTGGTGATACTGGTGGTGGTACTGGTGGTGGTACTGGTGCTGGTGGTGGTACTGGTGGTGGTGGTACTGGTACTGGTGGTGGTACTGGTAGTGGTGGTACTGGTGGTGGTACTGGTGGTACTAGTGGTGGTGGTGGTACTGGTGGTGGTGGTACCTGTGGTGGTGGTGGTACTGGTGGTGGTGGTGGTAGTGGTACTGGTGGTGGTGGTGGTACTGGTGGTGGTGGTGCTGGTGGTGGTACTGGTGGTGGTGGTGGTACTGGTACTGGTGGTGGTGGTGGTACTGGTGGTGGTGGTGGTACTAGTGGTGGTGGTGGTACTGGTGGTGGCGGTGGTACTGGTGGTACTGGTGGTGGTGGTGGTACTGGTGGTATACTGGTGGTGATACTGGTGGTGGTTGTAATGGTGGTGGTGGTACTGGTGGTGGTGGTACTGGGTGGTGGTGGTAATGGTGGTGGTGGTTGTACTGGTGGTGGTGGTATTGGTGGTGGTACTGGTGGTGGTACTGGTGGTGGTAGTACTGAAGGTGGTGGTACTGGTGGTGGTACTGGTGGTGTTACTGGTACTGGTGGTGGTTCTGGTACTGGTGGTGGTGGTACTGTGGTGGTACTGGTGGTGGTAGTGGTGGTGGTGGTACTGGTGGTGGTGGTACTGGTGGTGGTATTGGTTGTAGTACTGGTGGTGGTACTGGTGGTGGTACTGGTGGTACTAGTGTTACAGGTACTGGTGGTACTGGTGGTGGTGGTACTGGTGGTGGCGGTTCTGGTGGTACTGGTACTGGTGGTGGGACTGGTGGTGATAGTACTGGTGGTAGTGGTGGTGGTGGTAGTACTGGTGGTGGTACTGGTAGTGGTACTGGTGGTGGTACTGGTGGTGGTGGTGGTACTGGTGGTGGTAGTACTGGTGTTTGTGCTGGTACTGGTGGTACAGGTGATGGTGGTGCTGGTGGTGGTACTGGTGGTGGTGGTGGTACTGGTGGTGGTAGTACTGGTGGTGGTGGTACTGCTGGTGGTGCTGGTGGTAATGGTACTGGTGGTGGTACTGGTGGTGGTAGTGGTAGGTGTGGTACTGGTGGTACTGGTGGTGGTGGTACTGGTGGTGGTGGTACTGGTGGTGGTGGTGGTACTGGTTTTGGTGGTGGTACTGGAGGAGGTGGTGGTACTTGTGGTACTGGTGGTGGTACTGGTGGTGGTAGTACTGGTGGTGGTGGTACTGGTGGTGGTGGTACTGGTGGTGGTGCTGGTGGTGGTACTGGTGGTGGTGGAAATGGTACTGGTGGTGGTACTGGTGGTGGTGGTACTGGTGGTGGTGGTGGTACTGGTGGTGGTACTGGTGGTGGTAGTGGTGGTGCTGGTGGTACTGGTGGTGCTGGTACTGGTGGTGGAGGTACTGGTGGTAGTGGTGGTGGTACTGGTTTTGGTGGTGGTACTGGAGGAGGTGGTGGTACTGGTGGTACTGGTGGTGGTACTGGTGGTGCTGGTACTGATGGTGGTACTGGTGGTGGTAGTGGTGGTGGTAGTGGTGGTGGTACTGGTGGTGGTACAGGTGGTGGTACTGGTGGTATTGGTGGTGGTACTGGTGGTGGTACTGGTACTGGCTGTGGTGGTATTGGTGGTGGTACTGGTGGTGGTACTGGTGGTACTGGTGGTACTGGTGGTGGTACTGGTGGTGGTAGTACTGGTGGGGGTGGTACTGGTGGTGGTGGTACTGGT
Source organism: Calotriton arnoldi (assembly GCA_963921515.1). Taxonomy (NCBI): domain Eukaryota; kingdom Metazoa; phylum Chordata; class Amphibia; order Caudata; family Salamandridae; genus Calotriton; species Calotriton arnoldi. The sequence continues at coordinate 620,908 of CAWUFW010005547.1, read as the reverse complement.
AGTGGTGGTACTGCTGGTGGTAGTACTGTGGTGGTACTGCTGGTGGTAGTGGTGGGACTGGTGGTGGGACTGGTGGTAGTACTGGTGGTGATACTGGTGGTAGTACTGGTGGTGGTACTGGTGGTGGTGGTACTGGTGGTGGTGGTGGGACTGGTGGTGGGACTGGTGGTAGTACTGGTGGTGATACTGGTGGTAGTACTGGTGGTGGTACTGGTGGTGGTGGTACTGGTGGTGGTACTGGTGGTGGTACTGGTGGTGGTGGTACTGGTACTGGTGGTGGTGGTACTGGTGGTGGTGGTACTGGTACTGGTGGTGGTACTGGTACTGGTGGTGGTACTGGTGGTGGTAGTACTGGGTTGTGTTGGTGGTGGTGGTACTAGTGGTAGTGGTACTGGTGGTAGTACTGGGTGGTGGTGGTACTGGTAGTAGTACTGGGTGGTGGTGGTACTGGTAGTGGTGGTGGTGGTGGTACTGGTAGTGGTGGTGGTACTGGTAGTGGGGGTGGTGATAGTGGTGTTACTTTTAGTGATCGTAGTGGTGGTGGTGGTGGTACTGGTAGTGGTGGTGGTGGTACTGGTAGTGGTGGTGGTAGTACTGGTAGTGTTGGTGGTGATACTGGTAGTGGTGGTGGTACTGGTGGTGGTGGTACTGGTACTGGTTGTACTGGTTCTGGTGGTGGTATTGGTGGTATTGGTGGTGGTACTGGTACTGGTGGTATTGGTGGTTCTGGTGGTATTGGTGGTGCTACTGGTGGTATTGGTGGTGGTACTGGTACTGGTGGTACTGGTACTGGTGGCGGTACTGGTGGTATTGGTGGTGGTACTGGTACTGGTGGTACTGGTGGTGGTGGTTGTACTGGTGGTGGTGGTACTGGTGGTGGTGGTACTGGTGGTGGTGGTGGTGGTACTGGTGGTGGTGGTACTGGTGGTGGTATTGGTTGTAATACTGGTGGTGGTACTGGTGGTGGTACTGGTGGTACTAGTGTTACAGGTACTGGTGGTACTGGTGGTGGTGGTACTGGTGGTGGCGGTTCTGGTGGTACTGGTACTGGTGGTGGGACTGGTGGGACTGGTGGTGGTAGTACTGGTGGTAGTGGTGGTGGTGGTAGTACTGGTGGTGGTACTGGTAGTGGTACTGGTGGTGGTACTGGTGGTGGTGGTGGTACTGGTGGTGGTAGTACTGGTGTTTGTGCTGGTACTGGTGGTACAGGTGATGGTGGTGGTACTGGTGGTGGTGGTGGTGGTGGTACTGGTGGTGGTAGTACTGGTGGTGGTGGTACTGCTGGTGGTGCTGGTGGTAATGGTACTGGTGGTGGTACTGGTGATGGTAGTGGTAGGTGTGGTACTGGTGGTACTGGTGGTGGTGGTACTGGTGGTAGTGGTACTGGTGGTGGTGGTGGTACTGGTTTTGGTGGTGGTACTGGAGGAGGTGGTGGTACTTGTGGTACTGGTGGTGGTACTGGTGGTGGTAGTACTGGTGGTGGTAGTACTGGTGGTGGTGGTACTGGTGGTGGTGGTGGTACTGGTGGTGGTGCTGGTGGTGGTACTGGTGGTACTGGTGGTGGTGGTGGTAATGGTACTGGTGGTGGTGGTACTGGTGGTGGTGGTGGTACTGGTGGTGGTACTGGTGGTGGTAGTGGTGGTGCTGGTGGTACTGGTGGTGCTGGTACTGGTGGTGGAGGTACTGGTGGTAGTGGTGGTGGTACTGGTTTTGGTGGTGGTACTGGAGGAGGTGGTGGTACTGGTGGTACTGGTGGTGGTGGTACTGGTGGTGGTGGTACTGATGGTGGTACTGGTGGTGGTAGTGGTACTGGTGGTACTGGTGGTGGTAGTGGTGGTGGTACTGGTGGTGGTACTGGTGGTGGTACGGGTGGTGGTACGGGGGGGTTTGGTGGTGGTACTGGTGGTGGTACTGGTACTGGCTGTGGTGGTATTGGTGGTGGTACTGGTGGTGGTACTGGTGGTGGTACTGGTGGTGGCAGTACTGGTGGGGGTGGTACTGGTGGTGGTGGTACTGGTAGTGGTGGTACTGCTGGTGGTAGTACTGTGGTGGTACTGCTGGTGGTAGTGGTGGGACTGGTGGTGGGACTGGTGGTAGTACTGGTGGTGATACTGGTGGTAGTACTGGTGGTGGTACTGGTGGTGGTGGTACTGGTGGTGGTACTGGTGGTGGTACTGGTGGTGGTGGTACTGGTACTGGTGGTGGTGGTACTGGTGGTGGTGGTACTGGTACTGGTGGTGGTGGTACTGGTGGTGGTGGTGGGACTGGTGGTGGGACTGGTGGTAGTACTGGTGGTGATACTGGTGGTAGTACTGGTGGTGGTACTGGTGGTGGTGGTACTGGTGGTGGTACTGGTGGTGGTGGTACTGGTACTGGTGGTGGTGGTACTGGTGGTGGTGGTACTGGTACTGGTGGTGGTACTGGTACTGGTGGTGGTACTGGTGGTGGTAGTACTGGGTTGTGTTGGTGGTGGTGGTACTAGTGGTAGTTGTACTGGTGGTAGTACTGGGTGGTGGTGGTACTGGTAGTAGTACTGGGTGGTGGTGGTACTGGTAGTGGTGGTGGTGGTGGTACTGGTAGTGGTGGTGGTGGTGGTGGTACTGGTAGTGGGGGTGGTGGTAGTGGTGTTACTTTTAGTGATCGTAGTGGTGGTGGTACTGGTAGTGGTGGTGGTGGTGGTACTGGTAGTGGTGGTGGTAGTACTGGTAGTGTTGGTGGTGATACTGGTAGTGGTGGTGGTACTGGTGATGGTGGTACTGGTACTGGTGGTACTGGTTCTGGTGGTGGTATTGGTGGTATTGGTGGTGGTACTGGTACTGGTGGTATTGGTGGTTCTGGTGGTATTGGTGGTGCTACTGGTGGTATTGGTGGTGGTACTGGTACTGGTGGTACTGGTACTGGTGGCGGTACTGGTACTGGTGGTATTGGTGGTGGTACTGGTACTGGTGGTACTGGTGGTGGTGGTTGTACTGGTGGTGGTGGTACTGGTGGTGGTACTGGTACTGGTGGTGGTGGTGGTGGTACTGGTGGTGGTGGTAGTGGGGGTGGTACTGGTAGTGGTGGTATTGGTGGTGGTCGTACTGGTGGTGGTGGTACTGGTGGGAGTGGTGGTACTGGTGGTGGTGGTACGTTTACTGGTGGTGGTAGTACTGGTGGTGGTGGTTCTGGTGGTGGTACTGGTCGTGGTGGGACTGGTGGTACTGATGGTGGTAGTGGTGGTGCTGATGGTGGTGGTATTGGTGGTGGTACTGGTGGTATTTGTGGTGGTACTGGTACTGGTGGTATTGGTGGTGGTACTGGTACTGGTGGTGGTGGTAGTGGTGGTGGTGGTGCTGGTGGTACTGTTGGTGGTACTGGTGGTGGTGGTGTTACTGGTTGTGGTACTGTTGGTGGTGGTACTGGTGGTGGTACTGGTGGTGGTACTGGTGGTGGTACTGGTGGTGGTGGTACTGGTGGCGGCGATGGTGGTGGTGGCACTGGTGGTGGTGGTGGTACTGGTGGTGGTGGTGGTGATACTGGTGGTGGTACTGGTGGTGGTACTGGTGCTGGTGGTGGTACTGGTGGTGGTGGTACTGGTACTGGTGGTGGTACTGGTAGTGGTGGTACTGGTGGTGGTACTGGTGGTACTAGTGGTGGTGGTGGTGGTACTGGTGGTGGTGGTACCTGTGGTGGTGGTGGTACTGGTGGTGGTGGTGGTAGTGGTACTGGTGGTGGTGGTGGTACTGGTGGTGGTGGTGCTGGTGGTGGTACTGGTGGTGGCACTGGTGGTGGTGGTGGTACTGGTGGTACTGGTACTGGTGGTGGTGGTGGTACTGGTGGTGGTGGTGGTACTAGTGGTGGTGGTGGTACTGGTGGTGGCGGTGGTACTGGTGGTGGTGGTGGTACTGGTGGTATACTGGTGGTGATACTGGTGGTGGTTGTAATGGTGGTGGTGGTACTGGTGGTGGTGGTACTGGGTGGTGGTGGTAATGGTGGTGGTGGTTGTATTGGTGGTGGTGGTATTGGTGGTGGTACTGGTGGTGGTACTGGTGGTGGTAGTACTGAAGGTGGTGGTACTGGTGGTGGTACTGGTACTGGTGGTGTTACTGGTACTGGTGGTGGTTCTGGTACTGGTGGTGGTGGTTCTGTGGTGGTACTGGTGGTGGTAGTGGTGGTGGTGGTACTGGTGGTGGTGGTACTGGTGGTGGTACTGGTGGTGGTATTGGTTGTAATACTGGTTGTGGTACTGGTGGTGGTACTGGTGGTGGCGGTTCTGGTGGTATTGGTACTGGTGGTGGGACTGGTGGTACTGGTGGTGGTAGTACTGGTGGTAGTGGTGGTGGTGGTAGTACTGGTGGTGGTACTGGTAGTGGTACTGGTGGTGGTACTGGTGGTGGTGGTGGTACTGGTGGTGGTAGTACTGGTGTTTGTGCTGGTACTGGTGGTACAGGTGATGGTGGTGCTGGTGGTGGTACTGGTGGTGGTGGTGGTGGTACTGGTGGTGGTAGTACTGGTGGTGGTGGTACTGCTGGTGGTGCTGGTGGTAATGGTACTGGTGGTGGTACTGGTGGTGGTAGTGGTAGGTGTGGTACTGGTGGTACTGGTGGTGGTGGTACTGGTGGTGGTGGTACTGGTGGTAGTGGTACTGGTGGTGGTGGTGGTACTGGTTTTGGTGGTGGCACTGGAGGAGGTGGTGGTACTTGTGGTACTGGTGGTGGTACTGGTGGTGGTAGTACTGGTGGTGGTGGTATTGGTGGTGGTGGTACTGGTGGTGGTGCTGGAGGTGGTACTGGTGGTACTGGTGGTGGTGGTAATGGTACTGGTGGTGGTGGTACTGGTGGTGGTGGTGGTACTGGTGGTGGTACTGGTGGTGGTAGTGGTGGTGCTGGTGGTACTGGTGGTGCTGGTACTGGAGGAACTGGTGGTAGTGGTGGTGGTACTGGTTTTGGTGGTGGTACTGGAGGAGGTGGTGGTACTGGTGGTACTGGTGGTGGTGGTACTGGTGGTGGTGGTACTGATGGTGGTACTGGTGGTGGTAGTGGTACTGGTGGTACTGGTGGTGGTAGTGGTGGTGGTACTGGTGGTGGTACTGGTGGTGGTACTGGTACTGGCTGTGGTGGTATTGGTGGTGGTACTGGTGGTGGTACTGGTGGTACTGGTGGTGGTACTGGTGGTGGTAGTACTGGTGGGGGTGGTACTGGTGGTGGTGGTACTGGTAGTGGTGGTACTGCTGGTGGTAGTACTGTGGTGGTACTGCTGGTGGTAGTGGTTGGACTGGTGGTGGGACTGGTGGTAGTACTGGTGGTGATACTGGTGGTAGTACTGGTGGTGGTACTGGTGGTGGTGGTACTGGTGGTGGTGGTGGGACTGGTGGTGGGACTGGTGGTAGTACTGGTGGTGATACTGGTGGTAGTACTGGTGGTGGTACTGGTGGTGGTGGTACTGGTACTGGTGGTGGTGGTACTGGTGGTGGTGGTGGTGGTACTGGTGGTGGTACTGGTACTGGTGGTGGTACTGGTGGTGGTAGTACTGGGTTGTGTTGGTGGTGGTGGTACTAGTGGTAGTGGTACTGGTGGTAGTACTGGGTGGTGGTGGTACTGGTAGTAGTACTGGGTGGTGGTGGTACTGGTAGTGGTGGTGGTGGTGGTACTGGTAGTGGTGGTGGTGGTGGTGGTGGTACTGGTAGTGGGGGTGGTGGTAGTGGTGTTACTTTTAGTGATCGTAGTGGTGGTGGTACTGGTAGTGGTGGTGGTGGTGGTACTGGTAGTGGTGGTGGTAGTACTGGTAGTGTTGGTGGTGATACTGGTAGTGGTGGTGGTACTGGTGGTGGTGGTACTGGTACTGGTGGTACTGGTTCTGGTGGTGGTATTGGTGGTATTGGTGGTGGTACTGGTGGTATTGGTGGTTCTGGTGGTATTGGTGGTGCTACTGGTGGTATTGGTGGTGGTACTGGTACTGGTGGTACTGGTGGCGGTACTGGTACTGGTGGTATTGGTGGTGGTACTGGTGGTACTGGTGGTGGTGGTTGTACTGGTGGTGGTGGTACTGGTGGTGGTGGTGGTACTGGTGGTGGTGGTAGTGGGGGTGGTACTGGTAGTGGTGGTATTGGTGGTGGTCGTACTGGTGGTGGTGGTACTGGTGGGAGTGGTGGTACTGGTGGTGGTGGTGGTGGTACGCTTACTGGTGGTGGTAGTACTGGTGGTGGTGGTACTGGTGGTTGTACTGGTGGTGGTGGTGGTACTGGTACTGGTGGTGGTACTGGTCGTGGTGGTACTGGTGGTACTGATGGTGGTAGTGGTGGTGCTGATGGTGGTGGTATTGGTGGTGGTACTGGTGGTATTTGTGGTGGTACTGGTACTGGTGGTATTGGTGGTGGTACTGGTACTGGTGGTGGTGGTAGTGGTGGTGGTGGTGCTGGTGGTACTGGTGGTGGTACTGGAGGTACTGGTGGTGGTGGTACGGGTGGTGGTGGTGGTACCGGTGGTGGTGGTGGTACTGGTGGAGGTGGTACTGGTGGTGGTACTGGTGGTACTAGTACTGGTGGTGGTACTGGTGGTGGTGGTACTGGTGGTGGTACTAGTACTGGTGGTACTGGTAGTGGTGGTGGTGGTACTGGTGGTGGTGGTGGTGCTGGTGGTGGTGGTACTGGTGGTGGTGGTACTGGTAGTGGTGGTGGTACTGATATTGGTGGTGGTGGTACTGGTGGTACTGGTGGTAGTCGTGGTACTGGTAGTGGTGGAGGTATTGGTGGTGGTGGTACTGGTAGTGGTGGAGGTATTGATGGTGGTGGTATTGGTGGTGGTGGTGGTGCTGTTAATAAAACAGGATTTTGAAAAGAACCCGTCAGGTGGCTATAGTACAGATGACATGTAACACAGATGTGCTGTTGTCAGCTTCAGCCCATTAGCACAGGATTATGTGCTACCTGGAATTCACATGACTTAATTTGCTAATCCTTTCTAATTCCATTTTACTTTAGGGGGAGGGGTTGAAAAAGACACGAGATAATGCTGGGATAAAGTGATTGAAAGCAGGCGCCCGTGTTACGGGGCGGCCGTGCTGCTTAAAAAAACACAAGCATTTGCAATGCAATAGGTCTCGCATTTACGCGAGTTTAAGCTATTGACATTGTAAATGACAATGCCTTTTATTTATGTTTTAAAAACAAAAACAAAAATAAAAGACATTATTATTTGCAATGTCAATAGCTGAAACTCACGTAAATGCGAGACCTATTGCATTGCAAATGCTTGTTAGATTAGTGAGCAGAAACGCTCCCTTTCGGCCCGCACGTCAAATTAATTAAATAAACAAGCGCGGCCGCTAAAGTGAAAGCGGACTGCGCTGCAAAAAAAATAAAAATTGTGCTTACCGACTTATGAAGGAGACCTTGTAACGCCACAAGTAAAAGATCCAGTCCTCATGGGAGGTAACAAATGGCGACAAGGAGGGAATAACAAGCCTCATTATCAATCGGAAGCCAGCATTTTCCAAGGACAATGACACCAGCCAATCAAAAATATGAGCAGAGAGAAGGCGAGGCTTCCAGAGCATCCTCGACTACTGCATGCCTCGCAGAGCGAGCAGCACATGCACGCTGCCGCTAGGCTCGACCTAAAAAAAGGCTGACCTTGCCTAAGGTCAAATCAATCAATCAGGGGTTTGTTAAAGCGCGACTACTCACCCGTAAGGGTGTCAAGGCGCTGGGGGGGGGTGCAGGTTCCATCCATCAAGGAGAGGGTCTGTCGAAGAGCCAGGTTTTGAGGTTTCTTGCGAAGATGGGGAGCGATGTTGTCTGTCTGAGGTGGAGCGGAAGAGCGTTCCATGCTTTGGCCGCGAGGAAGGAGAAGGAGCGGCCTCCGGATCTGGTCTTTCTGGTGCGGGGGACCACGGCGTAGGAGAGCTGGGCTGATCGTAGGGTCCTTTGGGGTGCGTGGAATTTGAGTCGGCTGTTCAGGTATGCTGGTCCGGTGCCGTGGAGGGCCTTGTGTGCGTGGGTGAGCATCTTGAAGGTGATTCTCGCCTCGACAGGGAGCCAGTGGAGTGTGCGCAGGTGCTGGGAGATGTGGCAGTGTTTTGGCAGGTTGAGGACCAGTCTTGCGGCGGCGTTCTGGATGTTCTGTAGCTTGCGGGTGAGGTTTTTGTTTATTCCGGCGTAGAGTGCGTTGCCGTAGTCGAGTCTGCTGGTAACCAGGGCGTGAGTGACGGTCTTTCGGTGTTCGAGGGGGATCCATTTGAAGGTCTTACGAAGGAGGCGGAGGGTGTGGAAGCAGGAAGACGAGACAGAGTTGATCTGGCGGTCCATTTTGAGCTCGGAGTCCAGGATGATTCCCAGGTTGCGTGCGTGGTCCGTGGGGGTTGGCGGGTTTCCGAGGGCGGGGGGCCACCAGGTGTCGCTCCAGGCATCGGGGTTTGGGCCCATGATGAGTACTTCTGTTTTGTTGGTGTTTAGTTGTAGGCAGCTGTTTTTCATCCATTTGGCGACGGCTTCCATGCCTTCTCGAAAGTTGCGTCTGGCGGTGTTGGGCTCGTTGGATAGGGAGAGGATGAGCTGGGTGTCGTCTGCGTATGACACGATGTTGAGTCCGTAGGTTCTGACGATGGGGGCGAGTGGAGCCATGTAGACGTTGAAGAGCGTCGGGCTGAGGGAGGAGCCCTGGGGGACTCCGCAGGTGGTAGGTGTGGGGTCCGAGAGGAAAAGGGGGAGTCTGACCCGATGCGTCCTGCCGGAGAGGAAGGAGCGGATCCAGTCGAGGGCCTTGTCCTTGATTCCTGCGTCGTAGAGTCTGCGTATTAGGGTGCGGTGGGAGACTGTGTCGAACGCTGCTGATAGGTCGAGGAGGATGAGGGCTACTGTTTTTCCTTTGTCCAGTAGGGTGCGGATGTCGTCTGTTGCGGCGAGGAGGGCGGTTTCCGTACTGTGGTTTTTTCTGAAGCCGGATTGGGAGGAGTCGAGGATGTTGTGTTCTTCAATGAATGTGGCGAGTTGGATGTTGATGGCTTTCTCGATGACTTTCGCTGGGAACGGGAGCAGGGAGATGGGTCTGTAGTTTTTGAGGTCGGTGGGGTCCGCTGAGGGTTTCTTTAGGAGTGGGTTGACCTCGGCGTGTTTCCAGTCGTCGGGGAACGAGGCGGTCGCCAGGGAGCGGTTGATGGTGTGGCGGAGCATGGGTGCGATGGTGTCGGCGGCTCTGTTGAAGATGTGGTGGGGGCAGGGGTCCGTGGGGGCCCCAGAGTGGATTGACTTCATTGTCTTCAGTGTGTCTTCGGTGGTGAGGGCTGTCCAGTCGTCAATCGCTGGTTTCCGGGTGTCGGGGGTGGTTGGTGAGGGTTCAGTGTGTTGGTTGTCTTCGTCGAAGTTGTCGTAGATGCTCTTGATTTTGTGGTAGAAAAAGGTGCTGAGTTTGTCGCAGAGGTCTTGTGAGGGAGGGATGTCGGTAGACTCGCTAGTGGGTTGGGCGAACTCCTTGATGATGCTGAAGAGTTCCTTGCTGTTGTGCGCGTGGGTGGAGATTCTGTCTTCAATCGCTTTTTTCCTCGTTTCTCTGATGAGTTGATGGTGGGCGTTGGTGGCGGCTCTGAAGTTGTCGTGGGCTTCTGTGGATTTGGTGTTCCTCCAGGCCTTTTCGAGGCGGCGGCATGTGCTTCTGGACTCTCGAAGTTCGGTGGTAAACCATCTGGCTTTCTTGGCGCGGGTATTGTTGTTTTTCTTGAGGGGGCTATGGTGTTGGTGCTGTCCGAGATCCATCTATGCAGGGTTCGGGCTGCGGTGTTGGGGTCGTCGTTTTCCGCGATGGTTGGGGTGGCGTTGTTGAGTGAGGAGGTGAGCTGGTCGTCGGTGATTTTGGTCCAGTTTCTTCGTGGAAGCAGGTGCTGGTGTCTGTGGATGGTGGGTGTTCTGAAGGTGAAGTGGACGCAACGATGGTCGGTCCATGGGAGTTCGGTGGTGTGGCTGAAGGTGATGGAGTTTCCTGTAGTGAAGAGGGGGTCGAGGGTGTGTCCTGCTGAGTGCGTGGGCTCGGTCACGATCTGGCGCAGTCCAATGTTGTGGAGGTTGTCCAGGAGGGATGTGGTGTTGGGGTCCAGTTGGTTGTCGAGGTGGAAGTTGAGGTCTCCCAGCAGGGTGTAGTTGGTGGATGCGATGGCCTGCGGGGAGATAATGTCCGTGATGGAGTTGGCGAAGGGTCCGCGGGGTCCAGGGGGTCGGTAGATGAGGGTTCCTCGGAGGGTGGCGGTGGGGCTGGCCAGTATCTTGAAGTGAAGGTGTTCCATCAGTTCTGTGGGCTCGTCAGGGAGTGTGCTCAGGCGGAGGCTGGATTTGTGGACGATGGCGATTCCTCCTCCTGGGCGGGTGAGGCGGTCCTTCCTGGAGATCTTGTATCCTTGGGGGATGGCGATGGCGATGTCCGGTCCCGAGGTGGTGTTGGTCCAGGTTTCGGTGAAGAACGCTACGTCCGGGGTGGTGCTGTCGAGGAGGTCCCAGATTTCTGTGGCGTGTTTGTGGAGGGATCGGACGTTGAGGAGGATGCATTGCAGGGTCTTCGGTTCGGTTGTGTTCTTGTGGGCGGGTTGTGCTGGATCCGTGTTCTTGGCGGTGCTGCAGGTGTGCCGGCAGCGGTGACAGCTGAAGGGTCCGTGGGAGTCGGCTGGTGATGCTAGCTTGCAGCTGTTGTTGCGGCCTGGGTTGAGTGCGTGGAGTGCTGCTGGGTCGTAGCGTTGGCGGGGCGGAGGTCCAGGGTTTCTGGCGCTGGTCGCGGTCGGGTCGCGGACGGGCGCAGACGGGCTTGCCTTTGATGCGCCTTCGGCGCGCCAGCGGCGCGCCCGCAGCCCGCGGCCGCCATTAAGTAAGGGTCGGGGAGGGCTGGACAGCTGGGGAGCGGGGAGGGGAGCTGGATTGGGCCGGTCGCGCTGGGGGGGAGGGGCCGCGGGGGCAGCAGCGGCGGGGAAAGGTAAAGGGAGGAAATAAGGGATAAAGAAAAAAGGGAAAATAGGCAGAAATAAGGCACAAAAGAGCAGAGATGCAGAAAGGAGAAAGATAAAAGAGGGTAGAAAAACGAGTGAAAACAAGTGAAAGGGCAGAGCGAGAGGAAGGGAAAATGAGCAGAAATAAGGCACAAAAGAGCAGAGATGCAGAAAAGTGCAGAAAGGTGAAAGATAAAAGAGGGTAGAAAAACGAGTGAAAACAAGTGAAAGGGCAGAGCGAGAGGAAGGGAAAATGAGCAGAAATAAGGCACAAAAGAAAAGAGATGCAGAAAAGTGCAGAAAGGTGAAAGATAAAAAGTAGAAAAACGAGTGAAAGAGCAGAGTTAGAGGAAGGAGACAGAGGTCCACTGGACCACCAGGGATGAGGCGCAGGGAAACCTGCGGGTGGAGGAGGGCCTCGATCACCAACACTCGAGAGTGCAGGGGCAGGCCTTACTTAATGGTGGAGCTGCGAGGGTGGGAGAGCAATTTCACTGACAATGAGTCAGTGGTCTTGCTCTGTCGTTTCACCTTGAACAACAGAGACTGCAGTCCCTCTTTCACCCCCACCATCTACCAAATGACAATGCTAGAGAGACCAATTAGAAGCTCCTCTCAACAAAAGGCATAATTGAACTTCCAAAGGAACATTGTATCCTCTCTCCCCACTACAGTGCCTAGGTCTCATCCCTCCAGGTTTAGCAATGTCAGCAATACTCTTCCACTTTCTGGGAAAATAACCTTATATCCATCTTGTGCACAAGACGGGCCAGAAAGCATCCAAAATGGATCCCAAGGCCTCCATTACCCGGGGTCACTCATACGCACAATACATGTGCCATGCAGGCCACATACATAAACAGCATACACTTGGGATGTTAGTGCTAGGATCTGGGCTAGCTCATAGAAGCAGAGCTTTACATGAACAGGCCAGTAGGCATCCATTCCAGTGACACAGACAAAAAGGGCTGGATACTATGGAGTTACAAAACATATGCTGCTATCACTGCTATATATAGTCCATGTCAGGAACAGTTGTCCACTGTCATTGTAATGTGGGCACACTTGGTGTGCCCCTCCGAGTCACAGGACCTCCCTCATGTCAGTGGACAGGCATTGGCATCTATACCCACCCTAGATTAGTGTGAGGCAAAGAGAGCCAAAATAAAAACAAATTCCAGATACTCACAGATGGGCACTCAGGGCAGAGAAGCACAACTATACACCATAGAGGGGACACTATTTGCGGTGAAATGTTTTAAAAAATGAGGCCCTCTGAGGGACAGCGAGGAGTTTCTAATATCTGATAATAGCAAATAGGTTTTAGTGTCCAGGGACAGAGTGCAGACACTAAGGGGCATATTTACAAGCCCCTATCACCAAAGTAACGTCACTTTTAGTGACGTTCCTGTGGCGATATGTGCTTCGCCTTATTTTCAAGGCAGCGTTAAGCCACTTAATGTGGCTTAATGCTGCTTTGTAAATAAAGCCCCCTTTCATGATGTACTTAGCGTGAAAGGGGTGGGCAATGGGTGTTACGGTAGGCGTTCCACCGCAACACCCATTGATTTTGACGCTGCCCCAAATTTACAAGGACAGTGTAAATATGTGGCAGCGCCAAAATTATGACCAGGGAAAACCTGGTATTAAACTGGCGCAACGAGCAGAAATTTTTAATTTCTCCTTGTTTTTTCTGTTTCCATGTGTGCTGCGTTGTGCAGTACACATAGAAACAGCGAAAGGCCTTTGCTTGTTTATGTGCAAGAAGGTGTCCCTTCCTTCACATAAACAATAATTTAAAAAATGACATTTTGCAACTTCTATGTGTGCTGCATTAAGCGCCACACAAAGAAGTTTCAAAACGCCAATTAAAGATTATGTGCAGGAAGATGGCCCTTCCTGCACATAAACAATCTTTCCCTCAATGCAGACACCCTTGCACTATGGTGCCAGGGTGCCTGCGTTGGCGCTAGGCTGCTAAATATAGCGCCAGCACAGGGGGAAAAACTGGGCTGCACCATATTGTTGTAAAATGGTGCAGCCCTGCATTTCAGAATTGGCAGAGCGTGGTGTTAAGCCAAGGAGGTTAACGACACGCTCCGCCAGCTCTCTAGTAAGTATGCCCCTCAGAGTGTAGACACTAGGACGTTTTCTAGAGAACATATTCCTGTGTCAGGGTACTGTGTGAAGGGACATTGAACAGGACCACGAGTGAAAGGAAAGCAAGCAGTTCCTGATGTCTACTAATAGTGAGCAGGTTCTCTGTTATATAAAGTTAGTTATTTGTGCACCACTTAATGCCATCCTAAGCTTGCTTCCAAGTGCTGAAGTTGGAGGAATGGGAGCAGTGCTTAATTTATTGGAGAAAAAAAGGAAAAAATTGCATCTGGCCAGTAGGTCAGGTAGGCTGAGAAGGAACCAAAAAGGGAGATTGATTTGGAAGGACTGCGGGACAGTACAGGAACCAACCTCTGATAGAGTTGGAAATCATGGAAAACAGTTCAAAACATAGGGGCCGATTCCGATTCGGGCCGGAAATCTCTCCGACCGAGCCGGACTCTGAGAGATTTCCGACCGAATCGGACCCTAGCAGTCCGACCGAACGAGTACGATGCGCACGTATGCCATCGGACTCGAGTCGGTCGGACTCCCATTGAAGTCAATGGGAGCCTGTCGTACAACGCGTACGCGGGCTCCCATTGACTCAATGGGCACGACGCGAACAAGGGCGCCCCCTACAGCGTGTTCGCGTCGATGCGGGTCGCACCGTACAGGCACGTGTAGGGGGGACCCATGGCTCCCCCCTGTATGCGACTCGCGTGCCTATGCTTCCAGGGGGGTCCGACACGGACCCCCAAAGTGCGGCTCCAACAGCTCCTTGGAGCCGGACTGCGCGAGTCGGTCGGAGCGGTCGCGATGCGCATCGTACTTACCCGGCCGGGGAACGTCTCCATTGCGCGGTGCGAGTCGTCCCCGTGCGAGTCGGTCGGGTCCTGCGAACAAGTCGGTCGGAGATTTCGCGAGCACACGCATCGTACTCGCTCGCCCGGACGCACGTACGATTCGGTCGGGAAATAGGGCTCCAAATCGGATCCGGTAAAGCCGAATCCGATTCGGAGCCCTACCGGCCGAGATCGGAATCGGCCCCATAGTGCCTGAGTGTACCCTAGAGAGGTAAGAGACTGCCTTCCTCCCCACCATGCCTACAGTTAGCCAGTCAGCGCTGTTAATCATCATCTCCCTTACAGAGATTCATGTACCCGGGTGCCGAAGCTGATAATTTCTATAGGTGCTATGGTTTCTAAGAGGCTAGAGACTCCATTCGGCACTATAGAATCCTTTACGTTGGCTATGGGTGACATGTACTATGGAGTGAGACGGCATTAAAATATTTGGTGTCCTTTAGGGTGGTTATGGGTGGGTGAGACAATACCACGGAATGCAACATTAATGGTATCACAACTAAGGGGCCGATTACGATGTCGTTTGGAAACTCTTCTGACCGAATCGGTTTTGGAATCATTTCCGACCGAATCGTGTTCTGCGAGTCCGACCGACCGATTACGATGCTTCCCAATGAGAACACAGGCTCCATTTGAAAAAAGGGGTGGTTGGGGAAAACCTTGCACCGTGTGGCGGGCACCCCATGGTTCCTGCCACACTGTGCATGGTGTAACAGGGGGTCCCTTGGGTACCCCCATGGGCCCCAACCGAAGACCTCAGGGTAAAGGGGGGCCTGCTATGGGCCCCCAAAGTCAGATTCCAACAGCCATTTCGTGTCGGGCAGACCGAATCGAATCGGCTGTCCGAATTGGTCATCGTAATCGCTCACTCAGAAACCGTGTCCATAGAGCTGTACGAATCGGCTCCGAAAGACTCAGGCTGTCCGAATGCCTTTCGGAACCGATTCGGACAGCCCGAGCGGTGTCCGTGCATGGTAATCGGTCAGTTGGAAATGTGTACGATTCGGTCGGAAAAATAGGTTCCAAATTGGATTCTGAGAATCTGAATCCCATTCGGAGCCTTTCCGAATGACATCATAATGAGCCCCTAAGACAGTAACATCAAATGAGACCCCATTGAAGTCTCTGATGTAGTTTAGGATTATTATGGGTGAAAATAAGCTTTGGAGTGAGACTCTAACTGTACCATTCCATTGCTGTCCATCCTATTTGTTATGGTAGTTCTGGTTGAATCTAACCTTTGCAGCTTTGTTTCATTGAAGTTGTTGGCATCCTTCCTGGTGATTACTACTGAACCTATACCTTGGAGTGTAACTCCATAAAAGTCTATGGTACTCCTCATGGTGGCTATTGGTAAGCCTGAGCCCTTCAGTGAGATCCCACTAAAATCTGTGACCTCCTTTATGATGATCATAGGTGAGATCATCGAAGGAGTGAGACTCCATGTAAGTCACTGATTGATGTATGGTGGTTATGGTAGAGCCAGAGCCATTGTGAGAGGGTCCCTTAAAATCTATGGTGGTTGGCAATTCTGAAAAAGGTATTAACTAATTCTTGTGAGAATGTTGATAAACAATCATGAGAATCCCTATTGAAGGCAAAAGATGGCAATCCTGGAGATTCAACTAGATTTATCAGCACATTCTGTGCACCTACTCTGAAAACGATTTTAGGAAATACTGAGCTGTACTCAATGCAGAGCAGACCCTAATGCACATGATTAGAAACTACCCACATAAATATTATTTAAGAGGTCAACGTCTACAGAATATATTGAGAAACTATGTGACTCTGGGGAAATGAAGAGATAGTAAAATCTGGATCCAATAGAAAATACAGGTCTTCTGCACATGTGAATTATGTAACATCTGCTATTATGGCCAATCTAGGATATCAAGGTGCACAACCCATGACTCTAAGGTTCATCAATTATTGAAATCAACATATATCAAATTTCAAATTATAATTTAGTATATTTATTTCTCTTCTTAGTACACAAAAACTTGAGTTGCCCTTAATGATGTCTTATATGAAAACAATCCTACTTCAACATTTATGATGCGTCTCATGTAATGTTCATGTTACAATATTCACGTTGCATTACATAACAATATGATATTCATATTCATTGCATAAGACACATCATAAATGTTGATGTTGGATTGTTTTCCTATAAGCCATCATTAAGGGCAACTCAAGTGTTTGTGTACTAAGAAAGAGAAATACATTACCTAAATTATAATTTGAAATTTGGCATATGTTGATTACATTAATTGATGAACCTTAGGGTCATGGGTTGTGCACCTTGGGGTGTGGACAAGTCTTGTACACACCGTTCTGGAGTTTGTTATCCTGACAGGAGCAGGTCAGGTCACAAGGTAGCACACAACTAGATTACTTTGTTTACATTCAGGTGAATCTGATTACATAGAGTACGAAGGTGTGCAGGCTAGTACCCATTTATAGCAATCTAGGATACCCACATTTCTGATTCCACAGAGTCGATGAAACATTTAGGTACATATTTCATAAATAGCAATTCAAGTTATCTAGTACATGTACTGAAAAGTTCCTTTATATTCAAGGAACGAAAACTAAACAAGGACATTCAAAAACGGATGTTTTCGATTATGAACCACACAAATTACCCTGTATCCTACTGCTAGATATTTTAAGAAGTTCCATATGAGCAAGCCCAATTATTTGACTTTATGTGTGTGCTAGTGCTTCGGAGACAGAAACAAAGAAGAAAACAAGAAAAACTATTAAGGAATATGGAATAAAAGTTAATTAGAGCCAGACCATGAATGGCAAATATGGGTAAAATTCAGCTCAATCCAACTGAACAATTAAATATTTGATTGAAAAGAAGAATGGTATAGTAGACGTTTGTATATATATATATCAACACAATATGATCCACTCTTAAAGAAGATTTTAGTGATTATAATCATATTGTGAACACTGAGTTCAATGAGCAATTGTGTGCTTTATAACTGAAAAGGATTAATTATGTGCTTCAGGTGGGAGTATATAAAGGTCATGTGATGTTAACGGGAAACATCCTGAAGAACGACTCCGGAACAACGAATTCCGGAGTCACGCAGGCCGAACAACGACTTGCACGAACAACGACTTAGCCTGAACCACCCATGTGCGTGGTTCAGGCTAAGACGGTCTAGTGTTCGTGCAGGGCGGAGTTCAGAGGAGCGTCGGACAGGAACAGGTAAGAGGTTTTGGGGTTAGTTTTAAGGGGTGGGGGGTTTGGGTTAGTTTTAAAGGGGGTGGGGGGATTCGGGTTTGGTTTTTAGGGGCTTGGAGGGATCGTGTAAGATTTTAGGGGGTGGGAGGGGATCGAGTTAGTTTTTAGGGAGTTGGGGAGAATCGAGTTAGTTTTAAGGAGGTGGGGGGTTCGTGTTAGTTTATAGGGGCTTGGAGGCTTCGTGTAAGTTTTAAGGGGGTGGGAGGGGATCGAGTTAGTTTTTAGGGGGTGGCAGGGTTTGGGTTAGTTTTTAGGGGCTTGGAGGGATCGTGTACGTTTTTAGGGGGTCGAGATAGTATTTAGGGGGTGGGGGGGTTCAGGTTAGTTTTTAGGCGCTTGGAGGGATTGTGTTCGTTTTTAGGGGGTGGGAGGGGATCGTGTTAGGTTTTTAGGGGGTTGGGGAGAATCAAGTTAGTTTTTAGGGGTGGGAGGGGATCATGTTAGTTTTTAGGGGGAGAGGATCGAGTTAGTTTTTAGGGGGTTGGTGAGAATAGAGTTAGTTTTTAGGGGGTTGGGGAGAATCGAGTTAGTTTTAAGGGGGTAGGAGGGGTATGAGTTAGTATTTAGGGGTTGGGGGAATTCGTGGTTCAGTATGTCGTGGTTCTTTACTTAGTGGTTTAGATTGGGTCGTTGTTTAGAATTCGTGGTTTAGGCACTCGTGATTAAGGAGGTAGTGGTTTAATCATACAATCGATGTTAACACTGCTAGCATTCTAAGAAAACTGACTGATGAAAGCACTCCGTGCTTTTTAGATCTAGCCTACAGATAGCTTTACCTGTCTATAGTTAAAGGACCTATTGTGTACAATGTCAATACATAGAGTGGGTAGTGGGCTTAGGGTCAGCCCTTATTTAACAGCTTTCCTTCATCTTCTTGTGTTTGTTTCTCCCCTGGAGCATAACTTCTTTTCCATTATTTGATTGGATGACTAGTATTCTTCATCTGCTTACATTAAGGGAATTACTTTTTAGGTCTCGCCTAGGCAGCGCTTGCGCTGTCTCTTCGAGATATGCTGTATTCAGGATATGGGCATAATGCTCCGCCCACTTTCAATCCATCTTTTTAATTGGTTCTTGCTACTATCCTTTGTAAATGGTGACTTTTCATTGGTTAATAGACCAAGTAGTCCCTCCTTAGTATCGCCTTTTCTCTCATTGTAACCTCCCATAAGGAGTGCACCTGTTACATGTCCTGTTACTCGTTATGTTATTTATTAGTTACAGCTCTTTAACCTCAGGAACTGCACGCAACCACGCTTACTTCCTCTCCCGGGCTGCAGCTGCCTCCTCCTCCACGTTCGCTCCCTCTCTTCGGCTTGCAGCTGCCTCCTCCCTCGGTTTCAATAATGGCAGCCGCTCAACTTTCTTATAGCGTGGCTCGCCAAATCCTTTTTTTCTTAAATTGCATTTTTTAAGCAGCCCGGCACGCCAAGCTTGATATTTATGGTGGCTGCGCCCCTTTCTTTTTTTTTTACTCGTGTTTGAACTTCAATAATGGCGGCCGCGCGACTTTCTTATAGTGCGGCTCGCCCAAATCCGTTTTCTTTTTAATTATATTTTTTTGTATGCACCGCATATGGCGGCCACGTGAATTTCCTATAGCGCAGCTGGCTAAAATCCTTTATTAAAAAATATTATAATATATTATTAAGTGCGGCACACCAAGCTTTTTTTTAACACAATGGACAGCAGCGTGGCGCACAGACATCACTAAATTGCTGCTTCGCGTTTGTAGATAGTGTCTGTATAGTGAGCGTGCGCAGCTGTCATTTCACGCCTTGTGCCACATTATGTAGAGCACGTTAAGGAGGGCCCTAGTCTGGCGCAGTGTGTTTTACTAAGTGAGAGAAAAGCAACAAGCACCATACAGGTGATGGGCTCGGGCTCCTTTGGTCACATTTACCTAGCCATCAATATCACGAATGGAGAGGTAAATGTACAAAGCCAGACTCGTGCCCTGTGTATTACAAATGTGAAGTGCACAGCTGTCACCAATCTAAATCCACCTAACCCGTGCACTGGAAATCTATGTGGCTATAATTATGGTTCAGTAACGTGGTTACATTATCAGATGATGGCTGCTAATCTTCAGCTTTGCCTGACTTCCTCTTTGACTGACTTCCTTTTTCTACAGCGTGCACCAAGATGGAATCAGCTGCAGCTTGTTTTTGGCTGCCGTTGCCCAAGTCCTTTGACTCCCCTCCTCCCTCTTCCCCTGCCACTAAATGGAAATCAGCCTTGCCTCAAAGCGCGCTCTTGCATAACAGCTGCAGCTGCATTTCATTTAATTTATGGAGCTAATGCAATTTCGCTGCATTCTTGTGGCTTTCTTCAAAGGTGTGCAATATGAAAATCAATCTTGTTCTTTCTGTATTAGTGTGCACTTTTTCATTTACTATGTCAATAGCTCCAGCTCCAACAAATGACAGATCTATTGCATTTTCAATGCTTGTTTTTCATTTGCTTTCAACACTCCAGTAAATTGAATGTACCTTCTTGCTCTCTCTTCCTCTTTCCCTTATGTGCTGCTTACCTCTTACCCCTTCCCATCCCTGCTTCACCACCTCCTCAGCTCGTCTCTATCTACCATCACAGTCCCCATCCAGCTCTTTAGGTCGAGCATTCGAGACCTCTTGTATATACTTTAGTATATACTTATTATATGCTTATATTTGTTTGTACTTTGTGGGCTCTGGAGATCAGCCCTAGGACTTGTCTGCTTCCGCTTAGGGACTTTGTTTTCTGTTGAACTGCCTGTATTTAACTGTTGTGATAGAAAACGACCAGCAGAGGTCAGTAAAATACCAGAATTGCTTTCTGCTGAAGGACTTTCTTTTTTTATTTTTCTGGCAACTGCCTCTAATTAACTTTCTTGATAGTAAACGACCAGCAGAGGTCAGTAAAATACCAGAATCACTTTAGCATTCTCTAGATTCCAGTCCATAGAAATTGTATTCCACGAGCACCCGTAGACAATAATATTTTTTTCAAATCTTGTATTTTCAGTGATATGACCACCGAAGGCCCTGATTTTATATTAAAAACAAAGCTTTGGACTATACCATTTCCTGCTGAAAGGCAATATTTCTCTCCATGTGTTCCCATAAATGGCGCGTCAAGCAGTTTGGTGCTTACTTTCCCTCCATGTTAAAGAACAGTAGATGTTTCAGCACCCAGGCTAATGTGCTGCATAGCTAAATACATATAAGGTCCCAAAGGCGAGATCGATTGCATTGCAAATCCTTGTTTTTGTTTATAACCTGCTTAGGCTCCTCTGATGTTCCCCTGCCCCTCCGTGCTCGCTGCTGCTTGACTTCGGTGTTGACTCGCACTTCCACCCCCACCTCCACCCTAATTCCTCCACTGCTTCCTTCTCCATCAGGTTATTTTTTTTTTTAAATGTCATTTACTTTTAATTTTTAGGGTGGTCCAGCGGCTTAAATTTCAAGCAGTCTGCGCTTTACACTTAATACACTTTTTCTGACTTCTAATTTTTTGTTGTTGTAATTTAGCACTTCAAGATGTGTGTCTGCTGTATTAGAATTGTAAATTAAATGACAAAGTGGCAGCCACATCATAACACACCCATCATGACACATGCATGGTGATGCATGCAGGTGCGTTCATTGTCATGCTGGAGTCGGCTCTTGGCTTTTTTATTCGCTGATGCTGAACAGCATCAGCAACAAGCATTTTTCTTCTTTTTCCCAATGCTGTTAAGTATCTGTAACAAGCACTGGCAAAGCCAAAATGTTGACTAATGCCTTTCATTTTGTGCTGTCCGGGTCTAGAAGGTTGGCACCGGGAACACTGAGAGCCTAATGGAGAGCTCTTCCAGTGCTTGGAATCATACCCCCACACCGTAAACGGTGTGGGGGTATGATTCCAACATGTTTGATACCAAACATGATAGGGTTCGTTGCAGCCGTTTTCGAGATGGTCATCGCGTAATTACGCTGTGCCCCTCTATATAGTATATGGCTGCTTCACTGACAACCCGGGAGAATGGACTCCGTAGGCTGTAGGGGTGTCCTGCTCATGCTGGGGCACTCTCTCACTTAGAATCAAGCACCCTGTCTTCAGGATTGCAAAGGCCTGCTGTAGGTGTGACTTACAGGTTTTAAGTACAGTGACCCTAGATATAGGAAACCTATATCTTTAGTAAGTGGTGCTAGCACCAGCTTGCACAGGCTGCAATGGCAGGCCTGTAGTTCCATTTTGAATGGTCCCTCATGGGTGGCATAATGCATGCTTCAGCCCATGGGGGACCTCTGGGGTACCTATGGCCTGGGTACCTCAGTACCATATACTAGGGACTTATAAGGGTACCCCAGTATCCAATCTGGGATGTACCTAAGTACTTGTCACAACAATTTAAGGGAGAAAGCAGATAGACAGGTGTCCTGATTAGCAGGATCCCAGTCAGACTAGTCAAAAACAGCTTAGCACCAGGCAAAAAGTGGGGGTAATCATGCAGAAGGATCCTACCTTCCTACAGAGACTTTTTTAAGAAACGGAACAAAAGGCACATATTGCATTTGTCTATCCAGTTATAAACTTGTGCATCCGTAGCAGGCCATCAAAAATCTTGTTTTACTTTCCTGTAGGTTCCACCTATAAAAAGATGCCCCTCATGTGCTATTTTGATAAGAGTTTTGCGGGTCAAGGCAGGTGGTGCACATAAATCATTTCATAGCAAAACTCCTTTTACAATTGAAAGTACACTTCCTACCTGTGCAAATGGTTTTAAAGTGGAGACCAAGAGCCTTTCTTTGGGCCAGCTCTTTTTTATACAAATTCCAGCACAGACAGTCACACATCATCTTCTTCGGTGGACAGACATATTATCGAGTTGGAAATATCGAGTATCAGTAATATCGAGTCCAAAATCTCGGACTGCAAAAAAATCGACAGTCAGAATATCGTTGTCAAGAATATTGAGTTGAAGGTAAGTAATATCGTTTTTCAAAATATCAAAGTAATTAATATCGTTAGCAAAAATATCGTTGTTAAAAATATCGTTGTTTGATTTAGTGTTATGTATTTTAGTGTGTATTTTACATGTATGTGTTCAATTTTTTTGTGTAAGTATTGTATTTGTTTTTTAATATATGTGTTAAATATTTAGAAGTTATTAATTTTTTTAAAGTAAATTTTGCGTTTTAGTTCCGTAGCGGGTTGTGGGTTTATAGGGGAATAGGGTGGGAAGTAATTTAATTATAATAAATGTAATAATAATTTATAGAAGTTATTAATTTATTTTAATTAAATTTTGCGTTTTTGTTCCGTAGCGGGTTGTGGGTTTATAGGGAATAGGGTGGGAAGTAATTTAATGATAATTAATTAATAAATAAATTTGATTAATTAATATTTTTGTATTTAATATTTTATATTGTTAATTGTGGTAATTAATTGATTATTAATTAGTTATTAATTGGTTGTTAATTATTAACAATTATTTGGTAAATATCTTAATTGTTATTTTTCGGGTTGTGGGTTTATAGGGGAATAGGGTGGGAAGTAATTTAATTATAATTAATTAATTAATATTCTTAATTTAATATCTATGTATTTAATATTTTATATTGTTAATTGTGGTAATTAATTTATTATTAATTAGTTATTAATTGGTTGTTAATTATTAATAATTAATTGGTAAATATCTTAATTGTGTTATTTTTTTAGGAGTGGGTTGTGGGTTTATAGGGAATAGGGTGGGAAGTAATTTAATTATAATTAATTTATATTTTTAATTATTTGATATTTATGTATTTTAAATGTTATAATGTTAATTGTGATAAATAATTTATTGCTAAATATTTATTAATTGGTTATTAATAATTATTAATTAATTATTCATTATGGTATTTGTGTCATTTTTTTAAGAGTGGGTTGTGGGTTGATAGGGGAGTAGGCTGGGAAGTAATTTAATTTTAATATATTTTTTTACATTTTTTATTATAATATTTATTTTAAGTTGTTTTATAGTGTTAATAGTGTGAATTAATTTATTATTGATTGTTTTTAAATTGCTTGTTAATTTTAATTAATTAATTAATTAATTAATTATTAATTAATTATGTTAATAGTGTTATGTTTTACAATATTGGTGGTGTCATTTATAGGGGAATATGGTGTGAGGTAAAAAAAAAATTTAATTAATTGTTTGTTAATTCATTTTAATTATTTTGCTTGAGTGGGAATAGTAAATTATTCCCTATGCAATCCAACACTTTCCCTACTGTTGTACTCGCTGGAGTGGGAATAGTAAATTATTCCTCTCCGCTATCCAACATTTTCCCTACTGTTGCACTTGCTGGAATGGGAATAGTAATTTTATCCCCTCCGCTATCCAACACTTTCACTACTGTTGCACTCGCTGGAGTGGGAATAGTAAATTATTCCCCTTCGCTATCCAAAACTTTCCCTACTGTTGCACTCGCTGGAGTGGGAATAGTAATTGTTACCCTTCCGCTATCCAACACTTTCTCTACTGTTGCACTCCCTGGAGTGGGAATAGTAAATTATTCCCCTCCGCTATCCTACACTTTCCTTACTGTTGCACTCCCTGGAGTTGGAATAGTAAATTATTCCCCTTTGCTATCCAACACTTTCCCTACTGTAGCATTTGCTGGAGTGGGAATAGTAATTTTATCCACTCCGCTATCCAACACTTTCTCTACTGTTGCACTCTCTGGAGTTGGAATAGTAATTTTTACCCCTCCGCTATCCAACACTTTCCCTACTGTTGCACTCTCTGGAGTGGGAATAGTACATTTTATCCTCTCTGTATCCAACACTTTCCCTACTGTTGCACTATCTGGAGTGGGAATAGTAAATTATTCCCCTCTGCTATCCAAAACTTTCCCCACTATTGCACTTGCTGGAGTGGGAATAGTAATTGTTACCCCTCCGCTATCCAACACTTTCCCTACTGTTGCACTCTTTGGAGTTGGAATAGTAAATTATTTCACTCCGCTATCCAACACTTTCCCTACAGTTCTACCTGCTGGAGTGGGAATAGTAAATTATTCCCCTCGGCTATCCAACACTTTCCCTACTGTTGTACTTGCTGGAGTGGGAACAGTAAATTATTCCCCTCTGCTATCCAACACTTTCCCTACTGTTGCGTTCGCTGTAGTGGGAATAGTAATTTTATCCACTCCGCTATCCAACACTTTCCTTACTGTTGCACTCCCTGGAGTGGGAATAGTAAATTATTCCCTCCGCTATCCAACACTTTCCCTACTGTTGCACTCCCTGGAGTGGGAATAGTAATTTTATCCCCTCCACTATCCAACATTTTCCCTACTGTTGCTGTTAATGTAGTGTCAAATGTAATTGTAAAAGATTAAAAATATTTTATTATTTTAAATTATTATATATGTATTTTATTTTTATTTTACTGGTATATGGATATATATAGATATATATATATATGAATTAAATTTTTTTAATATGTTTATAACATTTTATAATTTATTATAATAATTATTTATTAATATTATTGAGTAAATTTACATATTATATTTTATATATATGCATCTTAAATTATTTTTAACATTATATTTATTATTTATAATTTTAAACATTTTCGAATAATTCTAACTATGGGGCCTATTAGGATGGCGGGCGGACTTTCGTCCGCCTGCCATCCCTGCGGAGCTGGGACCGTCCGCCATAGGTGCGCCAGTCCCGCCCGCCGTATTAGGATGCGCCTGCCACACTGGCGGGCGCATCCCGGTAGTTTAACATTGCGGACGGTGCTGGGTGCTGCAGCACCGTGCGCAATGTTAAAAACCCATGTATTGCATTGCGATGCACAACGTGCAGGCACCGCGCGGTGCCTGCCACCTTGGGCATTACAATGTCGGGGGTACCATAGGTACCCCCCAAGTGCAGCACCCCACCTCCCCGGGGCCCACAACGGGCCCCCAAAGTGAATTACCGTATGCCTTTCCATGGCGGAGTCTCCGCCATGGAAAGGCATGTTTCCGCTGTCATCGTAATATGGATGGCGGTGCCTGCAAGGCACCGCCACCATATTGTTGTCCTTTTCCGCCCGGCCGGCAATCGTGACGATTGCCGACCGGCGGAAATGCGGCGGACAGACTTTCCGTCCGCTGCGGTACCCCCCGCCATAGTAATATGGCGGGGGTGAATTGTGCTGTGATGGCGGGCAAACACCGTATGCCTTTCCATGGCGGCAACGCCGCCATGGAAAGGCTGCTCTCTGCCGCCATACTAATATGGATGGCAGTGTCTAGCAGACACCACCACCATATTAGGCCCCTTTACCGCCTGGTCCGCTGTCGGACCGGCGGAAAACCGGCGGACGGTCTTTCCGTCCACCGGGGTCCCCCCCGCCATCGTAATATAGCGGGGGGAACTGGCATGCGGGCGGTGAGAAATGGCGGGCGGATCGCCACCGCCATACGGGCGGTGGCGATCCGCCCATCATTATAATGACCCCCTAGGTGTCTAGAGTGCCAAACCGATGATGAAGCATGCCACTAGTTGATTTTAGCGTGTGAGGGTCTCTTACAAACTCCTAGAGACTCCTGGTTCATACAGGCATTTCTGGGACTCCACACTTTTGTGATTATTGGGTTTCCGTTGGAAGTTGAGTGGTTGCGTCCTTGAATACTTCCTTCTCCTCCCATATTTGATTGTTTTTGGTTATTCGGATCCCCACAGCGACCACGGGAGGAAGCAGGTTTGAAAACCATATTGAAATATGGTGGAGGTTTCAGAGTTTACAAGGATGGTTGATTCCACAACCTCTGTCCTACTGTAATGGCTGCATATTTACACCTCTCAAAGGGCTTCTGGTGTTTTGCTGTGCATGTGATAATTGAAGCGCTTTTTATCAATAACTGAGCCTAAACCATAGCTGAAAGGATCAGGACTCTTCAGAGCTGTCAATCAGTACAGCCTATCACAAGTGGGAGGTCTAGGGACACGGGTTGCCTAGTGTAGGATTAGAGTGCAGCCTCTATCCTCTCTCTACAGGTTTTATTTATAGCTTCCAGGTAGGCTGTTGATGCATGATTGGCCGTCTCCCTCTATTTGCACTGCCCCCCCAACACTGTAAATGAGGTGCCAGAAACCGTGTTTTCTGTTCCCATTCATGATGTGTCGGACTCTATTTGCTCAGTGCACACCTTCAGTCTCTTTTAAGGGTCTCCCGGCATGCCCATAATGTGTTGTGTTTCTGTATGCTGTGCACTAGCTCTTACATGTCACCAGGCTCTACTTGTGGTCTTTGAGGACCATCTTCAGTCTCTATTGCTATTCTCCAGTCACGTTGTTGTCAGTGTTGTTGTTCTCTATGGTGTGCTCTATATTATCACATCTTCTGTGTGTTACCAGGCTCCATTTATATTCCTTTGGGTGCATTTCTATTCTCTGTTAATGTTCTCTTGCAAAGTTGTTAATGTGTTGTGTTTAGAGTTCTCTATTTATAGCACATTCTCATTCTGTCACCGAGCTCTATTTACACACCCTCTGCCCCCTGATCATCTCCAGGCTCAGTTACTAGTGTGCCGCACGGTATGTTGTCAATGCCTTGACTCTCTCGTCATATCCGGCCCACGCCGCCTCGATGTGCCACATTCTCTGTATTCTTTCAGCGCGTGGTAGCGCCAGTGCTCTTTATTATGTGCTCCGTACACATTGGCTGATGTGGCTCTTTTAACCACATGTTGCTCAGGTGGATGTGGGCGCTACATTTTCTCCCAGAGACATTGCGGATGTCAGTGTGCTCGATGTCCTTCAGGGTAATTTGTTGATGTGTACGCAGGTAATATATACCTCACCAATATAGTGGCTCTATTTACACCCTCCCAGCTCGTGGTCACTAAGTCCTGGCATCTATTTTTATGTAACCAGCACATTGTTGGTGTGCCCGGGTTCTACTTATACTCTGCCGCCACGTCCTCTAAATGGCAGCAGCATCTTTCCTGCTGCATCATTAATGCGTGGCTATAAAATGTTTATAATCTCTCAATACTTTGTAGCTGTGCTGGCGCTGTATTTCATTTCTCCCCGCACACGGGTGATTTGTCAGCAAGTTCTCTATGTAAAGTTTGCTCAAGGCCTCGCTGATGATGGAGTGGTTCTTTTTTCGGTTCTCTAAGCAGGCTGCCAGGGTGTTGGCGGGCTCTAGTCATTGCACATCGTTGATGTGTTAGCAGGCTTAGTTGTAACTATCTGAAAGAAACAGTTAGTTATAGATTCCTTACCTTAGAATCTCCCCCAGGCGTCAGACTCGATCCGGAAAGTTTTTCGTCAGCAGTACCCCTGCACGTCTGAAGGTGGTGTTGGTCGATTCCGCATCTGTCGCCGGCGTCGTGGTCGCCGGGATGACGTCGCGGTAGCTACATAGATGCCGCCCTCGCGCGCTGATGTCAGTTCTTTCTTTTTCCACGCCAGCAAGCGCAGATCCGGGAAGAGCGGTACCCCCAGTCACTTTTTGACTGAGTTTTTTGCGACTTTTGTCTGCTTTGTTTTTTAGTCTTATCCGACTCCTGGTGCACGAGAGATGCCCGGTTTCAAGGCATGCGCTTCCTATAGCCGAATGATGTCGGTGACGGATCTGCACCGCGTGTGCCTCTTCTGCCTGGAGCATGACCATGACCCCAAGTCGTGCTCCGACTGTCGCACCATGGCCCGAAGTCTTTACGGGAGCAGTACCGAAAGATCCTCGAGGCCCGGCAGTTGGCTCCGCGTCGCGCAAGGTCCCAGTCGCGTGGGAGGTTGAGGGACCGATCGCGAAGTCATCATCACCACTCCTCTTCTAAGTCTTCGCACTCGGGTCAGGTAAGTCAAAGCACAAGAAGAAGTCGAAGAAGCATCGTCGCTCTTCGACTTCCCCTCGTCCGTCGGTCGACGCGACGCAGGGTGCGGTTGGTGCCCCTCCCGCGGCTCCGTGTGCGGAGCCTTCAGGGTCGACTCCGGCTTTCTTGGGACCGGGAGCGACCCCTGCCCAGCTTCGTCAATTTTACGAAGCGATGCACGCCATCTTTGGGTGGTCCGACTCCGCCGGCGTGCCTACGGGCCCGGCGGACTCGGCTGGTGGCCCTAGTCCTTCGACGCCGGCGGCCTCGGCACCGCAGGGCCCCTTGGATCCAGGCCTGGATCCGGATCGGCGCGGGTCGACCTCGTTACACATCCACCGGCGCCGACTCCACCGGCACCAGGTCCACAGCCGACGCCAGCTGGACCCCCAGCCGGCGTCGACCCCGGCTTCAGCCCCGATGTGGACACGGAGCCGGACCGGCGTCGTCCGACGCCGGATCCGACGCTGATGGGTACTTTTGTCCCTGTGTTCCACCCGGCCATTTTCAGCCAGATTGGCAGCCAGAGGAGGGTGAGGAAGGCTGGGAGGGGTCTGGTGACCCTTTGACAGACCAGTTGGAGTACGATCCGGACTGGAGAGAGGAACTGGGGGATGCCAGTGGTCTGGATACCTCCCCAGATCTAGGCATGTTGTCTCCTCCTACCGTGGCTACGGAGGAGGGAGCGTCATACGCAGTGGTGTTGTGTAGGGCAGGCGAGGCTCTCAACCTCAAGCTTCCTACGGTGGCAGTCAGAACTAACCTCCTGACCGAGGTGCTTCAGCCGGCAGCGAGCTCTTCGGAGCCCCTGCTTCCGTTTAATGAAGCCCTCACTGACATCCTTTTGGGCACTTGGTCCAGGCCCAACACAGGGGCTCCTGTGGACAGGATGATTGCCCGACGCCACCGCCCGGCTCTGGGCGACCCCACTTTCCTCTCTTAACACCCCACCCCTGAGAGCTTGGTGGTCCAAGCCTCCACTTCCAAAGGCGCCTTCCCTACCGCACCAACGGAAAAAAAATCCAAAAAGCTGGACCACCTTGGAAAGAAAATGTTTTCTTCCGCCAGCTTGGGACTGCGGTCGGTAAACACTGCATGTCTGTTGGGCCGTTACACCCACTCTGTGTGGGATACGGTGGCGCAGGTGCTGCCTCAGTGCCTGGAGGAGGCCCGGGCCATACTCTCCCGTGCAGTTGCCGAGGGGAACGACGCAGCGAATTTTACCATTTGCTGTGGGCTGGATACCACCGACGCACTTGGCAGGACGATTTCAACGTCAGTAGCCCTTCGACGCTACGCCTGGTTGCGTTCGACTGGTTTTTCCGGGGATGTCCAATCCACCCTTATGGACATGCCCTTTGATGGCCGTCACCTTTTCGGCGACAAGGCAGACAACGCGCTAGAGCGCTTTAAGGACTCTCGGGCTACGGCCAGGTCCTTGGGCCTCTCCACCACCCGCCCTGCGCAGTCTGCCTTTCGCCCCTTTTGTGGCTACGGAAGGGGTGCCCCGCTATGTCCTGCCCAGAGCCACAGGCCGGCGCAAGCTGCTCAGCCACAGCGCGGCCGGGGACGTGGGAACCACCGGCGAGGTTCTGGGGGCCTGCGGGCGGGCCAGTCCACCACAGCCCCCTCTGCAGCAGCCTCCAAACCTTCCTAGTCTGACCTTTCAGGGCCACCAAACGCCAATGGGCAGCAGGATCCGCCATCACCTCCCCCACTGGTGCACCATCACGTCGGACAGGTGGGTTTTGCAAATAGTCCGAAGGGGCTACTCCCTCCCCTTCGAGCCTACCCCTCCCTCCATGCCACCTCAGTACCATTGCATGTCGGAGGATCACCTGGCCCTTCTCCAACAGGAAGTTTCGGCACTCTTGGCCAAGGGTGCCATCGAGCGTGTTCCTGCCCCAGAAGTAGGTCGTGGTTGCTATTCCCACTACTTTCTGGTGCCCAAGAAGGACAAAGGCCTGCGTCCTATCTTGGATCTCAGGAACGTCAACCGCTTCCTCCGGAAGGAGAAGTTCAAGATGTTGACGCTCGAACAGGTCTTGTCTGCCCTCGACCCTGGAGACTAGATGGTAGCGTTGGACTTGCAGGACGCTTACTTTCACATTCCCATCCTGCCGGCCCACCGGCGTTACCTGCGGTTCCCGGTAGGCCACGAGCACTTTCAGTTTACCGTGCTCCCTTTTGGCCTTACCAGCGCCCCTCGGGTGTTCACAAAGGTGATGGCGGTGGTCGCAGCTCATCTGCGCAGATCATGGGTTCCAGTCGTCCCCTATCTCGATGACTGGCTGTTGAAGGCGGGCTCGCCCCAGGCTGTCGTCTCCCACCTTCAGACTATGGCCGACCTCCTGCATTTGCTGGGGTTCTCCATGAACGTGCCGAACTCACACCTGACCCCCTTTCAGAAGCTCCTCTTCATCGGAGCGGTTCTGGACTCAACGCAGTTTCGGGTTTATCCTCCCGAACAGCGAGTCCGGGATATTCGGGCTATGATTCCGATCTTTCGGCCTCTATCCCGGGTTTGGGTCAGAATGAACCTGAGGCTGCTGGGCCTCATGGCCTCCTGCATCCTGCTGGTAGATCATGCCAGGTGGCATATGCGGGCTCTGCAGTGGAACCTGAAGTTCCAGTGGGCGCAGCATCAGGGGAATCTGTCCTCTTGCGTCCAGATCTCGGAGGGCACTGCACACCAATTGCAGTGGTGGCTAACGAACCAGGATTGGGTCGACGGCAGAGCCCTCTCCCTTCCTCATCCAGAGTTCACAGTGGTGACCGACACATCACTTCTGGGATGGGGCGGCCACATGGGGGAGGCGGAGATCAGAGGCCTCTGGTATCCGGCGGAGTCCGGGCTCCACATCAACCTTCTGGAGCTTCGGGTGATTCGTCTTGCACTCAAGGCATTCCTTCCCACTGTCCGGGGAAGAGTAGTGCAGGTGTTCACGGACAACACCACCGCCATGTGGTACTGCAACAAACAAGGTGGTGTGGGGTCGTGGACCCTATGTCAGGAGGCCCTCCACCTCTGGACATGGCTGGAACATCAGGGCATTTCTCTGGTGGTTCAACACCTGGCAGGTTCCTTGAACGCCAGGGCGGACGAACTCAGCCACAGGTGCATGATGGATCACGAATGGCGTCTTCACTCGGAGGTGGTGCAAGGTTTCTTTCAGCAGTGGGGAGAGCCTTGGTTAGATCTATTCGCCACCGAAGAGAACGTGCAATGTCAGCAGTTCTGCGCGTCGGAATTTCCAAGGCGGCACTCGCTAGACGACGCTTTTCGCCGCGAGTGGAGTTGCGGTCTTCTATACGCCTTTCCGCCTATACCACTTCTGCCCAGAGTGCTGAAGAACATCAAGCGCGACCGGGCCCAAGTCATTCTTGTGGCTCCGGATTGGGCACGAAGAGTCTGGTATCCCGAGCTGCTCAACATGGCCATTGATCCTCCGATCCGACTGCCTCTTCGGGAGGATCTTCTGTCGCAGCAGCAGGGGACGGTCCTCCACCCGAACCTGTCCAGCCTCCACCTCCTTGCGTGGAGATTGAGCGGCGGCAGTTGACGTCGTTTGACCTGCCTCCCGAAGTCTGTGATGTAATCTTGGCAGCCAGGAGTCCCTCCACTAAAACGGTATACGCCTGCTGATGGAACAAATTTGTGGCATGGTGCATAGCAAAGGCTGTGGATCCCCTTTCTGCCCCTCTTTCTGAGGTCCTCTTGTTCCTCCTTTCTTTGGCCCAGCAGGGCTCTGCTCTGGGCACTATCAAGGGCTGCCTCTCGGCCATTTCAGCCTTTCTTAGGCTTCCTGATCAGCCTTCTCTTTTCAAGTCCCCTGTTGTAAATAGGTTTCTAAAAGGCATTACTCATCTTTTTCCTCCTGTTCCTTTCGTAATGCTCCAGTGGGACTTGAACTTGGGGCTTACATATCTTATGTGCGCTTCCTTTGAGCTGCTTCATAATTGCCCTCTCAGGCTTCTAACTCTGAAAACTGCATTTCTGGTGGCCATCACCTCTGCTCGCAGGGAGAGTGAGCTACAAGCTCTTTCTTCTAAGCCTCCCTTTCTGGCTATCCATCAGGACAAGGTCGTCCTGAGAACTAGACCTTCCATCCTTCCCAAGGTGGTTACTTCTTTCCACATTGGTCAAACCATCACTTTGCCCACCTTCTTTCCGCCTCCGCATCCTTCGAAAGAGGAAGAGAGGCTCCACCGTCTGGATCCAAAATGTGCGCTTTCTTTCTACTTGGATCGCACAAAACAATTCTGGGTGGATGACCAGCTCTTTGTTAGGTACGTGGGCGCTAAGAAAGGTCGGGCCGTGCACAAACGGACCATCTCCAGGTGGGTCGTTCTGTGCATCAAAGCCTGCTATTCTTTGGCTAAGAAGGAGCCTCCAGAGGGGCTGCGCGCCCATTCCACCAGGGCGACGGCAGCTACTACTGCCTTGGGACGAGGAGTCCCCCTGAATGACAACTGTCAGGCAGCTACGTGGGCATCATTGCACACGTTTACAAGACACTACTGCCTGGACACTCAAGTCCAGAGAGACGGCTTCTTTGGCTGTTCTGTTCTCCAGGACTTTCTGGTGTGAACTTGGTTCGCAGACCCACCTCCGGGGTTGGTATTGCTGGGGTATCTATTCTAAGGTAAGAAATCTATATTGTTTCTTTCATATGAACAAGTTACTTACCTTCGGTAACAATATATCTGTAAGAAACATAGGTTAGTTATAGATTCCTTACCGCCCCACCCATCCTCCCCGTTCTGCGAACTGACTTCTAGGGTTAAGGACATCCTTTCAGGGCCCTAGTTTTGTGCACCAGTGGTCAGTGTCTTGCATGGCTCTGCGCTTCTGGCGTGGAAAGTCGTGTACAGAACTGACATCAGCGCGCGAGGGCGGCGTCTATGTAGTTACCGCAACGTCATCCCGGCGACCACGACGCCGACGACGGACGCGGAGTCAACCGACGCCCCCTTCAGACGTGCAGGTGTACTGCTGACGAAAAACTTTCCGGATCCAGTCTGAAGCCTGGGGGAGATTCTAAGGTAAGGAATCTATAACTAACCTAAGTTTCTTATAGATATATCATTACCGAAGGTAAGTAACTTGTTCTTCATTGCATGTTCATGATGTGTTAGGCAGCCTCGTTCTACATTCTTCACTGTTGATGGGTGAACTCTATCCTTCTTCTCCCATCTTTAAACTCCCAGATTGCCACTGATACCTCACCAGGCTTTAAACAAATTCTCCCAGCATGTATCCTTGTAGGCATTCTCTAATCTATATTATCCGAGGACATTATTGTTATGGCCACAGGATCTATGAATACACCACAACAGTTTCAGGAGTGATCCTAAACATAGGGGCCTTAGAATCATTATGTGATGATCTAGAAAATACCTTTCTTTTATTCTTAATTTACATAATCTAATCCACCGTTACACTGGACCAGTTCGCCAGAAGTTTGTGCCCTCCTTCGTATGACTGTCCCTGTCTGTTATGACCACAATGAGAGCTTTTTTCACCACAGAGGGTCACAGTCGATATTTTAATATACATCTAAACAGAATATCATCAGACACTTTGTTTTCAGAAAAAGATAAAACATATTTTTATTTCTTATGTCTTGGTTTAAACATTTGCAAATTCATCATACAGTGTTATTTATATGCTAAACATTTTGCAACATCCTTCACCTGGACTCCAACACATATTAAAACAGACTATAAATATTCATGCCCTCTCCCGTCCCGAACAGAAACCTAAATGCAGTAAATCGTTATTGTTTATACTCAGTTTGGTTTGAACCTACTGCAATAAAAGCTGCATTGTGAGATTCAAAGACCTATGCAACAAAAGGCCTCTTTTGATTCAAGGACTGTCTTCATCAGGACATAAGGTACCTTGTATGACGCAGGCAAACTAGAATTGATGAACCTGTTCCAGGATGATTCTCTTCCATAAACATTGCAAGAGAAGAGCACGGGAGAGAAGTTTTACAATTGCTTACATCATCTTATTTCTTTTTGAGATTTTTGATTTATTCAGTAAATATCTACAATTGTTATATTTTACCAGCACCAGTGCCTAAGAGAACTTGATACTACTCTTATAAATCATTGAATGTCAATGCCCATTCACCAATGGTGTCAACAGGCAGGTCCATCAGATAACTTCTCAGTGATAATCAAGCTTTGGATATCCAGCCAGTGGGTCTGATCAAAAGAGCTACAATATCATATTTTTATCTTCTTTGCTAGATGTAAGCACAATAAATTCTACAATTTGTGTAGTATGTTCATACCCAGCTTTAAGGAATTTTCATCGATTCAAGATACCCCGATGCAGGACAGAAAAGTTCTTTCCCATCATTATTGTAGTCTTTGATAGATCTCAGTTATAATCTGGAGTGGCATGAAAGGAGGAGAATCAAACCATCAGCCTGAAATCAATTATTTATTTAATTTTAGTTGCAGTGTTGCCGCTGTTATCTCTCCAGATTCCTGTTATTTCTTTCCTCTTCCGCCATTCTACTACGGAGTATTTTAAAGGTGTTTTTAAAGCTTTTTTTCATGACTCCACTATTTCTTACACTACTCAGAGAACTACAAGGCACTGGGATAAAGCCTATGTGAATCCACGTATTCCTTCCATTGATGTTTAATGTACCATAATATTTGAGGGATTAAGGGTTATCCCCATCATGTGTGATGCCATGATTTATAGCCCTTTTAAAAAGAAAATGTGCTGGCATTTTGTTATTTTAATACATTAATGAACTCAGTACAGACATTTTTGCTCAGGAGGGACATTTTGGGCCTCCTTTCTAGTGCCTCCTCCAGTATCCACACAGCAGTAATCCAAATCGGGTTGCGATCGAAACAGTGGAATAGATTGGACTCTTATCAAGTAGTCAATCAAGCAATCAGGATTTGTAGAGCGTGGCTGATTCACACGTGAGGGTCTCGAGGCACTGTGGGATCATGCTGCTGGATCATGCTGCCTGTACCTACCGGTTGAACATCCAGGTCTTGAGGTCCTTCCTGAGCGATGGTGAAGCTCTGAGGTGCAGGGGGAGTGTGTTCCGGGTCTTTGCCGCCAGGTGGGCGAAGGAACGGCTTCCGCTGTTCACTAGGCCGATGGGTTGGGTGGCTGCTAGGGAGAAGGATCCGGAACGAAGCTCCCTGGTGGGTTGGTGAAAATTCACTCGTTTGTTGAAGTGTGTTAGCTTCACCAAATGTGCTAAGTAGGAACAAGAACAACATAATGAACAGGGCTGAAAAGGATTGAGGAAAGGTGTAGGGCGGATTTAGCCTGGTAGTAAGTAGAGTCGGCTACGGTAGTTCACCTGCTAAGTTAGGTGGGCAGGATTCCCATCAGCCTGAAAAGGTGGCCGCGAGGGCAAAGCGCTAATCTGCCAAATACAAGTGGGTAAATTCAGGAATACATCCATCCGCCCAAGGAAGGCGGGTGTTACCACTTAGTAGGGGATTCCGTCCAGAGAGAGCTCCACTAAGGCGTATTAGAACATTGGAATGTTTAGCGCTCCATTGAAAACAATGGAGTGCTTAGG
This sequence comes from Calotriton arnoldi, assembly GCA_963921515.1. Taxonomy (NCBI): domain Eukaryota; kingdom Metazoa; phylum Chordata; class Amphibia; order Caudata; family Salamandridae; genus Calotriton; species Calotriton arnoldi. The sequence goes on along the minus strand of CAWUFW010005547.1, from coordinate 585,330 downwards.
CTTCTAATGGCCAGCAGAAGCCCGGAGCATCAATATTCCAATGTTTGTTCACAGCAACAGCAGTGAACAAAGGCCTCATGAAGCCCAAGGGGATTTCAACTCCCTCGGGCTCCATGAGGCCTTTGTTTTACAAATTAGAACATTCTGCACTTTAGGGGCGGAATGTTCTAATAGCCTTAGGCCCGCTGTAGCGAGCTCTACTAGCTATTAAAGCCAGCTCCCTTGTTAAAGTCCCCTGCCTTTAACGCTGGTGCGGGCCTTTAATGGCCAGTAGAGCCTGCTACAGCAGGCTCTAAAGCTATATTCTCAGCAAATGTAGCTATTAAGTGCTCTTTGAATGAGTCCCCAATCACCGCAAGGGGCCTCATCCGAAGCCCTCTGGCCTCCTCTCTTCCACCCGATCTCGATGCATGGGGAGTCGCACTACGCCCTCGCTATACCGTAGTAGCAATTGGTGTTGGTTCATTTAATTTGTGAAGAACATTATTATGATATACACATAGAAGACCTCCATATTGGCAAGTTTCAGGCAATTGAGAGGTGCCTGGTCAGGTGCAGTTTTGGTCCTGAGGAGACCTCTCATCTGTAGGTTGAAACTGCAATAGATTTGTGGGAATCATCAGCGATAGTTTTGTTTTCTGGAAACAGCAGCTAGGCTGGACTGATATATTTGATTTATGGATACTCACATAGTATATATGTATCATATGTTAATTGTCACACTGTTGCACTTATGAGCACTGCATGTCTGCACTTTTTTATTTCTTGGTAAGCTCCTCTCTTCGTAAGGCAGAATTTTCTGCACTACCCCATTTAAGGAGAGTTCAAGACCACACAGCGAGTAAAGGAGTGACTCTAGATTTCTATTGTGAAGTTATAGCCCTTTTAGCTAGCATAAGAGCTAGGTTCGTGAGGCACACAGCTGCTCTGTCTTTTTTAGAGCGCTTATAAATTCCCAGCACTATTAGCAGCCAGTCCTGTGGGATTCGTTTAATCGTGATGGAGGAGAGTATATTTGCTATGTGTGTCCAAAAGGGTTGTAAGAGAGGGCAGTTGTGTGAAGTCAGCCGTCTCTGCGAGGCAAAGAGGGCAGGTGGGTAATGCACATGGAAAGTATTTACTTAGGACTGCCGGAGAGAGATAAGCTCTGTGCAGTATATAGTATTGTATTAGCTTAAAGTTTGTATCACAGGATACTATGTGGGGAATTTTTCCTATTCCCTATCATGAAGGGCCCTACCTGCGGCAGCCGCCCACTTGTCCCTCAATGGTGTTGATGTCATGGACGCGGGAGGAATAAGGGCCTTGTAAAACCATGAAATGTGTTGATGGCCATGCTCTATGGTGTGTAGTGCTTGGATGAACTGGTGTAGCTCCAAGAGCGAATTCAGGTTGGGCCAAAGCTCTCGGATGGTGTGGTGAATAGAGTTGTAAAAGAGAAATTGGACCCCATGGAGATTACATTTGTCCTGAGTTCCTCAAAGGAGAGCCATTACTCCTGTCCCTATAGTTCTCCAACTATTGTTATGTGTACCTCTGTCCAGACATGTATAGGCTTGGAGGTTATTGGTCCCGCAGGTGTCAGACGCCCCAATAGGGGGCAGCCGGGGCATACAGAGCTACCTGCTTCGTAAGTGTAAGGGCACGTGAGTAGCATCTCCGAGCCACCCAAAGTAGTTTCAGACACAATTATTGACGTCGGATTTGTATATGCAGGAGAATGTTCAAGTCCCGTGCTTGCAACAAGGGCATTGTGGAGGCTGTCTACTCAATGGAGAGCCAAGAAAGCCACCTGCTCAGCCACTGCAGCTGTCCTGCTAGATAGTACAATTCAAAATGGGGAGCTGCTAGGCTGCCTACCTCCGTTGGAAGCTGAAGTATGGCGAGAGCCACCCTCCTACTTCCCATATGCCAGATGAGGTTACCTAAGAATATGTCTAGGCCACGGATGACAGCGTAAGGCTAAGGGCAAAGTCGAGAAATAGTAGAGTAAACGTGGGAGGACTATCATAATGGAAAGGACGATGCGCCCAATCGGAGCCGGGAAGAGACTTCCAAAATGGTATTTGTAAAGAGATGGAAGTCGCTGTTCTAATGAGTAATTGTGGGAGGACTATCATAATGGAAAGGGCTATGCACCCACTCTGAGCCAGGGGAAGAGACTTCCAAAATATTTGGGAAGGGATGGAAGTCGCTGCTCTGGTGAATCTGAATCTGTTTGGTATATCCTGATTCCAAGATAGCGAAACTATTTATATCTCATCTTTTTTTACAAAACTCTTTTTATTGGTTTTTGAAAAACAAGTCACGTGCTATCCATAACAGGAATAGTTTATGATTCAGACATCAATGTCTACAAGGTATCCCAGGACCTCAATGACTGATCGAGCAATATCAAACCAAAAAGAAACAACATTATGAATCAGAAATGTGAAGGTAATCCCACCATTGCATCTAGATTTTACGATTCTTGCATGGGCTTCTCCTTCCTCTGTAGATTCATTTTTCCAACATGGAACATATTTCCAGGCCTCTCGTCTATTCCTGTATCGAAGGGTCCTCCTCGGATCTCCATTGTTTAGCACTGTCTCTTTTTGCTAGCAATGTACCCAGTCAATTCAAGGTTTCATCATAGCATGAATATCATAGTATGATAGCAAGCTTTGGAAAAAAATTGATGGTCCATCCCACTACCTTCAACAACATCTGAACTATGGAGTGCCAGTATTCTTGTTTCACCCGGCAACCCCATGGGAAATAAATCCCCCACCTTGGAATGGCTTCTAATACAGTCAGGCGATGGTATCATACCCATTCTACAAAACCTATCTGGAGCATAACACAGTATGTAGGTAATTAAGTTAGATCATTTCCACCCATAGTCCATCTTCCTATATATCAAGGAGACATTCCCCCCCATAATACTATTTTCAGGGAAAAGGAGGGGGCCTGGGATGCTCTATATAGTTTCAAAGCCCGCCCCCTCTTAACTACCTTCTCTGTTCCTATATGCATACTGTTGTGTCTGCTGCTTCAGGGAGGAGTCTAATAGAATAATGTAAATCTATTTATACTTACCTTCAGTGGTAAATGAGATTCAATTATCCTAATTGCTTTTCTTAGCACTCAGGTGTGCCCATTGCAGAGCTCTTAACCATGAGCACAACATATTTGCTGCATGCATGTGTGTTGTCCATGCTCGAAGATAAATACTGCTTCTCCCCAACAGGATACGTGAGCACGAAGATGCATTTGCTCAGAAAAGGCACTTATTTCTCCAGCAGGTTACCTCTTCCCTGTTCCTGTTTGCACCCCATGATAAACTCTCATGTGCAATACATATATAATTCGGTGCTTTGCAGTTTAACAATAAGAATCATGGTTGTATGACTTGTGTGTGTCTATAAGTAACACTGATGTAACAAAGATGGACTGTCGCACTCGTGTTTTTGGTTCTGTAAGAACGATGGTAAACAAGGTGGGTGGTGCAAGAAGGTGAATCCTCCTGAGTGTGAGGATATGAATACAAAAACAATAGCGCGGTCCTCCAATTAGAGGGGCGTCTCCCCCTTGCACTCGAGAAATATTGTGTTCAAACGTACAATAATATGTCAATAAAGTTTGTTGAGAAATTCGATTTGTTTGTCAATCTTATTTTTAATTCATAATTTCTTCATTGTGATCATTGGGCAGTTGTATATATGACTATGAGAATAAGAAAAATATCATTGAACAAAATACTAAGAATCAATGATCACAATGAAGAAATTATGAATTAAAAATAAGATTGACAAACAAATCGAATTTCTCAACAAACTTTATTGACATATTATTGTACGTTTGAACACAATATTTCTCGAGTGCAGGGGAGACGCCCTCTAATTGGAGGACCGCGCTATTGTTTTTATAAGTAACACTGCCCATACTCATGCAGTTGTATGGAGCAGAGGGAAAGGACTAGGCATTGGTTATCCGATGAATGCAAATTGTTTCAGTGCAACCTTACCACTTTTCTCCTTACACTCTCATGTATATATCGAGTTCTGGTACCAGCGGCGGCACCCCTGCTAAGGCAGAGGAGCATCGCCCCACACAAAAAATAAAATGATAATAACATATCGTTATTATCATTTTGTTTTTACGATACTGGCCCAGTTTTTTTAAAGGGGCGGGCTGGGCTGTTAGCCAGCAGGGGGAGGAGTGGATTGCGGCAGCCAGGTAAGTCCCGTTTTCTGTCTTTTTTTTTACCCCCACGGTCCTGCCTGAACACCCCCCCAAGGCCCCATAGCAGCTGCCACTGTCTGGTACATAATATACTATTGTTTTGCCTACTCCTTTCCACTTTTCCTCTAAAAGTGACCTATACCCATCTGGATGAACATATGATTTCCAAAGGTTAAGGGTTTATTAGTAAACATTCTGTTAATGTCAATCTGCTCACACTACAATCAAAGTCTGAAGGGACTTATTAGCAAAAGAATTCTTATAGCCTGTAAAGCATAGGTTCAGCTGACCAGAGTTACAACCAGCAAAGTAAACTCGGCCATGCTCGGTAAACAAAGGCCTGGCAACAATTTAGAGCATTATATGAACTGGCCTGCAAGAGGTAACATGTGATGGAGTCAAACAAAAGAAATATATAGGTGTCTGAAGAGCGAGATCATGAGAAAGGAAGAAGACAAACTTCAGATTGCAACAAGAATGTAAGCATTTCAGCTGAGCAAGCTAATGAACACCTTGTCATCTCTGGAGCCATGATGTGAAAGTGAGAACAAAATGTTAGAGACAGGAACTTCTTTTCAGTGGTGGCTCCTCCGCTAAGGCGGAGGAGCGTCGCCCCACCGACTTTCAGCAGCGTAAGGAAAAATAAAATGATAATAACTAAAAGTTATCATTTTATTTTTCCTGTTTGTGGGCGCGGCACCTTTGCCAGGCAGTGCAGGGTGGGGCTGCTCTGCTGACAGAGCAGGGTAGGGGAGGAGTGGTTTTTACTCCCTAAGTGCACATGAATGTTTGACATTACGGCCTGCGTGGAGAACATGCCCAGGCCCCCATTCCCTGGCTGAGCGCTGAAACTCAGTGCTCAGACCAATCCCAACGCTGCACTGCAGTGCCACGGCAGGAGCGTTTTGAGTTGCAGATGCAGGAGCACAGTGATTCTCTGGAGCAGAGCTAGGGTCAGGAGCACTTCAGATTTCATGTGCTATGTGGCTTTGGGTAGCAGGAGAGCTTGGGGTTGTAGATTCAGGGGCATTTCAGGTTGCAAGTTCAGGCTCATTTTGGGTTGCAGCTTCAAAGTGATCACTCTCTCTTGCTTGTCCTGCCACACTCCATCTGGGTTTCTCTTGCAATTGTATTTGAGTGATACAGTCTTTTTACTACAGAGAGCACATTTGTGTAATTCAACAAGATCTTTTAAGATGGGCATAAGGGGCTCATCAACCTGTGCTACCTACGAAGTAATTTCATACTTGGGGTATAAGGCAGTTTGATCAGCAACAACATTAGCTTTGGATACTTCATCCTGTGTGATTGAAGAGCAGCACATTTAACAATAGCAACTTTAGAAGGTAACAGAAGAGCATCAAGCAAACCTTTTACAGAAAACCTTTTTTTTTAGTCCAAAAGGTGGGCCACCCCAAAGGCATCTTTTTGAATAAGCGAAAATTGTTACAGTTTTTTGAGCAGCTAGGATACAAGCACGAGTGAGGGTTACCGGTACCTGCAGCTTTAACAATGGGCACTTATAGCGACCAAATACCTTTGTCTAGTGATCGCTCTTATACTTCACCCTGCATAATTACATGTAGTAACTGATTGACATCAGTCAAATAGGGTTTATAGCATTCAAAAACAGTTGCAATTCTCAAAACTTTTGACAGGTATCAGGTATAAATTGTCTGTGATGTTCAGGAGATCAGATGGGGACCAGGAAACATGAATGGTGACAAGGACCCTGAATACAGTTTTTTTTAAAAGTAGGATGTCATCTGGTTAGATAAGTGAAAGGTCATCTGAGTTGTCACTGTCCTCACTAGCCGGGGGGGGGGTGTTTTTTTAATCCTGGTGCTCTCTCAAGCTCTCTCACATTCCTTTATTGTAGTTATCCTAAGCCTACCTTGAGTGGTAGTCTTCTGCAAGTGCTCAGATGCATTGCTTCATAAAGGTGGGGTACAAAGTAAGATTATATAGGGGTGTCGCCTCGCTCTTGCACTGGTCAGGCTATTGCTAGCCACATTCTCCATGTTCACTGCGCTCATATTTGTGGGATTTTCTTGAACCCCTTCCGCTGTCCCATTGACTGGCACTGCTCCGTTCGTAGGCACTTCTTGCAATGCACCCCCGGGGTCAACTGCTAGAATCTGGAAACGCAAAACATCTAATATGTTCTCTTTCTTTTCTTCCAGTGTTTCTGGTGTTTTTTACAAGTAACTTGGAGAAACATATAATGAGGCGGCAGTACCATAGGGGCACAAGCCTTATCTCTGTCCCTCAAAAGACTAATTTGATGTCTCATTTTCTCATGGGTGAATTTCAATCCCAGCTCCTGAGATTCCTGCTTTTATTTCATGGTTTCTTTATACCAATTTGGAAAAGCTGCCCATTGTTTTGGACTGGAATGATACTAAGAACCTTTCAGTCGTTTCTGGTGGTTATTGCTGAACGTCAAAGGTATCTTTTTCCAGAAAATAATTCTCATCCTCACTGTTAGCATACCTGCAAATGTTTTACTGTACGGGTGGTACATCACAAAGACAGGAGTCCCTTTGGCTGGGACTATGACTAGGTTTGATTTATCTGCTCCATTTTCTTTACTCCGCCCTCATTCAGAACCAGGAAGAGGTTTAGGTATCTGCCTTGTGCCGCAGCTCATCCCACGGAGGTGATGGAATAGAAGGGGAGGGGGCGTCAAACAGCTCTTCCCATCTATATCTCGTGGAGGGAGGTAGAATAGTGTGTTCATCCTTGGACACTGCTCCTCTTGCGGCTGGAGACCTCCAGTCACAGTCATTTAGGGCTCGCGGAGAATCTGGGGAGGCTCTCAATGTACTTCTTTTAGCCACGCATTTATCTACAAGGTTTGTACTAGGTGTTCTTGGCAACTTTAGCCTCCTCATATATCTCTAGAGACTCCTGCTCTCTTGTACCGTGGATTTCATGCACTTCTAGTATCTACGGACTCCCTCCATATCTACCCAAAATGGTCGCACAGATGACAATATTTCATTTTCAAACATAAAACACCTCCATACAGTCAATAAACATAATTAAACTTTACATTTTGAAAATGTGAATGCACACTGCCACTGTCTGACCTAATCTGCGAGGTGAACACTCGACTGTTCCCCTTCCAAACCCCCCAAAGAGAACCCTCTGTCTTACATTTGGTGCCTGGGGCTATCTGTAGAGTCGGGTCCAACCTCAATCACCACATCCAGCCAAGCACATGTGTTTGCTGGCCGACCGCACCAAGACTGTGCAAGATGATCTACTTGCATGTCACTTGAAGTTTGAAAAAGTTTATTAACAATAGAAAACTCAATACCCTGCGAAGAACAGGGTTAGTGTCCAGAGTGACCCCCAGAAAACTGAAATGGAGCGTCCTTGGTAAGCAAAGGCAGGGCACACAAATTCATAGGGTTACAGGATTGCGTCTGCAATGGCAAACACATGATGGATTCAAACAAGAGAAGAGGTGTTTGAAGACTAAGATCATCGACAGCAAGAAAGAAGATGACCATCAGAATGCAACAGGAATGCACACATTTCAGCTGAGCGAGCTGAACAACGCTTCTCGTCTCAGGAGCCAAGATCTGAAAGCGAAGGGCCTTACATAAGAGACAGGCATTTCCTTTAGGCATATGTTAGCATGTGCAGAAAAACATAGTTTAAGCATGCTACGGTTACGCTAAAAAAATTATCTCATAATTCTTAAATTGGCAATATTTATCACTTCAATGGAAGCTTAAAGCCGTTCCTAAAGCTTAATTTCTAGATCAGCTTTTAGAATTTTCGATATTACCTTATTTTTTAGGTCCATAAAAGGTCTTTAAGGCATTGCTTTTATTTGCACTACATGTGTCCATAATCCATGCAGTGCTTTACTGTTGATGCATCTTGTTTCTTTAATCTCAAAGCACATCTCGTTGTGCAAACAAATGTGTACCAGACAGCATGAATAAAACTTTAAAAGATGCAACTGATGGAATTCTTCACACAGCATTTCGTATGTGCCTTCACATTTATCTTGAAGACAGACCATGGAATTAAAAGTCTCGCCATCTAATGCAGTTTCAGAAGAAAAACATGCAGTACATTTGAAATAGCCTCATGACAATAGGGTATGATAATAACAGTGAAATAGCCTCATATTGAAGGGATCCGCAACATTTGATCCATTCCCAGTGGCCTTTCTATGTTTCTATACGTGTGTTCTAGTTTCTGTTACAAAATCTGTCCCTTTTTTAAGGCAAACATTGGACGTGTCTGGTTTGGAGAGACCATCACTGTCTGTGCATTTTAGCATTACAAACTGTATTTTTAAATTGCTTTATGAGTTCAACAGTGTTACAAATACTGTGTTTGACTCTCTGTAGTCTCGAACGCCTTTTGACTTGGCTGAAAATAATCTTCCTCACTTGCCAACATACACAATAAACATTTGTTAGCCAACGTGGGCATGTTTTTTTTCTGACATTTTTTGTCCATTATCTCTTCCTGACTAAGGTAATCATAGACATTGGTACAGTTTCTGTGCAAGTACAGGAAATTACCACATACCAAGTTCCTTAAGTACATCATTGATGTGCAACAAGATAAACAGCATTTAGGTGGGCTCCGTTTACATTCTCACTGTACACTGTTGATATTGCAGATGTGTCAGCTGGTTTCATTTATATTCCCCCATTACTTTCTCAACATGTTGCTGATGTATTTGATGGTTTTCTTAATATTCTCCTTACTCATAGTCAGTGTGTCAATGTGAGCGACCTCAGTGACCTTGTCAGCGTGCGTTGCTCCCTCGCGTAGCCCCACCTAGTAGTGATCTGCCCTCCTGTGCCCAAGTTCTGAGTTCGAGGCCCTCCTCCACCTACAGGCTCCTGCCTGCGCCTCATCGCTGGTGGCCCAGTGGTGAGCTCTTGTTTCTGTCTGCTGTTGTTTCTTTTCTTCTTTCCTTTTCTTTTGTTGCCTTTTTCTGTCTTTTTTCCTGCCTCTTTTTGCTGTCCAGTTTCAATTCTGCTCTTTACTTCTACTCTAGTTCGCTCTCGTTCCCTCTCCCCTTCCTGCCATCGCAGCTGCTCATTCCCCACGGCCTTGCCACCTTTCAGCACCGTTTCCTGCCTCCCAGCTGACCAGCCCTCCTGCCTTCTCACACTACTTAATGGCAGCCGCTGCGTTGCCACGCAGCCAGCGCACCGGTGGCGTGCCAAAGGCAAGCCTGTCTGCGCCCAGGACCGTGCCCAGCGCCACAGACCCTGGTTCCCGCTGCCCCCACCGCTATGACGCCTGCACCCTCCACGCACTCACCACCGGATGTTCCACCGCCTGCCACCTCGCATCACCGAAGGACATCTAAGGCCCGTTCACCTGCTGCAACTGCACCTTCTCCTACCTCCACACACCAGACCCACCGACCACACGGCCCTCAAGAATTGGACCCGACCACCTCAGCTGCATCCTACTCAACACCCACTCCATAAAAGAGTGGGTGTCTACAAGACATGCCGTGTAGATCTGGGACCTACTAGACTCCATCTCCCCCAACGTCGCCTTCTTCACAGAAACATGGATGAACCTCACCTCAGCCCCAGACATTGCAACCGCCATCCCCGACGGCTACCAAATCATACACAAGGGCTGCGCCAACCGACCGGGAGGAGGTATCACCATAGTACACAAAAACACCCTCCGCTTCACTATCAGCTCCAACAACCACTTACCCGGCATCAGGGGCGGTGCGTCCATTGGGGCGCTGGGGCGTTGCCCCACTAACGCACATGAGCACTGCAGCAGACGAGACGACTCAAGTAATACTCCTGTACGTCTTGAAGTCCGTGCCGGGCGGTCACTGACGATCACCGGGCGACGCCCGAGCAATCATCAGGACAAGGGGGTGGTGGTGACGTCGGGTCTAGCGCACTTAGTGCGCATGTTCAGTTCTGGGCTGGTCATTTTTCTGACCAGCCCGCGGCGCACATGCGCATTAGCCTGCACATTAGAAGAGCAGGGGTTGCTTCATGGCGCAGCCCCGGTCTCCTAATGGGCGGGTGTGTGCCTCTGCCCAAGCCAATCCTGGCGCTGCTGGAGCAGCGTCTGGATTGGCTTAGTCAGAGCGAGGCACTCTAGTCGGACACTCTGACTGCGACACGACGACGACAACGACACACCTCGTCGTGTTCTGGTGCGAGGGCCGAGGCTGCCTGCAGTGCCTGGCTGCTACTACTGCTCGTCGTGGATGGCTCCGGTAAAGAAGAAGAGACTGGACGACGAGACTTCACTTCATCTTCTCGACGTAAAGTTTAAGTAAGTATTTAAAAAGTGCAGCTGATGCCTGAGTGATGACGATAAATATACTAATTTCCTTTCACCGCGCCACCAAGCTGATTGTTGTAAGTAATAGTACATTTTAAATTACTTACAGCAATCAGCTTGGTGGCACGGGTGAAAGGAAATGCTCATGTTAACGTTAGCATTTTCTTAACGTTGCTCGGCGCGTTCTCAAAGTGCACAATCAAAGCGCCGGCCATTAATATACTCTTTTCCAGGAAAAGAATATATTAATGGCCGGCGTTGATTGTGCACTTAGAGCGCCGAGCACGTCAACATGGGCATTTTGTTAACGTTGCTCGGCGCTCTCTAAAGTGCACAATCAAAGCGCCGGCCATTAATATACTCTTTTCAGGAAAAGAGTATATTAATGGCCGGCGCTTGATTGTGCACTTTAGAGAGCGCCGAGCAACGTTAACAAAATGCCCATGTTAACGTTGCTCGGCGCTCTCTAAAGTGCACACGCTAAAGGCAAAAGCACTGTTCGATTTCTCAACAATAACTAGAAAGGATTGTAAACACCCTTAAAGTAATCCATGTTAGGAATGTAGTCCCTGTTTACATTTGTATATGTTAAACTTCACCTTTCATTCCTCGAGATGATTTGTTTTTTTCTAAACGTTTCTGTATTTTAGTTCAAGCAACATACGACTTTTGTGTTGTGGCCTCCGGGTTTTGTATGAGAGTTCAGGTTGAGGGTGGATGTTTATAACTGGCACAAATAGGAGTTCTGGAGAGGAGGATGAAGGCAGTGAGTCTCTCTTAGTGCCTGCAAGTGGGTCGTGAAGGTGGTCAGACAACATGCACATCCAGTCCTTGGCCTCTCTGCAGAGCCCACAGTAATTGTGAGAAAGAATGTGAAGGACGTCCACAGCTGTCGAAATAAGGGCCTCGCCAAAGGAAAAGAAAATGTAGTGCTTCCGGGTGAGTGGGCGGGTTGGGTGTGTGGGGAGATGGTGAAGTGGAAGAGATCAAAGGAAGTGTGTGCAAGAGAGAGAGAAATGACAAGCTGTAAAGGAAAGAGAAGAGATATGCGGGGAGAAAAAGAGCATGTCTAGCAGAGTGAGAGACAGTGCTGTGGGTGTTCAGGAGTGAATGAGCCGCTTCAATGGCTACGACCCTTCCCACAGACTTTAATAACTGAAAATCCACAGAGGCACTCGGATACTGTTCAGGTGGCACGCTCTGAGGAGCACAGGATTTAGTTAACAGGTTTTAAGCAACACCCTTAGTTACATAGGCCACACCTTTTAGAAGGGATTCCTAGGTACGCGTCATTGGCCACCCTTCTTTTAGAGCCCCCACACTTTTTGATTGCCACTTAAAGCACTGCCTCTATTTAGCATTTATTTTCCTGTTGTCAAGTGTTCGGAAGTAACCAAATGACAGCACAAAGCTCTTTATACAATCCTTAATTAGAATAACCACCTGTCTGTTATTTACAAGGACTGTGTTTTCTGGAGCATTTACCCATTGTCTGCTGGCAGCCAATCGTGTGGTTGCATACATCCTCATTCATGATAATGACAAGAGCTCCCAGGGGCACGCCCTCTCTTACTCTCTCACCCCCATTTAAACCACCCACCGTTTCCATATTTCCAACTCCTATTTTCCTTCACCTCTTCCTGTGCACTTACTTCTGCCTCCCCTTTCTCTCTCTCTTCGAACCCTTATCCTCCTTTTCACTATACCTCGCTGTTTCCCCCACTTAGTTTTTATAATCCCGCCTTTGTTGGCTCTCAGTGATCGAACATTTCTTTCTCTCCAACTAGTACCTTTCCTTTTTATCCCTCAGCTCCCTGCCTCTTATAAATTGCCATTGTTTTTTCAAAGATGCACGTTTGCAGTAGTGTGGGAATACTTTGAATGCTGCTAGTTTGCGACCTGTTTAGTTGTTTGTTAAATAAAAAAACATCTGTGAGGTACTCAGAAATGCATTGTATCTCGAAGTCTGTTATGAAGCTCTGTGGTTATACTGAATAAGCACCTACCTATGTTATATGACTTCTCTTTATTAATATAATAACTGCACTTTCACAATTGCTTTATTAACTTTCCTGCTTTCTCAAATTTGCTTGAAAATTCACCATTTGTCCACTCTTTTTCAAAATTTGGTTGTTCGGGCTCGCTCGCTCACGCTCGCTCGCTACGGTGCTCTATGAAATTCATCTTCCGCCCCACCACTTACAAATGTCACCAGCCGCCACTGCCCGGCATAGAACACCTCCACTTCCAGATCTAGACCAACCTGAACACCACCCGGTAGCAAATATCTTTGACAAATTTACTACACATAGAGCAGGTAATCATCAGGAGGAATATGTTCCAACTGGACCGCTGGATAAAGTCAGTCTCTCCTGTTTTAAGGTTCCATCAGAAGAACAACTTATAAAATCTATCGGGCTCATCAAATCGGGCGCGCCACAAGACCCGTGTCCCCCCAACATTATGCATATGATCCCTGCTCAAGTTGTACAAAATCTTGGGCAAATCTTTGAGAATATGTTTGCAAACGGGTACTTTCCCTCTGTCTGGAAACAAGCCTCAATACTCCCTTTATTAAAAAAAGACAACCTGAACGCCCAAGATCCAAATAACTATCGGCCAATATCCAGTTTCCCTTTCTCCGCCAAGTTGGTAGAAAAAATAATGAACCAACAACTATCAGAATACTTAGAGGAACATTTCTGGCTGGATGATACCCAACACGGTTTTAGAAAGCATCACAGCACAGAATCGGCTCTGGTGATAGCCACAGAAGAAATACGAGAAGTTCTGGATAGGGGGGGACAGCTGCATTGATCCTTTTAGATCTTTCTGCAGCTTTTGATACGGTCAGCTATGAGATCTTGGCTGACCGTATGCGTAGGCTTGGGATAGACGGTACTGCCTTCGACCTCCTGCGATCTTTTCTGGCAAACAGACAAAACAATGGGAAGTTGGGACAGTTTACCTCCAAAGCTTTTTCTTTGCCATGTGGAGTCCCCCAGGGCTCAGCACTGAGCCCAACTTTATTCAATCTTTATGTTACTCCGTTAGCTGCTATCATCAAAAAAGCGGGCTTCTCCCTGGTCTCATACGCCGATGATACCCAAATTGTGGTATCATTGACCAACGCAGAAACTAACCTGGGGGCGGAGTTCAGCACTTGTATGAGTTAGGTGAGCCTCTGGATGGATTGTAACTGTCTCATACTGAATGCCAATAAAACGGAGGTCATCATTTTTGGTAAGAACCCTTCCCTCTGGACACCAGACTGGTGATCCCCTGAGATGGGCTCTCTACCCGAACCTTCAAACAAAGTCAGAAATTTAGGATTCGTGGTAGACAAGGAACTAAAGTTTAGGGACCAAGTAAATAAAATAACCTCGGCGGCCTTTTGCTCCCTAAGGTTAATAAAACAAATAGAAACATTTTTGACCCCTGAACTGCTCAAAACGGCAACAATGGCACTAATTCTAACGAGGATTAATTACTGCAATAGTATGTACCTCACGCTTGCAGTAGGGCTCGTTAAGAGGCTTCAGGTATTTCAAAACACGGCAGCTCGCTTCCTTTGCAAAATTCCAAAGCATGAGTCAGCAAGAGAAGCAATTAGGAAACTGCATTGGCTTCCAGTCAAACAAAGATGCAGTTTCAAGGCTCTCTGCCTGACCTATAAACTTTGCATGGACTTGGGCCAGACCATTTAAAAAATAAACTAAAATGGTATGTTCAGGCAAGGATGCTCCGATCAGGCCATGCAAGGAACCTGATGGTCCCCCCTTTTAGAAAAGCTACTTGGGGTGGAAAAAGCTTTTTTAGGGCCACTGCTATACTTTGGAACAATCTCCCATTAGCATTAAAAACTGCTCCCTCCTTACTCTCCTTTAGAAAAGCCTTAAAAACCTGGCTTTTCAATCAGGAGTAGAATTCTTTTTCTCTGCGTTTCTGCCTTATTCCAACTAAATTACCTTCTTAGCCTAATCTGATTTTCGATAGCGCCAAGACGCCCCAGGGCAGGAGACTGCGCTTTATAAGTTATATTACATATACATACATTACAACCTCCATTGCACCCTCGTCTGCAGACCTCTCGGACCCCGCTCCCCCTTCAGCAAAGTCATAGCCGTCTACATCGCACACCACGCTCTCACCTCAATGGACTACATCCTCCTCAGCGACCTCAATTTCCACTTGGACATCCTCGACGACCACAACACCACATCCCTACTTAACTACGTCGCCACCATCGGACTCACACAACTGATCACCTCTCCAAAATACTCAGCAGAGCACACGCTAGACCCCATCTTCTCCGCAAGCAACATCTCCGTCAGCCACACCTCCGAGCTACATTGGACCGACCACCACTGCGTCCACTTCTCCTTCACCAAACCCACCGTACACCACCACGCCCACTGCTATCCTTGCAGAAATTGGAACAAGGTCACTGAGTACCAGCTCACCACCTCCCTCAGCAAAACCCCACCACCGACATCCACCGACGCCAACGCCTAGGCACGCAACCTCCACCTTTGGCTCTCCAACTGCGCCATTACACTGGCTCGCCTCAGGCAAGCAGCCCTCCAAGAAAGCCAGCTGGTTTTCCCCCGCCCTCCAAGAGTCCACGCACACCTGCAGAAGGCCCGAGAAAAGATGGAGGAGCAACAACATCTTGGCAGACCACACTTCCTTCAAAATCATGGTCACTGCACATCACCACCTCATCAGAACAACAAAGAAAACAACCATACAGGAACCTATCAATGCCAATGCACACAACAGCAAAGAACACTTCACTGTGATCAAAGAATTTGCCAAACCCAGCACAGAGACAGCAGCCATTCCCCCCTCTTAAGGCCTCTGTGACAACCTCGCCACCTTCTTCCACTGCAAGATCAAGGAAATCTATGACAGCTTCGCAACCCAAGACCCACCCACCCCACTCTCAACCACTGCACCCAATGGCTCCAGATTCCAGCAGACCCTGCCCAACTGGACCACCCTCACCTCTGATGACACCCTCAGGATCATGAAGAGAATCCACTCCAGAGCCCACTCGGATCTCTGCCCTCACCACATCTTCAACAGAGCCAGCACCTCCATCACCCCCGAACTCTGACGCACCATCAACGGCTTCATCGAGTCCACCTCCTTCCCTGAAGACTAGAATCCTGCAGAGATCAACCCCCTGCTGAAGAAACCCTCTGCCTACCCGACAGACCTCAAGAACTACAGACCCATCTCTCTGCTCTCCTTCCCAGCCAAAGTCATGGAGAAGGCCATCAACGCCCAACTTTCCGAGTTCATCTAAACAAACCACATCCTGGACATCTCCTAATCGGGCTTCAGAAGCGAACAAGGCACCGGGACCGCTTTCCTCGCTGCCACAGGTGAAATCTGCACCCTCCTCGACCAAGGTGAAACTGCAGCCCTCATCCTCCTGGACCTCTCGGCCGCATTCGACACCATCTCCCACCACACCCTCTGCGCAAGACTCCACAACAAAGTCCTAGAATGGATCCACTCCTTCCACACCGGCTGAACACGGAGAGTCATACTTCCACCGTTCTACGCAGAACCCACAGAGATCAGCTGCGGAGTGCCTCAGGGATCCTCCCTGAGCCCCACCCTCTTCAATATCTATATGGCCCCGCTCGCAGCCATTGTCAAAAGCCACAGACTCAACATGGTCTCCTACGCCGACGACACCCAGCTGATTCTCTCCCTCACAGACGAGTCCACAGCCGCCAAGAGCAACTTCGACAACGGGGTGAAGGCAGTCGCCACCTGGATGAAGGACAGCTGCCTCAAGCTCAACTCAGACAAGACCGAAGTCCTAATCCTGGGCTCCACCCTCTCAACCTGGGATACCTCCTAGTGGCCTGCAGTGCTCGGAACCCCTCCTGCACACCCACGGACCACGCATGAAACTTCTGCATCATCCTGGACTCTTCGCTCTCAATGAACTGCCAAATCAATGCCGTTTCATCCTTCGGCTTCCAAACGCTCTGCCTGCTTCGGAAGATTTTCAAGTGGATCCCCATCGAGTCCAGTAAAACGGTCACCCACGCGCTTGTCAGCAGCAGACTTGACTACGGCGACGCACTCTATGCCGGCACAACCCAAAAATTCCTTAAGAAACTGCAGAACATTCAGAACGCCTCCCCCAGACTCATCCTGAACATCCCCTGCCACAGCCACATTACCTCTCACCTGAGAGACGTCCATTAGTTCCCGATCAGCAAAAGAATTACCTTCAAGCTCCTCACGCATGCCTACAAAGCCCTCCACAACGCCGGACCTGCATACCTCAACCACCGCCTCTCCTCCTACACACCCACCAGACATCTCCACTTCGCCCAACTGGCCACCATCCCACGAATCTGCAAGACCACCGCTGGAAGAAGATCCTTCTCCTACCTCACTGCGAAGACCTAGAACTCCCTGCGTTATTTCAGGCAATCACCGCTCCCTGCCTCAATTCAGGAAGGACCTCAAGACCTGGCTCTTCGACTGAACCGCAGAATCCCCCCTTCAGCACCTTTACCTTCAGACCCTAACGGGTGAGTATTCGTGCTTTACGAGAAACCTGATTGATTTCTGTTCATACTCGCAATCTGGCAACATCTTGCCCCTGACAAAATAAGTGATTCAGGGGAATTTGGAGTTAACGCATTAAAAGGAACTTCTTTTTCTGGCTCTTTTTTGAGTTCCTGACTAAATCAATGTCACCATCTCTTTCCACACAAAAGGCCTTATTATGACTTTGGTGGTGTGGCAGCGGGCTGCCACTCCAGCGCTCCGCTGCCACACTGCCAAAACCATATTGAGTCCGCTTGCAGGATTCCAACTGGAATCCAGGTTGGGCGGTCCTGCAGTGGCTGGCCCGTGGCGGTGCAGTGCTAAGGGTCATACGTGAGCCTTAGCAAGGCACCGCAATGGGAATGCCATTGCATGTTGTTGCAGGGCAAGGACTGCCAAGTCCATGCCCTGCAGGAACTGGAGGTGCATGCGTACAGGGGGCACACCATGTGCTCCCCTGTATGCATCCCCTGGCGCAGAGACAACAGGGGTCCCAGTAGTACCGCCTTTGTTTCCTCACCGTCACACTTTTCCTGGTGGGCTCACCGCCGTGAAAACTGTGGCAGTGAGAAAGCTCCTCATATGCTTGGTGGTGCCGCAGCGGCACCACCAGCATATTAGGGGCCTCAGACTGCTGCAACACCATCAGGGATCGGGGATCCCTGGCAGCAGCGGTCCCATGGTGGTCTGACCGCCCTACTTGTGTAGCTGCACCGCCACTGTGGGGTTGGGGGTCCATCGAACCACCAAACTCATAATAAGGCCCAAAGTGTATAACTACTAAGAGATGTTCCCTTTCCATTGAGAAAACCAAAGAGAAACCTGTCTTGGTATACACCTAGAAGAACCCTACGTTCAGCGAATTCCAAGACAGTTAATGCCCTCAAAGTCAAAATGTAAGAAGTGGGGTAGTAGAAGCTTCTTACACATTACATCTCAGTTGTGGAATAATCTACCTCTCCAGTTTAGAGGTCAATCTAACCTCTCCAGTTTTAGGAAGCATTTGAATACTTGACTATTTTATAAGTCGGTGTGATCAGGCATAGGCCCTTCAGGTGAGCATTGTTCAGTTCTGTCTACTCAATCTCCAGTTTAGCAGACGCAGCGCCAAGATGGCTGTTTTAGCTTACCAGTGGGATCTGGACATACATCTCATACAACCAATGAACTAGTTGATTTAGCCTGCCTATATCTTTTACGTTACAGTCTATTTATACTCACCCAACATTTCAACAATGTGTCTGTGGGCCCTGTTTTTTTTTTATTTGTAAACATATTTTATTGTTTTTTTACAACAAATGCATCGGCATGAAAAAGGCATCATTTTAACACATTATTCTAACGTTACATATCATATGCAATGTCGACAGTTGTACATTAATTCACAACAGTATCCTTGAGAACCTCTCCCGTTGCTTAATCTACATTACATCATCTCGTAAATACCATAGGATAAGTCTATGAGTGCAAAACAGTATGTGATGATATCACTCATGCGCATCCAACATAAATCAACCAATGTATACCGTCGTGCATTAATAAAATCAAATATATGCGTCTCATTATTTTATACCTAACTTGTTTTACCTAACTCCCCCTATCCATCCCTCCCTCCCCCGCATGCCCAGCAATTACTTCCCAATATTAATACACCCACATTGTCATATCTTGCGTCCATGTACATAGTTGCTCTGTTTCCATTCCTGCAGTACCCCACATCCCTCCATAGCGAGTACGCTGTCAACGTTTATATGTCTGATTACAATTTTCAGTCCGGGGTTTGGGTAGGTGGAACTATATCCTCTCAGTACGATTGTATGTCAATCGCGGTGAATTCCGCCATCAATGTATGCCATGCAATGGAGACCGGTATTCTTCGTAAACCCCTGTATTCCTCTCTTTGTATTTCAACCCCTTCTGCTTTACCCCACCTGACCATTTCCGCATGCCAGTCCTGTAAGGATGGCGCCCTGATGGCTTTCCACCTTATTGTAATGTTCCTTTTGGCTAATAGAAGCGCAAGATTAGTGAATTTATGAGTTGGGTCACCTTTCTTCCCTCGTGAGCCCAGCCCCAATAGACAGTATTCCATGGAGCCATTATTGCGCATTGGGGCGATATCCTTCAATATTTGACACACAGATGCCCAATAGTGACCCAATCTCGGGCAGTCCCATAACATGTGTAGCAGTCCCGCATTGGGGCGTGACAGCGGGGGCATGTATCCTTCGCTCCCGGGAACATAGTGCACAGTCTGCGTGGGGTCAAGTAGGCTCTGTGTAATAGCATCAATTGGATAATTTAAAATTTGGGATTACGAGACACCTTTTAGGGTGTCCTATTATGTTGCCCCATTCTTTATCTGTAAGTGCGCGGCCCACATCCCTTTCCCACTTTTCACGGAGTGGTTGCAGCGATATCGCTGCTACTGTGCGGATCCCCTGATATAGCCATTTTGTCAGATGTGCCCCATGTCCCATCAGGTATTGCATCGTAAGCAGTGAGTGTATATCTGGTTCGTCACCCCCCTGTCTCCAAGTGTCCCGAATGTAACTAGAGATGCTTGCGTGCAATAGAAACAGTCTATCCGATGCCCCATGTTCTCGGACAAAGGCCTCGTGTGACATTAGGGTGCCCTCCGAATAGAACGCCCCAAGTGTAGTAATCCCCGTGTCTGCCCAGGCCATTAGGTCTCGGTTAGTAACTACACCTGACTGTATGGGAATACCTAGTAGCGGAATCGTAGGAGCATATGGCACCGTATGTTTCGTGTATCTCAGCGCACATCGCCAATATATTATCGCTATTCTTAATAGGTGTGGTGTCGATTTTGGGATCTTGGCCCTGGGCAGTAAGAGCCTATGTATAACTCCGCGTTCCCAATCCCGGCGTGTCATATCTATTTCCTGTAAGTTACGACCCGCCAGCCAGTACGCCAGCCACTGCAGCTGGCTTGCATAGCAGTACGCCCTCAGATCTGGCACTCCCATTCCTCCCTGTGCTGTACCTAGTTGTAGTTTCATCAGGCCAATACGTCTGCGCCCCGTGCCCCAGATCAATGCTACGGGGGTCTTCAACAATTTGAAGACCCCCGTAGGTACAAGTATAGGTAGATTGGTAAAATAATAGAGCAGTCGCGGTAAGAGCACCATCTTAGTTATGGCAACCTGCCCCGCCACCGATAGAGGCAGTGAGGTCCAAAACTTAATCTGGGACTTGAGAGCAGTCACCGCTCGGGTCAGGTTGCCATCCAGCCAGTCTGTTGTATCCCGGTAGATCTGTATTCCCAAGTACCGGAAGGTAGCGGGCGCTATGTTAAATTTCCATTGTCCGAAGGTTAACTGTCCCGTGCGTGTGGGGTCAGCAAAAAAATAGGCATAGGATTTGGAGGCATTAATCGAGAGGCCTGTTAACCCCTGAAAAAGAGCAAAAGTTGAGGGCAGAGTTTCGAGATCCACATCCATGTCATTGATATATAGGATGAGATCATCTGCATAGGCAGAAACGATATGTGTCGTGTGACCTCTCAATATTCCCTTGCATCCCATTAGGGAACGGAGTCTATGCAGGAGGGGTTCCAGAGCCAAGATAAACAATAATGGCGATAGTGGGCATCCTTGCCTTGTACCACTAGCTACGCTGTACTGCCGGGAAATATGCTGCCCTGTACTTGCTCGTGCCGTGGGGTTCGTGTATAATAAGCGCACCCAGTTGATATATTCTGCTGGTATACCAAACCGAGAGAGGGCATAGAACATGTAATCCCAGTGCAGCGAGTCAAATGCCTGACGTAAATCAAGTGAAATGCAGCCCTCTTTATTCCCCGTGGCAAGTGTACTGGTCATGATTTGGTGCAATCGTCTAATGTTAAGCGCTGTACTCCTACCTGGTACAAATCCGCACTGATCGGTGTGTATCAGTTGCGGGATGAATTTACAGAGTCTATTGGCTAATAATTTACTTAGGATTTTATAGTCTGAGGTTAATAACGATAAAGGCCGGTATTCCGACATGTCGGAACCGTCTCGTCCGGGCTTCAGTAGTAAAACCACAGTCGCTTGCAATGTAGTGGAGGGGAGCACACCTGTTTCCAATGACGCGTGATACAGGCATTGTAAATGAGGTATCAATAAATCAGCGTACACAGCATAAAATTCAACAGGGAGGCCGTCATTGCCAGGGGTTTTATTGCGCGGTAGAGCTTTAATCGCCTGCCTTATTTCCATAGCGGTCACCGGTTGTGCTAGTTCTTCCCTGTGTTGTTGTATTAGCTGTGGTAGTTGCAAACCATCAAAAAAGGACTCGAAGTCCGTAACACTATGACCTACTTGTTGCCTGTATAAGTGTGCGTAATAATCCCTAAATGCAGTGTTGATTTCAACTGTGTATTAACCATATGACCCTCGTCAGTCCGAACCTCTAGGATAGGGGCCGACGGGGGGCATCCTTAACCAGCTTTGCCAGTAGGGGACCTGCCCTGTCCGCCTGTGTGTGTTGCTTCTGCGTGTAAAGCCGATAATCTATTATGCGCAATTCCTCCAGAAGCTCTGCATATTGTATATTGGCCTCCCGTACCTGCGTCTGTTGTGCGTCCGTCTCTGCAGCCTCTTTTTCCAGTGTATGCAATCTACCTTCAATCTCCGTGATCCGGTCTATAAGTGCAAGCCGAGCTCCCGCCTTCGTGCTGATTGCTACTCCTCTGATAACTGTTTTGAAGGCGTCCCATTCTATCTGGCGTGTACTAGCAGACCCTTTGTTCTCGGAGAAATAATTGACAATAGCATCAGATAGTGTGCTACGGAAGACTTGGTCTTCCAGCAATAGGGGTTGTAACTTCCAGGTCGGTATCGGGGTTGGGATTATGCCCCATTGGAGCGTTAACTCTACCGGGTTGTGATCCGACAGTGTCTTACCCATGTGCAACACGTTACTAACAGAACCAAGTAAAGCCCCAGAGCAGAAAAGTCTATCTATGCGAGTATGTAGTCGGTGCGGTGGGGAATAAAAGGAGTATTCTTTGTGGAACGGGTTCATCACTCGCCAGGTATCCTGTAGCTCCCATCCTGTCGCCCATCCCCTAAGCGCTTCCGCCTGTTTCCTACATGCAGCTGCATGCAACGGAGGGTGCAACCTGTCCAGATCAATATCCAATACCGCATTAAAATCACCCCCCAGCACCCAAGGATAACCAGCCCAGTCCGTCAGTGCCACACTAAGGGCTTCCAGGAATCTATCTTGGTCAATGTTCGGGGCATATATACTCCCAAGGACGATATGCGCCTCATCCAATAAACCATGGACCAATACATATCTACCATTTAGGTCCACTTTCTGCTCCAGTAGCCTAAAGGGAGTATTATTACGAACCCAGATCGCTGTCCCTCTTGCAAACGCCGAGTAGGACGTGAAAAAAAGGTTTCCCTCCACTTCCGCTGCAATTTCAGCGCCTCATCATGACTAAGGTGAGTTTCTTGCAGGAACGCTATATTAATTTTTCTCCTATTCAGTTGCGCTAATATACGGTGCCTTTTATGTACCGATCCCATGCCCCTGACATTCCAGGTGCAGTATGTATATCTGTTAAGTGACGCCATCTAGAGACAGGAGATACAGTCGCCGCAGAGCATGTGAAGTACTACGTCTGACAGGTGCCGTTTGTGGAAAGGCCGAGCATGCAATACCAACCAAACTCCCCAATACTAGGTACCCCAAATAACAACAGAGGACCAAACTTGAAAGAAAAGTTCAACTTGAACTTTAAACAATAAATGCCATAGTGCAGTCGCCAGGGGGAGGCGACAACTGTCCCGCTCCAACCAGACAACACATTACACACCATAAGAATGAACTTAGTATGTCAGTACATTCCCTTTATAGCTAGTGGTAACTAGACCTTCTAGAAATATCTATCATCTGAAAAACATGTTGCGGAGTATTGTATACGTTACCACTCTCGACCATCCCTTTAATCACAGTTCTAGTAATCGTTTGCAGTCTGCGCTGTGATCGATGGGAACAATGTCAAGCTATCCTCAGATTCAGAACGGACTGTAGCCGCAGCCGAGGACCGCGTCGATGTCTCCGCATTTTGGGCATCATGGACAGCCAGCGCCGCCGCCGTCAAAAGAGCGTCTTTTTGGCTGTTCGTGATTTGTTCCGGAGATGGACCAGCGACAGCAGCATCTATTACTCGTCTGCTCTCCACCCTGTCGATCCCGGCATCCAGCAGCAGAGGAGGACGTTGCGTTTGGCCCGACGGAAGTGAGGCCTGCGAGGCCGCTGGCGTAAATGTGATCTCCAACCAGTCCGACACCTCTGCAGGGTTATCGAAAAAAATTAGTCTTTGTCCATATATAACTTTCAGGCGGGCCGGAAAGAGCAAGGCATATTTCAAATTGCGTGTTCGTAGGTGCCTCTTAACCTCTTGAAAGGTGGCTCTGGTCTTCTGTACCGCTAGAGTAAAATCCGGGTACAGAGAGATTGTTTTGTTCTCGAAGCGTATAGGGGCATTCTCTCTAGCGGCCCGTAAGATCGTGTCCCGATCCTTATAATTCAGGATGCGCGCTATCAGCGGTCTCGGCGGTGCCCCTGGTTGAGGTGGTCTAAATGGTACCCGGTGCGCTCTCTCCACACTGTAGAGGTCTGTTAATCCCTCCTTCGCCACATAGTCCCGTATCCAGTTTTCCACAAACTGGGTGGGGTTAGACCCCTCGCTGCGCTCCGGTATTCCAAGAATTCTGACATTGTTGCGTCGGGATCTCCCTTCCGCATCATCCACCCTGTCTTGTAATCCCTTCAATTGACGTTGGAATTGTTCAAGCTGAGAGGTATGCGCGGTTTGTTGCGGTATCAAATCGTCAGGGCCAGCCTATTCGATTTCACTTTGTCCGCTAGTTTTTTATGGTCCGCGGGCAGCAAGTTGAAATTGGTGGATAGTGTCCCCAGTTGTGCTTCGATCACTACACGGGAATCTCGTATTTCTTTCAATATTAAATCCAGTTTGGCAGCATGCTGATCGGTTCCCGTGGGAGGCACCACGTCACTGTCGAGACTGCTGGAGGGTTCACCACTAGGTGTGAGGTGCGCTTCTTCATTGGATGCTGTATCAGCTTGCTTGGCTCTAGTGCGCCCCATATTGCCTTGACGGCTGCGTACGTTCCTCCACTCCAGGACGTTCCACTCGGGGACCACTGCAGCGCCCCTCCCCACAGCAGCGTATACCTCCCGCAGGTGGACCAAACCCCAGCACCAGTAAGGGAGTACCCGCTTTTAATGTCCGCTAGCCTCACGCTCCAGCCAGTTCTAGCCGTACCCACACAAAGTGCGCTGCATATGCGATTGTCCACACCTCAGACGCAGTACTGAAGACACAACTTTACCCTCAGTCAGCCACCGCAGCATCCACGTCTCACCATTAGGCTGCGCTTCTTCAGTTTCTGCCTCTGTGTATCCGCCCGCCAGACCAGCAGGCTGTTGAGGGCTCCTGTGCCTCTGAAGCGCTGTTGGGTGATTGACACAGTCGCCGCACCTCCGCAGCTGCACACCGATATCCGCCCCTGCCTTTGCAACGATCGCTATCCCCAGATCAAGCAGGGCCGACGGTCACTGGCCCCAGACCGCCGTCGGAACCGTCGCCCAGTCCCCTCGTTCAATGGCCGACGGGCCGTCCGCAATGCTGGTCGCAGGGCTCCGCGTTTCCCCCACACTGGGTTTCGGGTCAGATAGTTGCCGCCAATGCTGTGATACAGCCGCCGGACATCGCCCTCCGGGTAAGCCCCTCTTCTTTCAGCCACTCCAGATTCTCTTGTGGCTCCAGTCAGGGAACAGTGTTCTAGCGGCAGCCGTCCGCCATCTTGGTTCTTCGGCCCGGTGCTCCGTCACAGTCCGGGGAGCCGGGAGGTCGACGCCTGCGCCTCACAGGCTCCGCTCCGCCGGTAACCGTGGGGGTCTGCCTTGACAGACAGTACCGAGAAATCACCAGCGATCCCTGCACATATACCGGCAGTGTCGAGTCCAGACGACTCCCTTCCCGGTAGTCCGCGACTCCTCCCCACGTCTCTGCGCAGTCCACGTGAGGGCCAGAAACAGCTGCCCAAAGTATCTTTCACTGGAGTTAGGATCTCCAGATCGCCGCCCTCAGCTGCATAATCACTCCGCCCTCAAAGGCCGTCGTTATTTAGTCTGGAAGGTCCGGTGCATTACAGGATAAATTGCCAAGTGTCGGGGCTCGGAACGGAGCTCTCTCAGCTCACATCCTCCATGCTCGGCAGTTGGCCACGCCCCCCTGTGGGCCCTGTTTATCTTCTGCTCGTGCACTGGTGACACAGGCTCCCAGTTTGCTATAAATATCTCGTATTGTTGACCGATGTTATCATTAGTGCATGCCACCGTCAATGTGTGCTTGTGATGAAGTTTTTATCGAATGTTGATGCGTATTGTGTTTGAATACAGTCAACTGTCTTATGGGCAGCACAACTTAGGCACTTTGTCCATCTACCACAACCTTTTACAGTTTAAGCATACCCTGTAACAATAACCTACATTAGTCTGAGTCCTGACAAGATAGCTAATGAGAGAGCGACCCTTTTTGCCTCCTGCCATTCAGAGACTTCCATTTCACCAAGATCCTGTTCTCAATTGCACCTTGCCTTACTTAATTGATCAGGAGTGTTGAGGACCAGAGACCTGAACACCTTGGAAATGCATTTACAGAGTAGTGGTTCCATTGTTATTTTGGGTTCCATAGGGTTGAACTCTAGAGCCTCAGCCGGGGCTCTCTTATGGGTCACTAGAGCATGGCACAATGGAAAGTATCAAAAGAATTGTGAATGGTGCAGATCAAACTCTTCAGTAACTGCTAAAAGGAGTTGATGTGGTAGCCTGCCCATATGTCACCTAAATTTGATATTCTTATCAGGTACTGAGTCCTGAAACCCTGAAGTGTTGTCACAGGGTCTAAATATGTCCCATGGGGGTGGGAGGTGGGGGGGATCTTAGTCAATTTGCCCATCCACTTGATGTGCTTCAAAGCCTTATGCCAATATATAAAGGGTGATCTGTGGCAACCATTAGGGTAGCTTTCCCCCACAGAATAATGGGAATATCCCAGGG
Source organism: Calotriton arnoldi (assembly GCA_963921515.1). Lineage (NCBI taxonomy): Eukaryota > Metazoa > Chordata > Amphibia > Caudata > Salamandridae > Calotriton > Calotriton arnoldi. The sequence goes on along the minus strand of CAWUFW010005547.1, from coordinate 559,104 downwards.
TTCTCTAACAAACTCAGATCCAGTCATATTGGTGGGCCTTGTCTGTTGCCAAACAGCCATTAATTTATGGGGAGAATGTGGAAATGAAGATAGTATAGTTTAATGTCTGCAGTGCCCAGCCCTCTTTCATATGATGACTGGGTACACTTTGCAAATGAAATTCTTGGTAACTTACCCATCCGTAGAAATTTGGAGACTATGGATTGTAAATCCGTGAACAAGTTATACTGAATAATGTAGGGGTAATTTTGTAGTGTGTAGAGAAATTGGGGGGGTGGACGCCATTTTGAATATGGCTGACCTGCCCATTATAGAGATGGGAAGAGAAGACCATCCCTCCAGTTCCCTCTTCAAGCAATGAAGGAGGGGCATGATGTTCAAGCCCCAGCTCTTCTTCTGGTCTAAAGTTACCTTAATGCCAAGTATGTAAAATGATCTTCAGCTAGTTGTAATTCAGAATGCACCAAGTTATCTGGGGAAGTATTGGTGATGCACATGTACATCAACTTTCGTCAATTCACTTGTAGACCGAAGGCCTCCCCTAAAGGTCTGCCGCATCTGTGTCTAACTAGGCAGGTTCTGTTCCAGCCGCTGAACATCAAACAACATATTGTCAACATATAGAGAAACCCTGTCTTCGGCCTCATCTTCCCACTGAAAACCAATGAGTTGGGCTTCTCCGCAATCCACTCTGCCAGTGGTTCTACTGTTAAAAGCAAAACAACAGTCATGAACATTACCTGCGCCATCTTGTCTGGTGGAATTCTATGTGCACATAAGTTGCAGTCATTTTGATCTATCACAGCCATTTTGTACTCTGTTGGTCACCTTTGTTTCACCCTGCCCTTACTAGCATCCCTCTGACCCTCTGACCGACCTGGTACGTGTGCTGGGGGCTATAAACTCTATTGCCACAACAAACCTCAGCGCCACTTGCTGCCACAAACTCGTTTTTCCTCTCATCTCTGTTTTCAGGCAAACCTTTGGACACTCTACCCCTCACTGCACCTAGTTACACAAACAGGTTACAAACACCAAAAAGACTCTTGCAACATGATTTATTGCACTGCAAACAGCAAGACTTGTTGTTACCAACAATGGGACCTGTTTTTATCAACAGAACGGACTCTTAGATCTGGCCGGTCTCACATGTTTTAGACCCTGAAGCAAGGTCCAGCTGCAAGATAAGATTGTCTGTTTGACCTGGAGTGGGAAGAGAATTACTGTTGGGCTTGCGTGACAACCTGCCCGGGCGGGACCCCAAGCTTGTGTAACCATGTTGACGAAACAAATGCATTGTGTCAAACCTGTATAAAAGGAAGAGCCAAAGGAGTTATCAGCAGAGCACCTCCCTCAGACATCCCGGTGTCTCAGTTGACGTGATCTCCTCATGAGAAATAAACCTTTTTCTTGTCTTCCAGTTTCCAGCGCTTGCCTCATTATTTTGATAGCTGAACCCAAAGTGAATTAGAGGTGGAACCCTGCACCGGGCAGCATTGAGGGTCTTAGAAGACTCGCTGCCTTTCACACTACTATCAGGGACAACAACAGGAAAGAAAGGCGGCATCCCTAGCGTGTACCTCTCCCAATGGGGAATGGGTTGGACAGCACCGCATTTATCCTCAGCTGGGCCCACAGGGCGCCTGAGGGCTTAAGTTTATTCTGCTGACCAGTTAGAGCATGAAAGGCCTGTGTACTGAATCGAAGGCCTTTTCAAAATCTAAAAGAAAAGCAGCGTTGCTGGCCCCTGCAAATTAATCACCCTTGCCAGTGCAACTTGCAAGTGCCTCAGTCAATGTCAGGTGTCCCACCAGACATGAAGCCGTTTTGTTTGTTATGTGTCAAGGAGCGTGTGACTTTCACTAATCTGTTAGCAAAGACTTTAGCAAAAATCTTGGTTTCTATTGTTAATTAACAAGATTGGGCAGCATGATGAGTAACCGTTTGTCAGGCTTCAGAATGAGTAATAGGAGCTCACCCCTGAAGTCGGGGATAAGTGAGGTCTTGAGTACTTCCTTCTCAAACATTGCCAACAGAGATGCATACTTCTTATAAAAAGCGAATGGGGAATTGTTGGGGCCTGGTGTTTTGATGGAGAGCATCCTGACGATAGCTTTATTGATCTCTTCATCAGTAATGGGGAGATCCAGGTCAGCCTGATCCGACTTTGAGAGCAACTTCATGGTAAGATATCGCTACAATGAGATGCATTTCTAGGGCTGGTGGTGAGTGCGTGTAGGAGAGACCCGAATAGTAAGTGGCAAAACAAGCACAATCACCAGAGAATCACAGAGCATAGCACTATCATCTGTCTGTATTGGGGGAATGATTCTGGAGTCTGTTTCCTTGCTAGCTAGCCAGTACAGTAACTTGCCTGTTTTACTGCCAAGCATGTACATTTTGTTCTGAGACATGGTCAACACCAGTTTTGCAGTGCTGTGCAGCTTTTTTCTCAGTGATGTTCAGGCAAGTTTGAGTTGTGTGTTGGTGTCTTACCTGTAGACCGCTGTCAGCTGGCTTTCTGGCTCACTAATTTGTTCCTCTAGGGACCGTATGTCTTGTACCCTATCTCTCTTCTTTTTCAGCTTTAGGACCTTGGCCTCCCCTCTGATGACAGCCTTGAAGGTGTCCCAGAAATTAGCTGCTGATGGACCAAATTTGAGTTGAGCTGGAACTATTCCTCTGTTGCTCCCAGCAGGTGGTCCACCACCAGGTTGTCTTTTAACCACCAGGCATTTAAGCCACATTTGTTCCAGCACCCACAATCTGGGTGACGAATCTGCATTAAGAAAGGGGAATGATCAGAGAGCCCTCACACCAATGCCTGGGTATCAGTTGTCTCCCGCAGCTCGGCCACAGGGACAAACATGTAGTCAAGTCAGGAGAAACAGCGATGGTATATGGTCTAATGAGTGTATTGTGTCATTGTGTGCCATCTCTCTTACATGTCCCTGAGGCCTACTGAGTCAGCCCACTTGGCCAGGTCCATGGATTTGGGTTTAAACAGAAGTTTTTTGGTAGTAGCAGTTCCCAAGATTGGGAAAAACCGCACAATCAGTAAGAGAATTTTTTTTTTTTATCATATCAAATACAATACAGTGTGAATCAATTTTAAAATAGACATTATATTTTCTCAGTGGGGTGCTACCTTAGCTCTAATGCACCTACTACCAAGAGATGCTACTGTCACAGAAGAAAACTACTGTGTACACAAAATTGCAAAAAGAGAGCATTTATAAGCACACCCTTCTCTAGTAAAGGATCACCCAGAGTACTGGTAAAGTAAAAGACAGTTCTAAATGTCTATTATTAGGAACGTATCAATTTCAGGATAGTAATGGTCAATGTAATAACACACTGCTCCTGATTATATGCGATATACAGAGTCCACAATGTTCAGATTTCTTCAAAAATAAGATTCTTTATTCTCAATTGCATAAAATCCAGCACGAAGAATAATATCGAATAATATCGACTGCCAGATGTGCATATCACAGCCTCATTTACTGGTAATGTTAGCACACCTCGTATTTGGTAAAAACGGGTGTGTGGATATCCGGAAAGGAGAGTATATTAGTCCTTCTCCTTCCTGTCATGAGAGGACCTTATTAAAATATCGGAGGAGAACCTTGATAAGTTTCACTCCGCAGTAAGGCGAAAGTTCATCGTCCACCCTGCATTTACTCTTTGCTGTGGCGTGTCACATCTGGCAGTCGATATTATTCACAAGCATTTCGGGTTCTGATTCCAATAAGGGACACGCACCTGCCGTCCGTACATACAAGCTGGACAACATAACTTTCGTTAATCGCCTTGAAAAAGTCTAAGGGAAGACGAAACACGTGTTGGCTGATTCTTCGTGCTGGATTTTATGCAATTGAGAATAAAGAATCTTATTTTTGAAGAAATCTGAACATTGTGGACTCTGTATATCGCATATAATCAGGAGCAGTGTGTTATTACATTGACCATTACTATCCTGAAATTGATACGTTCCTAATAATAGACATTTAGAACTGTCTTTTACTTTACCAGTACTCTGGGTGATCCTTTACTAGAGAAGGGTTTGCTTATAAATGCTCTCTTTTTGCAACCATGGATTTGGGTGTCGGGAAGGGTTACTCACATCTACGGATGGATTCATGGCCACTCTGAAGTCGCCCCTCACCACTGACAAACTCATGGGGGATTCTATTAACTCAGTTACTGCATGAGCAGTGCTGTTAGTCAGGCTAAGGGTGAGAGGATGTAGCCTTACGGCTAGAGCGGTCGACCTCGAAGCTGGAGAACCAGGTTCGAGTCCCTGCAACATCCTGTGATTCTGGGCAAATCACTTAATCTCCCTGTGCCTAACAAAAAAAAATGAATGTGTCCATCTGTCACAAAACTGGTGCTCATGTAAAGCGCTCTGATACCCGATGTCTCGGGTCTAGTTCACGCTATATAAAACTATTAAAAAAAAAAAAGCGTGCATATACACTCAGAATGGACCATGTCAGACCCTCCATTGTGCCTGTTATCATAAGAAACCTAGCCAGGTCATCAGTTCAGACTGTGGATACAACCAGTGGAAAAGACTTGTGTAAGCGTATGGCAATGCCACCCACTGTGCCAGGTCTCTATCTCGATAACTGAGGAAGCTATTAACGGACAAGAGGGGGGCAACAGGCAGAGGCCTTTGAGCATTTGAAATTCAGCAGTTCAAAATGAGCAGTTCAGGAATTTCCTGTTATCATTTAGGATACTTTTCCTTTTTTATATAAATGATCCACTTTAGTCAGTTTTTTAAGCCACTTCAGGGTGCTGCCTACTTCCTCATGTAAACTTGCTGTACAGCTATAATCCATTCTGTGGACAGGAGTTTAATGTTTTCACATGAATGATTGATGCAGCCACTCAGTTAGGAAACAGGAGATGTTATCTTTCAAGCGGAGACTCTTCAGCCATGACACAAAGAAGGTCTCAGGATGCATCCTTTCTGTCCCCCTGGGCAAGCCCGCAAACCTCAGGTTCTTGGATGTGAGCAGCTCTCTGCGTCCTCAGCACATGCTGTCAGGTTGCCAGTAGTTTGCTGCAGCTGCTGCACCATGGTCTCCAAGTCTTGCACTGTATTCTCCAGCTTTATGCTGCAATGCTCAGCATCAGTCACCCGGTCTACAGCATTGAGCAGGTTCTGCCTTAACAGAGCCACATCAGTACATACCGCTCCTTTCTTCGTCTCGAACACCAGCTTGGGGGCCTACAGTGCCTGTCGGATCTGATCCACAGATGTGGATGTGATTAGTAGGGGCTCTGCAGTTGCGGTGGAGCTCAGTATGAACTCCTCCACCACCCCTGTTTGCCAAACAATGGCCTTAGCATACTTGTCAATTTTTCCCTGCTTACGGATCACCTTATCCTTAGACACGTGCAACTGGGCTTATTTTCAGGCTAGTGTACCTCCAAAGACGAACTGGCCACTGACTCCCAAAGGGTCAAAAATGTATATCCGCCATAGGCTGCACCACCTCAAATGGCACTGCCTCAAAGTTGTTGAAGGAGCTACAATGGTGGGCTGGTTTCACTGAACCAAAATAGTGATGAGGGCCCAAAGGAGCCCCACACCAACACAGTCCAAGGGGCCTAAAAAACTCCAAGTATGTTATACTGGAGTGACTCCCAGCTCACCTGCCCCGCACTGGCAGGCAGCACCAGCAGCTGAGTATTCCCCATGGCATAAAGCCAGGGAGTTTGACGGTTTAATAGTTCTTGGGTAGACCAGCCCTGGATTGAGAGGTGTGAATGTGAGTCCTGTTGTACAAATCTGGTTGGTGCCGGAAGGCGCTCAAAGCAGCAGGAAACAGATGAGAAGGCACAGGGTCCCCCTGGCAAATGGGTAAAATCACAGTCACGTTAGTCCTGTCAGCAGCCAGGGTGGGATCGTGCTTCCCCTACAGGGAGGATGATGCGAGAGGGTTCTGCGGTCTGCCAAGTATACCACAAGAGCTGAGTCATGAGTCCGGGCGAGTCAGCATGGGCTGCACATCTGCTGGAGCCGCACCAGAGTACTCTCCAATTAGGGTCCATTCTCCCCCACCCCAGGTCGGGAGTTGTCGGACCCCGACATCACTACTCAGGGGTCCAAAGGCTCAGGATGGGGGCAAACTCCTTGCCCCTGCCCGTTTCTTGAGGCCCAGCTGATGTGGGGCGATGTGGGGTCGGTAGCAGTCTATCATAGTCACTAGGCCCCAACTGCACTGCACCACTCCCCACCCAAACCCCATGTACAAGCTCCTATCCCTGAATAGCCTCTCGTTTTGTCCACAGGCCGGCTCAACTGCCGGGGGCGCATGACCCAGAAAATGTCCTTGTCACCCATGGCAAACCTCGGGGAGACCGCACCTGGGGTCCATCCCGCCAAACTCAATGCCTTCTGGGCAGCTGAGGTTCTGTCACCAGGGATCCTGCAATACGCAGAGTTTGGAGCCATTGTCTTCTCCTCAGCGTCAATCACATTGTGCCAAAAGCCAGCCCATGTACTCACACCGGTTTAAAGACCTGAGGAAGCCTTCAGTTTCAAGGCAATAAGAGGCTGCAGGGCAGGATTATTCCATGTTGTAGGTTCTCAGGTAGAAGCGCTAGAAGAATTCACTGCCATTTTATACTACAGAACGCATCCCTGCACCCGTTGTATTATGTGGAGTGGTTAAATATGTCAAGAATTGTGTTCTCAAAAAGTCTTCTACTGGTGCACCTATGGCTATGGCAGATTGAATGCCATTTTTCATTAACTTGTTCATCCTCTCAACCAAACCATTTGAGGTTGGAAAGTACAATGCCGCCCTCAAATTTATGATATGATGTGAACTGAGGAAGTCTTTCATTATGAAGTAAAGTGTGCTCCATTGTCTGTCACAATTTCTTTAAGGAGACCTTCTATTTCGATCACCCTTCTTAAAAAATTGATTACACAAGACATAGTAGTAGGTGCTGGTGTAAAGTCAAAGTACACCCACTTTGAAAAATAGTCTATTAAGACCAACAAGTACTTCTTGTCAGATGACAATACCTCAAAGGGAACGGCAATGCTATTTATGACCAGACTTCTTCAGGAAACTGTACCATATGGAGTTTTTTTATTTTTTTATTTTGTTTATTGAGATGCTTGCAACAAGTATACACAAAACCCCAAGGCTGGGGTGCAGCAATATCATCCTCACATGTGTCGATACAAGCCAATTTTCGTTTTTAACATAGAAAATGCACAAAAATAACTGAAACCTCCTCCCCCCACCTCTCCCGGCACTTAAATAGTTTTGCATCATACAATTGTCGGACCCAAAAGCCATGTGAACACACGTGAGTGACAGCCCATAAAAGGTAGTTCCAAGACCAAGAAGTCCTGGCCAGACACATGAGGGAAGAGATCATGTAAATAAGTAAGGCACATTACACATCAGGGTGGCTCAATAAGTACAGAGTCAGTGGAGCCCAAAAATCTTTGGGTCGTGAGGCCTCAGGCAGCTCTTCCGCATACGCCTCCAGTTGTTCCCTACAATATATTAAGTCTCGGATCCATTTCTTCACAGTGGGCGTGGATTTTGCATCCCAGCAGTGTGCCACAGCACGCTTAGCCAGCAGGGTCGAGACAGCGACCACCCGCCTGTTGCAGGGCTTAAGATACTTCACGCTACCCAGCAGGCATACCTCCGGTACACACCGTACGCTCTCCATCACAACATCTGAAAGCACACTTGCAACCTTGGCCCAGAACGCAGCTATCACATCGCAGTGCCACGCCAGGTGTAAAAAATCGGCGTCAGCCTGCCCGCACCGTACACAATTAGCTGTGTCCCGCAGGCCGAATCTGCGTAATTGCACTGGAGTATAATATAACTGGTGCAAAAATGTTAAATGAATGATGCGTAAATTATAGTTCGCTATGAGGCACCCAGTCAACTCGCAGCATAATTTCCAGTGATCTAGCGGTAACTCATACCCCAGCGTAGTGTTCCACTTAAGATATGAAGGGTGGTCCCCTGGCTCCCTCTCCCGCTGTGACGCATCATATAGCCTAGTGATCAGACCCTTGCGTTCTTTCCCAGCCAGCACCGCCTGCAGTGCTCGCAGTGTTTGTGGTTCAGTGGGATAGTTAGGGTAAACGGCCCTGACCGCCTGCCGCACTCTCACGTAGGTGAATCCCAGCATCAACCCGGAATCCCGACCCGCCTGTACAGCTTGGAGTGAGCGGAACTGACCCCGTTCATATAGGTCACCCATTTGCGTAACACCAACAGTCTCCAACGCGCGTAGAGCGGGTCGCTCCTGAGCTGCCGAAATGTCCGGATGTGCAGCAATAGGGAGCTTCGGGGCATATAGGTAATCTAGCTGTGCCCTCTTGGCAAGAGTCCGCCAGGCCCAAGCAGTGCACTGTACCGGATTAATTTCCGTTCTGGGGCCGCCGTTCCCTCCAGAGAGTGTTGCCGCCACTAGCGGCATCAGTAGTGCCGCGTCGGACTCAATTGCCATATGAGGCAAGAACCGCTGCGGAAAGAACCAATAATGGGCAAACTGCGCCTGCGCGCAAAGATAATATAAGCGCATATCGGGTGCCTCAAAACCTCCCGGTCAAATGGCTGCATCAGAACATTCCAACTACATCGTGGCTTCTTACCCCCCATACAAATGACAGTAGGGCCGATTGCAGCGTCTTGAACATAGAGATATTCAGCCGAATGGGGATATTCACAAACAAATATAACAATTTGGGTAATATAGACATTTTCGTAACTGCAATACGATCAGCAAGTGACAGCGGCAGCTGAGCCCACCGCTCCGCCCTATCTGTGATCTGTGTTACAACACGTCCATAGTTCATGGAGATTACCTGGTCAGGATCCCTATGTAGCCATATCCCCAAGTATTTCACCGGGTCCCGGGTCCAAGTCAGAGGGAAGTCCAGCTCAACCTCCCGCGTGCCAGCTGTCAGCGGGAACACCGTCGACTTAGCCCAGTTAATCCCTAACCCAGAGTAGCCCTCGAATTTAACGTACTCGCAGAGTAATTCCGGCAGGTAAGTCGCTGGCTCGCGAACATAAAGTAGCATGTCGTCAGCATATAGCGAGACAACAAGGGGTCGCTGCCGGAAACGCAAAGCAGCTGATGCATGCAACTGGCGCAATTTGCAAGCCAAGGGCTCCAACGCTAACGCAAAAAGCATCGGCGACAGGGGGCAACCCTGCCGCGTGCCTCTGCCGATTGGGAAGGCCGAAGACACCCAGCCATTGACACGCACTCTGGCCACGGGCGCGGTATACAGTACCCTAATCTATTGAAGGAAGCACGGTGGAAGGCCCATCCTCGTTAAAACAGTGAACATATAGTCCCACTGAAGGGAATCAAATGCTTTCGCTGCATCCAGCAACACCGCCACCGCTTGGAAGTCAGGGTCAAAGTAATGTAAGGTAGCAAAAACCGTGCGCAAATTGTGAGTGGTAGACCTAGCGTGCACAAACCCCGACTGGTCAGGGAGTACCAATAGGGGGACCATCGGCTGCAACCGGATAGCAATCATCTTCACTAGGATCTTGGCATCGATATTAATAATTGAAAGAGGCCGATAAGAATCACAACGATTAGCAGCCTTATCAAGTTTTAAAAGCATAACCAAAAGGGCCTCCTTCAAGGTTGGGGGGAGATGTCCAGCATCATAAGCCTCCGCATAAACTTCTAGAAGCCTCGGGCCAGGTCATCAATGTAAGCTTTATAAAATTCGCTGGGGAGCCCATCCAGCCCCGCAGCCTTACATGTAGGGAGGGACATAAGAGCAAGTTTTACATCCTCTACATCAAATGGTTGTGTAAGATATTCCCTGTGTACAAGAGATAGCCAGCCGAGGGCAACATCATCAAGGTAGGAGTGTATGTCCGCCTCAGGGACTCGGGACTTGCCTTCGTACAGTCTAGAATAAAAATCAAGGATAGCCTCGCTAATCTCGGGCGTGGTGTAATGGGCCGCACCCTCGTCATCTAATATCTCTGTGATGTATTCTTGATTTCGTGGAGCTGCCAGCTTTTGTGCCAGCGAGCGACTAGGCCTACCCCCCTCTCCATAATATTGTGCCGTACATCGCCTGGACCTGTGAACCAATTCTTGATCCACTGTATCATTATGTTCAGTCACTAACTTTAGTATCGCGGACAACGTCGCAGGAGATGGGTCTGTCTCATAAGCCCGCTCGAGAGTAGATATTTCCGCTGCCAATTTATGAATTCTACGCCGGAGATCCCGCAGCACACCAGCCTGTGCCCCCATGCATACCCGCCTGATAGTCACCTTGAATGCCTCCCACATGACGCCAGCACTATCCACCGAGCCCTCATTCTCGCGAAAATAATTGCGGATGGCCTCCCAACAGTATGCTTAAAACCAGAGTCTGTCAGCGAATTGGGCTGCAACCGCCATACAAATGGAGGTCTCTCACAAGTAGGTATCTGAAGTTCCAGAAGCACCGGGGAATGATCCGACAGCGTTCGAGCCATATGGCTGATTCTGACTACCCACGTATAAGCAACCTCAGTGGCAAGCCACAGATCCAGGCGCGTACACGTCCCATGCACAAAGGAAACAAACGTACTCTTGCGCGCTCCAGGGTGTCGCAAGCACCATATATCATGCAGCCCTCCTGCCTCCAATAGTCCCAGCAGAACCTCTGAAGCATTCTTAGGCCGCGCCAGTCCCTGTCCCACACGATCCATCGCCAGATCCAAACATACATTGAAGTCGCCACCCCAGAGAATCTTCACGGCAGGAAACCCCGAGATGCGGCGCCAGACATCCACAAAGAAGGCCGGGTCATCAATATTTGGGCCGTACACATTTACCAAAAGCACACCCATTCCACCCAGCTGGCCATGCACCAATGCCACTCGACCCTGTTCATCAGTTTCAGCCCCTATAACAGTAAAGGGAACCCCGCGTTTTACCAGGATCATCACGCCACGTGAATAGGTAGAATAGGAGGTCGCCACCCGCACCCCGGCCCAACGCGCACCCACAGACTTCTCAGAATGTTTTGTGAGGTGCGTCTCTTGCAGAAAAGCTATCTGCACGTCCATCCTATCCAGATAGGCCAATACAGATCTAATTTTTTGGGGGGTATTCAGGCCACGGACATTCCATTTTAGGAACTTTACATTACCACTCATTGAGTCTATCAGTCATGACAGGCTCCCTAAATGGATAAATCAGGAACATGTGCCCACATACATGGATAATAAGGTGAATACATCGACATTGTAGAAAGGAAGTGCCAGTCGGCCCTACCGCCACCCCCACCCACTTCAGCGTCCCCAACTCGCTAAAGCCATCCCAGCCCTGTCCTATCCAACCCAACCAAAAAAATAAAGCGAACAAGTACAGATGGGGTACTCCCATTTGGGGGGCGTCAGAGCGCTTCTAGCCTCCTATCAAGTAGGAGGTGGCTGAGCAGACCTGGTAACTGTGCCTGTCACACTATAACACTGTCTCCCCAGTCCCCGGCAAGAGAGAAACTCGTCTAGGCACGAGGCCCATAAATGACAACCTGGAAAAAAAGGAACTGTTAGGAACAATATCACAGCATTGTGTGGAGACTGTCAACAGGGCTACATTACAAAGAACGGGCAATCAGGCCCCTATTGTTCCTCATTGTCCGATGGCCCCTGGGATTCTTGCCGTGCCCACTTCAGATGTTTAGCATGTGCCAGGGCAGCCTTGGGGTTGGTGAAAATTTTAGAGGCCCCTTCAGGACCAATATGCAGGCGAGCAGGGTATAGCATAGCATAGGGAACCCCTTCGGAGTGTAAGAACTTTTTAACAGCGCCAAACTCCCTCCTTGCGGCCTGCACAGCGACTGTAAAATCAGGAAAGAACGAAAGTGAGTTGCCCTGATGTACAATATTACCCTTGTCACGAGCCATACGCAAAATAACATCACGGTCTCTGTAATTCAACAGGTGCGCGATAATCGGAGGAGGAGGAGCGCCTGGGACACGCCTCGCCGCAAGGGAGCGATGTGCCCGTTCGACGATGAACATGGGGGACAGCTGTTCAGTACCAAATATGTCCTTGATCAAGTTCTCCACGAACAGCTCCATCTTGCCAACATTCGTGGATTCTGGCAGTCCCGTAATCCAAATGTTATTACGCCGGGAACGGGCCTCCAAGTCCTCGTTCTTGGCCTGGATGAGAGATAGGACCTTCTCCATGTTCAGCGTCTTCCCGGTTCCTCACTTAGTCCATCCTCTGTCGCAGACACATGCTGTTCTACTTCTCCCATACGGGTATTTTGCTTCTCAAGCTGCGCCGACATATGATCCAATCGGTGGTTCACGGCTGTCATCGTCCCCTCTATGGACAGTAGACTGCGCTGCATGGCCAACAGCGTTGTCTCAAGGGTGGGGGGCCCCACAGCTGGGGCGTCGGCCTCCGAGTCCGAAGCCGCCCTTTGCGAAGATTTAGAGGATTTACGCGCCTCAAACGTGAGGCGAGGTTGGGTTTTATCAGTCCTCCCCATAATAGTGGCAGCCAATCCAAACGTGAGTCCACAGGCCACTGCGCCCAGATAGAACGATCCCCACAGTCTGAGGGCCCAGGGATACGCAGGCCGCCAGCAACGATAAGCAAACTGCTATTGAGCACTCCGAGCCACAGTAAAGAAGGTGAAATCCACCACAGCAGTGAGGATGCACCGCAACTACACCAGGTCGCGGTGACGCCAGATGCGTAGGCCCCCCAGCCACAGAGCAGACCGCAACAAGAGAAACGCCTGCGCAGGGCCGTCTGTAACAGGATCAGGGAGGTGCTCAGCCTTTCACAAGAGAATCTACAACCAAGTCAGCAGGTTAGGGGGAAGCCACGGTCCACAGCGGAGTCACCACGGCGGCCAGCAATCCAACTTCGGGCCCAAGGATAACAAGCAGCTGCATTGCACATGGAACTTCGGCAGCAGCCCCAATCCAGTGCCATTCGAGCTCCTCTAATGCCGCCTCGCAGGAGTGCAGTCAGTCGTGCGGCCCCGCGAACCGCCGCATAGTCCAGCCACCATCCAGCACAGCCCACAGCTCCTGCGCGCACCAGCGCCCAGCCACAGCTCACGGGCCAGGGCCCGAACCCCGGCCCGCACCGCCTCCACAGTCACTGGCCCGGGTCAGACCGCCCCCCACTCACCGCCGCGGGTGCCGTGCGCACAGGAGTCAGCGCAGTTCCTTCCCTCAGCACAGGACAGGCGAAGCAGGATCCACGAGCCCCGACTCAGCAGGGGCACAGCTCCGTCACCTCCTCCAGCAGCAGGGGCACAGCCCACCTCGCAGGTCAGCGGCACGAGGAGTAGGCAGCCAGCGAGCCGCGAGCGTGCACCTCAATCCGGGCCAGCCCCGCAGGCAGCAAGAGAGTTCCCACCGGGTGCAGGGAGACACAGCAGCAGTCGCGGCGCGCCGACCTCAGGGCCGCGCGGGAGCCGCCATTTTGTACTGAGGCCGCCGGGACCAGGCACACCTCATCAGCGGTCGCACCGGCAGTTTCAGGCGCCGAAATTGGCTCCCGCTCAGGCAGGATTTCCCCAAAGGTGAGGAGCGCTCGTCTTCAGCGTTTAAATGTCGTGCAATAGGCGGATATTGGGCGGATAAGGGCTCAGCCGGGCAGACCCTCTCTAAAGAGCGGCCATCTTGCCGTGCGCTCAAGCCACGCCCCCCAGTACCATATAGAGTTTGAGGCGTTTTCCAGTGCTCATCGGAAAAAAAGGCACTTATTGCATTTGTCTAACCAGTTACTAACTTGTGCATCCATGGTAGGGCACTAAAAATATTGTTTTAAGTTTCTGCAGGTTCCACCTATACCAAGATGTCTCTCATGCGCTGCTTTGATAAGAGATTCGCGGGTCAAGGCAGGTGGTACACATAAATCATTTTGTAGCAAAACTCCTTTCACAATTGAAAGTTCACTTCCTACCTGTGCAAATGGTTTTAAAGTGGAGACCAAGGGTCTTTCTTTGGCCAAGCCTTTTTTTTGTAAATTCCATTACAGAAAGTAACCCATCTTTTTTCACTGCTTCTAACCATTCTTTTAAAGAGATGACACCATTAGAATCCAACACATCATCGACCAATGCTACCACACATTACACATCATCATCTTATTCTTTGTCTGTAGGATAATTGTTCAATGGCATCCTTGAAAGACAGACTACCCTTACATTGTTTCCTACAGGGATATACTTGATGGTGAAGTTGAATTCCTGTAACTGTGACAAGAGTCTTACTAACTTAGCTGAGGCCTTACCTGAGCCAGTGCCACTTAAGAGATGAAGCAAATGTTTATGATCAGTAAAATCTCAAAGTGTGTGCCCCACAAGAAGGTTTTGAATTTATATACAGCCCAGAAACAGGACAATGCCTCTTTTTCAATGGTACTGTAATGTGTTTCAACCTGTTTAAAGTGTGTGATAAGAATGCAATAGTCTTTTCCTTTATCATTTGTGATAGAACTGCACCTAATCCCCGTCTGACTGGCATCTACGGTTAACATACGTTTGTCCTGCTACAAACGGAGCAAGTGCAGGTGCTGCCACAATTAATTGTTTGATTCTCTCAAAAGCTTAATTTGCTGACTCACACTAAACAAATTTTACTCCTTTCTTTAACAAACTGTGCAGTGGCTGTGCTATTAAGGCGTATCCTTGAAAAAACCATAAATAATATTCACTGAGCCCTAAAAAGGATCTCAAAGTGTCTTTACCTTTAGGTGGTGTGACAACGCTGATTGCCTGGATCAATGAAAATTTAGGTTTGATGCCATAAGAAGAAATACAATGACCTAAGTAATTTAAATCAGTGAAAAACTGACATTTTCTCTCGAGTGTGATCCCAATTTCATTAAAAATACTTTAAAACTTTTTCTAGTATTTTGTTGTGCTCAGTCATAGTTTCTGCATAGATTAGCACATCACCTCAATGCGCCTGCACCCCATTGACACCGGCCAAAATGATGTCCATCAATTTTAAAAAAACGTTTGCAGCAGATGCCAATCCAAAAGGTAGCCGCAAGAATTTGTATATCCTAAAAGGTGTTATGAATGTTGTCAATTCTTGAGACTCCGTAGCAAGCAGGATCTGATGATATGCATGACTTAGATCTAATAAGAAGCACTTAGCATTACCAATATTAGCTAACAAGTGATGTATTTTTGGTAACGGATGGCAATCGACAACAATGTTTTTGTTGAGGATGCATAAATCTACGAATTTCTCCTGACTTTTTAAGGACAATTACTATAGGATAGACCCATTCTGAGGATTCATTATTATCAATTACCCCTTCATCAGTTAGTTTGTCAAGAAGTGTTTTCAGATCCTGTTTCACACTTAAAGGTACCGGTGTAAGTTTGTGCACCACTTTGACAGTGTTTTTGTTTAACCTTATTTGATGGTCAAATTTTTGATATCGCCTATCTTTCCACTGAAAGCCTCTGGAAAGTTTTTACAATTTCAATGACATTCTCATTTGTTTCATCCTCAATTGCAGCAATAAATGAAGTATTGATTCTCACACGGGTATCAGAACCTGGTACTAAAATCAATCCTAATTTGGCCAAATTCTGCCAACCAACAATATTTTTGCCTTTGATGCCTACATAGATTTTTGTAATAGTTCTTCTACCCAAGCAGATCAACTTTTCAAGAAAGTAGCCCAACATATCGATATCTTGATCACTGTATGCTTTGCTCAGTATATGTGGTGGACTGAGAGACTTTTCTTTTGCCCAGATTTAGTTAAACAGTACATCATAAATTATAGTTATATGCACCCCGAGCCAGCCATCATGTTTAACTTCACTTCCCTAATAGTATATCACACAGTGGTCCCTTTACAGACTTCGTGAAGGGTGGTATAAATGTCAAGTGTGAGAACTAGCATAGACAAATAATAGCTGCATTTGTGAGTATCAACATCTACACTGCTTATTTGAATATGTCCACTATTACTCCTACACACATTTTGAAAGTGATCTATTCTATGACACTTGTTACAGTGCTTCCCTAAAGATGGACGAGAAGTGATGCTACTTAGATGTAACTTAGATCCACATTTGAAACACTGTGATTTTCTTTTGAAAATTCGTCTGTCTATCCTTGAGTGACACAGCATTATCAAAATCCAAACTTTGCACCACATTGACTGAAGGAATGCCTGACTCATTTGCTATACATTTGCTTAAGATTATGGATCGCTCAATACTTTTTGAAATATCTATTACCTCAGAGAGAGTGGGATCATGGCAACTTAAAAGGCGCTCTTGGATTTTCTTGGAATGACAGCATATAAATCCAAAGTGGTTCCTAATGTAAGTATTCAAAGATGCTCTAATGCTTCAGGTGGATGACAAGTTTTGTAATGCTGATATGTACTCTTCAACTGTCTCCTCAATATTTTGTTTCCTCTTTAAAAAAGTTACATTTGGCTGTTCTGTGAACTTGTTGGATAATCTGGTGACGGCTTTAACATAGTCATCCCACTGTTCAAAATCCTTCTTTGGACTAATTTCTGGTACGTTATACCTCTTGTCTAAGCTGACTGAATAGAAGGGCACCCTTCCTTTTAGGAGGAAACTTATCTGCATCTACAGCTACTAAATAATATTGAAATGATCTAAATCGTGTCTTCCAGGGCATGGTTGAATTACCAGTCAGTGGCAAAAATTGTGCAATTTGAATCAAGTTCTGAGCTGAATTCATCATGTCTGTGTGGAATATGTAAAGTTTTAAAATATAGTTAAATTCTCACAAAGATGTATTTACAAATCTTTAAAATAACAGTATTTTTAACATACTATGTTGGAGAATCGTCCAGCATGTGGAGTTCCACTAAGTACTCCAACTGTATTTGCCTCGAAGGAAATACGATAGTTTAAAGCAATGTTTTTAGAATGGTGAGGGGTGTTTCAATTCACTCCAATTTTTTTTTTTCTAATTTAAGATGGCTGTTATGTTTGGCGTGTTGACGTAATTTACGCCTCTTATATTTTTTAAAGCTTGTTGACTATTTTTGCATTAAACGCTTATTGGATTTCTATGTGCTATTCCAAGTGGCTGTGATTTCTTTTACATTTTTCAAACGTGTAATGTTGTGAGTGTGCATTGCCTTGAATGCATGTTGTTGTGGTCACACTGTCTTCTTGGCATTGGTTGTCATTGATGCATATTGTTGCGTGTTGTTGTCTTCAGTGAGATTGTTTTCAATAAATAGTGTTGTTGTTGCATTGTGTTGCATTGGCTCCAGTGTATGTTGTTTATGTCCTATATGTTTGTGTATAGTCATCACAACAAAGGGTCTTCAATGTGTCTTCAATGTGTATTGTACTGGCATTTTATCATCTGTGTTGACATTGATGTGTGCTGTCTTTGTGTGTCATGTCATCCGTGTGCCTTGTGTTCAATAATTGTTGTTGTTATGAAATGAAATGAAATTTGTACTTGTAAAGCGCACTGTTACCCTAGGGTGTCCTGGCGCTGTACGCATACCGCTGTGGAACCCTTCCTGTCTTTTCCCTGTGAAATGTCCACTCCTGGGCACCCCCAAGGTGAAGCCAGGCATCCCAGTGCTGGTGGGGCCGTTGTGGAGATTAAGCAAGCTATTGCCCAGAGTTGCAGAGTGGGACCCATGATTAGAATAGGCACCGAGGCGAGAATTATCAGGTCCGAGGAAATTGAGCCCAAGACCTGCCGAGGCGGGAATTGAACCCTGGTCCCGGGCCAGATCTCTGCATCAGGGTCTGCCGCTCTAACCATTGAGCCACACTTCTCCACTAGTTTATTTAGTGCTCACTTATTTAGTGTTTTGGCACTAATGTGTGTTATTATGTATGATGTCTCCAGTGAGATTTATCTTCAACAAGTGGTGTTTGCATTATGTTGTCTGTGTGTTGGCATTGATGTGTTGTTTATGATAGTTGTGTGGCGTTGTCAATATAAACAGTCTTCAATATGTGTTCCCGAGTTTCATTCTGTAATGTGTGGCTTGGCATTGATGTTTATTGCCTTTGATACATGAAAGGATGTCGTCTGTACACATTGTCTTCAATAAGTCCTGTTGCAATTGCCCCTTGCTATCTGTGTGTTAGAATTAATGCATGTTGTGTACTAGTATAAAGTGGTCAGTACACCTATCCTCAACATATGTTGTCAATTTAAGGCTTCCCGTTTTTACTGATTTTTACAGAAAATATTGACAGAACATAATGAGTTTCCTGTTGGTATTTATTTTTTAAAGTGGAAAAATACAGAAAATGATTTTCAGTGACTCCACGTTGTTCATGAATTCCTAACCAATAGATGTGCAGATTGAGAGCACATGCAATTAAAAAAAGGCATCCAGGTTTCCTTCAGTAACTGCATATGTCAACATAATTTGTGCTATTGCGGAAATGTTTTCGTGTGGGTTTATTGTTTTATATTTGGCCGCCTAATGTGCTAAAACTGGACTGGCATCAATGTATGAGTGCACATTTTTTAGCTTAAAAAAATGAGGAAACATACTTGGTATTGTTTCATTTATTCATGAAGCACAAAATAAATATGGATACTGATAAGATGACCCAAAAATAAATATGGATAAATACATATGGAAATATTCAAAAAATAAATACCATAAAACCAGGAGACCTAGTTGTCGTGTTTGAATTTCACGTCATGGCATTGAAGTATGTTGTTCGCTTGTGCGATGACGTCAGTGCGAAATGCATTCAAATTGCAGCCCGCCAAGTACCACGCATCAGGCGTTAGACTCATGTATTTTAATGTGGTGGACCGCATTAAAATGCATTAATCACGCATTTTAGCACCTTGACCTCCTGAGCGCTGTGAGAGTAAAGGAGAGAGTGACCACCACAGTCGGAGCTGCATTTACAGCAGCGCGGCGTCCGAGTGCTGTGCAAACGGTGCTGCAAGCTCACTACTTGTACTACTAATGGGCTCTCAGGTCTGCACATTAATATAATTTCATTTTAGCAGGCTTGCAAGAACTACCACACCCTCGGGCTTGTGCCGTGGCGGGCTGGACTCAGCTGACCATGTTAGCAGCGAGACCCCACATGGCTGCCTCGGTCTGTCACGCAAAAGACACACAATTGATGGACGGAATGCAGAACAAATCAAAACATTCATCCCCCAGTCAAGAGATCTGGGTTAAATCCATCATTCTTTTGCTCACCATGCCACCCCAGTTTAGACCTTGCCATATGCAAATCAGTCTTGACCCTGTGCCTCATGGGAACAGTCCAGCCTGAACTGCCAAGCCAGGTCCTCCTGGACCGGAAACAAGCATCCTAGGACCGGTTTCGGGGTTTCACCCTCTTCAGCCAGGATAGCTTGATTCCAGTGGCACAGTGAGCCCAGCACCCACGTCTGGGCATACCTGGCGCACTTAGGGCGAGAAAGCAAAAGACACACAACTGATGGACGGAATGCAGAACAAATCAAAACATTCACCCCCAGTCAAGAGATCTGGGTTAAATCCATCATTCTTTTGCTCACCATGCCACCCCAGTTTAGACCTGGCCATATGCAAATCAGTCTTGACCCTGTACCTCATGGGAACAGTCCAGCCCGAACTGCCAAGCCAGGTCCTCCCTGGACCGGAAACAACCATCCTAGGACCGGTTTCGGGGTTTCACTCCTCTTCAGCCAGGATAGCTTGATTCCAGTGGCACAGTGAGCCCAGGACCCACGTCTGGGCATACCTGGCGCACTTAGGCGAGAAAGCAAAAGACACACAATTGATGGACGGAATGCAGAACAAATCAAAACATTCACCCCCAGTCAAGAGATCTGGGTTAAATCCATCATTCTTTTGCTCACCATGCCACCCCAGTTTAGACCTGGCCATATGCAAATCAGTCTTGACCCTGTGCCTCATGGGAACAGTCCAGCCCGAACTGCCAAGCCAGGTCCTCCTGGACCGGAAACAAGCATCCTAGGACCGGTTTCGGGGTTTCACCCTCTTCAGTCAGGATAGCTTGATTCCAGTGGCACAGTGAGCCCAGGACCCACGTCTGGGCATACCTGGCGCACTTAGGCGAGAAAGCAAAGACACACAATTGATGGACGGAATGCAGAACAAATCAAAACATTCCCCTCAGTCAAGAGATCTGGGTTAAATCCATCATTCTTTTGCTCACCATGACACCCCAGTTTAGACCTGGCCATATGCAAATCAGTCTTGACCCTGTGCCTCATGGGAACAGTCCAGCCAGAACTGCCAAGCCAGGTCCTCCTGGACCGGAAACAAGCATCCTAGGACCGGTTTCGGGGTTTCACCCTCTTCAGCCAGGATAGCTAGATTCCAGTGGCACAGTGAGCCCGGGACCCACGTCTGGGCATACCTGGCGCACTTAGGGCGAGAAAGCTAAAGACACACAATTGATGGACGGAATGCAGAACAAATCAAAACATTCACTCCCAGTCAAGAGATCTGGGTTAAATCCATCATTCTTTTTGCTCACCATGCCACCCCAGTTTAGACCTGGCCATATGCAAATCAGTCTTGACCCTGTGCCTCATGGGAACAGTCCAGCCCGAACTGCCAAGCCTGGTCCTCCCTAGACCGGAAACAAGCATCATAGGACCGGTTTCGGGTTTCACCCTCTTCAGCCAGGATAGCTTGATTCCAGTGGCACAGTGAGCCCAGGACCCACGCCTGGGCATACCTGGCGCACTTAGGGCGAGAAAGCAAAGACACACAATTGATGGACAGAATGCAGAACAAATCAAAACATTCACCCCCAGTCAAGAGATCTGGGTTAAATCCATCATTCTTTTGCTCACCATGCCACCCCAGTTTAGACCTGGCCATATGCAAATCAGTCTTGACCCTGTGCCTCATGGGAACAGTCCAGCCCGAACTGCCAAGCCAGGTCCTCCCTGGACCGGAAACAAGCATCCTAGGACCGGTTTCGGGGTTTCACCCCTCTTCAGCCAGGATAGCTTGATTCCAGTGGCACAGTGAGCCCAGGACCCACGTCTGGGCATACCTGGCGCACTTAGGGCGAGAAAGCAAAAGACACACAATTGATGGACGGAATGCAGAACAAATCAAAACATTCACCCTCAGTCAAGAGATCTGGGTCCCGTGCTCTCCATGCCACTGGAATCAAGCTATCCTGGCTGAAGAGGGGTGAAACCCGAAACCGGTCCTAGGATGTTTGTTTCCAGTCCAGGGAGGACCTGGCTTGGCAGTTCGGGCTGGACTGTTCCCATGAGGCACAGGGTCAAGACTGATTTGCATATGGCTGGGTTCAAACTGGAATGGCATGGTGAGCAAAAAACGATGGATTTAGGCCCAGATCTCTGTACTGGGGTGAATGTATGACATTGTTCTGCATTCTGTCCATCAACTGTTGTTTTTGCATTTGTCACCCGAGTGGGACGGGTATGCCCAGACGTGGGTCCCGTGCTCTCCATGCCACTGGAATCAAGCTATCCTGACTGAAGAGGGGTGAAACCCCGAAACCGGTCCTAGGATGTTTGTTTCCAGTCCAGGAAGGATCTGGCTTGGCAGTTCGGGCTGGACTGTTCCCGTGAGGCACAGGGTCTAGACTGATTTGCATATGGCTGGGTTCAAACTGGAATGGCATGGTGAGCAAAAAACGATGGATTTAGGCCCAGATCTCTGTACTGGGGTGAATGTATGACATTGTTCTGCATTCTGTCCATCAACTGTTGTTTTTGCATTTGTCACCCCGAGTGGGACGGGTATGCCCAGACGTTGGTCCCGTGCTCTCCATGTCACTGGAATCAAGCTATCCTGGCTGAAGAGGGGTGAAACCCCGAAACCGGTCCTAGGATGTTTGTTTCCAGTCCAGGGAGGACCTGGCTTGGCAGTTCGGGCTGGACTGTTCCCATGAGGCACAGTGTCAAGACTGATTTGCATATGGCTGGGTTCAAACTGGAATGGCATGGTGAGCAAAAAAACGATGGATTTAGGCCCAGATCTCTGTACTGGGGTGAATGTATGACATTGTTCTGCATTCTGTCCATCAACTGTTGTTTTTGCATCGGTCTGTCACGCGGCCTGCAGCTCCGTGCTAGTAGAGACTACTTGAATCATCTGGGGTGGCATGTAAGCTTCCCTGGCTGTTGATGTCTTTACTGACACCTTAGGTATTGAAGCAGCTGTGCTGAGCAGACCCTTGCATTAGCAGCTGGCTGCAGACGTCCGGTTATGAATGATGGTTGATGAGCCCAGGCCGAAGTTAGATAAACAGACTAAAGAGCGAGCACTGTAGCACTGGGATCGAGACAAGATTGCACTCTTTCGCCCATGCACCTTGCAGAGGCACATGAAGCAGCCGTGCACGTGACGCAGGAACCAACATCCCTCTACAATAAGGTAAAGAGTAATTATTGTAATGTTTGGCAAGATCTGAAATATTTCTCTGCCAGCAGTAGTTCGAATTTCTGTGGGGTGCACCAGCAGTAAGCATTACTTATAAATACTAACATGGTGGCTGTCCGATCTGGCCTCAGGCACCCGCAAGGGGCAGGCCTAGGCCGCGCGTGCCCAGACCCCCACACATCACTCGGCACGTCAGTTAGGTGCAAATGTGGTCTAACCTCTAGTAGTTATCCCACCTTTATTTAATACCTTTGGCCACGCCTGCTCGTCAGTATGCGTGCATCAAGCAACGGGCATGTAGAGCCGGGTGGCTCACTACATCTCATCCAATCTTTCAACAAAACAAACAAAGAAACAAAACACCACAAAACATAAAATCACAAGTACATGAAGTACCAGGTTCACCACCCTCTTTGGTCTCCAGCTTTCCAGATGCTCATGCTGTTCTGGCATGCACTTTTACTTCACCCTCCGTTGGGCTAAGCACACAAAGTCTCTGACTCAGCTGGGGATTAGCCCTTAGTCCAGCGGTTCCCAAAGTGTGCGCCGCGGCACCCTGGTGCGCCGTGACGAGAAGCCAGGGGCGCCGCACCGCCGCGCAGGATGTGGGTCATGCAAATTACAGCCGCAGCGCAGCATGCAGGGGGTTTGAAGTGCCACCTTCAGAATGGTTTTGCCCAAGAGCGCACTGCCGCCATACGCATACGTGCGTACGTACGCACGCGTCGTACGTGCTTTAAAATGCGTAGTATCAGCATTACTGCCATAGCAAGCTCGGAGCGTTTGAGGATCGTTATTGCTGACACCCGTGTTGTGCCGTGCCTCGTGGGACCCTCTTCACCAGGAAATCGGTAAGTAAGCACCACCACGTGTTATCTCATTTGTTCTTCTTTTGCTTTCCACCACATCTCAGCTCCCTTATTCTTAAATAACCTCTTCCTTTTTTCCTTCTCTTCTCCACGCGCTCTCTGGTCTCTCCCTTGTTCCTCTTCTTCTCGTTGAACTTATTTGACCCGTTCACCCATAGCTATCTAATTTACCAACACCCCCCTCGTGACCTCAGCTGTTGTTTACTTCTCTCTTCCCTCGCTCTCTGATCTCTTTCACCTCTCTGACCTGGAGAACTAAGCACTGCAGGACAGACACGTCCCTCATACTTGTCCCCTATCGAGGCTTCTGCTGGGTGTAATTCTAGAAAGTGAAGTTTTGGAGGTGTTTTAGACTTGTATCGCACTATCGTCTGATTCTATGCCTTTTTCCTCAAATTAAATAAAACAATTTGAACGCCCAAAAAAACATTGAACAACCCTTTTCAGTACTGCAGTGAAAATCGAGCCTTTTCATTCCCATGTTTTTCTTCCTGTCTTTGAATTGTTTCTGACCACTTGTTGAAAACTCGCTTCTTGCTTAAGGAACAATTTGAAAATGTGGGTTGGTAGTTGTTGGTAAATCCTGCCATTTTAGCTAAAGAGGGATTTTTTTGTCCACAGGGCAAAGGGGATGCTAGGGTATGTGATGAGCATGTTTCAAAACTTGAATTCGTAACAATCAGTATGCCACTCTGTTTACTTTGACCTCCAGCAGGGCCGCCAGATGTCTGTTTACACTCCCAACAGGAGCAGGGGTGGCTCATGCATGGTATTAACATGGGATTTCTCTAGATATTCCGATTTTGCAGGCAAACTCTGCGCCACGATTGCATGTTCCCCCAGAGTGAATATAGACCTCTTTGCTGACCATAGTAGATTTTGCTCATAAAATGTATTTAAAAAAAAATATATATATATATTACTACGAATTCACAACAGTGAGGTTGTACAATGATTTCTCAGCATGAAGGCCCTCCCCCATGGCACATGACCACCTTGACATTGGGAAAGAGGTTCTCTTTGGAAAATAACGCTTTCAAGGTAGTGCTGTTTTTGGAGAGGTGTGGTGCAGCGGCCAGGGCAGCTGACTTCGGAGCACAGGGCTCACGGTTCGAACCCTGGCTCTGGCGGCAGCTCAGCTCAGAACCATGTGACTCTGGGATATTTTATTATACAGAAGTTTTTAAACTATTGTTGTGTGGTTAAAAAAATTGCATGGAAACATATTTGGCTATTAATCTTGTATCGTTTCTCACTTAACAAGTTTTTATTAAACCACTGTTATCTTCTTATTGTGTTACAAATATGATTATAATACCTTCATTGCGTCCCAATTACTTTAAGGAAGACAACAGGAAGTACTCCCGAGGTCGGGCTTAAATCCCGCCCACCGGTAAAAAAATGGTGGGGAGCCACGGCCAACTGCCGATTAGGTCAAGGGAGCCACAGGTCAAAAAAGTTTGGGAACCACTGCCTTAGTCCATAAGGATGACTCCCGGGACCACTTTCAGTGCAGGGCAGGGCCTGAGAACCACTCTCCGATGCAGTCGTGTTCGGAACGCTACACTCGCACAGACTATGGCCTTCAGGTGTGTTCACACCATCCTCCCTTTGCTTTCCGTTGGTCATGCTGACATCAAGTTCGTAAGTGACATCATTTTCCTCTGCACTGTCAAGACTTCCCCAGGGAACCTTCCGAAACTGCTACACATTACTCGACACTTCCGTCCTTCCTCACCTCGCTGTCACCATCGTGCTATTGACTCTCACCACCATCCAGGCTTCTTTTTCAAAAGGAGTACGAAATTTACAACCAGGATGTCGGTCTAGATGATCACTCTGTCTCCCTCCTGTATGGTAGGATCGGCACCTCTCCTTACACTACTGGCCCGATCATTGTTGCTTCTTCTTTTCTCCTGTGCTGCGTGGGCATCCAGAACCGTGGGCGGCCAGCATGGACCAGTGGGCAACATGTCCCGCGTGGACCGCTTCATCAACAGATCGTTTGGCGCGCTCCGCGGAGTGCTGTAAGGAATCAGCCTTTAGGCCCTCAAGAACTGATGCAAAAAGCCCTCTAGGTCTTTCCCCTTGTCCACACGAATCCAAAGAGCCCTGTTGAGGGTCCTTATACACCTCTCCGCTTCTCCATTGGCTTGAAGCCACTGAGGTGGTATGCGATGATGCCGAATGTTGAGGTGTTGCAGATACTCTTTGAACTCATGGCCTTGAAAAGGTGACCATTATCAGTTTTAATTTCATCTGGCTCTCCATTTATGGCGAACACCCGGTCCAGCACTGGTTATACACACTCAAAAGCAGTGGAGTGCACCAGCTGAACAACAGGGAACTTGGTATGGCAGTCCATAATGACAAGAGTCAGCCGACTTGCAGGGAAGCTTCCAAAATCCATGCTTATGGAAGACCACTGCTTGGAGCAGGGGGCCTCAGTGATAACTGGAGCTACAGGCGGACCTCCCTCTGTAATAATGCATGACGGAGAGTTCTTCACTCTCTCTTCTGCAAACTGATTCATGCCAGGGAACCACACTTTGTGCCTCAGCTGGGACTTCGTTTTAGCCAACCCTTGGTGGCCTTGGTGAGTCAGTTCCACTGTGCGATCCCACAGGCTGCGTGGAATCACTAAATGGTGACCTCAAAGGATGACTCCTTCCTCGCTCTGGCTAAACTCGTCTTGGCATCTCCACAGTTGAGTTCTAATTTCCTGTCCCTCAGGGGTGAGACTCCCTGCTCCGTCCAGGAAGTTTCTCCAGTGGTGTCTTTTCAGTGTCTCTGACACCGCCGAGACAGGGATCAGTCATAGTCGCTTCCGCAATTTCTTTCAGAGACAAGGCCCTCAGACATGCTGTTTCTACGACCACCTTCATGAAATTTTCCAACCCCAGATGATCTTCCAGTGGGTTGCATGGGTCATCAGCGAGGGGATGGCGGGACAGGTAATCGGCTGGGTTGCTTGTTCCTGGCCTGTAAATTGGAGCTGGACAGCCCATCTCTCTATTCAGGATGGATTATTTCTAGCAGATCCTACAAACAATGGTACAAGTGGTTTGTGGTCTGTCACCACTTGAAAACCTTGACTACACAGGTAAAGATGAAAATGTTTACACACCCAGCGGATTGCTTGCGCCTCCCTTTTGATCTGTGCATAGTGGGTTTCCACCGCTGTGAGTAATCTGCTGGCATATGCGATGTGTACCCACTTGCCTCCGCTTTGCATCTGTAGCAACACATCACTAAGCCCAACGGAGCTGGCGTCTATGATAAGTTCAGTTGACGTGCTGGATAGAAGTATGTCATGGTGCGCCATGGAGGAGGGCTCTCTTCATGTCCTTGAAGGCCTTTGCTCCCTGGCTGGTCCATTCCCACAGGAAGCCTTTTTTTGTCAGTGATCTCAAGGGCTGTGAAAGTATTGCCAAGTTGGAAATGAATTGGCCGCAGTAATTGGCCATCCTCAAGAAACTACGAACATCGGCTGGGTTCCGGGGCATGGCAACCGTTCTGATGGCCTCCACTTTTCTTGGATCGACTTGCAGGCCTTCCTTTCAAAACTTGTACCCAAAGAATTCTATTTCGTTTGAATAGAACAGGCACTTCTGGCAGTAAAGCGTGAGGCCACACTCAGCGAGTCTTTGCACTTTGCAGGGTCGTCCGAAGCCTGGCATGATGTTCCTCCAGGGTTTTGGAATAGATGAGAATGTCATCACTAACATTTAGTACTCCCACTAGTCCTGAGAGTACCTCCCTTACAGCTTCCTGAAAAACCTCCACCACCGAGACCCCAAAACTGAGTCGTTTGAAACGTTGCAACCCCACATCGGTGGAGAAGGTAGTGATGTACCTACTTGGTTCCTCCAGTGTCAGCTGGTGATACCCAGAGTTCAAATCCAGCTTGGAGAACCACCTCGCCCCATTGAGGTCAGCCACATTTTCGTCTATGGTGGGCGTGAGGTGTCTTTCCCTTCGAATGGCCTTGTTGGAGAACCTCATGTTGATACATAATCGAATCGCTCCGGGCTGCTTTGGTTTCGGGGCAATCACTAGTGGTAAGACCCATGGCGTGGGGCCAGTCACCTTCTCGATGACCCCCTCCTGCTCGGACTTTTCTCCCTTCGACTAAGGGGCACAGATGAAACGGCACCCTCCTGTGACATAGGACATTGGGTCGCACAGATTTGTCAATGTGGAGTTTCACTTAGACACCTTTTAAACAGCCTATCCCCTTGAACTGTGACACACTTTCACAAAGTGGTTCTGATGATCGCACTTCGGACACACCTTTTCTTGGGCAGGGTATCCTCTCGGCAGGTGTTGGGCAAATTCAGTTCCCACATGCTTTCTCATGAGACTTGGAGCCACTGGCACCTCTCAGTGTAGGGCACCGCTGTACAGCATCCACGTGCTCATCTTTTACCTTCATCCCACTCGTTGTGTCAGTAGACGTTGAGACGCGGGAGAGGGCGGAGGCCATTTCGCTAGTCCTGCTGTCTGCCAATTCGTGAGACCTGGCCAGGACCAAGATGTCATCCAGCGTGATGCCTGGCTGTCACAGGATCAGTTTCCTCGAGTTGGACGAATGACAGTCCTGAATTAGTTGAGCCCTGATTTCATCTTGTCTGTCAATCCCCTCACGTTTTTGCCAGTTTGCGCAGTCTTGCAGAGAAGGTGTCGACTGATTCGCCTTCTGCCTGCCTAGCTTGCGTGAGTTTGAATCTCTAGAAATCAGGATTTAATTGGGGATCAAAATGTCTGTTAAGCGCCAGAACTGCTGCTTCAAAGGTATCATCTGCCCCAGTGTCTGGCAAGTTCTCGAATAAATCGTACAGTTCATCGTCTCCCAGGTACAACATCATTGAGCACATGACGGCTCCATTCGTTTCACGCATGGTGCGAAAATGTGCCTCACTCTCCCAATCCACTGGCGCCATCTTGGGGCTGCTGTCGCCGGGTCCGCTAATTGACTGAATGGTGGTACTGCTGTGATCGGGACCGGTGTGCCTCGAGCTTGCGCAGCAGGTGCTGCGGCTGTCTGCTGTGCTGCATCTGGGGCAGGCTGTGACATGATTGCTTTAACAGTAGGCAAACCGTGCCTGTCCTCACTTCTATGCTGTGTAGATCACTGTTGCAACAACACTGGGTCTCAGGAAAAGTCTATCTCTGTGCCCCTTGATTGCTTACTTGAGGGTTCTGCTGTGCCAGATTCAGGACACTCACAATCCTCCTGCCGTTCAGCTGCAAACCAGATGCACGGCAGGTAGCGTGGTGCAGCTACTGACCCCTGGCCATCGCCACGTGATGGGGAAGAAAGAAAAACTAACTCTGCCAGTCATGGGGCCCTTAAGCTGAGCTCCATCAGCATGTGCACTGAGCTGACTGGAGTATAGGCACCTCGCAGCATGCACTCCCTTCACTCCGGTTGCAGTAGTGGAACTGGAGCACCCAGCCGAGACACACTGGGGCCTCTCTGGCCGACTACACCTACCACGAGTCTGAAAGGCAACAGGTTGCTTCATGAATTAGCCGTCCACTTCAATGCTGGCCCGGCGTGAGAAGCGGCATCCGCTGGGGGTGCATGAATTGCGGAGGTGTGCCCAACACTTCGGCTTCGTCTCCCAGCCGGCAGTCTCAATCTGCGCCGATGTGTGCAGCCCCTACTCTTGGCAAGAGCCACTCCGTGGCGGGGTTATGCTGAGGCGGGAGCAGAGACGCCTTTCCTGCCTTCTGGCACATGTCAGGGAGTGATCCCACCTCGTTGCAATGTCCAATCCAGCCATAGGCACCCGCAAGACCCCCAACACATTACTCAGCACCACATGCAAACGTGGTCTAACCTCAAGTGGTTATCCCACCTTTATTTAATACCTCTGGCCGCGCCCGGCTGTCAGCATGTGTGCCTCATGCAGCAGGTGTGTAGGAGCCGGGTGGCTCACTACAGTGGCTAAGTGCCGCCACCGCTCTCCACTCGCACTGATTTAAGCCGGGGCTTGACCACACTGTACAGAGGTCATGTACAGTTGCTTTTGCTGCCTCTCAGCGAGGACAGCAAGGCATATGCATGTCTTGGCTGCTTCAGACATTGACTTAGTATGTGTAGACAGTCCATTTTAACATGTGGGATTCTTGGGCCTACAGATGAGTGCAGATTTGAATGTGAAGGTGTTTCCTCTCCATACAACTAGTACTTTATTGTATAAAGATCAAACCGTGCTCCACATGCATAAGCAAATACATACACAGATGCAGGAAGTTACCCACTGTCCTATTGCATCTGTTGGAATAGGTAGGCACTCACTTGCACTAATTTCAAATATTTCATTAAAGGGGGATCTCTGATGCCCCTTTCAAGTCTTTGTTACACCGATATTGCGATTTACCCTGTCTCACAATAATCTGGCACACTACAATAATCTGCCCCTTCCCGTCCACTGCAGAAGAGCTCACTTCACACTACAACTCATCGATATCGGATGTTCTCGATCAAGTGGCCCTGCTTAAACTAAAACAATTAAGATCTTCAAAATCAAAAGCTTGGTTTAATTCCGATCTCAACAGCGGAAGAAGAAAACTCAGACAAGCAGAAAGGACTTGGAGACAAAACCCCTCAACTTATCACCTAACACTACTTAGAACAAGGCTGTCATACAAAAAACACATCTTTAAAGAAAAAGCCTCCTTCTTCTGCAACCAACTGGACAGTGCTAAAAACAGACCTAGGGAGCTCTTTAAAATTGTTAAACAACAAACTACATCAGCACCCCCTCCTGCTATAATCGCCACTAACGAACGATGTGATGAAATCGCTAGCTTTTTCACTGACAAAGTCGCAAATATTGAGCAAACCTTCTTGCAAGTCTCCTCTCCTCCCTCTGTCTTACCCACCTTCACCATCCCACCTCCCCTCGCAGCTGATCCAGCTCCAGAGCCCGTTGCTGACCAAATGACCACGATAATAACCAACGACTTCATGAATCTTGCCAAACTGAAAAACAACGCCAACTGGTCTGATTTCAAACCCTTGACTGAAAAGGAAGTCTTCAATATAATCATGAATCTAAAGCCAATGACCCACACCAATGATCCCCTCCCATCCATGTTGGAAAAATCTCAACCACATCATCGCCCCGTTCTGGACTCTCATCATCAACACATCTCTCACCACGGGTTGTGTGCCGATCGCGCTCCAACTAGGACAAATCACACCCATCCCCAAAAATACCAGGGCTGACCCCAACGATCTCAACAACCTCAGACCTATCTCCAACCTCCCGTTCCTTGCCAAGACTTTGGAAAAATGTGTTTTACAGCAACTTAATCATCATATACAAAAACTCTCCCGCCTTGACACTTTCCAATCCGGTTTTAGGAAAGGCTGTAGTACTGAAACGGCCATGCTGAACATATCTGATGACATCCACAGAGCCTTAGACGAGGGTGACGCCTGCCTACTTATTCAACTTGACCTATCGGCGACATTCGATACGGTCAATCACCCAGCCCTACTTAAGTCTTTGAAGTTGCGTTTCGGTTTGATTGGCACTGCACTAAAATGGTTCTCTTTCTACCTTCAACACCGCTCGCAACAAATCAAAATCAACTCTTGCCTGTCTAAACCCACTCAGATCAAGCTGGGCGTGCCTCAGGGCTCAATTCTATCCCCCTCCCTTTTCAATCTCTTTATGGAACCCTTAACGATCATCTTGAAACAGGCAGAGATCAAATACCACCTATATGCTGATGACACCCAACTTTACTACAAAATAAAATCACCCAGTGACATTCGACATCTCAACGACACATTGATCAAGTTACAAACCTGGTTTTACCAAATCACTTAAAGCTAAACCCCATCAAGACAGAAGTTATTCTTTTCTCCCCTAAAAGTAACCGTCTTCCAATACACGAATGGCTCATCGACCTAAATGCTTTAAAGTGCTCTCTTACTTTATCAAACTCTGCAAAATCCCTTGGCTTCGTCCTGGACAAAAACATGCCAATGAAAGAGAACATCAAGAATACAGCAAAAGGAGCACTGTACACACTCAAAAACTTCAAGAAACTTAAACCATTTATTCCCGCAGATGATTTAAAAAATGTGGTGCAATCTTTGGTCCTCTCTAAACTAGACTATGGTAATGCCACTCTCACTGGGACGCCTAAAACTCACCCCGCCCCCGAGATCTGTTCTTAACATGCCAGCCAGGCTCATCTCAGACGTTAAACGGTTTGAACACATCACTCCTGCATTCAAGAGCCTCAACTGGCTTCCCATTGAAGGCAGATGTACCTACAAGACTGCATGTATCATCCACAAAGCCCTTCACTCTCATACACCCAACTACTTAGAAAACAAGCTGACGAAAGCAGGAACCACTAGATCATTGAGAAGCTCCAATGCTCTTCTGCTCCTTCCTCCCATTCTAAAAAAGACAGCAACCAAGTCGCGCTCTTTCTCTGGAAATGCTCCAAGCATATGGAACTCCCTACCGTGTGACCTTCGATGCAACCCCTCCTTCCCTTGCTTCAAGAGAAACCTGAAACTCCTACTCCTCAACAAATACTTTAACTCCTAGTCTACGGATCTTAGTAAAGTATCGCTTTATCAGACCTAGACCCTCTGTCTGAAGCAGCGGTTCTCGCTTTCTTTTTTGTGCTTCTCTGACTGTTAGATCCTCTCGAATTGTGTCTCTAGTGTTGGTCACTCTATTAGCACCTTTGATGGGTACCATTTGTCTATTGAACTACTGTCTCATATGTTCATTGCATGCCTGCATTACTGTTTTCTATCACGAGCATGTAAAGTGCTCTGACACCTACGGGTCTAGCTAGCGCTATATAAAACTTATATAAATAAATAAATAATATAAAATATATAAATACGACATAGACATTTTACACATTAGTGCACTGTCAAACTGGAAATGTTTCAAATAACCAAGCAGAACCCTTGACAGCCATGCAGCACTACCTCAGTGCAAGGGCATTGAGCAAAAATTAGCACTTACTTCTAAGCTTCATATAGTTCCAATTATGGTCATTTCTGATATTTACCATTAGATATTTTTTTCCAAGGTATTAATCACAATGAAATTTCACATATAGTGTCACACTTAAAGTATGGATCGTCACACATAAACGTCACACATAAGCTATGAATATGTGTTGCTCTCTTTGCATGGGATTTGTCCTTGCTGCAGTGGTGTGTGCAGCACAAGTCGTCTTTGATGTGTTGCTGGATGTGTGCTCCAGCGGGTACTTGTGCCGTGCCATCGGCGTTCTGCGCTGAGAAGTGTGAGTTGTGTGGTTCGTGTTGGTGTCGGTATCAGAATCTGCGAGTTTGCGCTCGAGTCTGTGCATCTCATTGGCCCCTTTAATGTTTGGCGCCCAAGCCATGTTGTTAGGCTTCGGCTGGGAGGGGGAGAAGGGGTGGGAGCTTCCCCGTTGGGGGAACCTTGTGACTGGGTCTGTGGGAGGGGCGCGGAAGGGGGGAGGGGAGGGAAGAGGGGCGGGGAAGAAGGAGGGAACTGATGAAGAGTTCTCATTGCCGTAGCGGAGGAACAGAGAAGAGAGCTTTTTCGCATCACGACTCCCACCACCTAACGGAACACCAGAACCCCTGACGCCGCCACCTGTACCACCGTCGCCATGGGAGTCGAGGGCTGCACCAAGTGCATCAAATACATGCTGTTTGTCTTCAATTTCATCTTCTGGGTTAGTTTTGTTTTTTTCTATTTTGGGACGGTGCTTACGGCTTGTGCTTCAGCTGCTAGAACACGTTTATCCTCGTACATTTCTCATACAGTGCAGCCCACGCTCGGCCCCACCCTGCAACAGAGACCGTTCCCTCATTGTGTTGGCTAAATCTGTAACGCTTAAAGAACAGCAAGTGCCCCCACCTCAACTTTATTTACTGTAGGGGGCGTTCACTCGTGATGTGCACTTGCTCACAGAAGAGGGGTGCTGTCTTCTGTGACAGCCTCACTTCGTCTTTTAAAAGGGACAGTGCATACTCGCGCGGCTCTGGACGATTAAATCGGGGGTATCCTGGAACCCCAGAACCAATTCTTGCAGGCATGGGGGGTGGGGTGAGAAAGTCGGTAATTGGCACCTCCAAGCTCCGCATCTTTCATGCAAAGATTGGAACCAGCTGTTGAACCATAGGGCCTTCACCGGACCCCAACACAACCATCACCGTTTTCTGCTGTGAAGAAAATGGCCACAGAGGCTCCTGGGGCGTTGCGGCCTCTGCGGGTCTTAACGGGGATTACTAGCCAGCCCCAGTGACCGGGAAATGACGTGATTCTAGTAAACATTCCACTGAAAAGCGCCTTTTATTAATTCGTTAAATCATTAACCGCCGCGACGACAAGATTTCCCCTTGGAGTCCCAGGGACCACCCCACCCGCATGGCGGTGGTATTAACTCGCGGCCACGGATTCCAGAGTCACCCTACTCTTCCGCGCCAACAACGTTCACTCCTTTAACATTCTGGGTGCTCCAGTCTAATGGGAAACGAAACAGAATCCGGCGCCTATGAACCTTTCCGCTCCCAGCGTAAGGCGGAGTAAACCATTTATTTATGGGGGTGGGGGGACCAGAAGTAAAAACAACAATCCTTAAATGGGGTTAAGGTGGATCGAGAACCGATCTCTCCACGGACTGTTCCTTGTTATGCAGGAAACGTTTGTATATGTTGATTGAGTTTAATTTCCTTGCAAATCGCTATTTGGCTTCGAAGGCTGTGCTGTTGCCTGGGGCAGGTAGGATACACATGGTGCACGTGAGGTGAAGCAACAATGCCTTGCTTTTCAACACAGTATGACCGACCTCTTGCTTGGGTAGAGGCAGTGAGCGGGTGAAACATGAGCCTGCGTGCCTCCCCCAGGGACCGCGTTGAAAAAGAGGGAAAGAACCGCTAATGCCTCAAACAGGAACATCACTTTATTCGACTTCAGCTTATAGGATTGGGCCACTGGTACCCGTACTTTATCTTTATTTGCACGAAGCTGCAGCACTGGCTCCAAAATTGACTTCGCTTCTGGGGGTTGTTATAATCTTATGGCCCTATTAAGCTGTCCGAGGAGCGAACTTCAAACGAATGGTGTTTTTTTTAATTTTATTTTTATTCCAAATGGGCTTTATTATACCTCTTGCATCAAATGTTTCCAGCAACATCGGCACCATGCTTTCGATGTGAGCTTCCACGAGGGGCTGGCCCAGCGTCCCGTATTTCGTACTTTCTGGGACAAGATCTTCACTTCAATTACCGCAAAAATAAAAGTCCAGGTAGAGCCCGACCTACAAGGGGCCTTGTTCTGGATTTCGACCACCATCATTTAACATTAAGACAACCGTACTTTTTTTTATTGGATCGTTGGTTGCTAATTCATTCTGCAAGGGTTGGAAATCTGCCCCCCCCCGCCGACCTTAGAATCGTGGATAAACAACAATGGGCCAAGTAAAACAGCGGGAGGAGCGGTATGCACAAAGGGGCGCCTTTAAAACATCCAGGGGTGTCTGGGAGAATGTCAGGATTGTAGAACTTCTTAAAAAAAAAAAAATCTTCTTTGCCTTCGATTTAAGCACCTTAAGTCAAGCGATTAGTTTTTCTATGTTTATTGTCTACGCACTTTTGTACTGAGATTTTTATGAAACGCGTACATTGTATGTAATGGCAAATAATTGAGTGCATCTGATTATTCGACTTCCCCTGCATACCGACACCCTTGGGTGCCGCCCCACCTTCCTTCCGTCCTAGCGGCTCTTCGAAGCGGCTAAACACCCATAGAAACGACCAACCATACCGCTTTTTTCACCCTCGGCGCTTTGAAGCCAGAATCTACGTTAACTTAATATCCTTTCGTTTCCTTCTGCCATCGTCCCTGTTCATTGTCATCCAAGTAATAGTATTGGGAGGGATGGGGGGCAAGCCAGACTGAGACCGATTTGTGTGTGTAAAAGGCCGCTTTATTGAAACAGGTGCATATCACACTTTATTAACCACTGGCAACTGCCTTACAAACTAACGCCTCACTGTACATTAAATTACCTGACCCCATGTTCCCTCCCCCACCCCTACGATCCCCACATCAAGTCCCCCACCCTTCCGAATACAAATTAACATTACATAACAACCGTATTACCCAACGTTACCCAACATTGCATTTCCCAGTCCTGTCCTCCAATGACCCCAACCTGTACCTGCCTTACTGTAACTCCGAAAACCCCTAATCTAAAGTTATCCTACCGGTTTACCCTTTTCCTGACCTTGCTCCCAAACTACCAACCTTTAACTAAAAACATCCGGCAATCTTGGCCAACTTTGAACAAATCCACGCCACCCAGGAAAAGGCGGGAGCTAGAGACAACGCCGCCTCCCCATTTTCCTGCCCCCCCTGCCTTCTAAGAAACCTCCCCTAGTCGCTCACCTGGCTCCGCATAATCTGGCTAACATCTCTCTTATTTCCAAAAGGTATAGGTCCATGCCCATCTTAGACAAATGCACCCCATCCCCTTTAAAAAATTCCGGGGTGTCATACCGTATGTCCCGATGCACCACCCTATGAAAACCCAGGTGTCTGCAAAAACGGATCATTTCCGTGTTCACCTTACGCCTTGCCCTGTCCACTGCCGCAGGCTGAAACGCCCCCCTCCAAACTCTGCGGGGCATAAATTCTGTCCAAATGACGGTGACCCCCGCCCATTGCCTCTTGATCAACTGCAAGTCCCGCTTCATACGGCGCATGAGCACTAAACCAGTCTCCTGCACCATATAATTTTCTCCCAAGTGCAATAAAAGCACATCCGGGCACCTACCAGCCCGCAAAATGTCATTCAGCACCGCCACCAACTCCTGCCAGCGCATACCCCCTTTTCCCCGCCAATGAACATGGAACAGCTCTTTATTGAACCCCAAATTCTCTCCGAAGTAACTGGAGCGAGCCTGGACCTGTGCCCACTTGACGAACGAGTGCCCCACGATCCAGATATCCAACTCCTGGGCCATGGGGCCCATCACTGAACCTGTAACAAGAAAAACATGTAAACCCCCAGGAAAACAGCACAACCGCGCTAAACCCCTCCTTGCGCGCTGCGCACGTAACGCTGATAACAAGAAGACCACCTGCCCAGACGCATGATATCCCCCTGCTCCCAGCCCCTGTTAGCCTCTGAAGCCGCCCCGATCCGGAATGAATGCGTGCCAAAACCTTTCCCTTCAATCCCCAAGTGATCCAGCGCCCTGCGCATCACGGACAGTAACTGATAACCCGTAGCTATCTTGACGTTGGCATGACAAAATACCCTCCCCGGAGGGGTTGGCCCCCATCCACCGTACTGCCCATCTGTATGGACATGTGGACCGCGGCTGGCTAGCTCTTAGGGACACCCATTGGCCCCTGCCCCGCTGGTCCGTCTTCCCGCTACGAAGCCAAATGCACACCCCCCCCTCCCGCAGAGACACCTCCGACCAAAGCAATCCTAACGATAACTTTGTGCCCAGCAACTCAGACACCCGAAACGCCCCAAAAACATCCACACCATTAACGTAGAGAATAACAGTCTCATGATCATTCAAGCATATCCCGGCAGGGCCCCCAGCACTTTCACCAGCAAATCCCATGACATGGGATTGCGGACCCTGCCTAACCGCCCACACTCCCTGGCCCACCCCTCCAGCATCCGCGTACCTAACTCGCCCGCTGAGGGCGCATAGCCCCACAACAGCTTCCCCATAAACGCGATACCCACCAACTTCCCCGCGATGGTAACCCGAGACAACCTTTTTTCAATTAGTTCCAAGATGAATTGTATCCCGTCCTCCTGTCGCCGCCTCGGTGAGCGCCACCGTGCACCAGAATTCAGGAATTCCCCCCATGCCATACGTCCGTCGCGTGGAAACTGCCAGCGAATCTAAAACCAGCTGCAACATCCTGTGTTGCCTACTTTCCACAAATGCCTTAGCATGCTGGTCGGGGTCTCGTCCTTGGCTAGTCCACGGAATCTCCCCCACTGTGAACGAGACAAAGCATCAGCTATGTCATTGTCCACCCCAGGAACATGCAATGCCCGAAACGCAATATCAAAACGTAAACAGCCCAGAACAAACACCCTCAACAATTTCAACACTTGTGCATCTCTAGCCGACTGCCTGTTTACCACCTCCACCACCGACATGTTGTCAATGTGGAAAGTCACCCTCCTGTGTGCCAACCGTTCCCCCCCACAGCGTGATTGCTACTACCAGGGGAAAGAATTCCAAAAACGCGATGCTCCTCCCACCCCCCCGCCCATTCCTTTGGCCACTGTTCGGCGTACCAATGTCCTTGCCAGAACAGGCCAAAACCTTCGCTTCCCGCTGCATCCGAGAAAATCTGTATGTCCCACACCATGTCCTCCTCTCGCTCTAGGGGGATCCCATTGAAGTTCTGCAGGAAAAATTGCCACATCCGCAGGTCTTCCCGCACCCCCCCTGACAGCCGCACATGATGGTGAGGCGGTCCGTGGCCCGCCAACGCCCTCCCCAGGCGCCTGCAGAAAGTCCGACCTACCCGCACCACTCGACACGCAAAATTGAGGTGGCCCAGCAGCACCTGAATCTCTCACAGTCACTTTCTGCCTGGACAGCATTGTCTCCAACAGGCCCAACATTTGCTGCTGCTTGTCCACCGGCAACCTTGCCTCCATCCTGCAGGGATCCAACTCAATGCCCAGAAATGACAAAGCCAAGCAGGGTCCCATCGTTTTCTCCGGTGCCAACGGCACCCCCAATTCCCCCATGATCTCAGTAAAACTGTCCAGCGCTGACTGGCAGTCCGTGGAGTCTGGGGTGCCCACAAAGAAAGTCATCCAGGTAGTGCGTAACTCCTTGGTGACCCGTCCGTTCCGTAAAGAGCCACTGTAAGAAAGTACTGAAACATTCAAAAAGTACGCATGACATAGAGCAGCCCATCGGTAATGCCTTGTCCACGTACCATTTACCATCAAAATGGACGCCCAGAAGATCCCAGTCCTCTGGGTGGACTGGCAGCAGCCGGAAAGCAGACTTTATGTCGCACTTTGCCATCATCGCCGTTGCGCCCGCCGTCACCACCAGTGACATGGCAACGTCAACAGACGAATAAGACACAGATGCCTCTCTTGTTCATCAATAAAATCATTTACTGAGCCCCCTTCGGGCCACAATAAATGCTGGATCAACCGAAACTGACCTGGGTCTTTTTTAGGTACCACACCAATCGGTGACACAATTAAATTTGGTAATGGCCAAACCGCAAAGGGGACCCGTCATGCGGCCCTCCCGTACCTCTTTTTCCAGCTTTTCCAACACTACCTCAGGATGCTCTTTTGCCGATCTCAAATTGTCCACCCATCGTCGTGTCCTAGGCCCATCATACCCCAGTCGAAATCCCTCCAAAAATCCCCGGCGTAGCCGGTCCGCGGCCCCCTTGTTGTCATATGTCTCCCAAGGCCGCCACCAGCATTTCGATCCTAACCGGAGTACGAGCCCTTGGCCCCAGGCCCCTTAGCCCCCCTTCCCCCTGAAAACTGCTGTTGCTGGCTCCCTCCCCCCCCCCCCCAGCAATTGGCCAGCGTGTGCCGACCCCCGCAACCTGAACATTCATGACGGAACTTGCAATACTCCCTGGTGCACAGGCCTTTATTGAAGTCCCAACATGCCCCTCGTGCCCCTGTCTGTCCCCGCCCCACCCCCCCTCGGGTGGGTCGCCCTTGAAAGGGCCGATACACCAGTGGTAAGCCACTGGCCGTGAATATGGTCTTTCCTGCCCCAGCTAGACCCATAGTATGCTGCCACAGGTCAGCATCCAATTCCCCCCACTTGGCCTCGGGGTCCCAAGCCATACGCGCCCGAAATTCTTCGTCGTACTGTGCCCAGGCAAAGCCTCCCCCCGTGATCTGGGCCTTCCGAATTACGTCCATGTACTTAAACATGGCCACACATCGGTCCGGAAACTTCTCGCAGTATACACTCGCATAGATTAAAAATGCCGCCGTCCAATTCTCAATCGTGAGCGGCACCCTAGGCCGTTTGGCCAACTCATATTCCTCCTCCTTCGAACCCTCCTTGGCCCGCACTTCCCTGTGGAGGAGTTTTAACATTTCCACATATTCCCCCTTCCAAATTTTTTCCTTAGTGGCAAGCATTAGATGGGCGCCCAAAGGTTTTGTAACGCCCATGTAAGGCAAGCGTTTCACCTTCAACTCTTTGCTCTCTACCTTAGGGTCAGATTCCACCGCCTTGGGATCTGCTTTTTTATCTCCCTCACTATCCAGCAACACCGGGCCCGAGCCGACGCGCTCCCCGGAGCAGCCGGCAATGACCCATCAGTCCCCACACCCGCATCCTGCACATACTTGCCCTTTTGCAATCGACCTCCCCCCCCCGTCCCTTCCCCTTTGTCCCCCCACTGACACCATGCGAGGTCGCGGCTTACCTGGCGCTAACGAAGCCGACCTCCGTCTGTCGTCTCTCCGTATCAGGGGGGGCGAGCGTCGGTCCACCCGTGATGTCCGACCCGTGACCTCTGTAGGGCGTCGTGACATCTGCAACACACTGACAACAGAATTACTGGGCCCCCCCCACGCCCCCATCATCCCTCACTTCCCCTTCCTCCAAACTATCCTCCCCATAATCTAATTCCTGAAAACCACCATCACGCTCCACCGGAGGGGCTGAGTGCCCCCTCCTTCCTTCAATCAACTGGCGCTCCATGCTGCTCCACCGATGATGCTGCCCCCCAGACCGTGAGGGTCTGGTGGGTGGACGGGCCGGTGAGCCCGCTCCGGGCCTACTTATACCGACCATGACGGGGTCCCTCGCAGGTACTGGGCGCGCCGCCCCAGGCTCCACCCTACCTTCTCCTTGTCGCCGACAGGCCGCTCCCAGCCTTGCCAAGTCCGGTGCCGCGCGTTGCGAAACCTCCTGCAATAAAAAGGGATGGTCTGGTGTGCTGGGCCCCTCACCTGTACCCCCTCCCAGCTCCTCTTCCTGCCAACCCCTAAAGTACTGGCCGCCCAAGCCCGCCCCACCTTCCTTAAATCCACCCCGTCCCAGACCCCCCTGTCTTCCCCCCCATCCCCCTCCTCACTCCACTCCAAATCAATCACGCCGTGCCCCCCCTATCCTGCATCTCTCCCCCAGTTCGGGCCCCCAAACCCAAGGACCCTCCCTGACTCATGTACGCATCCAGCCTGCCCACCCTGTCTAACCCCGAACCCCTTCATTCCAAGATTGGAATATATCCAGGCAGTCCCAATCCCTGGCCCCCCCCCGCCCTCCTTCAACTCCTCCGGAATATCGCTACTCCCCTCTCCCACGAAGGCCCCCCCACTGCCTGTCCCAAATCCATGTGCTCCTCGGACCCCAAAACCTCCTTAAAACTTCCCCCCGTGCCCGTCCGAGTGCCCCCATGTCCCCCTCCCCCAAGTCCGGTCCCGAGCTGCCGTCCCTCCCACCGCTCATCCCCTTATCTGCCCGCGCGCCCGGGGCCTCCACTTCCAGAGGCCCCAACAATCCCCTGACCAGACCCCCCTCCTCCCCTTCCCCCGACGCTAAAAACGGGGCCTCCACAAACTCCTGGGGCCCCCCTGCCCACGAGGCCACTCTTACCAGAGAGCGCCCACGCTCCTTTTCCCCCCTGTGCCTGCCTTCCTCTTCTGGGCTAGACGCCCTGCCGTCATGCCCCCACTCCGCCCTCTCATCATTGAGCCTGCCGGCTCGGCTCGCTCAGGGTTAGACACCCCGCCGGCAGGCTCCCAACTTGCACATGGCCTGCCGGCTCCGTACAAGACGGATGCTCCGCAGGCAGGCTCCCGCCCCGCCTCCCTCCCAACTGCTCCGCCCGCCGCACTGGACCCGCGGCGGGCGCCGCGCCTACCTCCGTCAGCAGGCTCCAAACCCGCACATGGTCTGCCGGCTCCGTGAGATACGGCCGCTCCGCCGGCAGGCTCCCGCCCCGCCCCTAACTGCCCCGCCCGCCGCACAGGACACGCGGCGGGCGCCGCGCACACCTCCAGCCGCATTCCTCCTACCACGGCACGGGGGAGACGGACGTGACGCCGGGTTGGCGCGCGAGTCGTTCCCCCCCCCACCCGCCTTCCTTTTTTGGCGCCCACCCCCGAACTCAATCTCGCTATCCAGGGGGCCGCGGCCTGTCCTGCGCGGCCCCCTGCACTCACCTCACGCCCCCGCACAGCCAAGGAGCGACCGGAACGCGTTGGTGAACACGCCAGGACCGCCGCCGCCACCCCCGCAGACGCGCGCCGAGGGGGGCGCGCGCCGGAGGAGGCCACCAGCATAATTAAGTCCAGCCGGCCCACCTCACTCAGCAGGCGAATAGCCTCCAACACCCGATAATCCTCGCCAGCCATCACCCAGGTAAGTGACACTGCC
The DNA here is from genome assembly GCA_963921515.1 of Calotriton arnoldi. NCBI lineage: Eukaryota > Metazoa > Chordata > Amphibia > Caudata > Salamandridae > Calotriton > Calotriton arnoldi. Next base: position 517,404 of record CAWUFW010005547.1, on the reverse strand, counting down.
CTACACTATTAAAACTGCCTAACTGACAAAAATGTCAAACCCAGCGCTAATCCCAGCCACCAGGTCACCAAACCTAAAATGGTGGCTGGGAAAGCGCGACAGGTAAATATATAACCCTTGGGCTATAAAATAAATACTTGGGCTGCATTTGGGCTAGTCCCCATGCAGCCCAACAGCCTAAAATGGCCGCTCCCAGTCAGAGCCCCCTCCCCCCTCCCAAACTGCCCGGGGGGCAGACCTCCCAAGGTCGGCTGCCCCCCAAACTCCCCTTGTTACCAAAGCATCTATCAGAAAACCGTACATGGTAATAAGGTTGAACACCGGTAGGTAACTGAATGAATACATAGGTAGACGAGTGGTCGAGGTCACTAGTGATGAATTGGAAAATCCGATTAAAGTAGACTTCTTCCACTCCCCTCCCTCAGCGCTTCGAATCGCCTGTAGTTTTGAGTAAGTGCTATACAAGCAGCTTGAAACATCACGCACTCCCCCCTCCCCTCTATATTCCCACATCTTTAGCACTTTGAAACAGCCTTATATTAGCGCAGACAGTATACAAGCGATCACTTGTAATCAGTGCTTGACATGGAAACATAAAAGTGCAGGTACCCTGTACCAGAGTACCTGCTGGTTTCTGAGAAGTGCTGGTACTTTCAAATTACGCTTATTACGTCACTCTTGAAGTGCCGGTACTCATCCCAAAATAAAAAAGTGCCCGTACTCCGTATCGGCCCATTTAAAGCACTGCTTGCAATATGACATTCTGAACCATGCTCTGGTCCAGGTAGCCCCTCCCTCTTATCAATCATTGAGCCGAGTGTGTGCGTAGGAGGGGCAGACATGCAGTTCGCCAGAACTAAGCCGTTTCGCTCTGTTCTTAACAGTTAACATTTACGCAGACGCGATGGATTACCCTCGGCAGCTTGTGCGACATGGAAACCACATGGCACACACCATGCTAGTACCCAAACATTTTTTTGGGCTGGTAGTGTTTATCTAGAGGCGTGGGTCATGTAACATGAGTGCAGCTTTGTAAACCCACTGCTACTGAGAAGAAGCAGTTCCCGGCAACTCCTTATTCCTTCCAGAAGTGAAGGCCCTCTTTCGAGTCCCCGCATTAACGTAATTTCTGCAGTTGTGTAGTAGTATTCTTTGTCCGTACAATGTAACTCGTATTCTTGCATCTCGGTGGCGGTGTGCAAACCTGTTAACAAAGCATCGTTTTTGTTGTTGGTTTTTTTTTTTTTGGAGGGGGTGCGGTTTTGTAACGGAGCCTGGCTGATAAATTCGTTTGCCAGCTCTCGCAGAGACGCGCGCACACAGCGTTTGACGGCCGATAGCGACCACCGACAGTCATGTCTGGGTTTTCACACTGCCTACAATGTCTCCAAGCCTTACACTTGCTTCATCCACTCTTGTTACTCCGTTTTTTGTGTAGAGTATTTTTAAATTGACTTTTTTTTTTTTGGCTTGGAGGTAGTTTTACGAGTTAATTTATCAGCGCGAATAAAAAGTTCTGATATTACATTTATTCAGCCGTTTCTTGTGGGAGGTAGTAGTGTGGAAAGTTTTGAGCTACTGGTGGGGTGTGTTTCTGGTGCTGGGTTCCGCCAGGGATGTGGTTGTTGTGTGGGTTCTCTGAGCGATCTGTTGGGCAAGGGGTGGGACCTGTATTCTGCTGATGTTTGGATGAGAACTTTAAGCTAGTTTGACCTTTCTGGGGAGATGTTGAAGGTGCTTCTGGAGGTTTCCTGCCAATGATAGGCAGTTGTATGGGTGGTGTCAGTATAGTAAGCACAGGCCAGGGTGTGTTTTAGCTCCTAGACCCTGTTGCAGTAATATTGTGCCCCTGGTGGGGCATTAGTAAGGACATGTTTAGGTGTTGACGAAAATGTTGAAATCTATTAGAGCACGTAGTGTGGTATTTTTGGAGTGGTTTGGTTGGTGCTGTGGGAAGTACTAGCTGAAATCCTAACAACGGTTCAAGGTGACAACATGTATCAAACAACACAAAATAATGCAATCTAAATCATACAAATTAATTAAGAAAAAGAAGGAAAAAGGAAAGAAATTAGTATATGAAACCCATGTAAAACAAAACATCAATTTGTAGAAAACGTATTATTAATTTTATTAAAACATAAGACAATGACGCTCAAACAGAGTACACGACCAATAAATCAATAGTACAATGTGTAATCAAAAAGGTGGCAGAGGGAAGGGTTTGTACATAAACAAAAGGGTTAAGGACAAGACTAGAACAACACAATGCGTCCTTCATCAATTGCGGCCACATCAATACGTCGACGTTTCGGCCGTTGTAAACATTCATGGTCATCATCAGGACAAAGCAATAACTACACGAGCGTCCAAAACACTGAAGTACGATATCTAAAAACAGAGATGTACATGGGCATCAGAAAAATAATACTGCACTACAACATGCATACATTTCCAATTAAAGAAGTTGAGAGAAGAGAGAAAAGGTAAAAAGTGCTACCACCAAGAATATGTGTATTGGCAATAAATCCCAGTTGTGAAATAGTGGCCTCCACCATGACATAAGGTATACTGGACAAATCACCTCTTCAGTTCTGGTAATCAATCCAACAGATTCTGGTTTGTAATATGCCAAAGACTGGTCAAAGAACGAGTTACTAGGGAAACAAATAAAGATGATTCAGATTTCCTGATCGGTTTATATTTCAAAACAATAATTGGCCAAAGAAATGCCAATTGCCCTACTTACATTTAAAAATGAAGATATCATATATGATGTATAGGATGATACTAACATAGAAGTTAGGCGAATCAGTCCGGAATTTAGGAAAAGAATTGCAAAAGAACATGAAGGATTATGAAATTGTCTCCTGAAATAATTTCTACACTAAAAAATAATTTTAGACCATACTTGCAGCCAATATAATTGGCAGTAGTCAGTTTATACAGTTGGTACTCGCCACAATTTGCGACCCTTGGTTTACAACTGCAGTGCAAAATATTTTAATTAGTTGAAAAACTAGTCACAAAAGAATAAAGTTAGTGTTGCAGGATGGAACATATTACCTGTATCACGCATACAAAAGACTAATGCGATAAGGCATGCTCCAGAAAATTCAAAGCAAACCCCTCAGGCTCTGTGAAGAAAACAATTATGATAGTGAGCCCTACAAAAAAAATACGAAAGTTAGCCCTATATTTAAATGAAAAAGAAGGGGTGCTAAGCACTCCCCAATAACTAGAATGCCTTGACCGATAATTCCGGGGCATTTATAATAGTTACATATATGCAGATGCTTCATGTGCTACAAGACGTAAAACTTAGGATTTTGTAATAGGCTTGTCAAAAAGGAAGTTATTTTAATACATAGCTTACGAATAGCCGGAAGGAATAGCTAAACTTGTTATCAGAGTTTAGAAGATATGGCAAGACACTGCAAACCAATTCTCCAAAAACGCTGATAGTCACCAAGTGATCCTGTTTCCAAACAAAACTCATTGCGCCGATCGGTTGACTTAAACTTCCTAACTCACATCCCTGAATAAATGTTGTCTATAACCGTGGGAAGTACTAGGCCACACGGTGTGGGTATGTTGCACAAGATATTGGAATAATACTCAAACACTGCTTGCAGTGTTAGAAGCGTTTGAAATTTTGCTTGTGGACTTGGTGGGTCACTGATGGGGAACATTCAGAGAAATGTTTGAATATATCGTAGGAACTGTTCATGTTTTTTGCACTTTTGTATTCTTTGAGCACTGTTGGGTGTAGTGCTGGTGATGATGATTAAGTATTGATGCAAGTGGTTGTGCGTTTAGGCCACTGTTGGCTAAGGAGTTCCAACACTATTGCAGAGATAATTGCTCTATTGGAGGTGGATGAAACATTGTAGAAAATGTTTGCGGCGTAGTTGTTGCGACCATGTTGGTGGGGGTGTTGGTGCACTCTTGGCACTGGGATTATAACCCTATTGGTGAGATTATCAGGGTGTTGGCAGTGGGTGGGGCACTTTTTTTCACTTCTGGAAGGTAATATTAAGGATGCTCCTTTGTCACTATTGAAGATACTTACACAGTTTGAGGGATGAAGCACATATGAAAAAAAATATTGGATAACTGATTTGGGTGGAATGAAGTGTGGTATTGGGCATGGTTTATTGTGTTTAGGTACTATTGGGTATTGCTGGCAGTTTTTCTGGTGTTAACCATATTTTGGTGTGGTATACATCGGCGCACCATGCTTGCGATTGTTGCAGCACTGTTGGCAGTGTTATTGCACCCCTTTGAAAAAAGTTGTGGGAACCTGTTGACAGTGGTGTTGGGGTACAGTTTGGTGGGATATAGAAAAGCTGTTGAAGCTCTGTGGATTACATTGGAGCGTTATTGATTGATGTTCAAATATTAACAGTGGTTTTGAAAATCTGTGGGTGGAGGTATTGGAGTCCGTTTGGGGGGGGATGTTACAGGCACCATTGGTTCGAGCTCAATCGTATTGGCTGTGCTGATGGAGTTATTTGCATGCGTGCAAAAGTAATTGGGCTAATCTATTGGGCAGTGCTGTTGCAACTTTTGGTTCAGATGTTGGGGTGCGGCTGTGTGTTTTGCAGCACTAGAAGTAGTGCTGTTTGTGTTGCAGATCTTGTGGTGACCTTTGGACTCTTGAAATTGGTGTTGGTGAACTATTGGAAGGAAGTAGCACAGTGATGACTTTTTTTTTAGTTCGAGCCTGGGCAGCGCATGCGTTGCTCTGTTAGGCATGCTGTATTCAGGTATGGACTTGAAACTTCGCCCATCTTTTCAATTGGTTCCGGTTACTGTCTTTTCTAAATGGTTGCTTTTGATTCATGAATAGGCTTAGTAGTCCCTCCTTAGTACCGCCTTGTCTGCATTTGTAACCTCCCATGACGATTGGACTTTTTACTTGTGGTGTTTATACGGTCTGTTTTATCTAGTCTGTGAACACTATTTGCTTTAATGATTGTCCCCTATTGTAGGCACAACATGCTTTCCTGCAAGATCACTTGATTGATTTAGTTTAATATACACGGGAACCACGCTTGATCATGGCGCCCGCTTAATTTAATATGCACGGACACTGCACATGACGTTGTAGCGCCCATTTGATCAGTATTATTATTATTTTTTTCTACATCGTCAAACACGGCCCTCCCAGTGCCGCCGCCGCCAATGTTTTTATAAGTGAAAATAAAAACGGAGGCTTTTTCCCCCCAATTTTTTTATTTGCCATCGCCTGCGCTCTAGCTAAGACGCGGGTGCAGTGATTACTTCAAAAGCAAAGAAATAGGGGGGATGTGTTCCCCGCCCCCCCCCCCCCCCAATTTCTTTACTTTTTAAGTAATCACGGCACCCGCTTAACATGTTCAAAGCCTAAGCGCCGGTGCCGCAATTGTAACAAGAGTAAGCAGACAGGAAAAAAAGTGCACGGCCGCGCACTTTTTTTTAAAATTTGTTTATTCTTGTTACAATCGCGGCGCTTTAGCTGTAAACATCGTAAGCGCAAGTGCCACAATTGCTTAAAAATTCAAGAAATGGGGGGGAAAAGTGGCACCATCTTTACCTTATGATGTTTGAGGCTAAAGCGCGAATGCCACAAAGGTCTCGCAAATACGAGACCTATTGCAATGCTTGTTTAGATCTTGTTGGGACGGTGTGATAAGCCACGGAAGTGTGAGGTCCCTGTTGAATGTGGATTGAGCACTGTAGATTGGTTTGCACAGTTTTGGAGCCTGGTTGGCAATATTGCTCCTTTGACTATAAGGTTTGAGCTTTAATGGCTGTGGGTTTGTATTATTGTGCCTCTTGGAAGTAGTGTTGAACGGTTGCTGTAGCTCAGTTTAAGGCTTGTTTGAGCACGGTCTCCAGGATGTCGCACTCAGTGAGTGTATCCTAATTGCTAGAGCTATTAAAGATTTCAGTGTGTGTGTGTGTGTGTTGTTGGTTCTTGGATGTAGTGTAACATTGTTGGTTTTAGTTTAGATCTTTCTGATAGTAGGATCCTGCTGTTCCAGGCGCAAGGATGTCTTTGGCCACTTGTGTGGCATTGGAGGCGTTCTAGGAGGTGGTGGAGGGGGAGGTGGGGAGAATTAATTTCTAACGGTATTGTCCTGTCTGTCTTCCCCCTGGTGGATTGAGCACTGTTACCAGCACTACTGCACTGCTTGGATTTTATGTTGACAACGCTGTTTTGGCATTGTGTGGTGAATTGTAGGCTTTATGTAGTAGGCTGTTTGACTATTGGTGAATGGTACCTGGACATTGGTGGATCCGTGTTCGCAGCCAGGGACAGTGTGGGGAAGGAGGGTGGCGGAACTATTCAGGTGAAGGGGGACAGGAGGGTGCGTCAAGGGACTGGGAACCTTAGTGGGGGATAGGGGGGAGTAGAAGGATCGGAGCAGGAGGAAAAGTGATCTACCACCCCCCCCCCCCCCTTTCCACATCTGCCCTTCCTGGCAGCTGGAACTGTTTACAGCTGAGGTCAAGGGTTACGGAGCATTGCAAAGCTACCGATAGGGTAAAAAAATAGTGGCAGTCGGTAGGGGCGGTCTTCTCAAGCTCTGGTGCAATACTTATTCTTCTTCGTCTTATTTTTGGGGAGGGGGGGGGGCGCGACAACAAGCATATGCCATAAGCAAAGGAAAAATACATCTTATCACTAACCTAGGGGCACATATGCTTGCCATAAAATAAAAATCTCGTTTTAATAGAAAGCGGCAGTACTGTTCTATCAGACAAATATACTTTTAACAGGAATAGAAACCCTTTTTGGTTTTAATGCACCATAAGTCGGATATTTTTGGTGGCATCAATTGGCTTTATATTATAGTAGTTTGAAGACTTGGTTTTAACACAATGGTGACTAAAAATAAAAAGGATAATGAATGTAAAGAGGTTTTGGAAAGTTAAACTAATTGGTCCCACATCTGGCTCTGAAGTGCACTTCTTTTTAGGTGGTTATGCATTTGTGATCAGACAGAATGCTGTCCATTCACAGTGGAAGTGACCAAGTCGATGACGTGGACTGACTCACTGCCACATATTGTATGCTGTGGAATCAAAATGTGCATGGGAGTTCAGCAGACCAGTGAATGATGAGGGCTCAACTTAAGGTTCTCCATGTATGTACTTTTCTATCGTTATTAAATGAGGATGGTGAAACACTTGAGGCTGTCTCTAGGCCAGACCTAAAAATGATCTGCAGTTGTAAACTGTCAGACTTTGCATACCCTACACAAATGACTAAATATTTAAAAGATGGATCTTAAATTATCTGTGGTCTAGTTGAACGGGATGAATGACTGCCACCCTCTGAGGCTATCTCGGGTTTGGCCACTTGTAGAGAGAGCTGCTGGTGTCAGATGGCCTTGCTACAGAACTTTAGAAGGCATATAGTGATCTCCTCAGTCTGCGTCTATTAGAAGTATATAATGAGGCTCTGGATACTGGCAGTGTACGGCTAACACTGAGTGAAGCTATATCATGACCTTAAAGCCAAGTAAAGACCTACAATATACTGCATCCTACTGTCTGTTCCCTGAACCTTTTAAATAGCTTTAGTAAAATACTTGTAAGGATTATTCCCAATAGGTTAACGTAAGTGATTTAGAGCTTGGTACTTCCGAACCAAAAAGGTTTTATCCCTGCAAGATCCACCGCTCATGACATTCGTTTGGTATTTTAGCTGATGCATCAGATTAATCCAGAGATTTCCGCAGGTGGGGCCTTCTTGGATGCAGCAGCATGACCATCCCTTCACACTGTAATAAAGAAAATGGGGGTTGTGTTCTGGATACTACTATGATCGAGCTATTAGTTACAGCTGCGGTAGCCCGACTTGTTACCAATCCGATCCTGTCCAAACCAATAACTCTTATGAGTGGCACAAGGCAGTGATGTCCCCTTTCATCACTCTTCTTTGCTGTTGGCATGGAATCTTTGGCATGTAAGGTGCAACAGCATCAGGCACACAGGGGACTGACATTTACTCCTATACACTTAATTGTGGCTGTGTCCAAGGAGAGATGCTATTTATCAAACATGCAGAAGACCATCTTACCCCTATATTGCGGGAAATCGTCAAATGTGGGGCATACTCTGGAGTGACAATTAATTGAAATAAATTCTAAGTATTCCTGTTGATAAGTTACAAGGAAACCCTGCTAGACTACCCCTTAATATGGCGGGAGGTCTCAATCATATACTTAGGAGTGAACATACATTGGGATATAGAGGTTGTCATAAGGGATAACCATGGGTCTTTAATGACCACCCTACACACTCAGACAAATGGATTACACTGCTGTTATTGATTGCTGGTGGAGTTGCAATTATAACGAGCATTTGCAATGCAATAGGTCTCGCATTACTGATAGTTTGAGGTATTGGCGTTGCAAGTAATAATGCAACGCCAATAGCTCATACTTTCAGTAATGCGAGACCTGGTGCATTGCAAATGCTTGTATAGTGAGCCAGGAACCAGCATTGCATGTCTAGGTGCAGTACCGCAAGCTGCTCCTAGAGGTCCCTAGTGAGCAAGGCACCAGCACTGCTTGTCTAGTTGCAGTACCGCAAGATGCTCCTAGAGGTCCCTAGTGAGCAAGGCACCAGCATTGCATGTCTAGGTGCAGTACCGCAAGCTGCTCCTAGAGGTCCCTAGTGAGCATCATAAACTTTTGGTCACATATGATACTGCACCCTGCAGAAGATATGGTAAACCCACCCTACCCATAATGCATTGCCTGCAAGACAGTACCAAAAGTACATTCAAATAGCTATGGCTATATATACAATTAGTAGCTTTGAAATGTGACAAAAGAAGTATTATATTCCGGATTAGGCTCTGTGGAGCTGATGAAGGGAAACTTATAGAAGGTCTAATATAAATGTGAGATGTGCTAAGGAGTAAAGTAACCACTGCCACCCTAGTTTAGGACCAAATGAGTGTCCTGTCGGAAGGCCTTTAAGAAAATAGTGCCTTGAGGCTGTAATTAAAACCCTGGGCGTAAAATCGCATGTAACAGGGGGTGTCCTCATGGGAGGTTACAAGAAGAGACCAGGCGGTAAGGAGGGACTACTAAGCCTAATGACCAATGAAAAGTCACCATTTACAAAGGACTGGGACAGGAGCCAATTAAAAAGATGGGTGTGAAGTAGGTGGAGCTTTATGTCCATATCTTGAATACAGCATGCCTCGAAGAGCTGCGCAAGCGCTGCCTAGGCGAGACCTAAAAATGGTGGTTATGCCTCACTCAGTTCTTGTATCTTTGCGAACGTACCCATACCGTAAAAAATTTTTAAGCAGGGGGGAAGGACTTCACACAACCATAGTTGTTGGGCAGAGCTTGCTAAGTTATTGAAGATCTTTTGGTGGCCTTGTTTTGGGGTGATATCTGGCTGCTGTTGAAAGTTTTTCGCATGTTTGTGAAGGGGTTATATTCCAGTATATCCTAATCGGAAATATCACCTGACATAACTATGCTTACCTAAATATCACTCCATTGGGTGCAGATTTTCTTATCTCCATTGGTGCAATATTTTTGTAAATATATTTATTTTCAAAAACATTCTGATACCACATCGTTTGTTGGTATTACAAGGTTGTTGGTAATAGTGGTGTTGCATTGTTATGGGTCCAGTAGGTGTTTTGACACTATTCCGGATTATGTAAAATGGATGTGATGTAACATTCTAGATGTTGGAATCTATTATTGAAGAAGTTGTGGCATTGTACTAGAGGTGGGTTGTGTGAATTTGGAGGAGGCCTTTTGTTGTCACATTCTGGGTAGAGTTACATCACCATTGGTTGAGGAATTCTATTTTTTGTGTAGTGTTGGCGTGTGGTGTCCTGGGTTGTTGGCTGTTGATGGGGCATTTAATAATTCTCTGTAGTGTAATCTGATTGTTATTGGAGAAATAGCATTGTGTATTAGGACTGTTGTTGAAATGACATTGTGGATGGTGGTAGGTGGCTTATTTGTGTGGCTGCTTTGTATTTTTGTTGGCGAGTGAGTTGCATTACTCTGGTAGTTTTAGGGAGTATGTTGTTGGAATTTCCATGTTCATATTGGTGTTATTTGGATGAACTGGTTTTTGCAAGTTGTTGAATGGCTTGTTTAGGTGGACTTCCATAGTTGTGGGTGAAGTTGGGAGAATGTGATATACCGTGGGTGGTGATCATTGTGTTTCTAGAGGCGTTTCCATTTCTCTCAGTGATGTTTTGGGTATGTTAATGTTGGAGGTTTATTGATGATGGACTACTTGGGGAAAGGCAACGAACAGCTCAATACAAAACCCCAAATGAGTGTGTCTTTGTTTTAGTTGGCAGTTGTTGTTTTTTTTTTTTTTGTGTCAAGTTGGGTTAGAATGCTTTATGTGGATATGTTTTCGGGGTGAGAAGGGATGTTTTCTGTATCTGTTGAAGGTTTGGAGTTGGTGGATAAGTTATGCTGTTTTTAAGTCTTGCTGGTCAGTGCAGCTGGCTGCCTGACCAGTTGTTAGCCATTATCTGAAATATGCATGCAATGGGATTTGGCTCCAGGGAGAAGAGAATTTCTCTCGTATCATTTTATTTTTTCTTTTCTAATTTTGTTTCTTTTTTCTTTCATCAGATGGAAAATAATCACGCGCCAATACAATTGCTTTTGAGTCGCCAAATATTTGGGGTGCTGTTTCAAATTAGGCAAAGAACAAAATAATAAAACTTTTACTAGAACCTCCCACCCCCTCTTAGTCCGACAGGCGCGTTCTGCACATCCAATTGCACTTCTTGTGTATCCATCTTCCTGTTTTTATTCCTCTACTTTCTGCATTGTTTTGGCTTTCACACAACCATTCATATGCTGCCCATTGTTGGCCTGCAGGCAGCATGTGTGCACAGCGACCACCAAAACCATCAGTTCACAGACTGGAAGGGACCCACCTGTCAAGCTGATATCATGCCCTTACAAAATCGGTCCCTGCTCCTACTAGGTTAAAGCAGCCCGCTCACGAATGTCTTTCCCCGGTTCCACCAAACGTAACCGAGGCCAAGACCTAGCGCTCCCCCCCACTACGCCCTAAACTTCCATCAGCCAATGGGTGACCCACATGTTTGTTCATGGTGGTCTGTTTGCCGGTGAATCGGATAACTGACGAATCAATTATGCCAATTACATCAAATCTTCCACAAGTTTATCATCCCTCACTTTCCTCGTGTGTTTTCTCAAACGCAATCCAATTCCATCATGTACCAAACCCATTCATCAACTGTCCGGGTGTTGGGGGGGGGGGTTATTGTTCCCAAGATACAAAATTTCCCACCTATTGGCCCCTTTTTAGGTCTCGCCTAGCGCAGCGCGCATGCATTGCTCTAGGAGATGACCTCTTGGAAACACTCCAGCTTTGCAGCAAAATCGTGCGTGTGGCTTTAGTTTTGCCACACATTCTATTGGCCTTTTGCGTGTGGCTTTCAAAAACTGAAAGCACGCAATTGGCCATAGGCGGGTGCATGTCCCGCCTTCTCGCTAAACTTTGACTCCCATGGCCTAGGGGTCTCGGGAGCGAGCAGCAGCGCGGCCGGTTGCCAGCTGCATTCCTGACATTCCTTGCCTAATTAGCGCAGCCGCTTTAACTTTTGCGGCCGCGCTTGTTTTTTTTTTTTTTCCTTGCTGGATGCAATTCTGAGCAGTGTTTGACAGTGAAGAGCAGAATCTAATACCTTCCTTGTGGAACATCTCACTGCGTTGGGACCTTGCTGCACAGATCTGTGTAACATACTGATGACGACCGGCTCGAATACCTCACAGAGATGATTCCGTTTTTCGACATACTCTGGTAAATAAAATGAGCCATTCATGTGGATAACAAATGCCTATTAGGTGCTCAGTATTATAACAAAGCTCTTGTCTCGTTGAAGCACCTCTTCTAAGCACGTGGGGTGGGTCTGTGAACAACTTAAAGCCACTAAAAACTACTCAACGGTGTACTTAACTATGGAAATCAACAATCTCTGCACTGCGAAATCCGATCACCAGGAACGCACTTCCTACAGCAAAACGTTTGGCACCACCAGGGAGCACACACAGGACAGATGTAGCTTCTGTGCTGGCACAGCAGGGGTACGTGTGAAAATATTTATTAAATGACGAAACGTACCTGTCTGCAAATTAAACACTACCTTTAGAAGCGCGCTCGGGTTGAATCGGGAGGCAGATTCGCACAGAAAAACACTTCCGTGGGCTTTTGTGTAAATTTGGAGTGAATTTCCATTTTTATTTTTTTTCCTGTGAAATTCGCTGGGACTTCCAGGTGTTTTCCTTGGGAGGGGGGGGGGTTTACATACACCACAAATTTCCAGGAGGAACCACATGCGTAGACTGGTACACGTGTGTAAATGTACGCGTTGTAGGTGTATACATGCATAAATATAGTACAAATATTAATTTTCAGGCTAGAATATGTTTTTCCACAGGGGAAAAACAGGGCTCGCCGTGAAGTAACACACCCTGGATTTACCGGGAGGGTCCCGGATTGCTGTTGCCTGTCTGGCCTTATTTTCTGATTAAAACACGTCGCGGTTTTGGAAAAAGGAGTCTGAGAGCGAGCAAATTTAAAATGAGGAAATGTAGCGCGCGCACGATCTCATTACCACTGCCCAGCGCTTACAGCACCGCTGGGCTACGAGTTAAATGCTTTGCGACACCCGGTTGTGTTGTAAAATCATTCCCGTCTCCCAGCAGGATGTAGAGAAGGGCGACTCACTATCTGAAGAGACCCTCGGCTGACCCCCAGGATCGTCGAATTTCCTCTCGGCGTCTTTGCAGCATATGTGTGTGCGAGAGAGAGGGGTCAGTTAATAAAAAACAGGATTTTGCACCATTTTTGTGTGACATGAGCAGAGTTTGGCACACTTCTGTGGCTATACTAAATTTGAAAATCGGACCCTGCATGCTTTTGTTTTGTAATACACGAAAGTAAAATAATTCTTGTATGGACTATGAGCAGCTGTTGACCACTTACCTTCTTCCCCCTCCCCCTAGCAGGCACGTACTGCTGCTTACCAGGTCTGATTGTAAACTTTGCTCTCTGGTACTTGTAGACCTGTTTTCATCTTTGTCAATGCATGACTAAAAGTCATCACAGAACATTAGTCACGGTGCGCTACTCAAGAGGTGACTTCGGAGTAGGACAGTTTGGTACTGGCTGACATTACCAGCTTTAGGGTTTGCTCCGATACCCTGGTTACTTACAAACAATTACCAATATTCACAGCCTGGAGGTGGGATAGGGGGAGGGGCAGTAGTCCCCAGGACTCGAAGGTAGCTGCCTGAGGATCTCGTGTCCAGTTCAGTGCAAATCTTTAATGACTGATAAGGGTGCCTGGTAGGGCGCGGGTCACACCACACGTACCTGTGCTCCCTGCGATACTCCATCACATCTCTCGAGGACCTCAGTGACGTCACAAGGGTACTCGCTGGTGTACGGCACCCACCTGGGCCCAAACAGCAGTAGTTCAAAATGGCAAACATACAAACGGCTACATACATGACAGCATGAAAAGTAAACTTCCGTTGCTATGGCATCGATGCTCTGCTTGGATCTCCTGGCAGGGGTCGCTGTGTCGATTGGTTCCTGATGGGCTATCCTAGACCGCAGGAACAGGAAGATCTCCCATTAGGACAGCTCCAATTGGGGGTTCAGGGTTGTGCTTGCGGGGGGCACTCCGAAATGTTTGCATAGCGCGCTTTATTTGGTCGTTTGACTTAAAAGTCCAAAAACCTCAAAGGTTAATAACGCAGGTATGTACCACTGGGAACTACATCGGACTTTTTGGAACGCTTCACTACAGAATTCAGTAAACAAACAGCAATCAGGTGACTCCCGTTTGTAATGCAATAGGTCTCGTGTAAATACGAGTCCTATTGCATTGCAAATGCTTGTTTTTTCGGGTGATTGGCTGGGTGAATTTGCACTCTTTTTCTGTTTTTGCCTGACCAAACCATGGCCGTCTCCAGAACACATGCGCAATACAATGCGAGTCGTATTGCCACGATATTATCAATTTTATTAACTTGTTTTTTTCGCTCGTGGGAGTCTGACATGGGGTTTCCTCTTCCGGGTCACTGGCGGCAGAGTCGTTTTTTCTTTATCAGGAACCGCATGGAACGCCGAATCGCTGTAGAGGTATTTATTTATACCTACCGTAGCCTGCTCTTAATGAGGTAGTGTTCCACCGCCTTCTTTTTAAGTTGATCTCAAGAACAGTACCAATGTAAATGACTGTCAGCCGTGACAAAGTTTCAAAAATGGGGTTTATACCCTGTGTTATCCCAGCAGGAGTGTTCGTTGCAGGATTTTATGTGTACGAGTAGGCACACTAATGTAGCACACGTCCTTTTGTAAGCAAAGGCCACCACGATGCCCTGTCTGCTGCATATCCGATTCCCTGCTCAACGCCTCAGCGTCTCGAGCGCAACAAAACTTCATTGTACGGCTTGTTGGGTGAAATAATAAATATTTTTACAGTGGCAACAGGAAAACTGCCTTCCTGTGTAGAAGTGTTGAAGCCCTATGTTAATTGCGTGTACTTTCCGAATAACCAACATGTTTGTCCGCTGCGGCGTAACATGTGTGGCGGGTAGCTGATAGGATTGCAGCATTTGTGGACTTGAGCTCAGATTGGTGAAAGAAATTAGTATTATTGGTGAAAGAAAGTAGGATCTGCAGTTAGTGTCTGTAAAAGTTTACAAGTCGATAGGTTTCATTAAGAAGTCTGTTTTTAAAGCAGAAACTCCGGGCATGAGTTATTTTAATTTGATGTAAGCACCGCGTCAAGAAAGTATGCTTTGTGTTTATTAACAGGTAAACATGAGTACTTTCTACAGCGGTATAGTTTTGGGGTCTGGTTCACATGCTGCCTTATTACAGTCATATGTTGCGTTTGCCCATGAATCTAAAACTGCAGCATCTTGGGGGAAGATTCAGTAATGTGTGTTGGCATCAGGCGCGCAACACCCGTTAAGCTGGCTCAAGCAGAATTGTTTTGCACACAGAATCAGAGAGAGACAGACTAATATTTCAAAACATGAAACTTTTAAAATTGTAAACTCGGTTTCTTCATACCAAAGCCTGTCCTAGATTCATGCTACTCAGGAATTTCTTATACACAAGCTTTGCAGACTACGATTTCCTTTCCTAGTGCTGGACGTTCAGATGCTACAATAATATAGGAAGACTGCTATATTTAAGCTCCCGCCGACTCTGATTTATAGGATTTGTTTGGCTAAACTAATCTGTCCCGGGTCGCTGCTTTTCGCGCTCAGACATTTAAGGGTTTGTGCCAAGCATACGAGAGTGTCTTGCCATTTTGACAGGTAAACCTATTTATCCTCCTGTTTGGTGTCCTCCTGCAATCTGTATACTCAATCTATTTTTGTTTTTAAAATCCTAAAGCCTATTTTACCCATGTATTGGACGAAACAGCAATGGCAAAGCGAGTATGTCTAGCTTTAACATAGTAAACAGCATTTGCTCATGAAAGGGGGACGTGCTTGCTTGTGTTTGAATGTGTTAGCATATTAAAGACTGCCCTACTAGCCGTGTCTGAGCAATGTCTGGGATGTTGCTGGTGGGAGTGTTGAGTTGTGGGTGGGGTTAGAATGTTAATGTCTGGATTGTTCTTGATGATGGGGCAATGTTGGTGGACATGTTAGGGTATTACCCTGGGTGCTAGTAGATGGTAGTTTTCATGGTGGTTCTTTGCTCGTTTGAATGTTAGGTGGCTGGCTGTGTTGGGGAGTTGAGGAGATAATGACGAGTATTGTCTTGGAAAAGGTGGTGTTCTATTACTTTATGGAGGGTTGTTTGGAGAGACGCTCGTTTTAAATTGATTGGTGCCACAGGGAGGCGTTGGAAAGTGTGGGGATTTCCCTGGGGGGTTTTGTACTGGTGGTTCTTCGGTATGTAGGAGGTGATGAAGGTTATAGTGCATTGTTCTGGGTGTTCTTAAGGGGTTGTAGGCTTCCGACAGGCGTGTTGTCTCACTACTGAGATGTAGGCGTGATCATGCAGTGTTTCCTATTCTGTGAGCCTCAGTCCCTCGTGTGATGTTAGAAAAGTCGGTACAGTACTTGCCTGTAACTCCACCCCTGCACAGCAGTGTCTGCAGCAGTGTCTATAATCACCCACCCCTGTGGTATAACACCTTTGCAGAGCGTTCGGCGTGAACAGCCTCCTTTCCAGGGCCAATCCGAACCTATCTGCAGTTTCTGCCGCTTTCTCCACCCCGCGTGTTTCTTTAAAATCCATACATTACTGTCAAGCTTACCATTGAAAATCCTATATGGCCAGGTACAGCCTATACCCCCTCGCTCCTCCTTTAATGATACCCAGATAACCACATGGACTACCAATAGAAGTTTTTGGAGTAGGGGGTCGTAAACCCCCGGCCGTATTTATTAAACAATTTTAATAAAACATTTTAATAAAACATTTTATACCTTATTTAACACAAAAATACGCAGAATAAAATTGCATTCCATTGTTACAATATGTACAGATGTCAGATGGCTAACCTTAACATAATTCTAATACAAAGGTATTCCTATCTTAATCTAGCATACCACAGCAATTACTTCTGCGCATTCCCTTTGAGCCCACGGCAAAGTCACGTCTGGGGTCAGATCCTCCCCAATTAAGCCCCACGCCCTCGTACCGGAGTGCGCATGCGCGGGGGCCCAGTCACCGTGAGGGTACTTACCCTCCCGGTCACCCCCATATGCCCTGTATATTATCTCCAAGGGGCCCACTGCACCCGTGTGCCCGTGCGGGGTGGCCAACCAGCCTACTGGAAAGCGTCACTCCCCATCCCCGCACCCCTCCAGCCTACCGGCTGTAACCGCCCCTGGAGTACCATGAGAGACCACTTGTCCCTCCCATTGGGCGACCCCATTCCAGAATGGCGCCGCCCCTAAGGACCTTAAGTTACTGCTCCCCAATCATGACCTTACCGCCACAGGCCAGATGGTTGACCGACTGTCTGGGCCCCCCCCATCGCTCTCAGAAAGCTCAAAGCCTAGCTCTAAACCCATCCATCCAAGCCCACAAGTTCCCCATGAAAATCCTATTACCCAATTGAGATAAATGGACGCCGTCTTGTAGGAAGCACGACTCCCCTCGTATGCACCCATGGGAAATCGTTTGCAAATGTGGGGACCTGAATAATCTCTCCAATTTAGTGTTGATCCTCCGAACTGAATGATTTAACGCCTTCACTGATTCGCCCCCGCCATTGCATCCTTGGACCATGTGTGACCAAACTATGGTGCACCCTGGGCAAGTCCGAGCCAACCATCCCACTTCCGTCAGTACAGTCTCCACTAAACCCCTCCTGCCCAAGTGTACCAAATCATTCCCACCCACGTGTAGGATAATCGCGCTGGGTAGAACCCCATTTTTTTTTTAATAAATCAGACACCAGGTCTCTGAGTTGTGTGAGGAGGAGACCCCTCTCCCATGAAAAGACACTGTAAGGTCTGCCAGTTCAGTTTTGACTCAAATTTTCCTGCAAGGAAAAAGGCATGCAACCGTTTTACGTAAGAATGGCCGACGATCCAAACCACTTGCTGTCTTCGCTGGCGGGCGTGACCCTGTCCCAGCGCCGACTGCTGTTGCCGCTGTCTCGCCATCAGTTTCCCTCCTGCGTGACAGGTTCGAGAAACTGCAATTCAACAAAAAGGAGAAAGACCTCAGAACCCAAACTCCCGCACTCATTATAACAAATGCATACGCACATAGCGCTTGTAACAATTGGATGACCATCTACCAATCCTCTGGACGTCCCCCCCCTGGCAGACCCCTAGCCGTCGCCTCAGTTGCAGCTCCTATTCTGAATGAATGCGTTCCAAAGCTACTTGGTTCCAAACCTGCTTTCAACACCGCCATGTCCAAGACTCTTTTGAATTGGAATTTCGTGAGCGGAGTGCCATCTGCATGAATTAATAAAGGGCCACCCGCCCCATTGGCCCTACTGCCCAAAAATTCCTCCAAGTTAGCAATAGGGCAACAAGGATTTGAGGGTGCACGGTGCAGTACAACTCCTTCTCCCCGGGCAAACTGGTCCGTCTGACTTCTTGATAGATATCAGCACAGAATCCCCTTGTACTTTAACCCGTTCAAATTGTAGGCCACCCTGCACATCCCGCTTGTTGCTGGACACCAGTTCACTGATCCTAAATGCCCCATAAAATGCCAAAGAAAATGCAGCACGGAATAACAACACTTCAGCCGTGGAGCTGCAAACTAAACCGAGAGACCCAAGCAAAGCTGTTAACAACTCCATCCCTATAGGCCGCCTAGTGTCCGGCACTGATCCCTGTATGCGCTGCCACCCCTTCAAAGCCTTCCTGACTGTGAAATTGTTCGCGGGATCCCTTAACCCTCTTGCTTGCGCAAAAAAGGAAATTGCTGCCATATGTCGCCTTCTGCAAAAAGGCTAGGTAGGTCAGGATCCTCCCCGTATCATGCCAATGTTCCTCCCACTCCCTTCCCAAAAAGGTACAGTAAGCCCAAAACGCCCCTTCGTATGCCTTCCTAGTCCTTGGAGCTAGACTAGCTGCCACGAGGTCCGGTAATTGGGGGCACCAATCTGCCAAAGAGATTCTGGGAAGGCCGTCGGGCGCACTGCCGCCTCTGGGAGATGTGTCCTGAACACCTGCATCTTGAAGCGAGAGAGGCGTCAGCAGCATGATTCAATATTCCGGGCACATGCTTAGCCCTAAATTGCAAATTCAATCGCATGCATAACAGTACAATCTCTTTCACTAGGCGCAATATCCATTTGCAATGTGCAGTTTGCTGATTAATGCATTCGACCACAGACATATTGTCAGACCAGAAAATGACCGAGCGGTCGCGTAGTTGACCCGGCCAAACAGTCAAAGCCACCCAAATGGGGAATAATTCCAGGAAACCAATATTTTTTGTGAGGCCACTCAGCCTCCACCATGTCGGCCACCGCTGAGCCACCCACTCAGTGCCCAGTATGGCGCCAAATCCCTCACTGCCAGCAGAGTCTGTCATTAGTCCCAACTCTGGGAGGCAATGAGTGGACCGGGCCACACCAACCTGCCATTGAAGTCCCTCAGAAATGCCAACCAAATGCGCATGTCCTGACGTACCTCAGCAGATAGCCTGGTGTGATGGCGTTGTTCCTGAAGTCCGGACATAGCCTGCGCAATAGAGCGTGAGAATGGTCGCGCCATAGGTATTACACGCAAAGCAAAATTCAACTGCCCCACTGTCTGCTGCAACTGATGTAATGTGACCTTTTCCTTCTCCAAGTGCTGTTGCAGGCCTAACTCAAACTTTCTAATTTTTTCTTTGGGTAACCTGAAACATCCCTGTATGGAGTCCAATTCTATCCCCAGGAATTCAATGCTAGTGGATGGCCCTACTGTCTTCCCTGGTGCTAATGGTACCCCAAAAGTCTGCATGAGTGTGCAAAATTCACGCAGCGCCCATCCACACTCCGGGGAACCAGGGGAGCCTAGAACCAAGAAATCATCAAGGTAATGTAGGACATGCGTGTGCCCAGTAACCTGCCCAAAAACCCATTCCAGAAAAGAGCTGAATTTCTCAAAATAAGAACATGAGACAGAGCAACCCATGGGCATACACATATCCATGTAATACTTTTCTTGAAACTGGAAACCCAACAAATGAAAATCCGCAGGATGGACTGGCAATAAGCGAAATGCAGACTCAATATCTGTTTTTGCCATCAGCGCACCAGGGCCCAGGACCCGGAGCATTTCCACCGCTTGGTCAAAAGATGCATATTTTACCCTGCACAACTCTTCACTAATAGCGTCATTCACTGACAACCCGTTAGAGTGCCGATAAATTGTGAATCAGCCTGAACTCTCCCGCTTCTTTCTTTGGCACCACCCCTAGCGGAGAGCAAACAAAATTCTTTACCGGGATGGTGTCATATGGGCCTGCTATTCTACCTAGACGTAGCTCCTTGTCAATCTTATTGGCTGCCACCCGTGGGTTAGCTCGTACTGAAACCTGATTCTTACAGACCGACTTTCCAATATAATCTGGGGCGGGTATCCTAAAACCACAGGTAAAGCCTTCCAACAGCATCTGGGCAGATGAAGAACATGGGTACTTATTCAGCCAAGGGGTCAAAACCGATATCTTAATAGGGGAACGTGCATGGATAGCTGGCGCACCCTCAATCCTGTTTCTTTCTCCCTGCATCTTTTCCTTTCTTGGAACATCTAGACTCGGGGTGTGATGTGTTGGCGCAGAAGGAACACGCGTGCCTGAATTTACACGTTCCCGGGGGCCTGTTACATGTCCGCCTATTGAAATCCCAGCACGCTCCCTTCTTCCCGCTCCCCCCGCCACTCCTGTAAGTGGAGGGGGAATTCTGCCGAAAGGGCTGAGCCGGCTGACTTCTTGCTCCCTCCTGCACTACCCCGCCAAAATGGTCAATCCAAGATATCAAGTCCACTTGGTCCCAGGCCAGTGCTGGATCAGAAGCTCTTGCTCTCCTAAAACTTTTATCATAATCCTTCCATCCATTGCCCCCGTATTCATCGTGCGCCATAGTGATCCTATTCTGATAACATGCCATCGCTGCCTGCATATTGGGAGATTGCTCCGCCATCACGGCCATATACACTGAAAAACCCCTAATCCAATTAATGAGGGACTCTTCCAACCTATATTTCTGCAGTTCGTTAGCCCATTCCCGAGGAAGCATCCACTCCTTATTTTTCTTAGCTTCATCAAGTAACAAAGAAAACATGTTCACATAACTCCCTTTCCATATTTTTTCTTTCGTTTCTGTTGTCACATGTCTGGCCAAGTTCTCCCTGGGAGTGCGGGCCTCACCCACCCCAACAACGGCAGAGTCACTTGCTTACCTGGTGTCTTGCACCCCGCCGGCTCCTGGAACTTCTCCTTGGATGTATCGACCACCGGGCAGGGCCCCGGTAGGTCCTTGTTGCCCCCGCTTGGGGTTGCGTTGCCCTTTGGAGCGGGGGAACTGGTAACACCTGACCCTTACCCGGGGCATCCCCCGGCGTACCATTAAACTGGGTCATGATTTGCCTCGCTTTCTCCATTAAATCTTCCCCTTCTACCGTGGCTCCCGCTGCCGGTGACCAGTTGGCCACCTTCCCCAACCAAGGGAGCAGAGCTGCCAGATTGGAAATTAAGTCCTGTGGTACCGAGCTGCCCCCGGAGGGGTCAACGGGGCCGGGCACCCCCCCAGTGGGTCTACTGGGACCAGTGCCGGCTGTGGTGCTGGGGCGTTAGTTGGCAGTGGCGGAGCAGAGTGGGCACCAGCAGGGCTGGCGCAGGCACAGGTGGTATTGCGTCCGGGACGGGAGGGATGAGCGGCGGCACAGGCATAGGAGAGGGTATCTGGCGTGGTCCTGGTCTCTCGTGCACCCCTCCCCGCCCTTCTTGGCTCTATTTCTCTTTGGGAGGGGTGGAAAAGCCTCCCTAGGTGCCACATGCTTGCGCCTAGGTCTCTCCCTGGCGCCTCCTCCCCATCTACCCTCTCCTTTAATTCCGCCAAAGCCTGCCCCATCTCATCCATCTGCTTCATCCTATTCTCCATTGCCACCATTTTTTCCATCATGCCTTGCAAAAGGCTTTCCATACGTGACGGTTTGTCCCCCGCTTAGATTTATTTGCCATCTTAAATCTCCCCCGATCACAATACGCCTGTTACCAATGGGCACCCCGAGTGGGTCAAATCCTGGCGCACTCCCCACACAGACTGGGCTGGGACGTGTCCCGAGCCCTTACCTGATAGCGTAGGAGGTACACGACCGGCCGTAAGCACCCAGGCAACCAGAGCCACTCCACACCAGCTATTCTAGTGGGTCAGGTGAGTTGACTCAAACCCGCGTGGCTCCCAGAAGCTCTGAAAATGCAGGCCTGTCCGTGCCCTCTTCCTCGATCCTGCTGCTGTTGTCCTCTGCATATGTCCGCTCTTGCCCGCTGTCCACTCTCCGTGAATCAGCCCACTGCTTGGACACAAAGAACAGATCACGTAATGCCAAACAACCGCTTTTTATTAGCAGTATTCACATTCACCATCAAACTAAGAAAGAATCCCCCACCCCTAAGCTGTCCAGATCAACTTAAGGTTTTAATACTGCAGGGGCGTGAGTGGAGAATAGAACCCTGCAAGGCTATCTTAACTCGTTTGCCAGCACTTTCCTCTTGCCACTGCAGCCCCGTGCTGAAAATCCCCCCCAACCATATAGGCTTTTAAAGAAGTAAACAAATGCCACCTCTACTAAAACGAAACTCTGCACCTTCCGAGTATGAGATTGCTCTTAAAACTTCCCCCTTCTGGTAGCGCCCAGTAGACGGAGAAGACCGGCGGACCGCAGTCCCGAATCACTGCCCACTCAAGCGGCGACGCCGACCCCCTACAACCGGCTATCCGCTCACCTTCCCTTCTTGCCGACTCACGGGGCCCTCACTACCCGTTACCGTACTCCTAGGCAGATCGCGACGGTCCGATGCGACCCGGCGCTGTCTTCCTGCTCCCTGCACCCGACCTCGACGTGGCGCTGTCTTCCTGTTCCCCGCACTCTTGATCTGACGACGTGCACCTGGAACAGAAAATAAAACAAATTAAGGGCAGCCTCCTAGCGAGGCTGGTGCGTAGTCCGGCTGGGAAGCGGCGAAAAGAGATCCAACTCGCCGCTCCCGAGCCTTATCAGGGGTCGCCTGATGACGTCACAAACGCGCGCCCCGGAAGCGCGTTTCGCTTCCGGGGCACGCTCCCTCCGCCAATCATTCTGTAAGGCAAGCCCACCGCGCTCTCAGGGCGCGATGGGCCCGCCCCCCAGTGTGGGCAGCATCGGGGGCCGGCTCGACCGCCATACCTTTGGCGTGGCCGAGTCCGGCCCCGCCTCTAGGGGAGTCGGTGAAGCGCGGTTTTAAGGGTTCGAAGCAATGCTTGCCTTAGCAGCTGGATCATCTCTGTGACACTGCCCAAAAAACATAGTTCGCATGTTCTATAGAAACAACTTAAAGCATGTGAAGTGTCAGCGCTCTTATCACATCTGTGCTTGGTGATCCCTCTGACTGACCTGAACAAAGGAAAACACCTTTAGCAAAAATGTTGGGTGTGGCCATAGCATTGCACTTATTTTATTTGCTAAAAGTGGTCTTAAATTGTGAGTCTGCATTCAATGACCCTACAAACGGTTGTCTTAAAAACCCCACTAAGTAGGTCTAATACTTCCTTGGGCCCTTGATCCTTGGCTCAAATGAAAGTGACAAAAATCTAGTATACATCTCACAATGGTGTGAAACGGATCCTAGCAGTATATCAAATAAGCCTTAAGTAAAGATGTTTCTAAATAACCCCCCCCTTGAGGCATGTTTGAGCCCCTGTCTGCTAAACGTCTGAGGTATTGTATATTAGTTTGTACAAGTGCAAGAGTTCTGTGTAAACACCACTTTGCAGTGAATGCAAATCTTTGTTGTAAATGTAAACATCCAAAGTCTATGGTCCTACGAGCTTGGCTGCTAAACGCAATAAGTTAATTTAGTTCTTTAAAGTTTTTACTCATTGGAATTCACCAATTCTGTGTCTACAAACACTTTGTAAGGTCTATTTGATTTCCTGTGGGGCTCGAGCCCTGCGGTACTTTCATGCGGGAGTACTGCAACATGGCACATTTGTCATAAACAAAGCACTTGCACAAATGTTTTTAAACTTTACAAGCCCTGTATTTTAATCCACACAAACGTTTTATTGTTTGTACTGAGAGTAAGGCGTATGCCAATGAATTAATAATCCATTCTGTGGGATGCTACATAATTGCAAATTCTGCAACTCGTAATGAGGGATCACTTATTACACCACACATCTCCATCTTGATTGGCAACCCTATGAACATGACCAGCTAAGCTACCAGACATTTTATAAACCAGGTGTTTCTTTCTATGGTTATGTGGAAATAAGCATCATTTAGGCCTTTAGTTTTCGTCAAGTCCCCTTTCGGAAGCAGTGGCATGTCATCTCCTATTTTTACCACGAGATGTGTTGTCATCACGCATCTGATTATACTCTGGTCTAGTGTTGTCTAAAAGGCTCCATCCTTCATAATATTTGTTCCCCATCCTTTGGATGTAAAGTTTGCTCCTCTTTTATCCTCACAAGTCCTTCCTCTAGAGCTCATTTGTAGAAAAGTAATAGAACAGACTCAAATAGTTAATGAAATCCTTGGTTCTCCACCATGACCTGTTCTTGTCGGCATGTGTAGGTAGTCTGCAGCAACTGCTTGCCCAAGGTAGTCTTCCACAGATGATAGGAACTTTCATGTCTCAGGTGGTGTGCTCCACTTTGATTATGTGATCTTTGTACCCAGGATTGAATGTTGCCTTCCTGAAGCGTTTGTGATTGATACCATATCGATCTCTCCATATAGTTGCTTATAGCGTTGAGACTGATATCTGTTGCATAATAGGCCATCCTACCAGTGATGTCCCTTTATGAATACGTTCTGTCATGAGACCCGCACCCTTTTGCAGTGCCACTTGCTTTCTGCTTCTGGCGGTGGGTGCGCATCAGATGCTTGCTTGACATCACATTTCCTGGCAGTTGCGATAGTTACTGAGTCATGTTTGTCAAGCCTTCAGATGTAATCTGGGTTTCAGGGTGCAGGCTTATATTTGTGTTTAATTCCTAAGGGACATTTTCTTTAGTCCAGTTTAAAACGCCGGCATTTTATGTACGACGTTGATTACTTCTCTATTAAGTTAGTTCTACCAGAAAGATGCCTGCCTGCCTGTTCCATTTGCACAATAGACTGCTCTATATTGAGAATGGCCATCTCATTTAGGGTGATGGTTTAATTTGATAAGCGTTCTTTCCGCTCTTTTGGTGAATTTATCCCTTAGCGATCCATATTGTGTATCAGCTCAAGTTCCTATAATCCACCCTCCTTTCTGCATGGAGTATCCTGTTGTGAGTCATGGGCGGTCGAGCAGCTGAGTTTTCAGTATAATTATGATGTGCTGGGACTTTCCTCCACTGTTCTTATTTTTTTCTGTATAGTTTTCGATGACTAGTTCGGAATTGAAATTCTTTGAACATGTTTGATGTTGAAAGGTTGCGTCTTTTGCTACAAATTCAGCGCCAAAGATTCGTCACGTTTTGCTTGAGGGCACGGGGCTGGCTCTTCAGGTGTTGATTTTTCATGGGAAATGGCTCAAAGTTGATTAGGGTGTTTGTGTGTTTTTTTTTAAAGGATACTTTGTCTAAAAAATTATAGATGGGCCTCAAACAGTGTTCTCATTGTTTTATCCTTAATTTATTTTGTGTACACTTCAATTAACAAATGTTTTTGTTCTAAGGCACAGGGAAAGGTGTTTGAGCACATACATTTTTGTCGATATAACAAGGAGCAAAAATAATTGTTACTGGACTACAAGTGAATTGGGTACAAACAATAAACTGTCCTATTTAGTTGAAGGATATTCTGTTTTAACAAATCTTTTCCCCACAGCTAAGAGGAGGACACGTAGGAGAACGTTTCAAGTACTGGCTAGAGAATTTACCCAGGCTCATAGGAGTGCGCACTTCTCTAGTCTTGCTTAAAGTAAAACCTAGTTAACCAGGCCATTCTGCAATACCAAAAATAGAAAATGAAGGAAATACAAGTGAGAATAGTTGTGGGAAGCCAAACTTGACAAATGTCTGCATCCGTTAACTAGGACAATAAACGAGCAGTCCACCAAACTCACCATTATCAGCACAGTCGCTGGGGTGGAGGTGGTGTGGGGAGCCCCCTGTTTCTTTATCTGCCTGGTTGAAATGTTGCTGTAGCGTTTTGTCCAGAGCTTCTGTATAGTCAGACCAGCAGCATGGCCTGGGATCCTGGTACTGGCGCTTTGACCCCCCCTCAACATGTCTTCTGCACTTCTGTCCAGCACTGAGATCACCTAGTGATAGTTCAGGGAAATAGTGTGTGGGTGATATACTTGTGCTCACTACAAAGCCGTACCTGGGTGCGTTCCCATGTCTATCTCCACCCCTCTCATGATGGTGGCCCTCAGGCCCGTTCACACCATCCTGGTATAGCTCCCTTTGCCCCCTCTGTTCGTTTATACCCGCTTCCCCACTACCCCCCTCTAATTGTTGCCGATGCCTGATTCAAAGTTTTATTTTTTTGGATTTAAGCTCTTAGATAATCTTGACTAAAGAGGAAAAAAAAACATTTGACTTTGCCGTTGTTCGACTCAAGTGGTACACTGGCTCCATGGGAGGGCGGACCGTAGCTTCATTGCGGCCTGAAGCTAGGCCCAGTAGATGTGAGAGGACCTGGCCCACTACTGTACCCTTGCTGCCATGGGAGTATATTTATTGGCGGGGCTATCGCTTCACCCCTTGCAGGCTCCCATCACCCCTGCTACCGCCGCCCTCGCAGCAAAAGGGAAGACGCCTCTGCCTCCTCACCGCCACTGTTGGAAAACAATCCTGTGTCTCTGCCGATCACAAGCGCAACAAAGTTTCCTCGGCCTTTGCACACTGTCCCAGAACAGCCTGATCATTCACCTACCTTGGGTCAGCCTCTATCCAAGCAGTCTCACACAACATTGAAGTGCATATTCCTTCAGCTACGCGGCTTTGCACTTTAACAGATTTTACATTTTTCAGGTTTCCAGCTTTCCCCTCAAATGCATTGGACAATGTACATTTAGAAGGCCGAAATCAAAAACATGGGTACTCGTAGGAACTTTATGCTTAAAGGCGTTATCCGGTCTGGCTAAACAAGCAGTAGGTTTTGCCTATGTGAGAGCTATTGGCTTTGCTAATGTCTTTTAGCCATGCTGATGTGAAACATGCCTAAAAGTTAGTGGAGTGGTACAGTACAGTTGTGGGTGTAAGTAACTAAGCCGTCAATAGAGATAGTAGATAGGGTGAAAGCAATATAAATAAGTAGCAGTATACTTGTGTTAAAAGTAGGAAAGCACATTGCAAGTCCAGGAAAGCACTTATAAAATGAAACAAATAGTGCATTGCAAAGAGATGAGGAAGAAAGCGTACTTGGTCCATGCTCTAGAGAGGAGCTAACAAAACAAGCATTGGCATAGCCAATAGGTCTCGCCTTTGGGACCTTATAAGTGTTTAGTCATGCAACACTTGATGTTGTTGCACCAAGGATATTGTGCTGGATAACTAAACACTTATAAGGTCCCAAAGGCTAGACCTATTGACTATGCCAATGCTTGTTTAATTTGCCACAGTTGTTCCAAATAAAACTATATCTCCCTAGATTCGAGGTGGTTCTGCTTGGGATCCTAGGGGTGACTGCACTGTCCCGCTTTGTTAAGCCCCTCGTGGTTTTCACACTACTAACCATAACTAACTAACTACAGTGGTACATTCTAAAATCCACCGAAAGCAGTTAAAATACAAGGGGTTGGGGGAAAGAGAACAGGCAGAGGGGAAAGGAGGACCAAAGAGAAACTCTTTTAAAGAAAGGGAGAGGTTGAGAGTAAATATGAACGGAGGGTGGCTCAGATCGTAAAGACAGGGAGTACATGTTTTAAAAATGTGGCTAAACAAACGTACCTACGATGTTTAGGGGCGAGAAGCGGATATCCGAAGTAATTAATTATGATTTAAACTTGTGCCTTGTAAAAATAAACATCCCGGATCTGTGTTATAATTTATTTTTATTAAGTTTGTGCGCAAAGGTTTTTCTTTTTCCTGCAATCTTTTTGTTTTTATAAGAATTTGCCGATGACCGTCCCGCCAGACACCGGCGTAATTCAAGTACCCTGCAGTCGATAACATTACGCCTGTGATGTGAGCAATACCCAACATTTTTACGTAGTTCACCCCAAAATACACAAAAAAAGATGTAAAATATGGGGTTAGGTGGAAAGTGGTCGACTTATTTATTGTAGTGTAGATTTACTGTAATGTTTCTGGTTTTATGTAAATTTGCCCATGCGCGCCATGGTATACACTGGCTTTAATTAAGTCCCCTGCAGGGGTTAACAGTATGCCCTTGTGTTGACTGAGGCCCAACAGTTTTGTGTACTGAAGATGTAAACACTGTGAAATAAGTTGCAATACATGGGGTCACGGGAGAGGGGGAGAGGAGGATGGTAGAGAAAGCGTTTTACGATGTGTGGGGAGATAGGGGCATATTGGAATGAGGCGGGTGAGGATCAAACGAAGGAAGAGCAGTTTACAGCAGAGCTGTTTTTCTTTGGGAAGTGGGGGAGGTGTGCTGTCTGCCTGCTATCACTGTGGCGGTGCTGGTCTGCTTCCAGCGAACAGTTGTGAACACAACATTGTAATTTATATTCGTGGTAGCGCCCGTGCCTTGTGAAAATAAACATCCCGGGTGATCAGTGTTATAATTTATTTTTTAAAGTTTTTGCGCAAAGGTTCTTCTTTTCTCAGAAAGTTTTGGGTTTTTATAAGGATTTGCCGATCACCGTTCCACCAGACACCGGCGTAATAGAGAAACTCTTTTTAACGAAAGGGAGAGGCTGAGGGTAAATAGGAACGGAGGGTGTCTCATAGTAAAGAGATAGGGAGTGCATGTTCCCAAACCAACAAAATGTAAATGTGGCCAAACAAATGTGCCTACAATGTTCAGGGCAGAGAAGTTCATCGGCAAGGTAATTACATTTTTAAACTTGTGCCTTGTGAAAAACATCCCGGATGCTTAGTGTTGCATGAAAATATTTTTATTTTAGTTTTTGCGCTAAATGAGAAGCTAACAAACACAAAGCAAACATTATAATACAAACGCTGGTCATATACATGCCTCAATGTGAATGAATTTATTTTCTTACATTCTCATCACCTTGTAATGGCCGTCTTTTGACAAATTGCATAGTGCCCATGCGCCTGGAAACGGGGGGGGGGGGGGGCACAGGTGGACGGGCAACTGAACAAGAAGCGCGAGCAACAAGCATTGGCCGCGCGGCCGTGAAACTGACACGGCCGCCGTGAAAGTAATCGCGGGTTTTGGAAGTGCAAACAGTGGCTTTTGCTGGCGACCAGCTTGCGTTCACGCGAGCGTCCAGATGGCGAGGGAAGCCATATGGCGCCTGATTGCGCGTGCACGCTCGCGTGAACGCAGGCTAGTCCGCAGCAAAAGCCACTGTTTGCACTTCCAAAATCCGCTTACTAAAAGTCTCGCCAGAGCAGCGCATGCGCGCTGGATCAGGCGAGACCTAAAAAAGGAAGGGAAGCCTACAGGAGCTAAGAAATCGAAAGGTTGAAAATGAGTGATGACAAACGGCTAATGATATACTGCTGGCGTGTTGTAAGCTCACTAAATTGTAAACCATATGTCTCCCAGATCAGCATATGTGTTGTGTAGGCGAAACTTAAACGGTTCTCTTTCTCCAGTCCTGCTTCCTTCACGTCCATCAAAAATTGGGAGTCTAGAATGATTCTGTCAGCTGGGACGTTGAGTTCTATTTACAACACTGGATGGCCCCTTTAATATGAAATGAGTCCAAATCTGAGACTGGAAACTCAACTTCATATCACTTACAGGCAGACGTCTCTGCCTGCACCGAGTGCCACTGTGTTGTCATTTCCAGCCACCTCCTGAAATATCCAAGCACTGAAAGGCAAACAGTATTTTGTAATAAAAGTAAGACTAAGAGAAATGCAGTAGAGATTACCGATACGTGATTACGACATTTTTCCTAGATCCCTCTTTCCTCCTCCACCTCCTATTCTTTACAAAGAATAAGCCTATCCACGGGCCTTCAGACACCAGATAGTAAGCAGAGTAGTGTGAAACCTGCTGTCTTGCAGTAAAGAAACTCTCAGCAACTGGGTGGGTTAGGAAACGAAGGACTTGAGTAAATCTGCTGAAAATGTAGTCTATCACACTCCAATCCCTGTAGTCTGAACTGAAGACGGTGATATGAATCGAGCATCGCCCAAAAGAAAATAACGTTATTTTCATTTTATTTCTCTTTGCGGAGCTCTAAGCCAGGTGGGGGCGGGGCTGGGCTCCATGATGTCAAACAATGAGGAGTGGTTTGCACTCCTAAGTGCACATGACAGTTTGGCCGGCCAAACCGTCATGCACACTTGGCATGTTCTCCGTTGGGCTCTGTTGCACAGACCCGTGGAGAACATCCTCAGTCACAGCCTGTGTGTCCAAACGGGATGCTCAGACCAATCACGATGCTGCTCCTGCAGCGCCGTGATTGGCTGGAAGAGCCCGAAATCCTGGGTACTTCCTGTGCTTCTTGTAGATCGTGAGGAAGAGGACGGCGGAGAGACGTGTGGCGGAAAAGGTAAGTTACTTTATTTTATATTTTGTCTGTAATTCCCAGTACCCCCGTTGCGAGGCGGCCACCACTAGAACTGAGGCCTAAGTGGAGTGACTGCATATCTCCACCAAGGAATGGAATGTACGTCCACTTGCGAGGCTTTTATACCTCTGGTGGACTGACACTGAATGCCTACTGGCAAGTGATCCTCTGTCAAAGGGAATGGGAAAGCAGCAGTAAACTAGTTTCAGCAACTGATGGAAATTAAATATTTTTTTCCTAGCCTGCCACAAAAGTTGACAAACAAGCTCTTTAGCTTCTTGAAAGAGCAAGACCACTCAAAGTAGAGGACCACTATTTACAGACGTCCAGAAAATGCTATGATCGCTCTGACTCTGAAACACGGGATGGCGAAAAAGGTGTGAACAATAACCTCTTGTGACCTGTTGAGAACACTGCATATAGGGCTAAAAAGATCTGGGTGCAAAATTCCAGTAACTGGGAGACTAGACTAGAAGGGCTCCCTACAAGGAATGGCCACTTATGCATTTAGCTGGGGCGGGGTGGGGACAGGGAATAACTACTCGGAAGGAGACAGTAATAGTGAGAGTTTAGGCCCATTTGTTGCATCATCTCAAACATGTGTGATTGAAGTACCTAGAGGACTAGTCTAAGATCCAGGGAGGAGACCTGCTCAGTATGAAGTGTAAATGAGATGGGGGGGGAGGGTGTGTGTGTGTGTGTGTGTGTGTGTGTGTGGTGTGTGTGTGTGTGTGTGTGTGTGTGTGTGTGTGTGTGTGTGTGTGTGTGTGTGTGTGTGTGTGTGTGTGTGTGTGTGTGTGTGTGTGTGTGTGTGTGTGTGTGTGTGTGTGTGTGTGTGTGTGTGTGTGTGTGTGTGTGTGTGTGTGTGTGTGTGTGTGTGTGTGTGTGTGTGTGTGTGTGTGTGTGTGTGTGTGTGTGTGTGTGTGTGTGTGTGTGTGTGTGTGTGTGTGTGTGTGTGTGTGTGTGTGTGTGTGTGTGTGTGTGTGTGTGTGTGTGTGTGTGTGTGTGTGTGTGTGTGTGTGTGTGTGTGTGTGTGTGTGTGTGTGTGTGTGTGTGTGTGTTGTGTGTGTGTGTGTGTGTGTGTGTGTGTGTGTGTGTGTGTGTGTGTGTGTGTGTGTGTGTGTGTGTGTGTGTGTGTGTGTGTGTGTGTGTGTGTGTGTGTGTGTGTGTGTGTGTGTGTGTGTGTGTGTGTGTGTGTGTGTGTGTGTGTGTGTGTGTGTGTGTGTGTGTGTGTGTGTGTGTGTGTGTGTGTGTGTGTGTGTGTGTGTGTGTGTGTGTGTGTGTGTGTGTGTGTGTGTGTGTGTGTGTGTGTGTGTGTGTGTGTGTGTGTGTGTGTGTGTGTGTGTGTGTGTGTGTGTGTGTGTGTGTGTGTGTGTGTGTGTGTGTGTGTGTGTGTGTGTGTGTGTGTGTGTGTGTGTGTGTGTGTGTGTGTGTGTGTGTGTGTGTGTGTGTGTGTGTGTGTGTGTGTGTGTGTGTGTGTGTGTGTGTGTGTGTGTGTGTGTGTGTGTGTGTGTGTGTGTGTGTGTGTGTGTGTGTGTGTGTGTGTGTGTGTGTGTGTGTGTGTGTGTGTGTGTGTGTGTGTTCCCCTTCTTTACAGCACCATTTGAATGTCAGCCACTGAGTCCTAAGCGTGGAATTACCCAAACACATGACAAACCTTCCATGGCAGTATACAGTCCTGCATGACACTACATCCATCCCTGAAACAAAACCAAAATTATTTTAATACGATTTAAAGATCGACGGTCTTCATGACCGCTTAATGGCTGCCCACAAGTTCTTGGCTAATCCTTGGCTGGATTTATCTGGGTGAAAGGGTGATGCAGAGTTGTCTGAGAATCCTCCCCTTGACTCTACTGAATCGGAGGTAGTGCTAGCGGGAGCCTCCAAACTGAAGTATCTGCATGTGTTGCTCAGGTTTTGAATTTGTGCTACTGTTGAGCTACAATAAGTTCTCCTCTGCCTAGTAGAAATGCAAGGTGCCCCACAATCCCTGGTAATCAACAGGCACCATTTTGTTTGATTTTCAGTCCAAGGAAGAAAATGCCTTGGGCCCTTAACACACTGCTGCTCACTTCTACCAGTTTGAAAGTAGTGTTTTTCTGCTAGTTTTCAGCTTAGCTGGACTGTCCTGAAAGGAAGGAATACCCACATACCATCTAGTATTTACTGAATTACACATTACCCAAAATGTAACAACACCAGTCTGAGCCCCTCAGACTGAATGCTCATTTCCGAGAAATGACAAAATGCTGCACAAACGTGCAAGAAAAATATAAATACTAGACCCAGGGTGAAATCTGTGTATACAAATATTTTTAAAAAACGAGAAATGGGCTTCCTGGGTAAAGGTATTACAGGTCATGGTAGGAGTTTCATTTATTTATTAAAGAAAATAAACTGATAAGTGCAGTGGCCAGCAGATTGGGTGGGGGGCAAACGTGTAGAAAACAATATATGTATTTTTTTTACCAGTGAAGTTGGATATCTCCACCTGCGGAATTGTGATTAATATGTGGATACTGGTTAGATTGGAAAAAGCTTGTCTGAACCGATCGGGCTTGTTTTTCTCCAAACGTGCATTCCCCTGCACATCTTGCTAACAGTGGAGCTGGTATAATTCAGGATGACTTACAATAGTTTTATAAGCTTAACTTGAAAGGCTACCAGTGGCGCATAATGTGTAAGCAGGCCTACAATGCTGTAAAAGCACAAGCCACTCACTATGTAACTGTTATCCGAGTCCCATGTGTCTGCCGTGACTAGTCATCTTGAGGGCACAAATTACCAGAAGCCTAGCAGTCTGCAAGCCCTGGCAGCAGGAAGCGAGTCTCTACAAATGTGAAACCCTGTAAAGGAAATAGTTGACTCTTCTCAATGTTGGAAAGAAATCCCTTGCTCTATGGACTTATGCACCACCCGCAGACTTCCGGTTGCTTCTGTTGTGAGGAAGAATGGCGCACCCAATTGTCTGGATAATGGTAGTGACCCACTTGAACGATGCAGGGTTAGGGTCTACAGTTCATGCCAGCTCCTTCAAAGAAGTCTTGAGGAGACAACTTGAACTGAATTGCTAAACAAATTGGCAATATTTCTCCTGCACCTTGGCAAGCCTTGAAGGCTGACCCCTGAGCGCTAATATCACTCCAACTACCAGAAGGATGCTCTGCTGAGTTTCCTATTTGAAAGGTATGGCCTTGCACACATTGGGTTGACCATTGAGGGTTGATGTCAATCCTGTAACCTCCCAGTACTTTCAGTCTGGATGACAGTGTAGTACATTCCCTTCCACTGCTCGTCCAGGTGACATTGAACTGCTGCCTTAGATGATGATGCCCTTCTCTGTGGCTATCCTCTTCTCCCCTAGGCCATAGCGTTGGAAATGAGCCCTGATGCTAGAGGAGAGACATGCGGCGGATGGAATACCCGTCTAGTTGATGGGGTCCAGAGGCACAAGTGCACCCCCTGGCGCCCTGCTTTGCTTCAGTCAATCTTCTTGTTATTTCTCCATTTACTAAATCCACATTTGCCAGAAAACCCTTTTAATTACCTGTTCCTAGGCTTTGTAATGAGCTGCCAGCTGACCTAAAGTCTCTCACCTCACTTTTCAGGAAGAAATGTAAGACTTTCTCTTTTGGACTTCACTTGCTATTTTGTTCTGGGATCACACCTTTTGATTTGGCGCCACAAGACCTCTGGATATGTGTGCTCTATAAATACCCAACATAACACGAGCCATGCTTCCAGCTAGTGTCTCTGCTGCCAACAACTAGCATCTCTGTTCCAAGAACAACATAGCAGCGCTGACATTTTAGATGCTTGGGGAGAACCCTTCTCTGTGTTTGTGTCTCGCTAAGTCTTCAGTCTCTGTTCAACCGTCCCAAATTTTGTGTATGGATTTATCCAACTTCTTTCATTCTAAAATTGAGAACATTCTTGATTGTTTCGTCCTTAATTATTGATGGACTTCTTTCCCTGTGCAAACCTTTTCAGACCTTTCTTGCGCTTCACTTTACTTTCTTTTAACCTGGTTTCTGATATCTAGGTGCTAGATAAACAACTCCATTTCTTCTGGCTCTCCCCTTGACCCTTGTGCCACCAAAATTTACAAATCTTTCGCCCCCTCCACTGCTCCAGATTTAATGACTGTCCATTTGCTTCCTGTCTACTGGCACTGCCCATAGTGAATGGAAGAAATCACTAATTTGGCCCCGCCTGGGAAAAACGCGGACTCTGCGTATTTTCTAATTTCTCAGCTATCTAGCTCAGAGGCTAACGCAATATGAAGGCACCCTGCAGGATGTGAAGCGCCTCCTCTAGTCTCCCATATCGCACAAATATGCATTGGTCTTGGGGCAGAAGGGGGCTCCGCTCTGCTGAAGGATTAGCCCTGCACCTTGAGCAATAGAGGCTTACGTTGCGCCCCTGATCGCTCTTCTTCATTACCCTCCTAAAATTGCTGAATATTTTGCAAAACTAGAGCTGACTCCTTATGCAGAAGTAGGCAATTTCCTTGACCTTTTCCAGTCATCAACACGCCCCCCCCCCCCCCGGTTCGGCACTGAGACCAAGTTGGCCTCTCCAGACAGTGAACTCCACATGTCGCTCGACTACATTGGCGAAGCCGTCATGATTTTATTTGACCTTTCCGCACCACTTGCTGCCCTTCCATGATTCATTTTATTTGACTGTTTAGCTAACTGTGTGAAAGAGCTGGCCTTATAATGGTGCTTTTTTTCGCGGATAGATCTCGGGCAGTGAGGCCCACACCTTGCTTCTTCTCCTTCCATGACCCATACTGCTGCGTTCTCAGGAGTCTGCTCCACGCCCTGCCTTATTCACCGCATACCTGGCACCATTAGCCTTTCTTAGACCCTTTCAAATTACCATTCTGTGCCAGTGTGGAAGATGCTCACTTCTGTGTCTAGAGGGAGACCTCTCTTCAGTCACAGATTAAAGATTATATACGTGCACTCGCAGAAGGAATGAACTCCAGTTCTTTTAAGTTCAACACAGCCAAAACCTCAAAGTACCCCTCTTCCCAAAAGTACTCTTCTTTGTGAATTCTTTTTCCTGGTCCATCGCCTGGTGGTCTGACGGTTTTCCCCTCTTGCCTCACCATCCGTCCTCAGTCCGAAATTTTGGCATCCTGTTTGATGCTCAGCTAACTTTCTCTGCTCACATTAACAAACTCACTTCATTCTGTTTTTTTCACCATGGGGGTCGTCAACAAATTATTCCCCATTCTTCAGGCACATTTCTGTACAGCTCTTCTTGTCCCTGGCATGGACTATTCCAATGCTCCTTTTATTGGTCCCCATCTACTCTTACCAGGCGGCGGTGTTCTCAAACATCTATATCTGCATAAGCACTCCCATAATTCTACTGATGTGGTCTCGGTACCCTGGATGCCCATTTATAAGAATTACGTGCTTAAATCTCTTCCTTTGTGAGGCCTTTCACTCATTCTCCAAAGATCTCTCCCATCCAGTCCCGTCTTCTACTGGCAATCCTAGGTTCCTAAAGGTGCCTATGGGAGGGCGAAGCTGTCTAGTCTCCTCCATGGCGTGGACTCCCTTATTCCACACACGGGCTCGCTCCCCACTCTTCTGAGTTTCAGGAAGCAGTCCAAAGCCAGTCTCTTCTCTGTTAAGGGCTCTGGCCCTCTTCTCATAGAGCCGAGACACCCTGTTCCTTTATCGGGTATTTTGGGACTTTATAAAATCCATTCTTTCAGGCTGCTACGAAGCTCTCTAGGGCGTTTTTTCTTCTTTCGCGACCCTTGAATATTGTTGTTGCCTTGAAATTTGCCAGGATGAGTCTGACAGAGGAGGAAGCCGACTAATGTTTCCGTTTCTGTGAAGAAAATGAATGTTTTCTTTCTTAGAACCCTCGTGCACGTTTCTTTCCATCGCCTCTCCAGACCACTTTACTCCCATGAAAAGAATCTATAAAGCTTTTGATTTCTCGAGACATTTTTACCACACTCGCAAAGGAAAGTTTGCAGAAAGGAACATCTGAAGCTCCCCGTGGCAGTGCTGGCTCTTGTCCCCCTCCAGAGGAAAAGTCTGAGAGGAACTACATCCGGAGCACGCAGCTGCCGCCTTCAGCTGATGGGAACAGTTTTACGGTCAGTGAGGCCTGCGCCGCACATGATCGAGTGAAAGACGGCGATCGCTGGGCTCCGGTGTTGGAGCAGAGCTCCCCTTCTGTTCCTGGGGGGCTTTCAGGGCCGGGTCACCCTTGGGCGCCCAGACTCTCCCGCCAAACTGTCAAGACCTGATTGGTCATGAAGTGCTAGAGACGGCAGTCTTCTCTGGGTCTTTCTAGCTGCTGTTTGTGTAAGCCCATCTGTGGCCTTTGCTAAAATTGGTGAAGAAAAGGCAAGATGCTAGAATCTCCAGGGGCCAGAAAAACCAATTCCTCCCAGACCTTTTGCAGAACAGCTTCCGGTCTCTTGCTTCACTTGTGTCTACTGTGCTGAAGTGTGGTGGCTTTAGCGTGTTCCATGGCACATGCATTCTCTTAGGACTGCTCAGAAGAAGTTGCCTCTTGAAGCCCTCCCGCAACTGTCCTAAATCCGGTCTGTCTGTCCTCTCAGTAGTTCTTCACTGTCGGCCCTCTTGCACCTCCTCTCGAGCTGACAGTGAGGAGGAGAAAATGAGACCTGGACAATAAAGAGTTCTTACTAGTTTATTGATGTATTTAGATGTACAGACCACTGCTTGTGGACATTCGGTTACTCCAGAGTGCCAGTGAAAATGCAGAACAGAAGCTTAAGAGCCCCATCGGTGGAGGGAGTTTTCTGGTGTGATATTGCTTATTCACTCTCCCTGGCGGGGTGCAGTTAGTAAAATACATGCTGGAACTACTGGGTTTTCAGGCCTGTCTTGCAATGGTTCTGCCCTTGTGGGTTCCCTGGGCTCTAAAGATGTGCAGTCTTGTGTGTCCCGGTTGAAGTCTGCTTATGAGAGAGGTTTGCCGAGTCTGCCTCCAAGTTCCTATTGAGCAGTCCGTCCCCACAAAGATCATGGACCTCTTCCCCCATTAAGCCTGGAATGTGTGGTTCAAAGAACTTAAACTATTCTCACACGCTGGGAGCCAGTGGAATGCTTTCAAAGCTGGTTTTATGTGGTCGCTGTGTTGGAGGGTTGGATAGATTTTGGCTGCCAATATGACCGGTTCGTTGTGTGTTGTAGGGGCGCAACACAGGCGCCTGCAGTGCGGAGGAGGCACCCTTGAGAGGACCCACATTTGGTATATGCATAATACGTTGGATCCAGGAGTGTGAGGGCTCCACCTCATGTTCTGCACCGGGAGGGCACATCATTTTGCATTAGGTCACTGGGGCGTGGTGTAAAAAGATGCACGTCTCTTCAAAATTCAAAAATGTCATTACCATGGAGAAGCGTTTCGCTGTAATATATCCAATTATCAGTGCATTGAGAAGCATTTTTTAAAAGTGATTCTTTTCAAACATGAACTTAGAAATATTCTTGCCCCACCTCCAATCTGAAAACGATACAAATAGTGAACTAATAGGCAAGTCAGTTGTCTTGTGCACCCCTGGGTAGTCTGGGTTTCTATTACACACGGATGTTAATTTAATCAAACAGGTTTTGTACGGCACACATCCTGTACTCTTGTATTTCAATGTGCTCTTATGAGATGATGAAAATGGAGACCACGTGTAATAAAACAATTACCTAGGATCACACAATTTAGTTTAGTGGGGGATGCTGAGATTGATCCCAGGTTTTGTTTTCACATTGTGCAGTTCAGCCAGCAGATGGGTATCTTTTGCTCTTATTTTTACACGATATGTAGTACTTTGACTTTAATTCTTGGCAAATGAGGTTGGAGCATAGTTGTCAGACAGCTAGTTACATGAAGGGTCAGCTTGAGGGTCCAAGAGAGCCTCTGGGTGAGCCACGGCCAAGCACTTGGCTTGAGCCTCCACTTCAGTGGCTCACCCACCTCTATAATATTATGGCAATTGGGAGACAAAAGGATGGGAAGGATTGGATTTGACTATCCTCAAACAATTTGATGTAGCAGCAGTACCAACAACACAACACAGTACAGAACTCCTTGTTTCGAGATTGGTAACTTTTTCTCACTGCACCATATTTTAGTGAGCGGAGTATGATACCGAACGTTATCTTTCCATGGGTAAAATCAAATGGTTGTTAGGTTACTGTCCTGTTTTTCTACCAGTGTTTGGTTGGTTTGTCACGAGGGGCGGCCGTGATTAATGAAAACGTGCCCTCTGTTTCCATAGTCTGTCTTGCTTATTACACAACAATGGACTGTGAGTTGTTCTGATAGTGAGACTCTGGGACAACTCTCACCAAAGAAATGCCACAGTGTTGTGGAATCTGTCTAGACTTTAAATACAGAGCTCACAGCCAGCATATTTCAGCAGAGCCAGGATTAGACGTCAAGTCTTTTAGTTCCATGGTTAAAACTTTCCCACTGTCCTAGGTCTAGAGGTGGAGATTGGGTGCTTGTGTCTGCCAACCTCTGTGAATTGCTCACCTCATTTGGGGGGTCTTTGTCAATGTTTTGTTTTTTATAGCACTCACTGCCTTAACTTGAGCCTTTTCTAAGGACTCAAAGTTTACATATAAACTATAGACCTAAATAAATTGCGAGGCCTAATATTCTGTTTCATTCTAATTCAATAAACCAATTGCTTTCTTTGAACACTTGACTTACCCAAGGTAGTTATAACAAGCCGGCAAGGCTTCTCCCAAGGTGCGATAGAGGACTAGCGATTCAGATGCAGCAAAGCACAGTATTGTCAAATGTGTGACTGTTCTAGACATACGGGGTTGAATTTAGAGGGCAGTATGGAATCAAAACAAATCCCATGACTCCCTGTCCACACCATGTAGAAGCTTCCCTTCTACTCCGCCCACCTCTCTGTTGACCTCAATGCAGCCCTCCGTCATGCCACAGACCATACTTTTTGTCCCCTGGAAAAAGTGTTTGTGATTACCTATGCTCTAAACTCGGGCAGCAAGAATTAAAGATCAATATTAACCTTAGAAGTAAAACAGGATAGTGAACGAGATACCCTTCTGAACCTGTGATCAATCCCAGCTTCTCTACTTGACCGAATTATATGATCCTAGGTAAATATTTTATTTCACTGTGCCGCCCTTTTCATTATGCCATATGAGCGAATCTTGAAATGGGTGAGATGAGGATGTGCGCTGTGGAAAAATTTCTCGTGTTTGATTTAATTGATTATAATGTAGCTCCATGCCTAATAAAACTCTATGCCAATTATACGGTGCGCAGGACAGCTGACTTGCCTCTAAGTTTACTAATGGTACTGTCATCAATGCGTGGGGGGCAGGAATCTTTTGTAAGTTCATGTTTAAAAACAGTCACTTATAGTTAATAAATTGTAGTTAACATGCTGCACCCTCTGTTTATCCCCGCTGCATAGGGTGAGAATGGCGACCAGAGCAACCTCTAGTCTCTTCCCTGAAGCTCCCTCATGCAGGGGCGTAACACAGGCCCCTTCAGCAGCGCAGGGGGGCCCTGACGTTCCAGAGGGCCACTGGCACTTCAGGAGGGCCCCATTAAGACAAATTAATATTTGTGAAAGAGGGGAAACGCAGGGGGCCCCTCCTCGCATTCTGCAGGGAGGGGGAGGGGAGGTCACCATTTTACCTTGCACCACTGCCCTGATAAAGGAAAAATAAGGGACGGCGCTGGAGATCCCATGCCCTCCCCATGCCCACTTTGTGCTTTCCCTCCTACTCTGGCTGGGCCTGGCTTGCATTTAAGAGATAAATGGACTGGGGCTACTTACTTCTGGAGGACTGGGACACGTCAAAGGGGCACAGAGGAAGTGGCTATTAATTGCCCCTTGAGATCCAGTCCAAGGAGCAGGCTGCCCAGTACCACCCCTCGGCGGGGCTGGTGCCTACGTACGAGGAGCACCGCCACCCTCTCCTCTTGCCCATCCAGTGGGCTGCAAAGACTTCCTGTAGGCAGTTGAGAGTTCTTCACTGTTTTCGTCCGCGTGCGTGAGCACAGTAGTGCATGTAGTGATCAGACACACGAAGCAAACTCCTGCTGTCTCCACCTCTCGCACAAATACATCCCCACGGCAGCGCGTGCCGCCCTGTCTGCTTCTAGGGTTCGAGCCAGCGGCCTGCGGGTTTCCTGCAGATCTCCGCAGTGTGCTCTCTTCCTGTGACGCTGTAACGGAGCCTCCAAGGCCTAGCTTCACTGCAGCCAAGCGGTTTATTTAATGCGTGCCCTTGTGCCTCGGTGTTTCTCCCGTGCCGCTGGGAATGAGAGCCGGCCGCTGTTGTCCCCCAAGTACTCTGAGTGGGTTATAAGGCCCCCCCCTTCCTTCTCCGTCGCTCGGTATTTACCCCGTGCTTACGTGCCGAGCTGTACAAACGCACAAGAAGGTTTTCGCTATACAAAGTCAGACCTGTACGTCTGTCTCCCGGGTGATCTGACACGTCACCAGCGTGGATGTCTAATCCACAATGGAGTTTCCTAAGGGAAGTGGCGAGAGTTCTTGCGCCTGTGGGTAAGCCATGGGTGGGTTTTCTGAGCGTCCGTTAAAGCTGTCTTGGTGACGTGGTAGAAATGTAGCTTTAGCATCATCATATCCTATTATAGGTCACTTGGACGTTTCAGGGTAGATGTCACGCGGATACTACATCTGGCATGTCAGTCGGCGGGACATTTTGTGGCGTGGTCCCTGCTGAGCTCTCTTGAAGTCGGTCACCTGCGATGAAGTTGCGCTGTCAGTGACTGGAGACTCGACCCGATGACGCTAGAAGCACCGGGTCGTTTGCGTTTTTTAAAAAACTTTATTGATCCGTTTTCTGTAACACCTTGAAGCTCCTGAAAAGTTGGAGTGGGCGCTTTACAAAAATGGCTGAGATGCATGTTGCACAGGCCGCTGCCCCGGCAGGCTATGGCAGGGCCTTGTAGCCCAGAGCCTGGCTGTGCTTCGAATAAGATACCGGACTAGTAGGGCCGAGAGAGCAGATGGCGAGCACCACATCCAATGATGGGGCAGCCACCCCTGCCCTTCAGCTAGTGGGCCCTACGCTCATAAACGGAATGCAGTGGAGACCGAGAGCCAAGGACGTCCCTCCACTCTGGCACTGGGGGAGGGGTGGGCGACGGAGACTTCTTTGGGACGTGCGTGGGGAGTCGGCTTGCACAATGCGCTATATTTAGCTGCGGTTCTGCGTTTCCTCCCTTGCAAGCGGAGACATTTTTCTTCAATTAGTCCCCACTCGACAGAGGGGGTGGATGGAATACAGGGGCCTTAGCTGTGAGCAGCAGGCACGCCTGTTGCCTCCGCTTTTGTGTAGTGTCTCATTCTGTCTGATTCTTAGCGTCGGAGTGCTATGGTGAGCGGGATACACCCCCTGCTCCCACCAAACGCATTGGGGCTCAACTCATTTTGCGAGTATTTTTTACTAGTGTGTTGACCGATGCTGACATGATTTCAACCAATAGTAATAGCTTGTGAGATGTGTGAAGTTGGCACGACGTTATCTCGGCCCGGGCCCCTGGTTCCAGCGCTTTCAAAGAGTTCTGAGCACTCTTCAGTGGCAACTGATGAGTTTGGCAGTGGAATATCCAGAGGATGGAGGCAGTCACAGCTCACACTTGCGGGTCTTTCTGCTGTCGGTGACTGCTGACCTGGCCTCTCGGCGGTCTGTCACGTTGATTGCAGGGGCTGGCGCCTCTCTTGCTGCCTCTGTTGTCCAGAGCTTTAAGTGGGATGAAAAGGGGGGGGTCGTATCTAAAAGGGGCGTGGCCAAAGACGCATAGCTACGCATCCTTAAGATAGAGGGCCTAAAATGTCAACTAGACCTGGGCTCCTAAGTGTGTCGCCTTAGTATTTGGGTGCCTTATTGAATTCTGTTGTTGCATCCAGACACATAACCTAAAGAGACACGTTTAATTACAATATGTTTAAACAAGCCAAATCCTATTGACTTTGAAAATGTGTTGGCAGTATCAAATAAAAGAATGACCACAATGATTTTATTGTGAATGATCAGAATTGAAATGTTTGAAGTCTGAAAATATGAGACTGTGAAAACAAACATTACTAAGGTCTGTGCAAAGGGGTGGAGATCTTCAGTGCCCCATTCACTCCGGAAATCCCACCCCTTTCCCCCACAATATTACTGTTTTGAAGTCTCACTCTTAGACACACTCTTATTCCCCTCTAAATTGCGAAACCTCCATCTGCATATCTCGCACCTCTTTCCTCCTAAGCAGATCTTAGGTCTCGCCTAGGCAGCGCTTGCGCTGTCTCTTTGAGACATGCTGTATTCAGGTGTGGACTTGAAGCTCTGCCCATCTTTTAAGTGATTCCTGACACTGTCCTTTGTAAACTGTGTGGCTTTTCATTGGTCAATAGGCTTTGTAGTCCCTCCTTAGTCCCGCCTTGTCTTGCAACCTCCCATGAGGATACCCCCTGTTACATGTGTTTTTACTTGGTAGGCTTTAATTACAGCCTCCTAGCACTATTTGGTTAATTGGTTTTCTCCTGCCTGTTGCAGGCAGGCCACGCTCTCTCGCAGTGCTTTCTTTTTTGTTTTTCATAGCACAGCACGCCTCAGCTGATATAATGGCGGCCGTGCCTTTGGTTTGTTTGCGGCGCCGAACGTGGCTGCATGTTTTTTTGCTTCCTATTTGTTTTTTTGTGTTAACGCGCCCCTTTTCTTTAGATGCGGCTTCCCTAAAGAAAGGGGCGCAGTCGCCATTAAAGTGAAAGCGTGGCATGAGGCACTTTTACAAGCTAGCATTTGCAATGCAATAGGTCTCCCATTTGCGAGAGTTTGAGCTATTTCCATTGTAAATGACAATGCCTTATATTTATCTGTTTTGAAAACCAACACGTAAATAAAAGGCATTGTCATTTACAATGTCAATAGCTCAAACTCTCGCAAATGCGAGACCTATTGCATTACAAATGCCATTTACACTTGCCTTCTTCAAGTACTTGCTTTCATCTCCTTCCCTTTACACGCACAATCCACCCTCACCGGTAAGCACTGCTGTTCCTTTTCCTTGATCACTGTCTGAATTTCACCAGCTGTGGCGCCCATTCACTAATTAATTTTCCCAAAATTAAATTTTGGAATTGGATGTGCATGTATTGGGCCAAATAGGGGGCAGCACAGACCACATACAAGGACAATGTGAGAGGCCGCTTTATTGAAGACTGGTGCGCATCATAAAAAAACCCTAGGCCTTTGTCTCACAACTATACCTCACTATACATTAATTCACCTACTTCCCCCCCACCCATGAGGACCCCACCGCTTAACATCTTTATCTTGCAACTGTAAATCCTACCCTATATTGAACTGTTAACATCCATCACTTAGCTACACCTATTACCACCTAGCTAAATATCCTACCTCTTAACTTTTTGTTTCTTCCTCCATGTTTAACTTTCTTACCACCCACCATTGTCCTGATTCCCCTATGTTCACAAACCTCATCTTAATGTATAACCATGGCAACTGAAACTCACCACTGCCACTCAGAAAAGGCA
The DNA here is from genome assembly GCA_963921515.1 of Calotriton arnoldi. Lineage (NCBI taxonomy): Eukaryota > Metazoa > Chordata > Amphibia > Caudata > Salamandridae > Calotriton > Calotriton arnoldi. The sequence continues at coordinate 473,489 of CAWUFW010005547.1, read as the reverse complement.
CCTCCCCCCTTAAGATCCGCACCCACCTGCGCTTCCGTTCAACGTTTACTCAAGTGCCTCCTTGATTTGAATCCTATAAAGCTCTGCCGCATACTTGGATAAGTGCGCCCCATCCCCTCTGTGTGTCATACCGTAACTCCAGATGTCTCCCCCCCACCTTTCCTCTCTGCAAAAATTTCTCATAACCATATTTATTTTGCGCCTGGCCTTATCTTTAGCGGCGGGCCTCAGTGCCCCCCCCCCTCCCTCCCTTCCAGTGACTCCTTGGTATGATTTCCGTCCGTATGACGAAAGTTCCCACTGCCTCCTGATCTCCAGCGTGTCCCTCTTCATGACCCTGGCCTTTGAGGAGCAGCTCTGTCACTTTGATTGTATAGGCTGGCATCGGTTAGTGCCTCTGCGGTCACTGAATGCAGAGTCTGACCACACGTGGAGGTCTCGGACTCTGAATGCAGAGGCTGGCGTCTCTGCTGGTAGGACTATAGTGCGGGTTCAATTGTGGGGACTACAGAGCCCGGCTTCTGAGCCTCCCCCTGACGCTGGCTGCAGGGCGTGACTATTGCCCTTCTCTCTCCACCCAACCCCCTTGCCACGTGAATGCAGAGCCTGCCCTGTGAGTCTCTTCCGAGGACTCCGTCACTAGACCCCCTGCCTCGGGCCCAATCACGCAAAGTCCTGTAGCCATTGACGGCTGCAGCGCCTTTCTTCTCCCGGGCTCATTCTTACCGCTCCAGAGCCTTGGCCGCACTCTCTTCCACCTCCCCCCCATTTATCTGTGAATTCAGAGGCTACGCTTTGCTCATCGTCCTGTCACGGGCTGTAAACAAACTGTAATTATCTGATACAGAGATTTCTGCAGCCCCTACCCTGGCCGATAACATTGTCTACAACCCCCGTGTTAGCATTTCAGCCTCTCCACTGACATGATACAAAATGGGGCCAGATCTCTGCCATAGGAGGTGCTAGAACCATGTGATTTGTTTTGATATTCACCATTTTAAATGCATTAAACGCTGTATCGTGAAGTAAACCTAGTCTGCCTAAACCTGGGAGACTAAAAGGTTGAAAGGGATTACATTGTTTACCACTTTGGAGAGCATGGTACCCGAGGCCTTGGAACCACTGCTGCCCATCACAGATACTGCTGGCACCCAGAGAGAATGTGCCTGCTGACAAAAGAAAGGTAATTTTATGGGTAAACAGGAGCAACGTAAGAACTGCCCATTCCAACGCCACCCCCCCCCCCTGCTCGTTGATATCAGTGACTGACCTCACGCTACAAGCTTCAGGCGCTTATTTAAGCCAATAAGCAACAACCCTTCTTAAACGCCTGTCGTGTGACCGGCTGTTTAACTAGTACTACTACCATTTGCGAGGGATCCACCATGTCAGTGTAAGCATCTCCACCTCGGTTCACTAGGGTCTGAATCTGTCTGTAGTGCCAGTGCCACACTGGGCAGAGGAAGGCATGGCCCTGGGGCAGGCTCAAACTGTGCTCAGACTAGGACCTGTGGCACAGTCCCCAGAGCTCACCCCGATAGCTGGTGTGGCCCCACACTTAGTCTAGAAACCACCAGTGATTTGTTGCTGGTGCCACATATGTAGGCCTAGTCTTCTCCCATGCCCACGTGGTGCTGGTCCCCAGATTCCCTTTCTGTTCATACTAGCAGATTCCATAAATCATTTGGGGATTAATGCTACATTCCTAGCTAAAGTCCGCATTGGAAGATGTAGTTTTACATGTTGTCTAGGAGAACCTTGTTGACAAACTACTTGGAACACACTTCTTAGGGTGCTACATCTGCAAATTCTGAAGGCTAGGAGAGTCTGAGCAAATATAAAGCAATGGCCCCACATATTCGAACAACCCTGATCTTGCTCCGTTAAAAAAAGCTTTTTTCAAAGCATAAAAGCCAAATTAACATTTGGTAACTTGTTACTGGATCGCAGTTTGTGTTTGTGACCGAATTACAATTCATATTTGGAAAGGGCATGTTTAGAGCATCCCTTCCAAATTCGCAGTGGTGTTAATATCTTGCGACCAACTTCCGGTCACAAGACAGTAACACTTTACCACCAATTCAAAATTGATGGTAACCGATTCGCAAACGTGAAGGGATCCTCATGGAACCCCTTTGAGAATGGTACACAACATATTTTTTAAGAGCAGGCAGTGGTCCCAGGTCCTATTCTTAAAAAAAAAAAAAAAAAAATTGAACTTTTTTTCTGTTTTTAAAACTCATCCCACCCCCTGCAAAAAAAATGCTTTATAAATAAGCAGACACAGACATGGTGATCTGCTGACCCCAGCAGGCCACCATCCCTGCAATGGCTGTGATTCCTAGTGCGTCGGAAATTGCGACCTACCTCATCAATTTCCTTGAAGGTAGGACAATTTGTGACTCCCTGGTAATCGCCATTTTAAAAATAAAACTGTCCTAAATTAGGAATTGCGATTTCCAAATTGTGGTTCGATGAGAACTAGGCATTCGTTCCTGCAGACAGGCAGTCCTTGCATGTTTTAAACCGACGGACACAATCCTGAATTGTCGTTTTTCAAAATGTTTAATTCAAGCAGCACAAAAACTGAATGAGTACGAACTTAAGTAAATGACGCAGCAATATCGTATGTACCCATCCTTTCTGGTTCTAACAGTTTCAAGTAAACCCACCGAGGTATACAGGTAACATTATTTTAAGGTATGTTATGGCTTTTAATAACTTGCATAATAGATTTTTTATTTACCTGATGTCGTCATGCACAAGAGTGCCTCTACTGGTCTACAGTCTCTTCGCCTTGTCTCGAACAAAAGAATCTGATTAATTAAATTGAGTCCGCCCAAGACGGCTGTCCTAGAGTTCTGTTTTAATAAATAGCCACATTGAGTCTGCGCAATTGCACACTAAACTTTACCCTTTAATGAGACATCAGCATTGCAACACATTTAAATGTTTCCATTGAGTTGACATGACTGTTTTGAAAAAGTGTAACATGATGAATTCTGCTCAATGATGCAGGGAATTTTACCGCTCTGTGAGGACTGGAGTATTTTTATTACTATCTTAACGCTTATTTACTGGAAACAAACGAGAAACCATTATGCAAATGACAAGACTGTTTGGTAAATGCTGGAATTGTATTAATTAATTTTCGGGATTTTATTACTGTAATTGTTTTAATTAACTATGCACTTACAAATAAGCTTGAACTTGGCGCGGTAAGAATCAGAATTTGAAAGTCTCGATTTTCGAATTTTCTAATGTTGATACATCTGGCCATCAGTCTGTAAACCCTGAAAATTGTCTCTCACTTTATGCTGGACCTCCGATTCTTGCCATACCCAGGTGATCCCAGTGTGGGGCTCCTGACTGCGAGATTGGTCCTAATCTTGAAAACCGGGCATCAGATGTTATATGCCTGTAGTTCTTGCCTCTAGCGAGCCCTCGTCTGGTATATTCGCTACTCTGATTCACTTTTTTTTCCCATCCCAAAAGATAAGACTGTGCCAGGTTCACTGATGGGCCAACAGGCCAAGGGTCCCTAGTCAAAACCTTGACATGGGTCGTACTTGGAGACCCCTCAAAGGTAAACAGGTGGGTACCTGTGCATGGAGTACTGATTCTCTGTTCTTCTCCTTTTTCAGCTGGCTGGTGGTGTCATCCTTGGTGTGGCTCTTTGGCTTCGTCATGATCCTCAGACCTCCAACCTCATGGTGCTGCAGGTCGGGGAAAAGCAGCCACCAAGCACGTTTTACGTTGGTAAGTGCCGCCTGCCATGGTCACTACAGCTCCTTCTGGCAGGGTTTCTCGTTATGATTTTTGCTTTTATCTTGTTTTTGGTCTTTTAAATTCTAGGTCTTTCTTTCTTTGTGTATGCCAAATTTTGTAAAATTACATCTCTGGTGAGTCGATTGTGGGTTAAATGTTAAGTTTCACCAGAACGCTGCAGTTACTTTGTTGGGCCATAATTGGGGCCACTGAAATTATGCAATTCTACGGCTGCTGCGTTTTTTGCTTGCTGGTGGTGGGGAGAACATTCGGGACTGTGAGGTTGAAAAGCTGCTGAGTGGTAGAAAGTTTTTTATTTTTTTTATTTTTTGTTTTCTTTAAGCTAGTGACCTTGTATCAGAACCCTGGGTGCACAAGAGACAGCAGGTCTGGCTCCTCATGAGCTTGACACTCAATAAGCCAGATTCTGCCTGGTGTTAGTGAGGTAGACTGTAATCCCAATTGTAACCGGGCACTTTAAAGCTACAGACAAAAGGGATGCTCCAGACATTAGTGTACGCAGAGGTCGCTTGAACCAGATGCACGATTGATGGGGTCATGAATGAGAGCATTTGAGTCTGACCTTGCATTGGAAGCTCTGGAGCCAAAAGCCATACACTGGGTGCACCCTACGTGAAACCAAGAATTCTCAGGGTACATTGAATATAAAATAATGTAGGGAAGAGTTTAAATAATTCCCACCCCCCCCGGTCTACACACGAAGAGTAGCTTGGCAAGGTCAGAGGTTTCAACCTCATACTACACTGCGATAAGCAAGCCAAAGCTGGCTACCATCTCCACCCCCCTGGAAAAAAGCAAATGTTTCTGTTTCTGGTGTAATTCTTCCACCTGATTGTTTTTTTTGTGGGATGGCGGTGTTCATATGGATGTCAACCCCTCTGTGAAGTCTTAAAGCCATTGTCCACTTACTTCCTGCCCTTACATCCTATAGCCTATGGATCTAGCTGACTGAGGACAGCCACTGGGGCCAGACATCCTGGTTTCAGGGCAGGAAGGGATTACAAGATGCCTGGCAGTAGACAACAGCACACTTACTTCCTTTATCCTGCCTGCGTTGTTTCCGGGCACCCCATGGGTACCAATCTTGCCTGTCACTTTTCTAACTGGTCTTTCTCGCATAATCGTTCTTTGGCAGTAAAAGCGTCCCCTTGCCATTTGACTTATTCTAGACCAGTAGCCACACCAAGAGAGTGATTGGTAAACCTATTAATTAATTAGCAATGCAAGCCAAAACACTGCCATTTGGATACTTGTATACTAGGACACAATAAATTAAGATTACACTTCATTGTGTTGTGTACATGGTAGAAAAAACAATTTGAACTAGTTTATCTAATAAAGCGTCCACAATCACAAGGAGATTGTCAGGAGCTGGCAGCCCTCCGTTTCTCCTCCACAATATGTCTGAATTCAAGTTTATCTTGAGTCGCGCTCTCACCAATGCCAGATACTCAAGGCATCCCAAAAAAGTTTGATTTGGCATGGTTAGCAGCGTGTTTTGTGACTCTCTACACAGCTGCCGTGTTTTATTTCCCAGAAGCCTATACTGGGAATGCTGCTCTATTTTTTTTTTTTTAGGTCGAGCCTGTGACATTACATGACCTCTTGTTTGTGAGATTATTTACAATAAAGGGCTTGGAGCCTGCCCATTGCTTCCCATTTGTAGGCTTCACTGTAACTCTTCTTTGCTGCCTCCATATTGGCCAGTGCAGGCCAAGTGTCCTTTCTGTGAAGCATGGAAGCACAGTTTGATTCATCTTAATTCGTGTTTGCAGCTCCCGCTGTGATTGAGGTACTATTTCTTCTCCCCTCCCACTCCTCCTGCCCCATCTGGTGCTCCCTCACCTCCCTGGCACCTCCCTAGAGTTGCTTCGCCCACCCTCTCGCCGCTGGTCATGGTCAAACCGTTGAAGTATAGGCACGGTGGTGGCCTTAGAATATACTTTTTCACTTTACGAGTAAAGGATACTCTTATGGGAATGTTTGACATTCAAATCCGAAACATAGTACTTAAAAGAGGTAACAAATAGAAAATGAAATGCAGAAATGACACATGAATGCTGTGAGCTCTGCTGCACAGTAGATCGACATCTGTGGTTCTCTCCGAGAACAGTGGAGAAACAAAGTGGCGCCTGTATTTTGGTTAACTTCTTGCCGCGGGTTGTCATTTGCGTCTTAATTCACGGCCGGCGAGGCATTGGCACAATGTTTTGGTTTTGAGTTACTCTGTCCATCTCCCTGTGGCCCACGGATCTGGTGGTACCTAGAAGCAGAGGGATTAGTCCACATATCCACCTGCAATGTCACCAATCGAGTCCTTTAGGTGAGCAGTAGAGTTCCCCTGCTCGAGTCCTTTAGGTGAGCAGTAGAGTTCCCCCGCTCGAGTCCTTTAGGTGAGCAGGTAGAGTCCCCCCCCGCTCGAGCCTTTAGGTGAGCAGGTAGAGTCCCCCCGCTCGAGTCCTTTAGGTGAGCAGGTAGAGTCCCCCCGCTCGAGTCCTTTAGGTGAGCAGGTAGAGTCCCCCCGCTCGAGTCCTTTAGGTGAGCAGGTAGAGTCCCCCCGCTCGAGTCCTTTAGGTGAGCAGGTAGAGTCCCCCCGCTCGAGTCCTTTAGGTGAGCAGGTAGAGTCCCCCGCTCGAGTCCTTTAGGTGAGCAGGTAGAGTCCCCCGCTCGAGTCCTTTAGGTGAGCAGGTAGAGTCCCCCGCTCGAGTCCTTTAGGTGAGCAGGTAGAGTCCCCCGCTCGAGTCCTTTAGGTGAGCAGGTAGAGTCCCCCGCTCGAGTCCTTTAGGTGAGCAGGTAGAGTCCCCCGCTCGAGTCCTTTAGGTGAGCAGGTAGAGTCCCCCGCTCGAGTCCTTTAGGTGAGCAGGTAGAGTCCCCCGCTCGAGTCCTTTAGGTGAGCAGGTAGAGTCCCCCGCTCGAGTCCTTTAGGTGAGCAGGTAGAGTCTGCGATCGGCGCAGACGGAGAGTCCTCATCCCAACACCTTTAACCCCCAACTAACTACCTCCTTCCTTTATATCCAGCTCAGCAGCCCCAACCTTTGTGGATGGAGCATCCCCTGCAAGTTTCCATGCCAGCCAGCCCACACCTTTTGGCTTGGTAATTAATGCCGGTGTAGTCTTGCATTTCTCTGCTAAAGACGATGCTGCACGACTGTGACAGGCTGTGCGTTTGATTGCCCAAACCCACCACTTTGTAGTCACAATAATGATCCTTTTGATGGAGTGGTCAGTTTGGTTTTGACACCTCTCGCTGCATCAGCCATGGGATGTATTTTTTTAATTTATTTTTTTTCTATTCTATAATAATCGCAGCAGCTGGTATGAATTCTTTAAACCCCATCCACGAAATTGCAGTTGTCCTGAAGCTCTTGAGATGTTGTGAAGTGAAACCTAGAAGGGACAAAGGCGATATTTGCGCTTAAATACTTGCTCGGATAAGTTATGTTGACAGAATTCCTAATCTTTTCTGGGAACCAGACATTAGTGTTCTAAGAATCTTTAAATCAAAGGCAGGACCATGTGACTATCTACGTTTTCTGCAATTGATCTTCTTGAATGAGTTTTCCGGTTGCACTGGCTTAGAATGATATTTTTCTCCACTCAACTTCACTCTACCCCTTTCCGCACCACGCTGCTCTGCTTCCCTCTCCTCTCCTCTACGCCATGCCACTAACTTCTAGCCATGCTTCTGTATGACCTAGCTAAAAGACATTGTCAAAGCCAATAGTTCTCACATAGGCATGACCTATTGGCTTTGCTAATGCTTGCTTTTCTAATTGTCTCTGATCTTGCCCGGTAGCATATGCATTGATTCTGTATGCAATCAGACATACATGTGATGGTGGTTCACTCTGTCGGCTAAACTTCTTATACCCACATATTGGATTGTTTGCACCGCTGACTGAAGGCATTTCTCGTAAGTAGAAAACTAATGTCATTTTGTAAGTGGTCTGAGAAACTATTGGATCTTGTGGCTTCCCCCTAAGTGCTTGGCAGCAGTATTGCCCCACTCTTAGCTGTTTCCCTCCCACAGAGAACCTGCGTTCCTTGTTTTGGTCTTCTGTGTTGTGGCCACATCTTTGCCTTGCTCCTGACATTAGTGAATGTATCTTGGGCAGTAACAAAGGATATCATTTCGAGATGGGTTTGGGACGCCTTCTTTTTAGATCAGAGCCTACCAGTCAGAAAAGCGGTCTGGTTTGTAAAAGACTAATTGTGGACATTCCGAAAGCTTCCCTGGGATTGCGTTCTGCTCACTGCTTATCATTGGCTTAGTGTTTGTAACTCAGTTGCTTGCTTTCTATTTGCTGGCTTTATTTGTTTTAGGCTGTCCAGCTTGAGTTGGCCCCTCCCATGGAGCATAGCTTAGTTACTGTATGCTTCCCAAGTGATCACTTTCTGTAAACAGGCCTTTTTAATCTTGTTCTGACCTTTTCACATTTGCTATGCATTCAAAAACAAAGTTCAGATGTCTGGCTTGGTGTTTACTTTTATTTCTCCGACTTCAAAGTAAGATGGTCTATGTGCACACAACAAAATGTAAATGCCTGTACATGAGCTGTGCAGGTTTTTCAGAATATACCAGAATTAGGAAAGCACAAATTAAGCACATTTTTTATAATTCTAAAGTGTGGTGGAAACCAAATATTTTGATACGATCTAAACAAACCAATACAATAGGTGGTCATTTCCACGTTTGTTACATATGCAGAGACAAACCGTTTTACTGATAAAAGTATACAGCGCACAGTCATTTCAATCGGAAATGTGTTGTCTGTACACTTTGCCACTCTACACCTGCCACTCACTTTTAGCCATGTTGAATAGCTGCCACGCTGGTGTACAACATGGCTGAAACACATTGGCCAAGCCAATAGATCTTGCATAGGCAATGCTGGTTTAAAATTTAGTGCTTTCATGCCAGGGAGTCCAATCGTGTTCGTTATCGTGTCCGTTGTCTTGGGTGTTAAAAGTTCTCCACACCAAGCAAGGTAAGGGTCTGTAGCATGCGGGCTATTCTTTACCAGGTGTGGTTGTTACTTGGGCTGAATCCATGTCCCATGGAGACCGCTTGAGTGGTGCTATAAGAAATGGATGATCTGTCTCCTTTGTCATTGCCTCTGTGATAACTGTTGAATGCAAGTGCTTGACACATGGTAGATTTGCATACTGGGCCTTGTGTCTACTCCACTGTTATGTGCTGTCTGTTATTTCACACTTTTGGTGTCATGTTCAGTGGGTAATAATTCCAAAACCTTTCATCTATTACAAATGTTTGGGTCTACCTCAGTGGTTCTCAAGTTTTACTCTGTGCGTCGACTCGGGTGCCCAACATGCATCCTGGAAATCTTGCAAAAGTAAGATTGTTGCAAGTCTGAAGGCCTTCCCTTGGTTAGAAAAATTGTAGCGTAAACACTCCTTCCATTTCCTCTTGAAACCAAAAGCATTCCAGACCAATCTTTTTGCCAAGAATGTTAGATTCTGTTTTGTTTCATTTCAATTTTTTAAGAAACGAATTTTCACTGCTATGGAAAGTGCTGGAAGCACGAGTTGCTTGGAACACATTTAAAAAATGAACTGTGAGTTACTGCAGTGGAGGAGGTCGAGGGCGGGGTTTTGTTCTGTAACACAACTGCCTCCCAGCTGTGCTTTTCTGCAGGCGTATATGTTCGGTATTGCTTTTAGTAAGTCAAGCCCACTATATTTCACTGAGACAAACCCAAAAATGCCTCTGTCTGGGGCCTGCACCCGTGAGCATCTCGGTGGGGTCTGGCCCTGTGCCAGTATGGCTTTTCCTGAGCTTGGCCCAGGTTGCATTGCTTTGTGCCCGGTCTTGTATGTCTCAGCTTGTGCTCGGCCCTCCTTGCTGTGGTGCTAGGGCCAGACTCTCTGTTCTCCTGCATCCGGTTCATTATACAATTTTAAGTCCAGCCCAGAGACTGTGCCATAGAAGGATTCTATATTGCTCTTGCTGAGAACCGCCAAGCCCAGTCCAGCCAAAGGTAGCCCTTGCTGAGACAGCTCGGCCTTTCCAAGGGTGGCTATTTTTGAGCCATTTGCAGCACTCGTGTTCTTTCCACAGGCTTGCCTCGCCGCCTTCACTTTCTCATCCATTGAAGCTTTCAAACCTGCACCCTCTTTCACTCTTATTCCACAATTTTCTCCTCCAAACTTCTCTTACTTCTGCTTTCCTGCCTTATGATTCATTTCCTTGCTGTGGGTGGACCTATGGCCCAGCAGAGCTTCTCATTCTTTCCGGTCAGATTGAGATGGGTAAGTAATGCCTTATTCGCGTCAAGCTGCTCACTTTCTTGGAGGTGGGCGAAGCATACGGCTTCTTTCCATAAGAGTGGGGAGACCAGAAATACAGTTCAATGTATTTGGGAAAAAAAAATAAGGGACACCCAGGCATGTACAACTAGAAATGAGAAGTGAATTGTACCTGCATGTGGCCTTATAATTTTGGGCTTGGTAGGGCCTGGTGGGGTGAAGAATCATACGGGAAGCAGTAGCACTGCGAAAGTAAGAGCCTGGAAACTGGGACTTGAGTGTTCTGCGGCTCTCTGCCTCGATATACTGGGCACTCCTCAGAGACCTAAACAGATTCTGCAGTGGTGGCAGGACACTGCATGATTAGGTAACCGCACAGGTCTGTAGATCTCTGCTCCCTCGTGTGGGAGCAGCTGCACCCAATGGTAGATGCTTTTCGCTCCCTATGAGAAGTAGTGCTTCACAAACTGCACATTGGCTCCACAGTCGGAGTACTGTACCCCTGTCCCTGAACCCTGTGTTGAACATTCCAAAAACACACAGCTACTCTTGAACAAGAGGCCTCGGAACACCACTTCCTCTTGGCCATGGTCTGCACAGAGCGACTCGTATGGATGCTCGCCTTCCGGCTCAGCGCCAAAACACCAGCCGAAGCTGAAAACTTCGCCACCAACACCCCCCTAGCACCTACCTGCCCATCGGTGCCGAGCTGACCATCCACATCCACCGCTTCAGAGCAGAGCTTCGGCACCGAAACACAAGCACAGATCAGATCTAAAAGCTTTGAAGCCGGCTCCGTAAACAGATACCGGAAAGTCAGTGGAGCCTATCCTCCATAAGCTGCAGGAACAGCTGGATGCTCGACAAAAGCAGATCCACATTCAGCCAGATACCGGACATATCAGTGATGAAGCCTTTAGGTCCAATTACGCCACCATCTAGCAGGCTGCTGTCTTTCGAAGAGGCACTTGACTTACCCACACCACCTAAAAGGAAGAAAATGGACCAGGCCACCAGTCTTTACCTCTTCCATCACCTCCACCAGACATACCTACTCCACCACAGTCTGTTGAAGATCCCGAAGATATTTCACCTCCGGGATCCCGAGGAATAGTACAAGGTGACACGGTGCAGGGGTTGACACCTTTGGGACACCACCACACCCTGACCCCTGGGACTCTTATGATATAGGTGACTTTTTCACCTGGTTACGTTGCTGTCTCTTGCTTGATTTAGCCTCTCTGCCTACTGTCTGCCTCTAGCGCCCGGAGACACTTTTGGGTTGCTGCTGCGCGCTCTATAAGCTTCTTAAATAAATAGACCCTCCAGGGGACACTGATCCAGATTTATATCCCGCTCGTACATCTCCTGACGATTCCACTGCATATTAGGAGCAAATGGGTAGGGCTGCCACCTTTCATGACATGCAGCTCCACAAGGAACCCTTAATTTGTGAAAGGCAGCGAGTCTTCTAAGACCCTCAATGCTGCCCGGTGCAGGGTTCCACCTCTAATTCACTTTGGGTTCGCTATCAAAATGAGGCAAGCGCTGGAAACTGGAAGACAAGAAAGGTTTATTTCTCATGAGATCACGTCAACTGCAGACACCGGGATGTCTGAGGGAGGTGTTCTGCTGATAACTCCTTTGGCTCTTCCTTTTATACAGGTTTGACACAATGCATTGGTTTCATCAACATGGTTACACAAGCTTGGGGTCCCCGCCCCGGGCAGGTTGTCACACAAGCCCAACAGTAATTCTCTTCCCACCCAGGTCAAACAGACAATCTTATCTTGCAGCTGGACCTTGCTTCAGGGTCTAAAACATGTGAGACCGGCCAGATCCAAGAGTCCGTTCTGTTGATAAAAACAGGTCCCATTGTTGGTAACAACAAGTCTTGCTGTTTGCAGTGCAATAAATCATGTTGCAAGAGTCTTTTGGTGTTTGGAACCTGTTTGTGTAACTAGGTGCAGTGAGGGGTAGAGTGTCCAAAGGTTTGCCTGAAAACAGAGATGAGAGGAAAACGAGTTTGTGGCAGCAAGTGGCGCTGAGGTTTGTTGCGGCAAATAGAGTTTATAGCCCCCAGCACACGTACCAGGTCGGTCAGAGGGATGCTAGTAAGGGCAGGGTGAAACAAAGGTGACCAACAGAGTACAAAATGGCTGTGATAGATTAAAATGACTGCAACTTATGTGCACATAGAATTCCACCAGACAAGATGGCGCAGGTAATGTTCACGATTTGTCGTTTTGCTTTTAACGGTGGCCCCTTGAACATAACTAGCAAGCTTGTCCGTCTATTTCGATCTCCATAATGTCCTGTATCTCTTGATCATACATTACACATTTTTGTTAGCTGAGTGTCCATAGTCTTAGGGTGCAAGGTAGTTATGCAAAGAGAACACAAAGGTGGTATACAGTGTATACCCAAACAACAAGCACATATTGTCAATACTGGGACCAAGAGAATCATTGATATTTTCCAACCCCACTCCTTCAAGATGCCCCAAAGCCAACTTCCAATTGTCCAAGTCTCTGACCCTTGATGAATTTCTGAAGATAGTCTATGGAGATGTTCGATTGCTTCATAGACAGAAGGTGAATTATCAGGAATGTATACACAGCAGCTGGCACCGATGATGCGGCATGCTCCTCCACGGTCCGCTAGTACCACATCCAGGACCATGCGATTTTGCAGGGTAACCAGACGGATCGCTTGGAGCTCAGCAGTGTTGTTGGTGAGGATGCCAGCAGTGACGTTCAGGGCAGTCTCTACCGCTTGGGACAGATGTCTGATGGCTCGGCTGTTTGCCATCGGACCCCATAGCGGGACGAGCCCTTTTGCTGCGTCGAGGAACTGTGATGAGGCAGAGTCTGCTTGATCAATGTCTTTAGAACGCTTTTCTCGATGATGCTCTGCAGGGGCTGTGTAGGTTGGTGGCAAAACAAAGGCGATGTAGCACGTGCCCCCCCCCAGTTTCTTGGGAGCCAGGTGTAGGCTTTGGTTCCACAAACAAAGTACATATTGGGTGATGCAACAAGCGCTGGGGGGTTGGCAGTGTTCAAAGTCCTTACAATGCTACAGGTGCTGTGACCCACATTCTTAGTCCCACTGCCTTCAATGCATACAAGGCCAGAGACGTTCACCACAGATAGGGCCACAGTCAGTGTTGCAGCAGTTCTTTTCTTCAGGTAGGAAAATGTGGCTATGTTAGGATTATTGAACACTTGCATTTCCACTCGTTCTTTGGAGGGGACATTAATCTGGAATGTCGCATTGAAGGTGTGAGGGCAGAAGGGGGCGGCTGTCCTTCCTGTTTTGTTTAGCCAGAACTCGTTGTAGAACTGGGCGATTGTTCCGTCGGAAGTGGCATTGTCTTTGTAACTTTCTTGTAGGAGCATCATCCAGGCAAGGCAAGATCCGTGAATAGAAAAGGGCGAAGGGATGGAATGTTCAGTGGCATGTGGTAACAGCCCACAGACCCAACAGTTGGTAGCATTGGTGGCAAGATTGTGCTGGTGCAACATCTGCACAAAATAATTATTCCAGAATTCTTTGCGTCGTTCTCGGAGATGTGGCGGTAGTGATACCAGGTAGTGTTCTTTCTTGGTGGTTCGTTGCATGGTTGGTGACAATGTTCTGTATGCAGGTGCATTCTCTTCAATGATCCAGAGTGCGACCATTAGCAGGAGACAGGTGAGAAATGCGGCTACAAGTGCAATTTTCTTTGTGCTGTGCAGGTTAGCAGTCTTGGTGTCTTTGCGGTGGTTTTGCAGGTGTTCAGTTTCTTCCATCATCTTCGAGGAGCTCAACAACTGTTAGGACCACAGACTTTTGTCTGGCGCTTTCCTGGTAGCGTTGTTTGACTGTGCTACTGATCTGAGACCTTGACTTAGTTAGTGGCCTAGTCGTTGGAGCTCCCTCTTTTCGTCGATCTTAGGTTGTACCCTTTCCTGGATGGCACCGTGGGGTCGGGAAATTCTGATAGTTCGAGGGTGTCTTCTTGTGGGTAGCAACTCAGAGCTGGTCGGTCTCTCGCGAGTACTTCCTCTTGCACCTCCACCCTTTCACAGGTTGCCAGGGTTGGAGGGACTCGTTTGCAATGATGAGCGTGCAGCCAGTTTCGTTTTCCTTCCACTCGGAGGGCAGTTCGGGTGGTGATCAGGACTTGCCAGGGGCCCGTCCACCTAGGCTCCAGATTCTTCGTTCTTTGGAAGTTGCGAATCAATACATGGTCGCCTGACTTAATTTCATGTCCCGGGCCCCTGGATACGTCAGGCAAGGCTTGCTGCACCTGTTGGTGGATAATTGTTAGCTCGTTTGTCAATTTATGCAAGTAATCCGACATTAATATGTTCGGGACATCGTTAATGGAGGTGGGTCTTGGTGCCGCCCAAATGCTCATAGGCCTGCCGAAGACCACCTCATACGGGGTCAGTCGGTGTTTGGTTGGGGTGGAGCGCATCGATAACAATGCCAATGGGAGGGCGTCGGGCCATTTCAACCCGGTCGTGGCAACTATTTTGGCTAGTTTTAGTTTCAACGTTGCATTGTGTCTCTCTACCAGGCCCGCTGATTGGTTGTGGAAGACGGCATGGAACTTTTGTTTTACCCCCAACCCTCAGTATGTTCTGTATCACCTCGGCTACGAAGTGGGGGCCGTTGTCGCTCCATAAAATTCTGCAAAGGCCGTATCGGGGGAAGAATTCTTTCAGCAATACTTTTGCAGTGGCTAAGGCGGTATTGTCACGGGTGGGATATGCCTCCACCCATTTGCTAAAAGCGCACACAACCACCAGGACATATTTTAGACCAAGGCATCTCTCTAGTTGAATGTAATGCATTTGAAGGATTTCAAAGGGGTGGTCAGGGACTCCAAACCCTCCCCGTGGTACTACTGTCCCCTTCCCTGGGTTGTGTTGTAGGCAGACTATACATTGTTGTACTAGGCGTTTTGCAGATTCTGCTATCTTGACGTTATGCCATACTCTGGTGATTAGTTCAATCATGGGGGTGGAGCCTATGTGTGCTGGTAAATGTGCCATGGTCAATATGGGGATGAGGTAGGCATTGGGTAACAGCCATTTATTTCCGTCTTTAGTTCTCCAGCAATCTTCCTCGTCTTTTAGTCCCACCTTTTCCCACTCTGTCAATTCGTCTTGTGTGCCTGTAGTCTGTATGTCCCTTACAGTGGTCCTAGCGTCAGTCCATCGTTCAGCTTGTGACCTGGTCACATACATTTGTGTCGTAGTTCTGTCTCCTGCCGTGGCTCGGGCAGTAACGTCTGCTAGTGCATTTCCTGTCCAATGAGATCAGTCACTTTCCTATGTGCTTGGCATTTTATCACTGCTAACTTCTTGGGGAGGAGGACTGCTTGCGTCAAGGCGGAGACTAAATCTCCATGCAGGATGGGTGTACCGTGTGAAGTCGGGAACCCCCTTTCTTTCCATAAGATCCCAAAATGGTGAACCACCCCGAAGGCATATTGGCTGTCGGTGTATATGTTAACTGTCGTGTCAGACGCTAAGATACATGCTCGTGTGAGGGCAATGAGCTCTGCAGCCTGGGCTGAACGTTGGGGAATACGGGCTGTTTCCAGAACGGTTCGGGCTGTGGTGACAGCGTATGCAGCTGAGGTGGTGCCATCGGGGAGTTTGATGCACGAACCATCCACCCATAGTTCTCCATCTGGTTCTAGAAAGGCGGTGTCTCTGAGATCTATTCTACTCTTTGTTTGTTCATCGGTTAGTGTCACACAGTCGTGTAGTGGAGTCACGCTAGGATCATTTTCGGGTAGGGGTAACAGTGTGGCTGGATTGAGGGTGGTGCATCGCTTTAGGGTAATGTGTGGTGCTAGCAGGGTCAACTCGTATCCTGTCAGTCGGGCGCTAGTCAAGTGTTGGGTTTTGGTCTGGTTTAGTAGTGTCGACTGCATGGGGTACTAAAACAGTGACTGGATTGGAGAGTACTATTCCTTCGCTCTGGCGTATCGATACTGCTGCAGCTGCCACAGCGCGCAGGCACGCTGGCAGCGCTCTGGCTACTGGATTGAGGGTGGCAGAGAAATATGCACAAGGGCGTTGTTTGTGACCAATTGATTGTGTTAGGACAGACAATGCACATCCTTCCCTCTCGTGCGTGTAGAGGAAGAATGGTTTGGAGTAATCCGGGGTTCCTAGGACAGGCGCTGAACAAAGGGCATTGCGTAGTTCTTTAAAGGCTGACTGGCATTCGGGGTCCAGGGGAGAGGTGAGGGGATGTCTTTAGCTAGGAGGGAGAGAAGGGGTTTGACAATGAGGCTAAAGTTCGGTAACCACTGTCGGCAAAATGAAGTGAGACCTATCAAAGAGCGGACTTGTTTCTGATCTTTGGGGACAGGGGTGTCTAGAATTGTCTGGATCCTGTCAGGCGTGAGTTTCCTCCCTTCTTTGATAAAAGGTGACCCAAATAGGTCACTTGTGATTTACAGAACTGCAATTTCTTTCGGGAGACCTTGTGACCATTCTCAGCAAGAAAATGGAGTAGTTTGATGGTGGCTGTGACGGCTATTGGTATGGTGTCCGCTGCTAGAAGGATGTCGTCTACATATTGTATTAGTGTCACTCCATCTGGCAATTGTATGGCGTCCAACTGTCTTTTAAGCGCCTGGCTATAGATGCTTGGGCTCTCAGTGTACCCCTGAGGTGCTCTGCAAAATCTGTACGAACGGGAGTTTAGGGTGAATCCAAATAGATAGCGGCTGTCCTTGTGTATAGGTATGGAAAAGAATGCGTTTTTGAGGTCCATTACAGTGAAGGTGGTGGCAGTGGAGGGGATTAAAGTCTAAATTGTCGTGATGTCGGAAACTACTGGGTATTGTGGCACTACGATTTTGTTTATCTCCCGCAGGTCAATAATGAAGCAGTAGGCTTTTCCGTCTCCCTCTCCCTGTCTCTTTACAATCGGTAGTATGGGACTATTACAAACGTTGCTCACTACTTCCTCTACCACCCCTGCCTCTACCAAAGAGTGTATGATCTCTGTCAGTGCCTTCTCACCCTCTGGCGATATTTTGTACTGCGGTACTTTCGGTAGGGTTGCGTCCTGTCGTATTGTTACGTGTACTGGGTCAATCATCATTCGTCCTACGTCTGAATCAGCCCTAGCCCATAAGTGTGACGGCCAAGTGTCCAGTAGGGATGCGTCCGTCTCGGAGATGGGAAACATGTGCTGAGAAGGGTTCTCTCTATGGCGCTGGGGGTTGTCATACAGGACGACACGCACTCCGTCTGGTGAGCATCTGATAGTCGCATGGAAGTGTTTCAAAAGGTCGAGACCCATAATGGCGTCTGGGGTGTTGGAAGAGAGGAGGAATGTCGTTTCGACGCTATTGTTGTCAAGGTTAAAAGGGATCGGTCGGGACAAAGGATTGGTGGAGGGCGTACCGTCAAATCCTATTGAGGTCACATGTGAGCCTGACAAGGGTGCCCTTGGAATCAGTCGTTTGGATAGTGCACTACGTGTTGCTCCCGTGTCTACCAGAAATGGCGACTTTGTGCCCAGGACCTCAGTGGTAACATAAGGGCCTTGCTGATCAACATAGAGCTCGACTGGATCCCTCCCTTGCCCCTGGCTGTCCTATGCAAAGTTGTACGTATTGTCATAATCTGTCTGTTGGTACTGATTCTGTTTGGGATGGTCAAATGTGTTCACTCTTCCTGGCCTTTCCTCGCTTGCTTCACTCGCGTACCCTCTCCCACGTCCTCTTCCTCTCTGTCCACTTGCTATTTCCCTCTGCCCCTACCAGCTCCTGGTTTTCCAGTGTCCATATTCTTTGCAAAATGCACATTGATCCTGTCCTAGGTCTTGGCGTCCTACATATGATGTCGATGAATTGTTTCTAGGTGGCTGTACTCTAGAGGTATTCTGCTGGTATCCTCCCCTATATTGCTCCCTTCCTGTATTCGCCCCCTGGAGTTGTGCTACCATTACCCTTTCCTTCAAGTCCTTCTTTTTCCTTTCTGTAGCCCTGTCATTTTCGTTTCTCTGATGCTCATAGTACTGGGCCATTTGGAGAATGACCGCCGGTTTAGATGCTGCCCAACTACTTTCGCTGGCTTGTAATTTCTGGGATTCATCTGGCAGTAGTCCTTTGACATAGTTCTGCACAAATAAGTGGTGTCCGGTTGCGGTGAACATGTCTTGTCCACTGTAATCGGAGAACACCGTTTCAAATCTGGAGAAATTCTCTGAGACATCCTCTTGTGGTTTCTGGCGGCACGCGGTTACTATGGACCAGTCTCTTTTTCTCTGGGATCAGCGTTTTCACTTTCTGCACTATTTTGTCAGGGAGGTCCAATATTGCTTTAACCGGTTTTTGACCAGGGTTCCGCTGTTTATCTAGTGTGTTAAGTTGTTCCCAGGTATGACCAAGCAGTTCGGTATAGTCTATTTTCCTAATCTGTTCCCACACATCTGCTGGCAAACATAACCCGAAGAACAAGTCTATGTCGGCAAGTGTCATTATTGTTGATCCCAGAGCGGTACCTAGCTCGGTGTAAAAGGCGGTGGGGTTCTTTCATAAATCCGGTAAAGATTTACGGAAGGTCAAAATGTCCTGTGTGTCCCATGGTTGATACACCCAATTGTAGACCACCCTTCCTCTAGCGTCTTGATGGTTCATATCGTCATGAGTCCCTTGTCCTCTAGGAGGTACCCAATAAGGGGCAGCTTCTTTATCGGCATCATGCTAGCTGGTTTTTCCACCGGGGTCCTGCTATCTTAGATGTCCTGTCCTTATCTATCCGTCCTTGTTCCATGAGGTGACGGAATACCTCCAGTGTGGATGAAAAGAGTTCTGTAACATCGTTGTCGCCTTCATCTCCGGTGTCTACCTTCCTATAGAGAGCCACTAGCCGCTCGGGCCTCTACATCTTGGTACTTCTCTTCATATGCAGTAAGTGTGGTAACCGAGACGTACAATAAAGTATCGTTTGCGGTTTTCAACATAGGAGTTGCATATGTCAGTTACATACTCTTCTGTCTCCTTCCTATCTATGAGGGATTTAACTATTTTATCAATGCCTGCTCGCTCATTTTTACTTAATCGCGGGACCCTGGGCGCTCCTTTTTCTTTTGATCCTACCTCTACTACTGTATCCTTTGATGTGGGTGACTCGGTGGGAGCAGAGGCGGTGGAGACTGAGGCGATCGTGCCATCTCCGGCTATACTTTGGTGGTCCTGGCGTTGTACTTCGGGATGAGTAGGGGCGTAAGGGGGTGGCATGTATATGATTGGGGGACCTAACAATAAATCATCTACCCTTTGTTTTGCTGGTAACTTGGGGTAAAGAGTCGAGGGCGTTCTAACAGGGCATTGACCTGATATTTTTGATTCCTGTTCCTTTTTATCGATTTTTCTTTTAGTTTTTCTTCTAATCTTTTACAGGCTTGGTAAGCTGATTTTCGCGTTTCTTTATCTTGTCTAGCGTCGTCCCTTTTTCTTTCTTTGAGCTGCCTCTTTTCGCCATAAACCAAAACTGTCAAACATGGCTGGTCTAGTTTTCTTTTTGTGGAGAGCTAATTCTAACGTTTCTATTTAGCGGGATCGAAAGATCCCGTCAGTGGCCACTGATTTACCCGGTCCTTACTAGTGTATTTATGCCATAGTTTGCTATAAGCTACGGTGGCTAATCCATACTTTACGTACATGTCCTTGTTAGGGGTGCCTTCCGGCGGTGCCGGCTGACTGACCTCTAACGAACGGTCTGGTCCAAAACAATTACAATCAAACAATCTAGAGAAAACAGGCATGACGTATTTATCGGTCAAAAATGAATATCTCAATCAATCAATTTAGACAAAGTCTGCACTACCTGTCCTTCGCTGCCTGCAAAGAGAGAATATTCCTATTCGTTGTTTGCAAGCAGGGAAATGTCGCAAATAACTCAATATCAAAAAAGAAATACTAGTATTTCAATCAAACTATTCAATCAATTTAAGTCGTTTTTTCACGACCTTACCCGGACCGTATGGACGGTTCTTCGTCTTCCCCTTCCAGCGCCTGGTTGTCCTCTCACTCCAACAATCAATGCGGCGTTCCTATAAGGTCCCAGTCTGGACTGCAGGTCACTCGAGAGGTCCGTTCAGAACCGGTGAAGTTCAGTCGATCGGCAGCCAGACAAGGGTCTTCTCAGGCAGGTATACCCCAATCGTTTAGTCGTTCACTCCGTCGTTAGGACCTCTCTACCGGACCCACGCGTCGCTGATGGGCCCCCACGTTTGGGTGCCAATTTGTGAAAGGCAGCGAGTCTTCGAAGACCCTCCATGCTGCCCGGTGCAGGGTTCCACCTCTAATTCACTTTGGGTTCGCTATCAAAATAATGAGGCAAGCGCTGGAAACTGGAAGACAAAGGTTTATTTCTCATGAGGAGATCACGTCAACTGCAGACACCGGGATGTCTGAGGGAGGTGTTCTGCTGATAACTCCTTTGGCTCTTCCTTTTATACAGGTTTGACACAATGCATTGGTTTCATCAACATGGTTACACAAGCTTGGGGTCCCCGCCCCGGGCAGGTTGTCACACAAGCCCAACAGTAATTCTCTTACCACCTAGGTCAAACAGACAATCTTATCTTGCAGCTGGACCTTGCTTCAGGGTCTAAAACATGTGAGACCGGCCAGATCTAAGAGTCCGTTCTGTTGATAAAAACAGGTCCCATTGTTGGTAACAACAAGTCTTGCTGTTTGCAGTGCAATAAATCATGTTGCAAGAGTCTTTTTGGTGTTTGGAACCTGTTTGTGTAACTAGGTGCAGTGAGGGGTAGAGTGTCCAAAGGTTTGCCTGAAAACAGAGATGAGAGGAAAAACGAGTTTGTGGCAGCAAGTGGCGCTGAGGTTTGTTGTGGCAATAGAGTTTATAGCCCCCAGCACACGTACCAGGTCGGTCAGAGGGATGCTAGTAAGGGCAGGGTGAAACAAAGGTTACCAGAGTACAAAATGGCTGTGATAGATTAAAATGACTGCCATTTATGTGCACATAGAATTCCACGGCGCAGGTAATGTTCACGATTGTCGTTTTGCTTTTAACATAGAGGACTTCCTCTTTGAGACCCTGTCATCTACACATGGGTCCACTCAATACTTACCCATCCTAAAAGGAATGTTACGCTACACTAAGGACTTCTTCAAGGACCCTTTTAGGATGGAATAATAACACTCCAGGGTCGATTTTAAAAAAATAAATAAAAAATAATAAAATGAAGAAAAAAAAAAAATATCTTTAGCTCTCCTCTCCATCAGATCCCATATACGTTAGGGGACAAGTACCACCAGATTCGCTTGTGATTACCGCTGCTTGTAAGTGTAGTAATTCACAAGCTAGCGGATACGCCCCGCCACCTGACAAAGTGCATTGATGCGGCGGGGGAAAAGGGTTGCGCATAATCTGTAATCTATTGGCGTATCACCAACCCATTGGGTTTACTTGCCTGCTGTGACTGTGCTCACTGGGAGGAAAGAGAGGAGCTCCTCTAACATCTTCCAGATGAGCACAGAAAGGGGACAAGAACTTGTCTCGGAGGGCAGACGCTAGGTTGAAAACCTCTTTAATCGACAATATTTTGCGTTAAAAGTATAAAATAATAAATTCACAAACCAAGCCTTTTCTTTGATGCTTCCCAGATGGTTATGGCATAATTGTCAGTTGAAAAAACATTCTAAAAATGGAAGTGGAAAATCTTGCGTAAAATAGTGTACATTAAATTAAAAAATTAGCTGTTCATATCGGTTTCTTTTTGTAAAGTGCTCTTGATAAAATTCAATACTGCAAGACCTAGATCAATCAAAGAAAGCCTTTGTAAAAATTCCATAGCAGTCAAAAATTGTATAAAACCAGCCTGGCGGGCAATGTAGGTGTTTAAAAAGGCAGACCTAGGTTTTGCATATAGAGGGCAGAATAAAATTAAGTGACCTGTGGATTGTTTGGAGACATGGTTACAATGGCATGGCGGCAAATCAGGTTTCCATATACATTGGGTAGGGAAAGCCAATTTAAATGTACAAGATCGAATCTAAAAAAAAGTTTAAAACTGGTGATTAAAAGGGTTTTCAAACTAGCACAGATAACATTCTGTATTTTTGACTGACAATAAAAACTTTAAACCCCATGGTCTTCAGGTTCCGTGTTTATAAACAGTTGTGATTTCATTAAAGTATGTGCTTTCCTGCTTAACTTGAAACTAAAAGTGATACCAAGATAATTACAATTGTTTGCCCCCCCCCATTCTGAGAAGCTTAGATTTTTTGTTTGTAGACCCACATGTCATAATCTAAGATTTTGACTGATTTATTTTAAGATCCACTTCCTTCATAAACTCTAATGGCCAATTTCTGTGAACTATTGGTTGTATGAGCAAGCAAAACCACATTGTCTGCGTATAGGAGTATGGGCAATGATTGCCCACCTATCTTTGGTACATCTGGAAACTTGTATCAAAACACCTCCGTACGTTGTGCCCTAGACTGCTGATACCACAGCTAGAGACCTCAATACCAGCATCTTGCTTCGATGCCACGCATGCCTAATTCTGGATTCAAACCATGGGTAAAGCAGAATCTCCTAAATATACCCTTTGATAAAGAACATCTCTTTAGTTGCCAAGTTGAAGAGGCCCTAGGAAAAATTAAAAAAAGACAGACCGTGAAATCAATGGAGGCCTTCGAAACTGCTATTCCCTGTGGCTCCTTTCGCCACTCCAAGTATTGTGGAGGTTCCAAAACTACCACTTCGGACGCCTCCACCGCCTACCAACGTAGTCAAAACCAACATTCCTCTCCAAGAGGTCACTATAGAGGCTCCTACTGGGGCAACCATGCCGAAGGTAGAGGCAAAGGTGCTTCCCCACGTGATGGAACACCCACCACCAAACTGACTTTCTTCACCTTTCCTCCCGACCGTATAACACCTGAATGGTCGTTTACAGGATTTTCTACCCATGTGGCAATTAATAACATCAGACCAGTGGGTGTTGGACATTATCCAACATGGCTATTGTCTGGAGATAATCACCTTCTCCTCCCAACATTCCACCTCGCTCCCACAGGTTATCACTGGAACATCAAACGCTGCTCAAACACAAGTTCAAGCTCTTCTCAAAGGAGCTATAGAACTGTCCCTGTACACCATCAAGGGTCATGAGTATCCTCCCTGTACTTCCTAATCCTCAAAAAGGACTGATCTTTACGGCCCATTCTAGATCTAAGGTCCTTAAACCACTACATCCTGTCAGTGCATTTTCATATGGTCCTGCTCCAAGACGTGATCCAACTTCTCCAACAAGGCAACTGTCTGGCGTCCCTCGATTTTTAAAGGACTCCTATTTCCACATTCCAGTACATTCAGCTCATCGCAAATACCTAAGATTTGTGATGCAGGAAAACACTACCAGTTCAGAGTCCTCCCATTCGGGATCACTACCGCTCCTCAGGTATTCACCAAGTGTCTAGCAGTAGTAGCACAACTGTGCAGACAAAATGTTCCATGTATTCCCTTATCTGGGCGATTGACTCATCAAAGCCAGTATTCAGCATCTGTGCCAGCAACACCATCTAGCAACTATAGATCTGCTCCATTGATAAGGCTTCAGCATCAATCTAGCCAAATCGCACTTTAAACCTCTACAAGTTCAACCGTATCTAGGAGCTATCCTAAACACACAACTAGGATTAGCCTATCCCGATACGGCAAGAATCCAACATTTTCAAACGTTGATGCCCCGTTTTCAACCCAATCAACAGCTCAGTGACAACAGTTATGCAACTTCTAGGCATGATTGCTTCCTGCATTGCCATAGTACCCCATGCTCGACTACACATGCAGCCGTTGCAGGAATGCCTAGCGCAACAGTGGTCTCAGTCTCAGGGGTTAGTTAGAAGATTTGGTGTTGATAAACAGCCGAACTCCTTGCTCTCTGCAGTGGTGGAGCACCAACAACCTGTTAAAAGGGCAGCCTTTTCTGGACGCTGTCCCCCACATCACTCTGACAATGGGCACCTCCCTGACCGGCCGGGGTGCACACTTACAGGATCTCACAGTACAGGGTCAATGGGATGCCAAACACCAGACTCTCCACATCAACTACCTAGAGCTTCAAGCTGTTCACCTAGAATTGAAAGCATTCCTACCACACCTCATCGGCAAGGTTGTCCTAGTTCGGGCGGACAATACAATAACCATGTACTTTCTACAAGAACGGGGGAGGCACACACTCCACAGCTCTCAAGCCTATCTCAGACCATTTGGCTTTGGGCTCTACATCACAACATCCAGTAAGGTGTTCCCCTAACAGATGGATCAGACAACGATTTTGCTGACCTCAGCAGGATGTAGCCACAAGTTTCAAAATGGGAACTCCACCCCCAAGTCCTCCTCCCTCACTTCCAAAAATGGGGAATTTTCTCACATAGACCTGTCCGCAACCGCCGACAACGCAGAATACCCAGATTTTGCCTCCATGTTCCCACATTCTATAACCCTGAATTGGTCAGGGATATTTGCCTATATTTTTCCACCTCTCCCTCCGTTTCTGGTTTGGAAACTGAGGCAAACACCTCGCACTCATATTAGTAGCTCCCACATGGGCCCAACAGCCATAGTTCACAATTCCCCAAGACCGCTCAGTAGTTTCTCCACCAGAAGCTCCCCAACAGGCCGGACCTTCTCACTTGGAACCATGGAGAAATCAGGCACCCAGATCTCAAGCAACTCAACCTGTCAATCTGGCTCCTGATGTCATTGAATTTTCTATCTCAATTTCCCACCAGAATGTATCCCCATTCGCAAAGAAGCACGTAAGCCTTACCACAAGGCTAAATGGAAAAGATTTGTTTGTTCTTGTTATCCTAAACAAATTAAATCCATTCAGTACCACTGTACAAAACATTGTGGGTTACCTACTGCATTTACAGCTCTCTGAGCTCTCCTTCACATCCATACGGTTACATCTTGCGGCCTATTTGCAAAATAGACTCCTGTCTTTATTCAAAGTACCAGTTAATAAAGCCTTCATTGAAGGTCTTAAGAGTGATTCCACCCTGGGTTCCACCTGCATGTTCATTGTTCTTACAAGGCTTATGGATCCGAACCCCTACATAATTACCCCCTCCAATTTCTCTTTGAAGGTGGCATTTCTAATTGCCGTTACATCACTTTGACGTGTTGGTGATCTTCAGGCATTAACCTTAGCAGTACCTTTATTCCAACTTCACAAAAACAGGGTGCTACTTTGCACCAGCTCCAAATTCCTTCCAAAGGTAGTCTCCCACTTTTACCTCAATCAATTGCGTTGCCAGTATTTTTTGCATAACCAGACCCAGTTGCAGAAAGTGCTGTCCATACATTGGATGTCAAAAGAGCCATCATGTACTACATTGACAGAACTAAAACTATGAAAAACCAAAGTAATTCTTTGTTGCGTTTTCATCTCCACACAATGGTATGGTATGGTAGTATTATTTTAACAGGACACACAGAAAGCTTCTTCTAGAAATTATTTTCTTTAGCAGCATTTCCAAAGTCGCTTTTTGGCCTCCAAAGTGGCAGGTGCGGTATGGTTGCTCCATCACATGCTTGAGTTGAAACGGATCAGATTGAGCCAAATGATTTTAGGTCCGAATGGGGTTAGTTTAGTGTTTGTTGACGTCTCATTTTCTGCCAAAGCAAATTTGTTGCATTGAATCTTTTTGGAAAGCACTCCTGGCCTCTGTCATGTGTCCAGATGAAAGAATCTGACACCCCAGTGGCAGCGAGCTGGTCGTGAAATCTGACGTTTAAACGCAGATGCAGCTCATGAATCACGAATGCATTGTGGGAATTTCCTCGTTTTGCTTCTGGTCACAGTAAAAGGGAGTGCAAGGGGTGAGTGAGCTTGTCACCTTTTCGAGAAGCCTTCCTTGGGCACTGCTGTGTTGACACATTTGAGACTCGATCTGAGAAGCCTCGGACTGTCTGCCTGCGGTGCTCTGAAGGTCATCATTCACTAATCTTTCTATGCCAGTTCAGTGCAGCTCTGTGGACCTCTTCTGGTGGTTCTGAGACCCTAGGCTGACTTGTAGTGGTAACTAAGAGGGAGAGAAGTGTGTGTCGATGGAGGCTTTTGTGTGCCCTAGATTGCCTATTCCTGTGTCATCGGGAAAGAGTTCGGAGTCTCTCTGAACAGCTTAGTTTCTCGTGTTTTCTGAAGTAAACGCGATTTGGCTCTGGTCCTAGATTTAGGTTGGAGGCGTTGAGTATTTTCGTAGCTTGGACACCGAATGGTCTGAGCCTGTGCTTCAGCAGTTGAATTTTGGCTGAATGATCTACAAGTATTGGAAAGCCAGTAGCCCTTGCCATGGCTAGCTGGTGCACTGGTTAAGTATTTTTGATAATTTATTGAAAGCAAATGCCTTGAAAAAATTAAAATACTGCTGCCTAACCATTTGGGCAATGTGCTTCTAGTTACTGGCGAAAAGAAATGTACTGTTGCTAATCGCTTACTCGAAGGCGTATTTTAAACACACAAGGATGATTATGATAAACATTAGAATGCAAAGAAATAAAAGCATTGGCAAAGTAACGAATGGGCCTACTAAGCTATGGTACTTGTGGCGCGTGAATGGTGTCATCAGTTACACCTGCTGCACTTCCTGGCCCAGACAATCCGCAGCAACTGTTTCTCCTGTTTCCTATCACAGCTCAAGCTGTCCCCTTGAAAATGTTCACGTAGCGCGATGCTTGCGAACTTAATTAAACAAGCATTTGCAATGCAATAGGTCTCGCATTCACTCAAGTTTGAGCTATTGCCATTGTAAATGACAATGCCTTTTTATTTACGTTTTTTGGGTTTTAAAACATAAATAAAAGGCATTGTCCTTTACAATGCTAATAGCTTAAACTCTCGCAAATGCGAGACCCATTGCATTGCAATAAAGGGCCTTCTCGACCTCCTTATTATATTGTAAATATCCGAGGAAGAGACCAGCCTGCGACGTCTTCAAAGTAGTGATAAATAGTGCAGTGAAGAAGATGTGCAAGTGTTGTAAATTACACAGACACAAAGTGTGAAGTGAGTTACATATGATCCGAGCTATAAACACTAACAAAGCCCTCCAACACCTTTTGCACTGTGATTACACTGTCGCGGCTCAGGAGGAAGAGGGGGAGGGGAGTCTATTTCCTACCCTCTCCGTGATTTGAGTGTGCAGTGTGGCATTGCGTAATGTCATTGCTATCTTTGGCCTAATAAACACTCCAGCTGTAGTCACCTGACTTCACCTCCTGGGGCAGGGCGGGATGTGCTTTATGGCACGCATGGAGGGTTGGGGGGATGGTCTTGGCTGCAGCTCCGGCCTTGCACAGTGCCCCTGCTATTACTAGTGAGCGAGAGGCGCTGAGGTATTGGTGGTGGTATTGGTGGTGGTATTGGTGGTGGTAGTGGTGGTGGTGGTAGTGGTGGTGGTAGTGGTGGTGGTATTGGTGGTGGTGGTGGTGGTGGAATTGGTGGTGGTGGTGTTAATAAAATAGGCTTTTGAAAACAACCCCTCAGGTGGCTTTAGTACAGATGATTTAACACAGATGTGCTGTTGTCCACTTCAGCCCATTAGCACACTGATTATGTGCTACCTGGAATTCACATAACTTAATTCGCTGGTACTGGTGGTGGTAGTGGTGGTAGTGGTAGTGGTAGTGGTGGTACTGGTAGTGGTGGTACTGGTAGTAGTGGTGGTACTGGTACTAGTAGTGGTGGTACTGGTACTGGTAGTGGTGGTACTGGTAGTGGTGGTACTGGTAGTGGTGGTGGTGGTACTGGTACTGGTAGTGGTGGTGGTACTGGTAGTGGTGGTGGTACTGGTGGTGGTACTGGTATTGGTGGTGGTGGTGGTGGTACTGGTATTGGTGGTGGTGGTACTGGTATTGGTGGTGGTGGTACTGGTATTGGTGGTACTGGTATTGGTGGTGGTGGTGGTACTGGTATTGGTGGTACTGGTATTGGTGGTGGTGGTAGTATTGGTATTGGTGGTGGTGGTGGTACTGGTATTGGTGGTGGTGGTACTGGTATTGGTGGTGGTGGTGGTACTGGTATTGGTGGTGGTGGTACTGGTATTGGTGGTGGTGGTACTGGTATTGGTATTGGTGGTGGTGGTACTGGTATTGGTATTGGTGGTGGTGGTACTGGTATTGGTGGTGGTGGTACTGGTATCGGTGGTGGTGGTACTGGTATTGGTGGTGGTGGTGGTACTGGTATTGGTGGTGGTGGTGGTACTGGTATTGGTGGTGGTACTGGTATTGGTGGTGGTGGTACTGGTATTGGTGGTGGTGGTACTGGTATTGGTGGTGGTGGTACTGGTATTGGTGGTGGTGGTACTGGTATTGGTGGTGGTATTGGTGGTACCGGTGGTGGTGGCACTGGTGGCGGCACTGGTGGTGGTGGCGGCGGTAGTGGTGGTAAAATAGGCTTTGGAAAACAACCCCTCAGGTGGCTTTAGTACAGATGACATGTAACACAGATGTGCTGTTGCCACTTCAGCCCATTAGCACACTGATTATGTGCTACCTGGAATTCACATGACTTAATTTGCTAATCCTTTCTAATTCCATTTTATGGGGGGGGGGGAGAGGGGGGGTGAAAGACACGAGATAATGCCGGGTTAAAGTGATTGAAAGCAGGCTCCAGTGTTGCGGGGCGGCCGTGCCGCTTAAAAAAACACAAGCATTTGCAATGCAATAGGTCTCATTTACGCGAGTTTAAGCTATTGGCGTTGTAAATGACAATGCCTTTTATGTTTTAAAAACGAAAACCGAAGTAGTGCTTTTTATTTGTTTTCGTTTTTAAGACCTAAATAAAAGGCATTGTCATTTACAATGGCAATAGCTTAAACTCGCTTAAATGAGACCTATTGCATTGCAAATGCTTGTTAGATTAGTGAGCAGAAACGCTCCCTTTCGGCCCATGCGGCAAATTAATTAAATAAACACTAGCAGCCGCTAAAGTGAAAGCGGACCGCGCTGCAAATAAAAAAAAAATAATAATAAAAAAAAAAAACCCATATAGTACTTACCGACTTATAAAGGAGACTCTGTAACGCCACAAGTAAAAGATCCGGTCCTCATGGGAGGTAACAAATGACGACAGGGCGGTAACAAGGAGGGACTAACAAGCCTCATTATCAATCGGAAGCCAGCAATTACCAAGGACAATGACACCAGCCAATCAAAAATATGGGCGGAGAGAAGGCGAGGCTTCCACAGCATACTCGACTACTGCATGCCTCGCAGAGCGAGCAGCGGATGTGTGCTGCCGTTGGGCTCGACCTAAAAAGAAAGTGCCCAATGTTATGAAGTCTTTCCATCTCCGCTCACCCCTAGAGTGGGGTGCCAGTTCTGCCTGGTGTCTGAGGCTCCTGAACTCTTATGTTCCACGCATCGATCTGATGCTGAGGGCGTGAATGGTGTCTGCCCACCACCTCATTTTTATGAGAAGTGTACTGTTTGCCAGGAGAGTCCATCCTTAATAGTCTTCCTTTGTGATCAACTGGAGCTAGGGCAATAATTCCTTTGATACAAGGCCAGTTTTAAGGGTAAGGGCATTAATATAGTGCGCTGTAAGCTCAGAGCTGTCGCTTGGCACTAATAGTCAGTCCACACAGGCTCTGTGCCATCCGGTGGTTTAGAGAGAAGGAAGGTGGGTTAGAGCCATCATTTCGCCCTTGCCCTACAGTGACAAATGGTGAACTGCCTAAAGGGTCAGTCTTCCTTCAAGTGGAAGGTTTTCTCCTCTCCACGTCGTTCACCAGAACTGTGCCCAACAAAAAGTCTGTTACAAACCAATAAGACTCCTTCCTGTATGGTAACACAGGATTAGGCCATGATGTGATAATGAGGAGATCCCCCAAACACTCTCCTAATGGTGCCCTTCTGATGTGGGGGGACCCCTGCCCCTTGACCCCATCTGTTAGTTCTGACTCCATGATGCTGTTTTCCTATACCATGGACTTAATACTACACCCAGGCAATCCAGTGGTCACACTGTTGGTGATTTAGGGACCTCTTCACACCCTTTCCCTGTGTGTATTCTCCTAGTAATGTTTACATCCACAGAGACCTCATGGGACTTTGGAGGCCTACAGTTGGTGTCTGGGTCAGGCCCCTTTTGGTTTTCTGCTTCAGAAACTGCCAACTTGCCTCGTGGCTTTGTGGGGGGGGAGGGGGGGTCTACCCATTGAGTGACCTCTGCTTGATTGGACTTGGAAGGCTGGTCACATTGTTCTACCCAGGAGTCCTCTTATCCTGTTGCATCGAAGTACTCAGACGTGAGCTCATCTGATCGTCTGTTGGCCAGGTGCTTCATAAAACTGGAGAAGAGCCGTCCCTCAGTGACTGAAGAAAACTCCTTCTCCCACAATTCTTGTTCCTCTATCCTAGGACCAGCCGACACTGCATCTACAGATACCCCTCAGCGTCTGGTTTAGTCTACCCTTTGCTGTCTCTAGTCCTCTGGAGTTCTCACCTCCAGCCTTTGTGCATCTACTCTTAACCTCAGAGTAGCGACTTCTTACCTTATTACTTGGAATAGAATTCGTCAAATTATTCCTTAAAAGCACTCTCGCTAATCCAAACAGCTGTCCGCTTCTTTTTTACAGCTCGCATTCCCCTTGTGTACCAGCATTGCCTGGATTATGGTCACTTCTGTTCAGTAATTCCTTAGAAGCCACTTGTGACTAAGTACTTTTTGGAAACATTCTGCTTTGGTCTATACCTGGTGTCTCCAGCGAGTAACTCGTGAGCTAGTGGTAGCTCTCCAGCCGCCTGTAAGTAGCTCTCCTATGTGCAGCCCAGCCTACTAAATTAAAGGCTATTCCCTGGATGAATTAACATATGTATGCCAACATTGAAAATTGTGCAGTCCAGATGAAAATGTGTGTATTTTCACAGCCAATAAAATGTGAGGAGAAAAAATATTGAATTTCCAAAATATATCTACATTCCAAGTTTATAAAAGCTTTCTTTCATTACTACTGTCAACTGTGCGTGATTCACTGAGATAATCACCACTGGCAGTCTTGCATGGGGTGGCCACTAATGTAATGTTGTCTATACAGCTCTAATATCTTTAGTAGCTCAGCATGATTTTCATTAAACATAAGTAGCTCTTCGAGACCACGGTTCTAAACCATGGGTACCCACAAATGTTTTCCTGGGGGCCAGAAAGTATGGTATGTAGTATGACTGAGGGTATGGCCGTGTTGATGCCAGTAGGTAGGGGTTCCTGATGTGGATGGAGGGTGTGAGATAGGGAAGCAAAACATGTAGATTGTGCGGACTGAGTCATGGAGTTGTTTTGACGGTTTCATTCCACTCTAGTCTCTAAATTAAGCCCCTAGAAGTCATAGATTTGACAGTACTGTTTTAGGCTGTATTTGAGTCGCTATCCCTCTAATGGACCCTGGAGTGAGCCTTCTGTGCTTGATATTGCTACCTTTGGCAAGTCAGGCAAATAAAGGAAGCAACTGGATTATTGAGTTAGAATAGAATAAAATAAAATCTTAGACACAACAATCTCCTAATACAGTTGCTCTTATCTGTAAAAATTAGGAGTGATTGAAAACCGGCTTGGTAAGAAAGCAAGTGCTATAACAAATCCTTGACAAAGATCCCCTACTCCACCCCCCCCAAACAAGGTGTGCAATTCATTGAGGTGGGCAGACACAGCCACCCTACTTTCTCTTGCTAACCCGAGCCATGGCACTAGGAGACTTGATGTTCAATCCTGGCTTTACTACTTTGCTAAAATATGCTGGTTGAGAACTCGATCAAAAGTCTGGCACATTCCACAATACATTGCCATTGCTTAGAGGGTAGTGCCTCGGTGCCACCATTGGAACTACTCCCATCCCTGTTGTGTAATGAGCAAAATAGAAACTTGGAACCAGAACACACTTTTTATTTTTTATCCCGGCCTCCCCTTGAGGAAAAAATTGTGTGCTCTTGGTCAATCGCTTTTTGAATGTTTCTCTAATTTTTTTATTTTAAAGAGAAGGGTAGCATTTGAATCAAAACTAAAAAAAAAAAAGCGAAGTCTTTTAAAAAAAAAAAAAAAAAAAAAAAAGACTGTATCCCAACAAACATTTGCTTTTATCTATGGGAAAGAACAGCCAGTCGCATGGTCTATTCACTAAAATGCGGTGTGGTGAATTATGGAGTAGACAGCGGGAGTCCTGCACTGTTGGTACTCCTGTTTCACTAAATTGTTTTATCGTGGTTAAATCATGTTCTTCCCATGCCTCTCATTCATTGCCATTTTGTGATGGATCTGGGTGAGCTGCTTAAGGCTGCATCCAGATACCTGGCTCTTGCTTAGCTTGAAGTTCTTGCATCCTAGGACCAGGGCACGAGTCTGGGTACCACGCGGGTGGACGGCGTCCCCCCACTTATTTTACAAGGTGGACGCCGTCCACCCTACTCATCAAAAACGCCGTCCACCCTACTCAGCAAAAGCCTGATAACTAAGAGCGTGCACCAACCAATCAGTGGTCATAGCAGACGTCACTGGATGGTTGTGTCTGCTACTCGGCAGTCCCGCCCTCGTGCTTCATGCCCTGTGTGTAACACAGGGGGTGATTCACACTCTGTGCGTCCCCACCTCCGCTGCAGCCAATCCCCTGCAGTTATGCGCAGCATTTGCCCGTCATATCGCTCTGACTTCATAACTGAAAGCCAGGCTGGCGGTTTCAACCCACCGGCCTGCCTTTTAATTCTACACTCTCTCGTGCTGCATCAGTTCGCACTTCTACTGGCGACAGCAGAGTGCTTTGAATATGGCACACTGGCATTTGTGAGGCACTCTCTCGTGAAGGTGCACCAGGCACGGACTAGGCCAAATGCATCATTTTACTGAATTAATCCACGTGAGCAAATGAGCTGCAGGCGGCACACCTCAGTGGCAGCTTTGTTTCCAAGCTGTGACTCCTGCAGCCAGAGGCGCAACTAGAGCCAAATTTCGGGGGGGTGGGGGTGGGCGGGGGGGGGGGGGAGAGGAGTGTAAAAAAAAATGTCGGGGGGCTGATTCTTCAAGCAATAGGCAGAGTGGAGCTGCAGGGGCTCTAAGAAGGGGTGAAAAACAGCAAAGCCTCATTAGCAAGCAAATGGTCTTTTAAAGACCTGTGAAGTACTCGGATGCGGCTGTGTGTGCGCCCGGGAAGCTGTCTCAGCCCGGGCTGCCTCACACGACGGGGGGGGGTCCTTTGAGTCCAATGGGCGTTAAGCGCCTGCCTGCAGCTCACGCTCTAACTCACGCTGCAGTACTAGAGCTAGAGACCCTGGCTTTTTGTACACCTGGCGCCCTGTCTAACTTCCAAAGAACTTAAGCGGTAAAACTGTGTGCTTGTTTGAAATGTTAAACTACGAAGAAATCACGGATTACAATTAAATTACCGACTTTAAAAGGACATCGTCACCCGCCTTAAGAGATTGCCACAGGAAATTAAAGTTACCTCTTCACTCGTCAAAATAGGATTTTACTCCAAAGTACCGAATGTAGGGAGTAAAATGGCGCTCATTCAGAATCTAATCTGCAATATATATGGTTTAACTGCTTTTCGTGTTTAGTGCGTGTATTAGTAAACTCAGTAAAAGGCCAGGTCTGCAGATACGATTTTTTTGTATGATCCATGTCCAGTTCTCCTGCAGGGTGTCTGGGTGGATAGCTGCCCCTGCTCAACACAGAAGAAAGACCTTCACCTACCTAGACCATCAAGGCCAACCTTCCCTGTCCACTCCCCTTTGCCCTCGTTACTGCATGTGGGATGTCTCGCCGATACATTCTCACAGCAGGGTCTTCCCCCTGGTGCACCTCATGCCTGGCATGGAGTTGTAAATGGCAGACAGTGAAGGGTCTTAATTTTAGACACCTTTTGCAGGTCAATGTGATCAGATCTTCAATATCATATTGTCAAAATGAAAAGTCCTATGAAGACAGGTCTCGAGACTGTAGGGGTCCATGTGGGCCTAGGTTCGAGTACATGAAGGTGTGCCGTAGACCAGAATTAAGACACACAAGTGGGGGTTCTGTCCCAGCACTGGACTAATGTCAGGCGCCATTAGCTGGGAAGGAGGTACACTGGCCGCACTGTGTCTCAGTACGTGACCAGTATGTGAGTACTACCAATCAGAACCGGTGTGCGCACTGTACATTTTGTGGGCATTAGAAATGGAACAATACAATTAAGACTGGTGGAATTGGTTGAGCTGTGTGAGTCTCAGTACTAGAATGGTAGGCCTGCTGATGGGAGCTGTAGTATGTGGCTCTTAAACAGGGCACAAGTCGGGGTACCACGCGGGTGGACGGCGTCCCCCCACTTATTTTATAGGGTGGACACCGTCCACTCTACTCATCAAAAACGCCGTCCACCCTGCTCATCAAAAGCGTGATAAGTGAGAGCGCGCACCAACCATGCATTTCTGGGTGGTTGCGGCTGAATCCGCAAATTTCTCGGACTGCCGGTCACCACGCCCCTGCACCTACTTTCGTAAGTTGCCTTGCCCGCCTATTTTGAGCGCTACCTATTGCAGCTCTTGCTTTGGTCTGTGAACCTGCCCCCATCACCTCGTAACCTTGCCAGGGTACCTACCAGTAGACGCTGTGATCTGCGACCAATCAGTGGTCATAGCAGACGTCACTGGATGGGTGTGTCTGCAACTCGGCAGTCCCGCCCTCGTGCTCCATGCCCTTTATTTTTCGGGCTTGTCTGCTCTGGCTCCTTTCCTTTTTGGAAGTGACGGATCAGGATATTGACGTGTCTCGCCCTCCCTTCCTGGCCTTGCCTGCTGCCTGACCTGCCTTGCTTGTCCGTGGCATCTACACGTAGGAAAACATTTTCGGCTTGAGCAGCTTCAATTGTTAAATCTTGCAATATATGCAAATGATAGATCTGCTGCACATGTGATGTCACTTCCTGTCGTGGTGTCACTTCCTGTCGTGGTGTCACTTCCTGTCGTGGTGTCACTTCCTGTGACACCACCTAACTTGGAGAGTCCCCCCACTTCTTTTTTTAGGACTTGTGCCCTGCCTAGGACCCAACACAAGCCAGGTCTTCATGGGCAGAAGTTCTGTCTGCCACGCACGCTGTAACCTCATGGACGAAGAATTAAAGACAAAGCATTGACTTTTGATGTAAAATAAGAGAGCGAAAGATATACCCATCTAGTCACTGAATTGCACAGTGTGCAAGCAGAAAACCTGGAATCAATCACTGCTTCCCCACCCAACCAAATTGTTTGATCCTATACAATTGTTTTTTTCACGTTGCCTCCTTTTTCTTCATTGTTCAATATGAGAGCACTTTGAATAAATGAGTTCAGAATGTGCACTGTACAAAAACATATTTGCGTTTGATTTAGTAATGTTCCAAATATAATAACCTAAGCCACATAGAGGGTGCACTTGACAACTGACTTGCAGCTTGGTTCATATATGGCATTGACGTCAGAGATCGGGGAGGGCATGAATGTTTCTAAATTTAAGTTTGAAATCTATCACTTCTAATAAATGCCACTCAGTGCAGTGGCAGAATGTGATATAGTAAGGTGAAACACTTAAACAAGTTAGAGATACACTTTTTCAATTTTGAAGAGACTTTATTATATATCCGCTTGTTTTCGTACACCATGCCTTTTAACATAAGTTGTTCGTAAAGATAAATGGTGAAGGACAACTTCCGAGCTTCTTTCTTTTCCTTTACTTCAATGAACATTTAAATAAATGCATTCCTGTTTGTTTAATCTTTCTGGATGTTGGTATTGAGTGGAGTAAATAGTAGCCCAGTCCTGCTGTTCAGTGGGGGGTGGAGGGGACACAAGCAGCCCTGGCCCGAACAATGAGTAAGGTCTGCCTTTTTGTTGGCTATGGTTTGGCGACCCAGCACAGTTTCCTGCTTTCTCTTTATCGTTGCGTTCACTGTCCTCTGCTTGTGCTAGGTCTCACCGGTCCATTAATGCTACATCCACCCGGCCCTGATGCAACAGTGCACAATTACTCAGACCATCCAGGATTTCGCGATTTGCAAAACAATTTGCAAAATAGTCAGTTTTGTAAAAATGCTGTAATTTTTACAAATCTGCCTGCGGAATTTGCTTCTCGTCCTCGCGATTATTACATTTCAGCCCATCGTGGCAGAATTTTGCACTTCCCCGGTCGCTATTTTTCTCTTTACACCACACCCTCCTGTTAAATTCCATGCAGTCTCCTTTTCCTCTATAGACCCCCCCCCATTCACTCCTCCACTTGCATTTATTTAGTGTATTTCAATCGTCATTAGTTTCAGCCCGTTTGCCAGACTACCCATCCTCCACCCCACCCCTTAAATCGTGCTCCTTCTGCCACGGATAGGCCATCTGCAGCTTCAAAGACAGTGTGCAGAACACGAGTCTCTCCCTGCTACAGGCTCCAACTGATATTCAGATGTCCGTTTGTGTATCGTGATACGCTGCACACTGTGGTACATTTTTAAGTTCCTATCTATTCTCTGTCACAGATCAACATTCAGGAGTCATGTGTCTGCCCATGCTCGCTTTGCCTCATGTTAGTACGAAGTATTCTTTTCCCCCTTCCAACTACGGATCACCGTCCAGAAATATTCTCCGTCTTCCACGTTCCTGGATACTTCAGATAAGGGCACAGTAGTGAGATCGAGCACTTCTCCAAGACTTCAAGGGACAATACAGATTTGCATAAGGGAGTGCAGCACTTCGTCTCCACTTATGTATCACGGTTTACGA
The DNA here is from genome assembly GCA_963921515.1 of Calotriton arnoldi. Lineage (NCBI taxonomy): Eukaryota > Metazoa > Chordata > Amphibia > Caudata > Salamandridae > Calotriton > Calotriton arnoldi. The sequence continues at coordinate 436,647 of CAWUFW010005547.1, read as the reverse complement.
TATTCGTGTTACCTTTAGTATCACCTGTCCCAAGCGTTCCATAGATAGTACAACAGAGTGTACTACAGTCTGAGCAATGACGCAAGCATTACACACCAGAAAAACTTTCATTTGGTGTCTTAAAAAGCACGAATACTGCCCACACAAGTCAAAGCAGCTCCTTCTCATAAACTCCTAGTCATACAACTCTATATTGCAAAGCTGTCATGTCAATGCAGGTTGTTGTAAGGGAGATTTCTCACTCCATCATCCAAGAAATATCTCTGAAAAGGGTATTAATGACTTCTTATCCCCAACTCCAGATGTGATACAGCTCACAACATGGGCAATAACGGCAACTTGTCCAAGAAATATTTCACATTAAGACGCATAAATAATCTCAGCCCCTTCTCTCAGAATCCTGGGATATTACAGATTTCGGCACAGGAGACAACTTAAACCATCATCCAGGCAGCGTCGAACTGGGGCAGTAAGTAGGCCCGGACACCAAAATGAAAGCGGCCCCCATTAACGAAGCAGATAGCTGAAAAAGTGGTAACATCAGAGAAATCAACAGTGAAAACGGGCGCCCACTTGGTCATGAAATCGGCCCCCAACTAAACAAGCATTGGCAGAGCCAATAGGTCTCGCCTTTGGGACCTTATACATGTTTAGCAATGCAGCACATTATCCATTGCATTAGCCAATACAAAATATCAACGTGTACGTGTGCATGGAGGACTTCTACGTAGTATGTTACAAGCAATCCCAAGCAGTGATGTAATGAGCAGGTCCTCTGCTTCCGAATCCCTGCATTTCTTTTACTAGAAGCACTTTTTCGCAGTGCTGTGAGCTGTGGCATTTCTCGGGAGCAAGCAGGGGCTCTGTAAAGTGAGTCCCTGCACTTCCATATTTCCCTAACATCCCTGATCACAGGAAAAAAAGGATCACAATAAGGGCTCAGTGTTATCACAATAGGGAGACAGGTCCTTACATTAAGCGGTTCTCCAAGGTAACCATAAAAGACGCAACAACATTTTATGTGCAATAGAATATTGAAAAAAGCATGCTTGTGGAAAAGGTTAGTATCAGTCCAAATGAGAAGACCTGAGTGTTTTTAGGTTATGATGACGTTGAGAAGCAGGCACCCCAAAGCAGAAATACACATTTCAAGCCTGCCTTAAGGTGCCTTTAGGCCTAAACTGAGTTTAACTTAGTGACCTTGCTCAAAACATGTTAGAGCTTTAGTTTGAATATGTTTAGCGGGCACTTTCAGAGCCCCCTAATGTTTGGGCCTCTCCAGCCAATAAACAGAAGTGACCGAGGGGAAAAACAGGAGAACATGGCAAGATACCGAGAGAGCAAGGCAGACACGCAAACAAATACTCTGTAACAGCCCCAGACTAAGTCAGATAGAGGGGATGGGAATACACTAAGAACGACAGCAGAGGAGAGGCAAGAAAAAGGAAAGATGTGAGGCACAGTACATAGAACAAGATCTAAAAGAGAAGCAGATGAATGCACAGACATATGGCGCAGAGGTTAACGGAGGAAGAAGAACGACATTTGATGGCATACATAGAAAGAAACCGTGAAAAAAGCAGACATCCAAAAGATAACAAGTCAAGCCGGCTTCAAAAGTGGTGCGCCCGCCGCGGCGAAAGTGAAAGTAGCATATGTTTCGAATTAACGTGGCAGGGGAGGGGCGGAGGAGCGTCAGACAGCAAGCGAGAGGAAAGCCAGATGGCGCCTGATGGGCGCTGAAAGCTGGCGGGTGCACGCGATCGTGAACGCAAGCTGGAGGCCAGCAAAAACGTAGGGTAGCACTTTGAAAACCCACTTACTAAATGTCTCGCAGCGCATGCGCTGGCTCAGGCGAGACCTAAAAAGGACCACACCCTGATCTGTCAGATCATCCTGTCTGGCACTGCCCGATTGCCCTAGAGGACAGTTCGACCCTGCACCCAGGCATGCCTTGGAGGTGTCCGATCAGACCCTCCAGCATTTCGCTATTCACGAACAAAATCACGAAATCAGCTGACTAGCACGATGGCCGCGATATTTACAATTTTGGCTGCGATATTTACAAAAAAGTGTCTACCGGGAGACAGCAAAACAAACCATGCCCTTTTATTGGCTGTGCGCACACGTCACTACCTGTCCAATATCTGCTTCCTCCTGACCAAGCTGTGAGAGGCGCAGGGTTTGGTTGGACATACACAGACCCACCAGCAACACGAGGTGGCAATGGGGGCTAGCGCTTTAAAACTCAGTGGTCCCTCCAAGCTCGTGGGGGTTCAGCAGCAAGGACCCTGCAGCCTGCCCTTTAAATCTCAGTTTTTGGCAACTATGAACCTGCAAAACAGTGCAGTTCAGCTGAGGGCTCACGTAAGAGCGTCACAGCAGTGCGCAGGCTCCGCTCCCGTAATTTCCAGTACCCCGCAATTACCAGTTGAATCCCAAGGAATGGGGAATTACAATAGCGTGGACACAGGTTTACTGAGCACACATCTGCATGTAATCACTCATTCCGCAGGGTTTGACATCTTCCAGGTAAATGGAAAGGGGAGGGTTGTGTGTATGTGGCGAAGAGGGTGTCTGGGGCAGCTCAGGCTTTGCTGGAGGGGGGGGGCTGGCGGGGGTAATTCACAATTCCCCCCGCACCCTCCCCCCAGCAAAGCCTGAGCTGCCCCAGACACCCTCTCCGTAGGAGATTCAACAGGGGTTAAACTGTGCTTGCGTCCGTATCCCTTACCCGACCCTTAAGCGATATTACCAGTCGTCTTTTCTGGCCATTAAAATCAGTTCTGATTTTCCCGGTTGCCACTCGATACAAGTGTGCAAGCAGTAGTGTAGAAAAGATGCCGTGAGCCTTGGTGGAAGCAGGGAAAAGGGCCCCTTTCACTGCTGTAGAGGTGGTAAAATACAGCACTGTAGGGGTTCAATGGCCCCTCAGGTCCCCGGGCCCCAGAGCCACTGCACCTGCTGCACCAATGGTAACTACATCCGTGTGGGAACACTAATAGTCATGATCAGGCAGAGCGGTACCCCATCTGGGGATACCCCTGTCCCTGACTCCTAATCGGAGCCATGAGGCAGACAACAGCTCATATTAGTGTTTCAGAATCGGGCAGCTTGCTTCAAGGCGCGCGGGCACTTTGTGGCACAGCAGCTAGCCTCCCAAAGCATTCTGGTACTTGTAGTGCTTGATGTTCTCAGCCAAACAAGACAGTCGCCCAATCCCACTGCCCTAATACCGGTCTCCACATACCTCCGCTATACTCGACACAAAGGCGTATAACTGGGTCTCGGGGGGGGGGGGGGGTGATGGTGCCTGGACTCGGGTAAACTGGGCATGTGCTGCATCGCCATTTAGTCACCGGGTTGCACCTTAACTACACTGTGTTCATATGATGCACTAATAGCACTCTGAAGTATGTCCCTTTTAGCTTTTGCGGCACCCCAGGTGTTTTGCTGCATCGAGAACAACACAGATGGGGGCAGTCTCACTGCGCAGACACTTTAATCATGCCTATTTCACAGTGGAATACTCTGCTAAATCAGTTTACCATGATTTAAGGCTGAAAAGGAATGATTAAGAGTACAATAAAGTGGCGCAATAATGCCACTAAATTCCCGTTTTTGTGCAGGTAAATTTCCATTTTTGTGCAGCTAAATTTGCAAATCTATGCCGCAATATCCTGGGGGGGTCTGATTACTGCATCCAGCTGCTATCAAATGAAAGCATCCTTGGTGTCCATTTTACAAATGAAAGCAGTATCCTTGGTGTCCATTTTACAAATGAAAACCGTATCCTTGGTGGCCATTTCATTACCTTTAGCCCACTTACACAGTGCTTTACAGCATAATTTACCCAGCCGCCCTTCCATGCAGTCTGAGGTTTCTTTATGGTACTTAGTGGTGGTGGATGATAGATCACATTGTATTGCAATTGCATTTATATAGCGCTTACTACCCCTGACGAGGCGTCGAAGCGCTTTTTCGGTGAGTAGCACGCTACTCCGGGACCCATAGAGGATTAGTGTTGAATTAGTATAGTGAAACATGCAAGTACATTTTAAGTGGTGGATAGGTTAGTCAGTTATTTGGATTTGGAATGATAGCAGAAGGATGGAGGAGGAAAAAAGGTTTGTATTTATATAGCGCTTGTTACCCCTGATGGGGTGTTGAAGCACGCTACTCTGGAAGCCCATAAAGGATTAGTGGTGAATTAATATGGTGAAATATGAAAGTAGTTTCAGTGGTGGATATTAGTCAGTTATTTGGAGTGAGAAGGATAGCGGAGGGATAAAAGGGAAGAAAGGTTTGCATTCATATAGCACTTGTTACCCCTGATGGGTGTTGAAGCGCTTTTCTGGCGAGTAGCACGCCACTCCGGAACCCATTAAGGATTAGTGTTGAAAATTAGTATCATAAAATATGAAGTAATTTGAGTTGTGGATATGTTCAGTTATTTGGATAGAGAAGGGTAGGTGGCGGGATAGAAGAGGGAAAGAGGTTTGTATTTATATAGCGCTTGCTACCCCTGATGGGGTTTTGAAGCGCAAGTAGCACGCTACTCTGGAACCCATAAGTATTAGTGTTGAATTAGTATGGTGGAACATGAAAGTAATTTTAGTGGTGGATATGTTAGTCAGTTATTTGGATTGAGAAGGGTTGGGGAGGGTAAAAAGGGAAAAGATTTTCATTTATATAGCGCTTGTAACCCTGATGGGGTGTTGAGACGCTTTATTGGCGAGTAGCACGCTACTCTGGAACCCATAAAGGATTAGTGGTGAATTAGTATAGTTGAAAATGGAATTTGACAATTGAACATGTTAGTCTGTTAATTTTGATCGAAAAGGATAGTGGAGGGATAAGAGTGAAGGGTTTTTATTTTTTTTTAGGTCTTGGCAGTAGGAGGAGGCTTTTGGATGAGTAAAAGGGGAGTTTTGGAGGGAGGAGTCAGGGAAGAGTTTAGAAAGGTTTGTTTTAGGGGATCGGTATAGTAAGGGGTATCAGATGATGCAAGGAGGGGTAGAGTAGGAGAGAGTCTAGAAAGGGTTATTTTGGGGATCATAGTAGTGGTATGGGGTTTGGGATAAAAGTGTGGATGTAGAGGATATATTGATAAATGTATAGGATGAGAGATAGGATAGTGCATTGGAAAGAGTAGTAGAAAGAAGTTTGAGATGAGTCAGGTTGGGCTAGAGGATATATTGAGATAAGTATAGGCTGAGAACTAGGGTAGTGCCTTGGAAATGCTAAATTAGAAGAAAGTGATATATAGATCCATAAGTACATTGAAAGTATATAGATACATAACAGAGGTAAGTATATGTAGATTAAAGATATTGATAGAGGCACAGAATGAGATAGGGTAGTGCATTGGATATGCTTTTTCAGGAGAAAAGTAACAGACACAGATCCAAGTACATGGAAGGTACATAGATGCACAATGGAAGTAAGTACATGTAGACCAAAGATGTTTTTTTTCCGTTTTTTTTTTTTCCCCTCAACAACATAATTATTCTACATGTTTATACAAAGCAATACACAAAGATGGGTACATGTCTATAGTGAAAACAAATGCTTATATACAGAGGGATATGCTGTAAATTTCTGTTTGCGTATGATGCTTATGTGGGGAAGAGCCAATTCTTGAGTAGTTTTCTGAAGATAAGGTGGTTGTCGGTGGATCTTATGTTGGAGGGGGGGGGGTAAAGAGTTCCATAGTTTGGCTGCTTGAACAGAGAAGGATGTGCCACCCATGGTTTTTTTCTTGTATCTTGGGATTTTGAGGCGAGATGCTCCTTTAGAGCAGAGGTTCCTCTGTTGAATGTGTTTGGCGATTTTATTCCTGATGAAGAGCGGTCCCATTCCATGTATTGCTTTGTGGGTGATACAAAGCAGCTTGAACGTGGATCTTCTGGCAACCGGTAACCAATGCAGGGCTTTCAAGGCAGGGGAGATGTGGTCTCGCGGTTTGATATGCAAGAGTAGTCTGGCAGCCGAGTTCTGAATCTGTTGTAGTCTTTTCATGGTTGTTAAAGGTGATCCGTGGTAGAGGCTATTGGTGTAATCGAGTTTGGACAGAACAAGGGAGATGGTAGCTTGGACCTTGTGCGGAAATCCCACATGAGGGAAAATTCGTCGCAGCGTTTTTATAGTGACAAAGCTTGATCTTGCTAGTTTGTCCACTTGGGAATTCATCGACAGCTTGGAGTCCATGGTCATTCCGAGGTTTCTTACTTCCTGCGATACTTTAGGTGGTGATCCCAGTTCATTAGGCCATGCGGCAAGCGGGTTGTAATGTTTCCAATCGCCACAGGTGAGTATTTCCGTTTTTGAAGTATTCAATTTGAGATGGCTCCAAGTCATCCACTGATCCACGGCTCAGACAGCTGAAAATTGGTGATTTTCCAATGTCTTTGGGGCATTCCAGTTGAAGGAGTATTTGCGTGTCATCTGCATAGTTATAGCACGCGAGGTGAAATTTATTGATCAGTACCCGTAAGGACTTCATGTAGATGTTGAAAAGCATGGGTGAGATGATAGAACCTTGAGGGACCCCTGCTTTTGTGGAGTACGGTTTGGACGAGAAAGGTGGGGTATGGATGACATTAGTTCTGTTTCGAAGGTAGGACGCGATCCAGTCTAGAGCAGTTCCCTCTATGCCGGCTTCATAGAGTCTTTGTTTCAGAGTGTCATGGTCAACCGTGTCAAAGGCAGCCGAGAGGTCCAAGAGGAGTAGCGCAGCAACTCCGTTGCGGTCAACTGTATTTTTCAGGTCATCCCAGATGGCAAGGAGGGCAGATTCAGTGCCTCTCCCGGACGGAATCCTGTTTGGAAGTCTGAAAGTATGTCATTCTCTTCAATGAATTGTGACATCTGGGCGAACGCTGCTCTTTCTATCAGTTTGCCCAGGAAAGGTCCATTTGTAATGGGTCTGTAGTTGTCAGGGTTCAGCGGGTCCAAGTTTGTTTTCTTCAGTAAAGGGCGTATGTGATTTATTTATTTTTTTAAATTTTTTTTAAATTTTTTTTTTTTTTTTTTAGTTCTTCTGGAAATATTCCGGTAGTGAAGGAATCGTTGATGATTCTTCTTACTGGAGTGGCAGCAGAGGTTGTTAAAAAAAGAATTGTCTTGAAAATTTGTGGTGGACACGGGTCAGAAAGGCTGCCGGCAGGCCTGCTTGCTTTGACCAGGTCCATAAATTCATCGGAGGCTTGGTTAGAGTATTCTTGTATTGTTGTTTTGTACAAGGGGTTAGTGCTGGTGCTTTGTTTCTGTTTTAAGTACCAGTCCAACGTGTCTGCTCTGTCCGTGTAATGATTTGCCAGTTTGTCTGTGAAATCTTGAGTAACGGGATGAGTTCCTTCTAGGCAATTTGGTTTGCGAAATTCATTGAGTATTTTATAGAATTCTTTATTTGCACATTTAGCGTTTGAATTCTGTATGAATAGTACCTTTTCTTAGCTTTTTTGATAGCCGACTTGTATAATCTGTTAATTTTTTGTAGGTGAAGTTTGTCTTGTTTGGCGTTTGTTTTGAGCCAGGTACGTTGCAGCTTTCCAATTTGTTGTTTTATGTCTTTTATTTCTAGGTTTCTCGAAGGTGCTTTTTTTCCTTTGTTCTGTTGTGTGGTTTTGAGTGGTATCAGGATGTCAAAAGCTTCTTGTAGCCACTCATAGTTTTTGAACAGAATTTATTGTTTCTAGATTTGTACTTGATGTTAGTTGTGTTTCTAAGTGTTCCAAATTGAGTTTGTTCCATGGCCGATCGGTGGATGGATGTAAGGTAGTTTTAGGTGAGTCGCTTAGTGTTTTATGTTGGAAAGCAAGCAAGTGGTGGTCTGACCATGTGACTGGAGTTATAGTTTGAAAGGTAACTAGTTCAGTATTCGCAAAAATGACATCTAGGATATGTCCAGCGGTGTGTGTCGGTTTGTGGACAATCTGATGGAAGTTCAGTGCGTCTAGGCCAGTGATTATTGTTTTTGGATGGGTCATATTGGGTTTGTCAAACCAAATGTTGAGGTCACCCAGAACGCATAGGTTGGAGTGTATTGTTATCAGGTTTGAAACTGTGTCTAGAAGTGCGTCTGGGAATATCGCCTTGCTAGGTGGAGGTCTGTAAAGGAGCAGGAAGTTACAGGAGGAAGACGGTGTAGGATTGCATCTTGTTAGAAGAGCCTCACAATTCTTTATGGAGATGTCGTCAATTTTAGTGATATGTATTGTTTGCCTGAATACAACAGCTAGACCACCTCCTTTTTTGGCTATACAATTTTGGGTGATTGTTTGATAGCCTAGAGGAATGGCTTCATGCAGGACTGGAGCCATATCCTCTCCCAACCCTGATTCGGTTATGAATAGTATGTGTGGTTTTGCATCTGTGAGAAGGTCGTAGATGTGATGCTTGTTTTTAGAGGGGGACCGAGCATTTATTAGTAGACAGTTTAGACAGTGGCCTTTGGTGATAGTGAGACTTTGTTTTGTAGAAGAGTGGTCAGTATTGTGTGGGTTTGTAGCAGGTGTGTTTTTAGAGCTGGCATTAGCTGTATTAGGATAGCAATCGTGTAGCTGTTCTGTATCATGTTCCTCATCCAGCATGCTAAGAAGGCATTTTGATGGGTCTGCGTGTGTATGTGGTGGAGATGGTGTTTGAGAGTGAGTTGGAGTGCTGTGTTTTCGTGGTGTAACATTGTGAAGTAGACATGGGGAAGCGAAGTTGTGAGGTATGGCATGTTGCTTATATTGTTTGCATGTGTTTAATGCGGAAGGTGTACGAGTCAGGGGTGGTGGTGCAGCATGTGGGTCATGTAGTAAGGTTCTAAATTGTCCAATGGATGAGAGGCAGTTAGAAGAGAGTTGCTGTGTTAGGTGTGGTGGAAGAGAGAAAGCTTGGCATTGGAGTTGGTTCCTTTGTGTTTGAAAGGTGGGTTTATGTTTGTATTTTGTAATGGTAAGTATTATGAGGTGTTGTGCTTTGAAGATCTTGTGCTGGTGTGTGTGATATATCTGAAAGAGACACGTTAGTGACAGATTCCTTACCTTAGAATATCCCCAGGCGTCAGGCTGGATCCGGAAAGTTTTTGCGTAGCAGTACCCTTGCGCGTCAGTAGGCGGCGTCGTGCGGCTCTGCGTCCGGCGTCGTGGTCGCCGGGATGACGTCGCGGGCAGTACTTAGATGCCGCCCCTGCGCGCTGACGTCAGTTCTTCTTTTTCCGCGCCAGTAAGCGCAGATCCGGGAAGAGCAGTGCCCTAGTCAATTTTTGACTACATTTTTGGTGAATTTTTCACTGTTTCTTTTTGAGTCTTCTCGACTCCTAGGTGTCAGTAGGGATGCCCGGCTTCAAGCCATGCGACGTCTGTGGTCGAATGATGTCGATCACAGACCCGCACTTAGAGTGTCTTTACTGTCTCGGCCGAGACCACGACACGAAGTCGTGCCCTGACTGCCGGAAGCTCCACCCGAAGGCTTTGCGAGAGTGGTCTCGAAAGCTCCTCGAGGTCCGGCAGTCGGCTCCGCGCCGCACCAAGCCCCGGTCCCGTGAGAGGTCGAGGGGCCAGTCGCGGAGCCCCCGCCGGTCGTCTGAGTCCAAGTCTTCGCGCTCCTCTGGTAAGTCAAAGCACAAAAAGTCTAAGAAGCATCATCGCTCTAAGACTTCGCCTCGCCGGTCTCACGACTCTGCTGAGGCCCCTGTCGGCACCGTCCCCGCGGCCCCGGACGTGCCTGTGGAGCCGCCCCCGCATTACCCGTCTTTTCCGGGTTTGGGGGCAACTCCGGCCGAAATACAGGAATTCCTGTCGGCCATGGCCCGCCTCTTCAGACCTCAAGGTCCCTCCGGTGCGCCTTCGGGCCCCGCGGGCCCTGATGGGGTTGCTCCGGCGTCGCCAACGACTCCGGTCCCGGCATCGCCAGTCCCGCCAGCCCTGATCCTGGCCTCGTCTCCGGCCCCGATCCCGGCTCCGGTGGTACCGCAACCCCCATCGACGCCGGTTGACCTAACCACGCCTCCGCCGGCGCCGATGTCCCCGGTGCCGTTCCGGACGCCGTTCGGGGCTCCGGGTGGCGTCGTTCCCCGGTTCTCTCCGGCTCCGGACATGGAGCCGGACCGACGTCGCTCGACGCCGATGAGACCTTGGGTCCCAGATGTCCCTCCTCCATATTTTGAACCAGAGGAGGACCAGGAGAGCTGGGAGGGGTCGGAAGACCCTCACACACAGCAGTGTGAGTATGATCAGGACTGGGCAGAGGAACTTGGGGATGCCAGTGGTCTAGACACTTCCCCTGACACTGGCATGCTGTCTCCTCCCGTGGCTACGGAGGAGGGAGCAAATTTCGCAACGGTGTTGCGTAGAGCAGCTGGAGCTTTACACCTCCAATTGCCTACTGTGGCTGTCAGGACTAATCTCCTGACGGAAGTGCTTCAGCCGGCAGCTTCCTCATCGGAGACTGTGCTGCCGTTTAATGATGCACTATCTGACGTTCTTTTGGGCACCTGGTCCAAGCCCACCACAGGGGCTCCTGTGGATAAGAACGTGGCCCGACGCCATCGCCCTGCTCCGGGCGACCCCCTTGTTTCTCTCTCAACATCCCACCCCCGAGAGCTTGGTTGTCCAAGCCTCTGCCTCCCAAACCGCTTTCCCTACCGCCCCTCCGGATAGGGAATCCAAACGCCTGGACCAATTTGGGAAGAAGGCTTTTTCTTCCTCCAGTGCTGGCTTGTGGTCCGTCAACACCGCTTGCCTTTTGGGCCGATATACCCACTCCCTGTGGTATTCGGTGGCGGCTGTTTTGCCCCAGTGTTCTGAGGAGGTCCAGACACTGCTTACCTGCACCATTGCGGAAGGTAGGGATGCGGCAAAGTACACCATACGTTGTGGCCTTGATACCGCCGACTCGCTGGGCAGATCGCTTGCAACGACGGTGGCGCTGCGTCGCCACGCCTGGCTGAGAACAACTGGTTTCCCGGGTGATGTCCAGAATACACTCATGGACATGCCCTTTGATGGAGTCTGTCTTTTTGGTTCCAAAGCAGACCATGCGCTGGAGCGTTTTAAGGACTCACGGGCTACTGCCAAGTCCCTGGGCCTTTCTGTTGTGCGCCCTCCGCTAACCTCTGCTTTTCGCCCCTTTCGTGGCCACGGAAGGGGCGCCCAGTCACGTCCGCTGCCCAGCCACCGGCCCGCGCAGCAAGCGTCTTCGCGTGGCCTAGGACGTGGATACCGCCGTGGCGGTTCGGGCAACCAGCGTGCGGGTCAGGCCACCACCTCCAACCCGTCCGCGGCCTCCAAGCCCTCCTAGTCCCTCCTTTCAGGTGCACAGCACGCCAGTAGGGGCAGGGTCCGCCATCACCTTCACCACTGGCGTGCCATCACCTCGGACAGGTGGGTCTTGGACATTGTCCGAAGGGGCTACTCCCTCCCCTTCGAGACCACCCCCCCAGCCATGCCACCTCAATTCCACCGCATGTCGGGGGATCACTTGGTGCTTCTGCAGAAGGAAGTCACGGCCCTCTTGGCCAAGAGGGCCATCGAACATGTTCCGACCCCAGAAGTAGGACGTGGTTGCTACTCCCACTACTTTCTGGTGCCCAAAAAGGACAAGGAGGACATGCGTCCTATCTTAGACCTCCGGAACGTCAATCGCTTCCTCCGGAAGGAGAAGTTCAAGATGCTCACCCTAGCTCAGGTCTTCACTGCCCTCGACCCTGGAGACTGGTTGGTAGCGTTGGACTTGCAGGCGCTTATTTCCACATTCCCATCCTGCCGGCCCACCGGCGTTACCTTCGGTTCACGGTAGGCCTCGAGCATTTTCAGTTCACCGTGCTCCCCTTTGGCCTTACAAGTGCCCCTCGGGTGTTCACGAAAGTGATGGCGGTGGTCGCAGCTCATCTGCGCCGGGCAGGGGTTCCAGTCTTCCCCTACCTCGACGACTGGCTGCTGAAGGCGGGCTCGTCCCAGGCAGTCGTCTCCCACCTCCAGACTACGGCCGAACTCCTGCACTCGCTGGGGTTCTCCATCAATGTGCCGAGTCGCATCTGATTCCTTCTCCACAGCTCCTTTTCATCGGAGCAGTTCTGGACACGACGCAGTTTCAGGCCTATCCTCCCGAACGGCGAGTCTGGGATATTCAGGCTATGATTCCGATCTTTCAGCCTTTATCCTGGATTTCGGTACGGATGACCCTGAGGCTGCTGGGCCTCATGGCCTCCTGCATCCTGCTGGTCGATCATGCCTATGCGGGCTCTGCAGTGGGACCTGAAGTTCCAGTGGGCGCAGCACCAGGGCAACCTGTCCGATCACGTCCAGATCTCGGAGGGGGCTGCAAAACAGTTGCAGTGGTGGCTCTCGAACCGGCAATGGGTCATGGGCAGATCCCTCTCCCTCTCCCTTCCCCAGCCAGAGCACACAGTTGTGACGGACGCGTCCCTTCTGGGATGGGGCGGTCACATGGGAGAGGCGGAGATCAGAGGCCTCTGGTCTCCGGCGGAGTCCCGGCTCCAAATCAACCTTCTGGAGCTCCGGGCGATCCGACTTGCACTCAAGGCATTCCTTCCCTCTGTCAAAGGGAAGGTGGTGCAGGTGTTCAGACACCACCGCCATGTGGTACTGCAACAAACAAGGCGGGGTGGGGTCGTGGACCCTCTGTCAGGAGGCTCTGCGCCTCTGGACATGGCTGAAACATCAGGGCATGTTCCTGATGGTTCAACACCTGGCAGGTTCCCTGAACGCCAGGGCGGACGAACCTCGTGCCGCAGGTGCATGATGGATCACGAATGGCGTCTTCACTCGGAAGTGGCGCAAGGTCTCTTTCTGCAGTGGGGAGAGCCTTGGTTAGATCTATTCGCCACCGAAGAGAACGCGCAATGTCATCAGTTCTGCGCGTTGGAATTTCCAAGGCGGCACTCGCTCGGTGACGCTTTTCGTCGCGAGTGGAGTTGTGGTCTGTTGTACGCCTTTCCGCCTATACCACTTCTACCCAGAGTGAAGAAGATTCGGCGCGACCGGGCCCAAGTCATCCTTGTGGCTCCGGACTGGGCTCGAAGAGTTTGGTATCCCGAGCTACTCAGTATGAGCGTCGATCCCCCGATCCGTCTGCCTCTTCGGGAGGATCTTCTGTCGCAGCAGCAGGGGACGGTCCTCCACCCGAACCTGTCCAGCCTCCACCTGCTTGCGTGGAGATTGAGCGGTGGCAGTTGATTCCTTTCGACTTGCCTCCCGAAGTTTGTGATGTGATTCTGACAGCCAGGCGTCCCTCCACTAAGGTGGTATACGCCTGCAGGTGGAACAAGTTTGTGGCATGGTGCACAGCAAAGGCTGTGAATCCCCTCTCTGCCCCGCTTTCTGAGGTTCTTCTGTTCCTCCTTTCACTGGCCCAACAGGGTTCTGCCCTGGGTACCATCAAGGGCTATCTTTGTGCCATTTTGGCCTTCCTCAGGCTTCCTGATCAGCCCTCCCTTTTCAAGTCCCCTGTTAACAGATTCCTTAAAGGCATTACACACCTCTTCCCTCCTGTTCCGTTTGTGATGCCTCAGTGGGACCTTTCTCATGTGCGCTCCCTTTGAGCCTTTACATAACTGTCCTCTTCGTCTTCTGACTCTGAAGACAGCCTTTCTGGTGGCCATCACCTCCGCTCGGCGGGTGAGTGAGCTCCAGGCTCTATCATGCAAACCTCCCTTTCTCTCTGTCCATCCAGACAAGGTTGTTCTTCGGACGCGTCCGTCCTTCTTGCCAAAGGTGGTTACTGCCTTCCACATTGGGCAGACCATCACTTTGCCCACCTTCTTTCCGCCTCCGCATCCTTCCAGAGAGGAAGAGAGGCTCCACCGTCTGGACCCAAAACGTGCGCTTTCCTTTTATATCAACCGCACACAACACTTCCGGGTGGATGACCAGCTCTTTGTTGGCTACGTGGCGCCAAAAAGGTCGGGCGGTGCACAAGAGAACCATCTCCCGCTGGGTAACCTTGTGTATCAAAGCCTGCTATTCTTTGGCTAAGAAGGAGCCTCCTGTTGGGCTGCGTGCCCATTCCACCAGGGCAACGGCTGCTACCACGGCTTTGGGCCGCGGTGTTCCGCTGCAGGATATGTCAGGCAGCTACGTGGGCCTCGCTGCACACGTTTACAAAGCATTACTGCCTTGACAGTCTGGTCCGGAGGGACGGCTTCTTTGGCAGTTCTGTCCTCCGGGACTTCCTTGTCTGATCTTTGTTCGCAGACCCACCACCGGGGTTGGTATTGCTGGGGTATCTATTCTAAGGTAAGGAATCTGTCACTAACGTGTCTCTTTCAGATGCGCAAGTTACTAACTTGTGTAACGATATATCTGTAAGAGACAGTAGTTAGTGACAGATTCCTTACCGCCCCACCCATCCTCCCCGTTCTGCGAACTGATTTCTAGGGTTAAGGACATCCCTTTCAGGGCCCTAGTAATTTTCAGACACCTATGTCAGCTTCTTGCATGGCTCTGCGTTCCTGGCGCGGAAAGTCGTGTACAGAACTGACGTCCGCGCGCAGGGGCGGCGTCTAAGTAATGCCCGCGACGTCATCCCGGCGACCACGACGACGGACGCGGAGCCGCATGACGCCGCCTACCGACACGCAAGGGTACTGCTACGCAAAAACTTTCCGGATCCAGCCTGACGCCTGGGGATATTCTAAGGTAAGGAATCTGTCACTAACTACTGTCTCTTACAGATATATCGTTACACAAGTTAGTAACTTGTGCGTTTTGTTTTTGAGGAGTAGTGAAAAGGGGTGCTGATGTATATGTTTCATGCAATGAATTTGATTGTATAGTATTGTTTGAGAGGAGGTTGTATGGTAGAGGGGGTGGTGATGTGTCTGATTAGAGTGTATGATGTGTGTAGGTGGGAATGAAGTAGAGGTAAGAGTGTTTGTCTTAGACTGGTTTGTTGCAAGAGTTAAAAAGTGTGGTGGTCTGCAGTGTGTGTGTGTGTTGTACGTTAGTGTTATTATGGTAGAAGGGAGAGGAGGGTGTTTGTTGGACAAATGATGGAAGGATGTTTATATGTTTGTTAGTGATAAAAGGTGGTATGTTGGGTGTAATTACAGCAGGGAGCGTGTGTCTGGATGGGATGTAGTTATGTATGGTGTCGATTGGCGTTATGTTAGTGATTGTATTGGTTAGTGGTATAGGATAGGGTTGTGTACTGTTTGTAGGTGATGGTGGATATGTGTGGTAGTTGGGATAGTAGGGTGTATAGATGGTTTGGTCGGTTTTGTAGTGTATGCTGGGACATTAATCTGTGCATAGTGTTGTGCGTGGTGTACATTTGGTGTATGTGTGTTGCTCTGTTTGTAGATGGTGTGGGCTGGGTGTTGCTAAATGGGGAAAATGGGCAGCATTTCTGGTCCTGGCCCGTCTCGAACAGGCTCAAAAGGGCAACTGCCCTTGTCCTCTCTGCCCTTGTCCTCTCTGCCCTTGTCCTCTCTGCCCTTGTCCTCTCTGCCCTTGTCCTCTCTGCCCTTGTCCTCTCTGCCCTTGTCCTCTCTGCCCTTGTCCTCTCTGCCCTTGTCCTCTCTGCCCTTGTCCTCTCTGCCCTTGTCCTCTCTGCCCTTGTCCTCTCTGCCCTTGTCCTCTCTGCCCTTGTCCTCTCTGCCCTTGTCCTCTCTGCCCTTGTCCTCTCTGCCCTTGTCCTCTCTGCCCTTGTCCTCTCTGCCCTTGTCCTCTCTGCCCTTGTCCTCTCTGCCCTTGTCCTCTCTGCCCTTGTCCTCTCTGCCCTTGTCCTCTCTGCCCTTGTCCTCTCTGCCCTTGTCCTCTCTGCCCTTGTCCTCTCTGCCCTTGTCCTCTCTGCCCTTGTCCTCTCTGCCCTTGTCCTCTCTGCCCTTGTCCTCTCTGCCCTTGTCCTCTCTGCCCTTGTCCTCTCTGCCCTTGTCCTCTCTGCCCTTGTCCTCTCTGCCCTTGTCCTCTCTGCCCTTGTCCTCTCTGCCCTTGTCCTCTCTGCCCTTGTCCTCTCTGCCCTTGTCCTCTCTGCCCTTGTCCTCTCTGCCCTTGTCCTCTCTGCCCTTAGCTGAGACGCCCTAACCCTGGCCTTTTATAGCCCTAGTAATCAGGTGACCCCGTCAGCCAATGGGAACCCTAACACTATCCAATCACAACACTAGCCCTAAAAATCTAGAACCAATAGGAGACAGGACCTTACAGCCAATATTAGCCCTAGTCCAAGCACCCAATAAGTTCAAACCCCTGATCTCCACGTCCAATAGAGGCCCTAGCCCTACCAGTAGTCCCAACCCTAGTCCAAGCAACCAATGGGACAGGAAGCCCTAGTCCCTACTTCCAATAGATAGCCTAGCCCTACTCTTAGTCCCACACCCAGTCCAGCAACCAATAACACCAAAAGCCCTAATCGCTACTTCCAATTTAAGGCCTAACCCTAGTTCCACCTTAGTCCCAACAACACAGGAAGCCCTAGTCCCTACTTCCAATAGAAATCATAACCCTAGCCCTAGTCCCAACCCTACATTGATTGAATCACAGACCCAGAAACCAATCAGAACACTCAAATACCCAACCAATGAGGACACTAGCCCAATCCAATAGAAACATCAGATACAACCACCAATCAGTGTATACATGTACCAACCACTAGCAGACTATATAAGGTCCCAGCAACCTCAGACAAGGTTTGCTGGCCAGGAGTTGGAAGCTGCTTCTCCTGATCAGAATCTCCTAGGAGACAGACATGCTCAATCCACACTTTGGACTTCCTTCAGGTAAAGGCCTCACAAACTTGAAATCTAACAATACTGTTTGAATAAAACTTTACTCCCTCTCCTGGCCAAAAAACGAAGTGCACAGTCCCTATTAAACACAGTTTAAACAGCTCACAGAAGCACCCTCTGATGTAGAATATCCCTGTTGCTGGGAGGGGGAGGCAGGGGGGGCTGGTTTCACTGGCTTGATAACACAAAATGGTGGCTGGGGGTGCACTGTTTAACATACAGGTCTTAGCACAGAGCAAAGGAGAAATTTGTAGGGAAAACTGAATAGTCACCAGGAATGAGAGGGAAAGACTACAGAGTTTGGACTGCAAATCCCACAATTCAACACGTTAAATGGAAGCAATCATGGGCAGGAAAACCACAAGTTTAAAAACGGGCAAAGACAGTAATCACAGAAAGGGAAAATCGTTTTTTTTTTATTAACTTTGGGGGGCGGAGGGGGGGGGGGGAGAAGAGACGGCACTAGTCTGCCTCCTTACCCACTTCCTGGACTCTGCTCATTGCAATCTGGGGCACAGGTAGGCTGCAACTCACAAGATGGAGGAGAATGATTTGGGGTGCACCCAGCAGTCGCAAAAGGGACTTCAACCTTCCCACACTAGGAATTCTAACAAAAAATATCCTTCCCTCGCACCCTCAACTGAGGTCAAAAACGAGGCTCCGGAGTACTGCAGGAACCAGTGGGATCTCCAACAAACACAGAATCCAAACTTTGGAAGACACGGGTATCTGCAAAAGACAGAAATCTTGCCATGCTTGTTTTGCTGGTTTACTACAGTAAAAACTTCCCCCTCAGAAGCCCCACTTGAAAGTCTTGTAAGAATGAACTGAGAGCTTTTTAATGGAAAGGCTTTTTGTGGGGAAAAATTTGCATGAATGGCGAAGGAATCGAATCGCCTTGTGGGCTTGACACAAAAATCTAGACTCCATGTTGCACCAATGATTGGAGGTACCTTATGAGATTGTAGATTGCGACACTTCGAGACTCAACCTTGCTACACAATCTTGGCCACACAGCCTTCTCTGGTAGTTTTGCCCACCTCAACAAATGGCGCCGTTTGCAGAGACTGCGTTTGTGGAGGAATTTACAGTAGTGTTTTATCTTGCAGAGGGGGGCGTTTTTGACTTCGGGTCAGTGACTCATTTTTATAGTTTTGACAGATCGCCGTATGTGGTATTTGTTACGAGTTTATTCTGACAACCGGAATTGTCCTGTTTGCTTGTGCCTTGTCTCCTTGGTAGCAGAAAAGACTGATCCGCTTTTCTTCTTATTGCTGTTGTTTTCTCCTGCTGTCTCCTTTGTTACATACTGTAACTGTGCTTCCAGACTAGATACTGCACTGTCAGTCCATAGACCAATGGCCCTTGTCCCCCTGAAGTTCGTGTAGGTGTGTTCCCAGCACAGTCCTCGAATGCTTCACGAGCAGGCCCTTCCTGGCCCTAATGTCTATCTACATTTGCCTAAGGGACCCGTGACTGGACAGAACGTTTGGGGAGAGGCACAGTTAGACTGCCAGTTTACCTTCCCTCAAACCCATAGATGCTCTAGGCTCGTGAGACAGCGGTGGCGTCCTGGTTTGATAGGACGTTTTTCTCCTGTGTTTTGAGGTACAGGCCCTAGTACTCTTTCCTAGGGCATGCTGACTCTACCTATCTGTACTGTTTCGTACCCTAGGCTGCCGGGACGCCCGCGCTGGTTAGGCCCTCCCTGTGCACACCCAACTAAGGTCTGTGTCCCTGTGGCGATGGGCTCGGGTGTCCAGAGCCATTCCACATTTCATCTGTGCCAGCCTGAACCAGTCTCTGGAGAGGAATCGGGACTGCATGTCATGGACATAAGATCGTGCCAAGGCCATGCCCCTTAGACGTCTCCGGGGGAGGGGGGGCGGCCCCCCACCCCCACCTTATTGACCAGTGTGCAGTAGAGCATTTCTACTCGTCCCCCATAGAGAACCAGTGCTATACTTATGGAGAGAGAGCAATACGGTAAACCCAGGAGTGGGACTGCTGGCTCGACCTAAATCTGTGCTGTCTGCAGAGGAGCCTTTCTATTGGATCGGAAAGAGTAGGAAGGAAGACCTTACTTGCCTGTAAGAGAAGTTGGAGTGTGCCTGCTTGGAGGAAGAGTCCTGCTCACTCTCACCAGCTCGGGCTCAGATGGCCAGCATTCAGGAGAGCTTGAACTGAGTCTGCCAAGGACAACACCCGATCCAGCTTCCCGGGAACCAGCTGTGTCATCTGTGCTGAGGAGCTGTTCAGTGAACTTCACAATCCATAAGCGTGAGGCTGCATTGTCCCAGCCCTCACAGTACTCGCGGGGTATCTCTGCTTACCCCAGCTGACGCTTTACGTTTTGAAGATTCTGGACTTCGAGTTCTGCCTGGGTCCTGTGACCTTGGCTGAAGGAGTAGCACTGATTCCATAACTCACTGGAATGATCTTCTGTACTGTAGCAGTTTGTTGAGACATCACAGTACAAAGCACTGGTCAAAACCCCCTAGTCCAGGCCTTGAGCCCAATGACGAGCTGACTCCCAGTGCCCAAATTGGTGTACTGAGAGAGGGAGTTTTTGACCTCCTATCCATACTATCTATTCAAGCTAGATGTGGACTGAAAGGGCACCACAGTCAGTCACTGTCTCCTCCGTATTCCAGTCGCTATAATTAGGTTATGGTGCATATGAAATGAATGAATGAAATGAAAGTAATATTTATAAAGCGCATAGTTACCCGCGGGCATCCCAGCGCTGAGGGCAAGTCGAAACAGCTGTGGCACGATCAATTGGGGAAAAGCCAAGTTTTAAGCATCTTACGGAATGACATGTAGTTGGGTTCCTTTCGGAGCTGCAGAGGAAGTGAGTTCCACAGTTTAGCGGCGTTGTAAGAAAAAAGACGTCCGCCGCTTCGGGCCTTCTTAATTCTGGGCACAGACGCCAAATGAAGATTATTTGAGCGAAGGTCCCTAGTGGCTAAATAGGGCTGGATCAAGGAGGAGATAATAGGAGGTCCATTCCCTCCCATCAGCCTGTGAGTGATACACAAAGCTTTAAAATGGACTCTTTCCAAAACTGGAAGCCAATGGAGAGCCTTTAGGGCAGGCCTTGCTGTTTGGCGACTATGAATTCCCATAAGAATCCTAGCGGCACAATTCTGCACAGTTTGAAGTTTGGCCAACACCAGGCTAGGGGCAGCAAGGTACAGTGCATTTCCGTAGTCCAAACGAGATAAAATAAGCGATTGGACTACAAGCTTTCTAACCTGGTGGGGTAGCAGAGGAAGCACTTTGCGCAGCATTCTTAAAATGCCAAAACAGGAGGCAACAACCTTTCTGGCTTGGATTTTAAAACCGAGCTCAGAGTCAAGCCAAACACCAAGGCTCTTTATCTCTGATTTAGGGGCCGGCATGGGGCCCATACAAATAGGCCAAGTAGAAGCTATTTCAGAGAGAGAAGGTTTGCCAAGGAGCATAAGCTCAGTCTTGTCTCCATTAAGTTTAAGATGGGAATGTTTCATCCATCTCATCACTTCCTCGAGACATGGGCCAAGACAAGTAGATGCTTTATTGGTGTGGTTCAAAGCGACGACCAATTGAGTGTCAGTCGGCATAAGTGACAATTTGCACCCCAAATGGAAGAACAATGTCAGCAAGAGGAGCCATGTAAACATTAAAAAGAGTGGGGCTCAAGGACGACCCCTGAGGAACCCCACAATGAAGAGGTCGAGGGTGGATGTAGCCTCACCATCGACTACTTGGAAGTATCTGTTCTCCAGAAAGGATCGCAGCCAATCCAGAGCAGTTCCAGTAATACCCAAATCCTGAAGCCGTTGGATTAGAATACGGTGATTAACCGTATCGAAGGCCGCGCTAAGATCTAAAAGAAGCACGGCCAGGAGCCTCCTGCATCGAGGATCCTTCTGGAATCCTCGACGACTGCTAGTAAGGCGGTTTCTGTCCCATGTCCTGGGCGAAACCCAGTTTGGGACGCATGGAGAAGGTTCTCCTTTCTAGGTATCTGGAGAGTGATCGATTTACGTACTTTTCTGCGATTTTGCTCACCCCAGGAAGGAGCGAGATGGGACGATAGTTACCAAGACAGTCGGGATCTAAGTTTGGTTTTTTTCAATAAAGCCTTTACCAAGGCTTTTTTCCAAAGGAGAGGGACCACCCCAGAGGAAAGCGAGGCGTTGATCAGTTCCATAATAGTGGGGCCTACTAAAACAGATACAGATTTCAAGATGTTAAAAGGAGCCGGATCACTAGGTGATCCACTCTTAACCGATGCGAACATGGTTTTGAAAGTTTCGATGTCCAGTGGAGGAAACACTTCAAGAGTGTTCTTTACTCCATACCTTTATTTCCTCTAAGGGAGGAACAGGCAGGGGGTTAGGAAATAAGCAGCTAATGGTTAAAATTTTGTTGTGAAAAAAATCTGCAAAGTCATTGCATCGGTCATCTGTTGCTTCATAAGAGACCAAGGGAGTGGGTGCATTGAGGAGTTTGTTTACAATGCGAAACGTCTCCCGGGCGGAGTTAACGGCAGCAGAAATTTTTTCGCTAAAGTAGTATGCTTGCGCCTTTTTGATTTCACTTTTGTATATACTAATGGTATCTCTATATTGCTTTTTCTTGGAAAGGGAAAAATCTTTCCTCCAGCTTCTCTCTGCCCTCTTACACACTTGCTTTAGCTCGCGAAGTTTAGGCGTGTACCAGGCTGCTTTATTGGGTCCTATGTTTATCTGGATGTTCTTTTTAGGAAGAACCTGATCTAAAGTCCCTTCGATCCAGTTATTAAAATGGTCATTCCCTACTACCGGATCAAGGATTAAAGATGGTTTGGAAAGGTCCAGAGCAGGGGTCCATTTTTCTAAGCTAAGTTTAGGCCAGCCGCGGACTAATTTCCCTAATGGTTGAACGGTAGGGATAGCCAACTTAGGCGACCAATGTAAAGGGATCAAATGGTGGTCTGACCAAGGAATGGGAATAGGGTCGAAACAAAATAACTCTTGTAAGTTAGAAAAAACAGGGTCAAGAAGGTGACCTTTAGTGTGAGTAGCCAGTGGCACCTTCTGAAAAAGTTGAAGGGCGGCGAGGTCCGAAGAGAGTTCTGACGCACCTATTGACGCATAATCGTCAATATGGACATTTAGATCGCCTAGAACAGTAAAATTAGAAGCACAGCTAGCCAACTTAGTGACTGTTTCAGATAAAGAGTTAGAAAACTGACCCATCGATCCAGGCGGTCGATAGATTAGAATGCCCGAGAAGGAAAGCAAGGGGAGAGTCTTATAGAAAAGTGAAGATTCTCACAATCACTTAAAGGACTCCCGAGGTTGCGACACTTAAAAGAGTTTTTAAAAATAATAGCAACCCCACCGCCTTTCCCTGTGGGTCTATCAAGTCTCTGAATTAAATAATCAGAGGGAAGGGCTTGGACAATATCAGGTTCCGAGTAGAGGTTGGTCCATGTTTCAGTAAGAAACAAAATGTCCGGACTTTCCTCTGACAACAGTATAAATAATTCCGATGAGTGTTTGGGAAGTGATCTACAGTTGAGCAGGAACAATTTGTAGGTTCTCCCCTGTAGTTCTTCCAAAGAAGAAGAGGAAGATTGAGTTTGTAGCCTAAAAGAACAGTGCCTACAACACGTCTCTAAGCTGCTAGGGTTAATTTTATGAATACATCCATCATATGCCAGCCAACACGTGTTTAATCAATGGGTGTCACCCTACAACTTCCTCTGGGTTGTAATCCTCGGTGTCAATCCCGAGTCTGTAGTCTGGTTCCCCAAAATTAGAGTAATAGTATAAAAAGTCGTAAATCCATGTGCAAGTGGGTGGATGTCACTCAGGCGGGCTTGTGACCAGAGAATGGGCCAGGGCTCCGTAACTTCTATCTTGGCGTGTTCGACCGTACCGCTTTCAGTCTGGATTTTGGACTTTAAATCCAACGCCATTCCACCAATGCACCCCCCCAAAAGCAAGTCGTTGTAACGACTTGCATGCTGAACAATTGCGTGCTAAAGACGCGTTCGTTCTATTGCGGTGCAGTGAAGGCACAGCGTGATTCTGGCTGCGTCCTAAAGGACGTTTCTCTGCGCATGCATACAAAGTGACGCACATCCGTGTTTTTGTGGCTTTTTTCAACGTTTGTCCATACTGCACAGTGTCTTGTTGCTGCTGTAAAAGCTTTGCAGATGCTTGTTGCTCTCAGTTTGAGTGCAAAGTATGGACACCAGTGATAGTTCTACCAGTTTTTATTCGGTGACCTCTGAGAGAACACGTCTCAGTTGGGGAATATGGGGAGCCGCATAGACCACTGACACCGAAATAGTGTGTAAAAGGCCGCTTTTATTGAAACAGGTGCACATCACAATTAAAAGGCCCTTGGCCTGATGCCTTACAAAACTACAACCTCACTATACAAACTGTTACCTAAGTTACGCTACCCCACCCCTAAGGTTCCCCCACACAACATTTAAAACCTGCAATTCAGTACCCCCTACTGTGACTTTTTAGCTTTTGACCTTTGAACTTTACCCTTTCACCCCTACTGTGACCTTTTAACCTTTGCCTTTGACCTTTTAACCTTTCACCTTTGACCTTGTAACCTTAACCTTTACGACTATTAACCTGTCACTAACCTAACTTCCTAAAGCACCTTAAAGATCCTACCTCGTGAACTTGTCTACCCGTTCTTTCAGCCTGGATTGCCTCTGTCAATAACGAATAAACTTGGCTAAAACATGCCAACTTGACAGCCAACCGCCACCCAGAAAAAGGGGGGGGGGGCACTACCCCTTTTTCTGCCCCCCAAACCTAGGTCCCGAAAGAGCCTCCGCAAGGGAAAACTGCCCCTGACAAAACCAACCCATGAGAAAAAGGAAACCCCAGAGACTCCCCCACAAATACCTCCGAGTCATAAGATAAAGCCAGCTGCATGAACTTCATGAAAAGACGTCCTGACACCCTAGACCCTTTCCATGCCTTCCTATTGCCTCCATGCGTACAGCCCCCATGCCACACCCCGCGTGGCCAGAACTCAACCCACCTAGCACCACTTGACCATTGGCGAAACTCCAACCGCAGCCTATCTTAAGAGGGTAGCAGCTACCCCCTCCCCCCAGGCCCCCTTCTCCTATACGACCCCATATGCTACGGTACAGAGCGGATCCCAAGAGACCCAAAGTTTGCCTCTTTCCCTTGTCGGTCTTCCCATATTAACAAAGAATCCTCCAGTATCGAGACCGATACACCGGAGACCTTCCTCTAAAGCCGAACCTAAAAACAACATTAACATTTCCGAAACTAAATATCTTGGCACCCTTCCTCCCCCACCTGTACACATTGCTAACCGCATTACATGTCCTACTTCCCAAAAACCTCATGCCCGCCATGCACTGACCTCATGGCAAGCCTCCCAAGACTTTGTGTGGCTGCAGCTACCCAGCTATTCGGAGAACGGTGGAAAAGTCGCCCCTTTGCCCCCCATTGTGACATAACCAGCCTCTGCCCTGTGCCACCTTTCTCACAGGGAAGTGCCACACGTCCCCAGGCAACATAAAAATAGATACCTACGCCCTACAGCCCTGCCAAGGCCTATCCGATCTGTCGAACCCTATACATACGCGTAACTTATTGAATAACCTCAGTACCTATGCCCCAGTCACTGTCGTCATTAAAGGGGTGGTGTCCCACTCCTAGAAACCCCCACCCCCTTAAAACCTGTACCCCACTTGTCTGCCAACTGGGAGTACCCCTACCTAAAAACTACCCTCAGCTGCGGACCTTTCCGCTGTCCTACGTACTAGTGACTATCCCTGTTCCAACTGATGCCAAATCCCCTGTGCCCAACTTCAATCCTCACTCTGGTCTTTTCGTCTCCCTTGCTCCCTGCATACAGGACAGCACCACAAGCCTGGGAACCGTGTACATCTTACCGGAACACACCCAACTGTGAGCCGGGAAAAACATCAGCGATGTCCTAGCCCTCCCCCGACGCCTGACACGCTGATAACATGCCCTCGAATTTCGACCTGTGCATACCAGCCCAGCAACCAATTCAGCCCCGTACAGGGGCCCACTGTCCGCCCTTTTGGTAATGGCCCCTGGGCCAGGCCCTAGCTGACCAAAACACTGTCCTACCCCTTCTGGCAGCCCATGGAATTGGGCTCTGTAGATCCATCCCCTTGCTAAGTATGCCCCCTTTGACCACGGTATCAATTACAATGCCCATGAGTGGCAACACCGTACTGGGTCCAGCTGCTTTCCTTGTTTCCAAAAGTACTCTGAATGTGCCCCTGAGCTCCCCGCACTGTCCAGCCTCCTCTGGCAGACAGTGGAACCGGGCTTATCCTCTCTAATCCCTACCCGTACACAGGACCTCCATGGTCTCAGACCTCAATGTCATACCCCAAGAATGACCGTGCCGTGCTGCTCAGGCTGTCTTCCATGCTGTGAACTATTCTCAAGGTTCACCCATGCCTCCCATAACTGTCAAGCCTCCTCTGGCACCGCGTAACAGACTTGTCAGCTCCAATCGCCCTCAACCAGCCGTGCCTCCATGGCCACAGTATCATTTTTGATTAAAGGTACACGTAGCCCCTGTTATCTACCACTATACCATGTGCTCTGCTCCTGAATGCCAGTACCGTTCTGGGCTACTTGACTTGTATGTTGCCTGGGGTACCCTAAATCATAAACACAAACTCCTCCAGCATGTGTTATTGCCGTTCTGAGCCACCTGTCTGTTGTGTTGCTAATGGTACCCCAAAGGTCCACTCTGAGCTCCTCGAGCCTGCCCAGCAACCTCCGGCAGCCCTTGGAACCAGTGCTAACGCCGTTCCGGATCATGTAACTATAAAGTTGCCAATGCTACCGCAAAGGTCAACTCCGGGCATGTGACAGTGCCGTACTGGGTCACTTGTCTTTTATGTTGCCAATGGAACTAAACCTGTTCGCTCTTATCACCATTAGTAACCAGGCCACCATGGCCTCAGGCTCCATTTCACCAGCCTGTATTGACAGCCCCCGACCTGGTCCAGCTGTCTGCTCTGGTGCCCAATGCACACCAAAGGTCTACTCCGAGCTCCTCAAGCCTGTGCTATGGCGGTTCTGGGCCAAGTATCTTTTAGGTTGCCAATGCTACCGCAACGGTCAACTCCAACCTCCTCAAGCCTGTGCTATGGCCGGTCTGGGCCACGTATCTTTTACGTTGCCAATGGTACCCCAAAGGTCAACTCTGAGCTCATCGGGCATGTCACAGTGCCGTACTGGGCCCCTTGTCTTTTCTGTATCACCATTAGTAACCAGGCCGCCATGGCCTCCGGCTCCATCTCACCGGCCTGTATTGACAGCCCCCGACCTGGGTCCAGCTGTCTGCTCTGGTGCCCAATGCACATCAAAGCTTTATCACCACCATAACCAGGCCTCCGTGGCCACAGGGTAGATCTCAATGTCCTAAGATTACAGCCCCAAAACGTGTCCAGCTGTTTGCTCTTGTGCTCCCTTGAACTCAAATCACCCCTGACCCCAATTGTGTCGGCTGTAACACCATGTTAACTAGGCCTCACTGGGCACTGAATCCGTCGTAATGGCTCAGACGCCACACAGAAAAAAACCCCAAGACCCAAATTAACGCCCCAAAATATCCAGCCACCCGTGGAACCAGGCCACCCCACAATGACCACTTTTCCCCCAGTGGCCGGTTATCTCCAAATGACCTGTCCTTCATGACATTCAACTTTGAAAATTAAGCAAAACAGGCCTCTTGCTCCAATGCGATACGTCCAAGCGAGCTGCCCCCTGCTGAATACCCTTGGCTGGAAAACCAACTCCGACTCTTCCACTCTGGAGAATCCCCCGCCTACTCGTGAGCAGTTTCCCTTAACCCCCTGGTCATTGACAACGCTTTTGGTAGTATACCTCCCCTCTCCAAATTATTTAAAGGACCAAATTACTAAGAGTATTAGAAATTGCTCCCCGTCCACATGCCTGCTGAATTTACCTGGAAAATTGTCATGAACCAATTGGTTAGATCTCCCACCCCCCTTCAGTACCTCCTGCTAATTATCCTCTACTAAACACTCCCTCGTAGGTCGGGTCGGGACAATCCATGTGTCCGCCCCATGCCCGGCAACCTCTTCTGCCTACCCCCGTGCTTAACTGCACATCCTCAAAGTACTTCGACAGCATCAACAGGAAACTAACTCTTATCCTTTGAACCTGTGACCCAAAAACGGCACAACACCTACTTTGTGCCAGAGCTCCCTCCAAAGCGCTTCACCTTTATCCGTATTTCTGAGACAATTGCCGCCAGGGGGAGTACTATCCCCCTTGGCCTGATGCACCGCCGAAGCCGTACGGGGCCTACGTGGGGCAGTGATCTTGTGGTCCACCACCTACCAGCCATACCATACCCTAGAAGCTGCTTTCAAAGTCTATTTCCGCCAGGGGCAGTACCGTCCCCCTTGGCCTGGTGCACCGCCGAAGCCGTACGGGGCCTACGTGGGGCAGTGATCTTGTGGTCCACCACCTTCCAGCCATACCCTAGAAGCTGCTTTCGAAGTCGATTTCCGCCAGGGGGAGTACTGTCCCCCTTGGCCTGGTGCACCGCCGAAGCCGTACGGAGCGTACGTGGGGCAGTGATCTTGTGGGCCCCCGATGCTCCAGCCTGGCCGTACTGGGCCCAGCCTTCTCTTCACCACGGGGTAATGGAGCCGTACCGTGCCCTCCCGTGTCGGGAACGCTGCAGAAGTGAACCCGCCGCAAATATATGGTCCTGTGTGCTGGTCCCTGCCTGTATCCCGCTATGTCCCTTTCCCGGCATACCATGTGGAGAAACATACCCCCCCTCCCTAAATACCTTAACGGGGGGGCTTGCGAGATTGCCCAAATTATACGCCTATTTCCCAATGTCATCTCTAAGCCCCCCCCCGGCTGGCACACAACCACTGGCCCCCCTCCCTGGCCTGTGGTCCCAGTACCTCGCCTAACATCTATACCCTCCCCTGCCTATATTCGTTTCGCCCGTGCCCTGGCTGCTTCTGCCTTCTCACGGGCTTCGCACATAGCGAATCAGCGCGCCTCTGTCTCTTGGACTAGCCGGCACTGCCCCCCCACTGTGCCTTGATATCCACCTGTGCCCATCTATTGGCTTACCCCTCCGTCCCCGAACATTGATGGCTCCGGCTCCACCTGTTCCAGCATACTCCCATGGCCTACTGACACTGTCTGGTTATGTCTCCCCCCCCCTCCCGGTCTCTTATCTTTTTGAGGGGGGGGGCCTTGTTCCCCAGCCCTTTTGTACTGGGGTTGGAGGTGGTCGCGCTCTTCCTACTCTCCGCGGGCCTGCACCACGTGGGGGCTGACCCTGCCTCCTACCGTTACGTGTTGGGCTTCCACCTTACTTGCTGCGTCACGCACCTGCCGGGCCCCTGCCCCGCCCGCTTCCGACTCAGTCACCAGGGGGGGGGGGGGGGGGAAGAGATTGGTCAGCATGTTCTAAGCGGGCTGGGAGGCCAGAGCGCCTGCCTCCCTTGCTTGCGCCGGTGTACCCAGGTCTACCGCCCCTACCCCGCCCGCGCTGTCCTACCTTATTTCTCGCTCCACTGCCCTCCAGGAGGCCGGCTGCCACAGC
Source organism: Calotriton arnoldi (assembly GCA_963921515.1). Lineage (NCBI taxonomy): Eukaryota > Metazoa > Chordata > Amphibia > Caudata > Salamandridae > Calotriton > Calotriton arnoldi. The sequence goes on along the minus strand of CAWUFW010005547.1, from coordinate 408,275 downwards.
AGCAGCAACCCCGCTTTCGTCCCGGTGCGCAGGGCACGCCATGCCCACTCACGCTTCGTGAAGCACTCCAGGTCGCAGGATGTCGTGTCGGCCCGCCGCTCCCAACGTCTGGAGCGCGGCCGTGATCTCGTTGGCAGAGTGGGAAGTCATGTACACCTCCTCGCCGCTGGAATAAAGCACTCGCTAGCTACCTCTGAACCAATTTACCTGAAACAAAAGAAATCTCAACTCACTATAACGAATCCTCAACCCCTCTACCCAGAAAAATCTGTCCTGCCTACGACCAGCCACCGGGAATACCACAAAATAGCACCAAAATGGCGAAGTAAATAACCTTTGGGCTATAAAATAGCCCAAACAGCCCAATAAGCCCAAAAGGGGCGGAGCAGACGCCTGAGCCGCTCCCGTTCCCCAAACATCCCGGGAGGCAGACCTCGCTGCGCTCGGCTGCCCCCCAAGACCCGCTTGGGGCCACCTTATGAGTATCGTGGATGCCTTCAATTGTTGGGAAAACGGAACCGAAACCTGGGGCGGCAGCCAGAGGTCCTCCCTCTCTTGGTATGTCACCCCTTTCCCAACACACACTCGCGCGCGGACACACGTGCACTCGTATTCTCCGTTGGCTTCTCCCTTCTTTAGGTCTCGCCCTGAAGCCAGCGCTTGCGCTGATCTGGGCGAGACATTTTGTAAGTGGGCATTTAGAAATGCGACCACTTTTTTTTGGGCTTGCCTAGAGCGTGCGAGTACGCGCACAATGACGAGTAGAGGCGCCATATGGCTTTCCTCTCTTGTCATGGTGCGCACACATCGCACACCATTTGCCAGCCTGCTTGCACGTGCACAGCTGCTGCTCGCACTCCCTCCTCCCTTCTCCCCCTCCCTTTTCGTGAGCTTTGATCAAGCTCCTCTGCTGCTGGCATTCCCCCCTCCCTTCTCGCCCAGCCCTTCTTGTCTAACTTTCTCTCTCTCTCGCCTGCATTGGGTCGAAATCTGATTATGGAAAACAAGCACTGGTCGCCCAAAACGAGTTCCGTGCCCACCACCCTCTACCTCTCTCTCTCTGCCTCTCTCTCTACCTCACTACCACTCACCACCCTCTACCTCTCTCTCTCTGCCTCTCTCTCTACCTCACTACCACTCTACCATCTCCTGCTACCTCTCTAACTCTCTACCTCTCTCTCTCTACCTCTCTCTCTCTCTCTCCACCTCTCTCTCTCTCCACCTCTCTCTCTCTCCACCTCTCTCTCTCTCTCTCTCCACCTCTCTCTCTCCACACCTCTCTCTCCACACCTCTCTCTCCACACCTCTCTCTCCACACCTCTCTCTCCACACCTCTCTCTCCACACCTCTCTCTCCACACCTCTCTCTCCACACCTCTCTCTCCACACCTCTCTCTCCACACCTCTCTCTCCACACCTCTCTCTCCACACCTCTCTCCACACCTCTCTCCACACCTCTCTCTCCACACCTCTCTCTCCACACCTCTCTCCACCCCTCTCTCTCCACACCTCTCTCTCCACACCTCTCTCTCCACACCTCTCTCTCCACACCTCTCTCTCCACACCTCTCTCTCCACACCTCTCTCTCCACACCTCTCTCTCCACACCTCTCTCTCCACACCTCTCTCTCCACACCTCTCTCTCCACACCTCTCTCTCCACACCTCTCTCCTCCACACTCTCTCTCTCCACACCTCTCTCTCTCCACACTCTCTCTCTCCACACCTCTCTCTCTCCACACCTCTCTCTCTCCACACCTCTCTCTCTCCACACCTCTCTCTCTCCACACCTCTCTCTCTCCACACCTCTCTCTCTCCACACCTCTCTCTCTCCACACCTCTCTCTCTCCACACCTCTCTCTCTCCACACCTCTCTCTCCACACCTCTCTCTCTCCACACCTCTCTCTCTCCACACCTCTCTCTCTCACACCTCTCTCTCTCCACACTCTCTCTCTCCACACCTCTCTCTCTCCACACCTCTCTCTCTCCACACTCTCTCTCTCCACACCTCTCTCTCTCCACACCTCTCTCTCCCACACCTCTCTCTCCACACCTCTCTCTCCACACCTCTCTCTCCACACCTCTCTCTCCACACCTCTCTCTCCACACCCTCTCTCCACCTCTCTCTCCACACCTCTCTCTCCACACCTCTCTCTCCACACTCTCTCTCCACACCTCTCTCCACACCTCTCTCTCCACACCTCTCTCTCCACACCTCTCTCTCCACACCTCTCTCTCCACACCTCTCTCTCCACACCTCTCTCTCCACACTCTCTCTCCACACCTCTCTCTCCACACCTCTCTCTCCACACTCTCTCTCCACACCTCTCTCTCCACACCTCTCTCTCCACACCTCTCTCTCCACACCTCTCTCTCCACATCTCTCTCTCTCCACACCTCTCTCTCCACACCTCTCTCTCTCTCTCACACTCTCTCTCTCTCTCCACACCTCTCTCTCTCTCTCCACACCTCTCTCTCTCTCTCCACACCTCTCTCTCTCTCTCCACACCTCTCTCTCTCTCTCCACACCTCTCTCTCTCTCTCCACACCTCTCTCTCTCTCTCCACACCTCTCTCTCTCTCTCCACACCTCTCTCTCTCTCCCACACCTCTCTCTCTCTCTCCACACCTCTCTCTCCACACCTCTCTCTCCACACCTCTCTCTCTCCACACCTCTCTCTCTCCACACCCTCTCTCTCCACACCTCTCTCTCTCCACACCTCTCTCTCTCCCACACCTCTCTCTCCACACCTCTCTCTCTCCACACCTCTCTCTCTCTCCCCACACCTCTCTCTCTCCCCACACCTCTCTCTCTCTCCACACCTCTCGCTCTCTCCACACCTCTCGCTCTCTCCACACCTCTCGCTCTCTCCACACCTCTCGCTCTCTCCACACCTCTCGCTCTCTCCACACCTCTCGCTCTCTCCACACCTCTCGCTCTCTCCACACCTCTCGCTCTCTCCACACCTCTCGCTCTCTCCACACCTCTCGCTCTCTCCACACCTCTCGCTCTCTCCACACCTCTCGCTCTCTCCACACCTCTCTCTCTCTCCACACCCCTCTCTCTCTCTCCACACCTCTCTCTCTCTCCCACACCTCTCGCTCTCTCCACACCTCTCTCTCTCTCCACACCTCGCTCTCTCCACACCTCGCTCTCTCCACACCTCGCTCTCTCCACACCTCGCTCTCTCCACACCTCGCTCTCTCCACACCTCGCTCTCTCCACACCTCGCTCTCTCCACACCTCGCTCTCTCCACACCTTCTCTCTCCACACCTCGCTCTCTCCACACCTCGCTCTCTCTACACCTCGCTCTCTCTCTCTCTCCACACCTCGCTCTCTCTCGCTCTCTCCACACCTCGCTCTCGCTCTCTCCACACCTCGCTCTCTCTCTCCACACCTCTCTCTCTCTCCACACCTCTCTCTCCACACCTCTCTCTCCACACCTCTCTCTCTCCACACCTCTCTCTCCACACCTCTCTCTCTCCACACCTCTCTCTCTCCCACACCTCTCTCTCTCCACACCTCTCTCTCCCCACACCTCTCTCTCCCCACACCTCTCTCTCTCCCCACACCTCTCTCTCTCCCCACACCTCTCTCTCTCTCCACACCTCTCTCTCTCTCCACACCTCTCTCTCTCTCCACACCTCTCGCTCTCTCCACACCTCTCGCTCTCTCCACACCTCTCGCTCTCTCCACACCTCTCGCTCTCTCCACACCTCTCGCTCTCTCCACACCTCTCTCTCTCTCCACACCTCTCGCTCTCTCCACACCTCTCGCTCTCTCCACACCTCTCGCTCTCTCCACACCTCTCGCTCTCTCTCCACACCTCTCGCTCTCTCCACACCTCTCGCTCTCTCCACACCTCTCGCTCTCTCCACACCTCTCTCTCTCTCCACACCTCTCTCTCTCTCCACACCTCTCGCTCTCTCCACACCTCTCGCTCTCTCCACACCTCTCGCTCTCTCCACACCTCGCTCTCTCCACACCTCGCTCTCTCCACACCTCGCTCTCTCCACACCTCGCTCTCTCCACACCTCGCTCTCTCCACACCTCGCTCTCTCCACACCTCGCTCTCTCCACACCTCGCTCTCTCCACACCTCGCTCTCTCCACACCTCGCTCTCTCCACACCTCGCTCTCTCTACACCTCGCTCTCTCTCTCTCTCCACACCTCGCTCTCTCTCGCTCTCTCCACACCTCGCTCTCGCTCTCTCCACACCTCGCTCTCTCTCTCTCCACACCTCGCTCTCTCTCTCTCTCTCCACACCTCGCTCTCTCTCTCTCTCTCCACACCTCGCTCTCTCTCTCTCTCTCCACACCTCGCTCTCTCTCTCTCTCCACACCTCGCTCTCTCTCTCTCTCACACCTCGCTCTCTCTCTCTCTCTCCACACCTCGCTCTCTCTCTCTCCCCACCTCGCTCTCTCTCTCTCTCCACACCTCGCTCTCTCTCTCTCTCTCCACACCTCGCTCTCTCTCTCTCTCTCCACACCTCGCTCTCTCTCTCTCTCTCCACACCTCGCTCTCTCTCTCTCTCTCCACACCTCGCTCTCTCTCTCTCTCTCCACACCTCGCTCTCTCAAATATAGCTACAACGTCTACGTATAATACGGTACACTAAGTGGCAGCCGCAGCCTAAAATCACTTCTTGTCCTTAAAAAAACCCAATCATTACCATATCCAATATATCTCCCCTTTATGACCTTATAAGTATTTACTTCTGCAGCACAATATCCTTTTGTCAACAACATCAAATGTTGCACAGCTAAACACTTATAAGGTCCCAAAGGCGAGACCTATTGGCTATGCCAATGCTTGTTTTTTTTACCCGTTCTGTTCTCCGCCCCTCGCCATCTCCTCCACCCCCGCGCCCTCCTTTCCTTCTCTTCCTCCCCTTCTTTCCTGCCAGGAATGTGCCTGCCCTCTGAGGCCCGGCCACACTCTGGGAATCGTAATGCGCTCCAGATTCCTGCAGTTGTCCATGTCCGCGCCAGAGTGGCTGCAGCAGCTGCTTGGGGGAGGGTTTGGGATGAAAGACAGGCGCGCTGTTTTTTTCCCGTTTCCACCAGGGCCTGCTACAGATGTGAGTGGGCTGTCGAAATTAATGTACGGCGGGGGGCGTTAGGGGTGGGGGCTTTGGGATGTCTTTTGGAGTGTTAAGTGCAATGAGGTGGTCTATGTGCGTTTTGGGCATGAGCGCACTTGGTAATCCTAGGTTTGGGTGCTGTTCAAATGAGTAGTCTGTATTTATTTGTTTGAAGTTGTATATATCGCCGCGCGGACCAAGTCAAGTGGACTGTGCGGTTGACAATTGGTATAGAAATATTAAAAACAATGGCTGGCCATGCGGATTTACATAATTTTTCCTATGTATCCTGTCCTGCTTATGGGCGTATCTTTCATGGTATGATTTTATGGATGTTTGGCACCTAAATTCCACATTCTTTAATCGAGCTTCTATCGGGTTGAGCTTTTCAGAGGTTTTTTTTTTTCTTTTCTTTCTATGCATTATATTATACAGTCAAAGAAAATGTTCGGGGGAGGGGGGCTGGGCTGTTGGTCAGATGTCTTACTGAGGACCTGACCTAGCCCCCAATTTTAGGGCAGTTAGGGGGCGTCTTCATGCAAGAGTGCTCTGCGACCGCGTGGTCCTGGGACTGTCCGGCCCAGAGCCGCTTGGAGGTCGGTCTAGCCTGAAAATGTTCTTTCGTCCCCTTTGGGAAATCGGTATGATGCTGCGCGTGGCAATGTAAGGACTCGGTAGAGACTGGGTGCGGGGCGGTGACTGCCGTTGTGAAATTGGTACCCCGCAATAACTAGAGGCAGTGATACTTTAAAGACAAAGTTCTGATAATTCCCGACCTAAGCAGGGCAATGCGAACTAAAACAAGGCATTTGAAGTTTGGGTGTCCAGAGAAGGTTTGAGAATTAAGACCATTCTCCGGGGTGGAAGATCTCCCAAAGCCCAAAGACTGAACTGAGGCGGTAGATGTTTTTTCTCCACTTCCCTTTTTTTCCTAGAAACCCTGTCAAAACGTCGCCATGGGTGGCTGGTGTTGAAATCCTATTCCACAATGAGAGAATCAGCCCTGCTAGCCGCACCTTACCATCGGAAGATCAAACAGTCATTTCTGGCCCTAAGATTCGGAGAAATACCCACGCTAGACTTCATGCCAAAATGGAGGATGTCTGGTCTAAGTGAAGACCGGTCCTGCCGTCTATGCCATCAGGGGACTGAATCTTTGCTTCACATTGTCTGTGTTTGTCCTGCTCTGTTGGTTCAGCGAAGATTTCCATTAAGGCGGGAGTTCCTTGAACGGGGAATTAGGTTGTGCAGGCATGCACTGGTGCAGTCCATGGACCCAAACACCATGCTGAACATTAGACTGACTGTTATTGATCTGTTTTAAGAAAATGATCAGCTAATAGGATAGGCGATGTGTAATCTGGAGGGGGTCCCTGAACGTAATTCTAAAATGTAATAACTCAAACATTTTGTTAACTTATCATGCACAGAAACTTTGAAGGACGGGTTGCTAGGGATTGAAACCAACAGCTCCTTATCCCGTTGGGCTCATAACTATTTTATCTATTTCTGTATTTTTAATAATGTCAATTCTTGCATAATTGTTTTAACAGTGGGTCTCATAGTCCATCTGGCACCATATTTATACTTGCCTCAGTCCCGCTTATATGCACCTTAATTACATATATTAATTTACCTAAGGGATTTTTTGGTTGTCTAAAAAAGCAAGCTTTCCACACAGATGTCAGAGTAACGTTCAGCTCCTGTTTAGTCATTTTTATCCAACGTAGCTTAGTGTTTGGTATCACGACTAAAACTCCTAGGAAGGAAAATTGAAGAAAGCAAAGGGCATGTAGCGCGATGATTGGTGGCTGTACTAGTTGTATGACAAATCCCCTTTTTATCTATTTTTTTAAATGTATTTTTAAACTGATTTTGTTTATGGTTTTAATTGACTAATAAACTAACATTAAACTCCTCCATCTTTCACTCCTTAAGTACTTCCTTTTAATAAGAGTTAAAAAATATGGCATCAATGTGCGTTGGTAGTCTCCTACCAGTGTGTAATTCTGAGAGACTTTTTTTTTCCTTTTAATGTTAAAGGGCTTTGTTTTCGAAATCCTGGCTTGGTGGAAATGGCTTTATGAAATGAAATGAAATTTGTACTTGTAAAGCGCACCCATACCCCCAAAGGGGTGTCCAGGCGCTGTACGCATACCGCTGTGGAACCCTTCCTGGCTTTTCCCTGTGAAATGTCCACTCCTGGGCACCCCCAGGGTGAAGCCAGGCATCCCAGCGCTGTTGGGGCCGTTGTGGAGATTAAGCAAGCTATTGCCCAGAGTTGCAGAGTGGGACCCATGATTAGAACAGGCACCGAGGCGAGAATTATCAGGTCCGAGGAAATTGAGCCCAAGACCCGCCGAGGCGGGAATTGAACCCTGGTCCCGGGCCAGATCTCTGCATCAGGGTCTGCCGCTCTAACCATTGAGCCACACTTCTCCACTGTATTGACCCGTATGTAGTTTGTGTCAAATAGAAATGCTTTCAACCTAATTGAAAACCCATTATTCATAACTTAAAGTAATGACTCTGTTACTTACCAGTAATGTTCATTACTCCGAGTCATAGTCTTCCTCGTCAGTCACTAAGGAGCACCCCGTGTTCCAGGCACAGCATTCACCCATAAATTAAAGGTCCTCACCCAATATGGCCGCCTGACAGGAAGTACCTGTCACCTGCCCTATAAGGGTGGGACCAACACAGGAAACATCCTGACATACAAAAGCAGAAACCAAAGGAAAGAATATAAAGTTTGTTCGGCCCCCCCCCCCCCACCACCAAGGGCGGGCGGGAGGGAACATGACTGTGACGAGGAAGACTATGACTCGGAGTAATGAACATTACCGGTAAGTAACAGTCATTACCAGCCTCGTCAGTCTTCCTCGTCACAGTCACTAAGGAGCGTATACCCAAGCGCCGGACGAACAAAAGAAACCGATATCCAGGATGCCAAGGAAAAATCAATGCAGACAAGTACACAACCAGCGAACAGCCGCAAGGACGGCGGAGCCAAATCCCCAGAATAACCACTCCCATCCGTAATGAAAATGGGAGAAGGCACGTGGGGAGGACCAAGACGCCGAAGCACAAAGCAACAACAAGGAGGCCCCCTGAAGAATCCCAGGAGGAAGACACACCTGGAGGAACGACCCTGAATGACTGGGGGAAGAGAGACCCCTAGAAGCAGGAAGGCCAAAGAGATTGCGGACCGAAACCAACGGGAAGGGAGGCCTACATAGGGCGACAACCCCGCCGGGCAACCCCAAAGGCGACCAAGAAAAAATCCACCAGGCGAAGGGTAGATCACCAGAGTCCAAGGCAATCCAGGGAACAGAGCCGGATCCCCACCCCGAAGAGGGGCAGCCGAGGACATAAGCCTGCAGGCATGGACCTTGATGTGCTCCAGTCCATGATTGATAGGGCTGTGACTTCTGGTTTGGCGGCTCCAGATGGCCCGGTGCCTCTGGTTCCTAGGGGTCCTTCTCTGTCTGATCCTGCCTGATGGCTCAGATGATGAGCAGCGTGGCCGCTTTGTTAAGGGCACGGAGTTGAAGGAGGTCCTCACGCACTTAAAGGACAATTTGGCTTTCCCGTCTGTTGCTCCGCTGGCTGAGGATGATGATTATTTCTCCCAGTACCGACATAGGGAGCCTGACGCCCTTCCTGTTCACAAGGCTGTCAGGGGTCTTCTGTCTCGTGAGTGGGTTGACGTTGAAAAGGCTGGTTGCCCAAGGTTCCTCGCCAAGAAATATCCTCTCCAGGACTTTCTGTCTGAGTTTCCTCCTACTGTCAAGGTGGATTCTCTCATGGTGAGTCTGGCGTCCAGTGGTTCGCCTCTCCTAGTGACCCGGTGGATAAGAAGGTGGACGGTGCGGCCAGACGGGCCTACTCCGCTGCTAACTTTTCAATCCGTGCAGGGGCCTATGCCTCGTATGTTGTGCAGTCTCTGCTCCATGATTTCCAGGTCCTGTCTGAGGCCCTCCAGCAGGGGGAGGGCGTTACTCCCAGACTGTCCCTTATGGAACAGCAGGTTCGTTTCTTATCGGACATTTCTTTTGACTGTCTGCTGCTGCTGCCATTTCTGGCTCCATTATTTCTGCTCGCCGGAACATTTGGATGCGCTCCTGGAAAGTGGATGCTTCTCAGAAGGCCCTTCTTTCCCGCTTGCCCTTCGATGGTTCCAAATTGTTTGGGTCTCGGCTTGAGTATCTCCTTAAAAAATCTGTAGAAGATCGTAAGCTCCTGACGCCTCTGCGGCCTCCTCTGAGGGGTCGGGGGTTTGGCTACAGGCGTGCTTTTGGGAATCCCCCCCCCCCGACTGCTGCGAGGGGTTCCTCCCAGCCCTTTCGCGGGAGGGGTCGTGGCCCCCCCCTTCTCTGCCAAGTCCCGGCAACAGCCTGCTGGTCCTGCCCTCCCCGATGCCTCTGCCAAGTCCTGACTATCTCAGGGTGGGCGGCCGGGTTGGTCTGTTCTCTTCCGCTTGGGCTCTCGACGTCACCGATCCCTGGGTTCTTCGCCTGGTGGTAGAAGGATATTCTATCGTCTTCTCTTCTCCTCCGCCAGATCTTTTGTCCCCACTCCCACTCCTCGGAATCCTCTGAGGCTGTTGGGGTTGCGTCAGGTGATCCAGGATCTTCTCCGGAATGGTGCCATCGTGCCTGTTCCCGAGCCAGAGATGGTCGGGGTTGCTACTCCCTGATGTTCCTGGTGCCGAAGCCGTCTGGGGACTTTCGCCCTATCTTGGACCTCAAGACCGTGAACCTCTTTGTGCCTTACCAGCGGTTCAAAATGGGGAGTTTACAGCGGATTCTGCCTCTTGTCTCCTGGGGCCTTCCTGTCATCTCTGGACCTTTTGGATGCTTATTACCACATTCCTGTGCATCCCCTCTCCCAGCGTTATTTGCGGTTCTTTGCCCTGGGTCAGCACTTCCAGTTTTGTGTTCTCCCCTTTGGGTTGGCTTCTGCGCCTCGGGTGCTTACTAAGGTCTTGGCTCCCCTGGTGGGTCTTTTGCATGCTCAAGGGGTGCTGTTGTTTCCCTACCTGGACGATTGTCTAATCTCTTCCTCGTCTTTTCTTAAGGCCCTGGAGGATGTCGCGCTGGTACGGCTTTGCCTGGAGTCTCATGGGTTCCTGGTGAATGTCAGCAAGTCCCACCTCGTCCCTTCTCAGGAACTTCAGTTCATCGGTGCTCTCTTCAACACCAGGTTGGGGTTGGTGTTTCTGCCTCCAGATCGCCAGCTCCGTCTCCGGTCTCATCTGGATTCCTTCCTGTCAAAGTCTTCTGCCTCCGCATCGGACCTGGTTGCGGGTGCAGGGGGACATGTCTGCCTCTCTGTTCCTGGTCCCTTGGGCTCGCAGACACCTCTACCATCTGGTGTATCACCTTCTGTCCCACTGGGATCCGAGTGTCCCTGGACTACGAGGCCCCTGTTCCTGTGACTCCTGCCGTATCTCTCCTGCTGCAGTGGTGGTTGGTGCCGGAAAACCTGGCGAGGGGTGTTCCCCTGGATCCTCCCCTTCCCTGTACCCTGACCACCGATGCCAGCCCTTGCGGTTGGGGGGCCACCCTCGGGTCTCTCTGCCCGGGGTGCTTGGTCCCCCGCAGAGAGCTGGATGTCCTCCAACTGGAAGGAACTGGCTGCTGTCTTCAAGGCTCTCGTGCACTTTGCTCCTCGCCTACGGGACTTGTGGGTTCAGGTCCGGACGGACAATCAGGTGGCTCGTGCCTACTTGAACCATTTGGGGGGCACTCGCTCTCCTCTTTTGGCTCTCCTGGCGGATCACATTGGGTCTTGGGCGGAGGACAATCTGCTGGGTCTGACGGCTGTCTATCTGCCGGGGAGGGAGAATGGGCGTGCGGATCAGCTGAGTCGCCTTCTTCCTTCCTCTGTCTCTCTGTCCCTGTCTCTTCTGGTCTTTCGGGAGCTGTCGGTGAGGTTCGGGAGGCCCTGGTTGGATCTCTTTGCGTCCCCTCGGGATGCTCTTCTGCCGAGGTTCTGCGCCCTTCTGCCTTGCTTGGAAGCGTGGGGGGTGGATGCCCTGAGTTTCCCTTGGCCCCAGGGCCTTCTCTATGCCTTTCCTCCTTTTCCCCTTCTCAGCAGGGTTCTGGCAAAGATCAGGCAAAGATCAGGTCGGAGATTGGTGCTGTTGGTGGCTCCCCTTTGGCCTCGCCAGTCTTGGTATCCCCTCCTTCTTCGTCTGGCGGTTGCTCCTCCTTGGCGGTTCCCGCTGTCACCTGCTCCTCTCCGCTTTCCTCATCTGTCGCGTCAGGCTCTCAGCCAGTTGGCGTTGGGGGTTTGGAAATTGAAAGGCGAAGGCTATCCTCCCTGGGGTGTTCTTCTGCTGTGACGTTGTCTATCCAGAATTCTCGTAAGGGCAGTACCCTTAAGATCTACGATCGCCACTGGCGGAATTTCTCCGTTTGGTGTTCTTCCCGGGGGTTTCTCCCTGATTCCTGTGAAGGGGGTTCTGTCCTTGAGTTCCTCCGGGATGGGTTTTTGCTTGGGCTGTCGGTCTCTACCCTCCGCAGCCAGTGGTCTGCCATTAAGGCTCTCCGGGGGTCCTCTCTTGTTCCCTTTGAGGCCTTGGTGCCTTCTGCGCAGTTTCTTTCTTCGGCGGCCTGTCGTTGCTTCTCCTGTCCCTCCCTGGGATCTTCCCTTGGTCCTTCATGCCTTGCAAGATTCTCCCTTTGAGCCTCTCCCTCATGCCTTGCAAGATTCTCCCTTTGAGCCTCTCCCTTCAGTCTCTCTGGAGTTTCTCACCCTGAAGGTTTGCTTTCTGGTGGCCATTACTTCTGGCCGTCGTTTGGGGGAACTTGGGGCCTTGCTTTGTCATTTTCCCTTCTTACGTTTTTTTTCCTGACGAGGTGGTCCTTCGTCCTGACCCGGCTTTTCTTCCCAAGGTTCCCTCTGCTTTTCATTTGTCACAGGATATTGTCCTGCCTGCCTTTTTCCCTTCTCCTTCTACTGATGAGGAAATTCGGCTCCATTCCCTGGATTTGACCAGGGCTCTGGTGATCTACCTGGAGCGTACTGCCTCCTTTCGCCAGGTGGATTTTTTGTTTGTTACCTTTGGTGTTGCCCGGCAGGGTCATCGCCCTACCACGGCCACTCTTTCCCGTTGGGTGCGTTCCACTGTCTCCCTGGCCTACCGCCATTCAGGTGTGTCCCTTCCCCCGGTTGTTCAGGGTCGGTCTACCCGGGGTTTGGCTTCCTCCTGGGCTTCCTTCAAGGGGGCTTCCCTTAAGGATCTTTGTGCTGCGGCTACCTGGTCCTCCCCTCACACTTTCGTTTCCCATTATCGGTTGAGGATGGGGGAGGTTTTTTCTGGGGATTTTGGTTCCACTGTCCTTGCGGCTGTCCACTGATTGTGTTTCTTGTCTGCATTGATTAAACTTTGTGTTTTTCTGGCATCTTGGTGTCTGTTCCTTGTTCGTCTTTCGCTTGGGTATACGCTCCATGGTTACTGTGACGAGGGAGACGGACGAGGTAGGTAATGACTCGGTTACTTACCGGTAATGTTCATTACTCCGAGTCATAGTCTCCTCGTCAGTCTTATTCCCCTCGCCCGCCCTTGCTGGTGGGGGGACGAACAATGGTTTTTTGCTTTATATTTCAGGATGTTTCCTGTCTTGGTCCCACCCTTATAGGTCAGGCGGCAGGTACTTCCTGCCGGGCGACCATCTTGGGTGAGGACCTTTTTGATTGGGTGAATGCTGTGTCCGGATCACAGGGTGCTCCATCTTTCATTCCTTAAGTACTTCCTTTTAATAAGAGTTAAAAAATATGGCATCAATGTGCGATGGTAGTCTCCTACCAGTGTGTAATTCTGAGAGACTTTTTTTTCCTTTTAATGTTAAAGGGCTTTGTTCTCGAAATCCTGGCTTGGTGGAAATGGCTTTATTGACCCGTATGTAGTTCGTGTCAAATAGAAATGCTTTCAACCTAATTGAAAACCCATTATTCATAACTTAAAGTAATAGTCTTTGCTCTGTCTCTTTGTTCTTATCAGGCGGCAAAGAAACAGTTTGAGGGGATATTTTGTGAACAGAAAGCCGTATTTATTGCTTCCCTTGAAGCCTAGCTTATAACCGCGTGCACCTCTTAACACCATGGCCCTCGTCCCCGAGTCCACCCCGGGCCTTGGGGTCTGAGACTGGGGAGGAGGCTTGGCTGCGGGAGGAGGGGGGTTTTCAATAGCATTTACGACGAGGATAACGAAGTCTCGTTTCCCTGAATCGTATCATGCGTTATTGTTGATAACATGCACTGTACAGTAGCGAAATGTTCCGACATAATCTGTAGAAGAACACGTGCAACTGCTCAGCTTGGCGGGTAGATGTAAAGGGCATCCCGTGACCTCTCCATGACCCTTACGGATGTGGAGTCGTATCCTGTTTAATTTCGGTGGTGTTTGTGGGTCGCTGCCGCCCACTGGTAGGTGCGGAGTTGCTTTCTGTTAACTACTGTGCTCTGTTGGGTTCGATCTGTGCCCTATGCAAGGGGGCCAGGGTGGAGGCATGTTTCGAAGTGCTTGCCTTATATGGATAGGTACGGAGTAGCTGCACTTTGTCTTCTTAAAGGGAGAGTAGTAGCACTTCTCAGCGGGAGTGCAGTACTTTTTTACGGGCAGTGCTAGCATGTCTCGGTAGGAAACGGTACTATGGGGCTGTAAGCGCCCGCACCTTGAATCCATTTCCATTTCAGGGACTGGTTACCCGAGTGCCAGATTCCCGTAGATGCCGGGAGCGTGATTCCCGTGTGCTGTGCAGCAGCATAGACTGAACTGAACAAGAGCCTGTGCTTTGCGAGCGTTTGCACTTTAGTGACATTCGTTGTTAAGGTGATGTTGTATTACGCCTTCAGCTGTTCCTCATAGGAGTGTGGAAAGGCAGAAACCTGTGAGGTAAATAAAGCGCCTATTGTCACCTGCGGTTCACTGAAATATGACCTGCCCTTCCACGTATTACCCTATTCAGTAGTTCTTAATAAACCAGCATCTTCAATTGAACATTATCTGGAGACCCAGAGAAGGCGTGGCCTCATATGTGCAGGTTGTTTGTTATTATAAGACGGTAACACAACTAATTATACTCCCTTAAGTGGCCTCGAGCAGAGTAAGCATAAGCTGGGCACAGTTTGATTTTGGGGGGGCGTAGGAGAGGTTGATGGGGGTGATGGTCTTCTTCCAAATGAACATCTGATTGAACTTCAGAACTTGTATTCTAATAACAAGGTGTAACATGGCCCCGTGTGGAGGTTACTGCTCCTCTCCGCGGAGAGTCCTTTAGCTCCGTTTGCTTGGACAGTTGTTTTAGTTTTAAAGATCAGAGCTACGCTGCATCCTTTCACGCTCTTTTCACTACCATGGTCACGCGTAGGAGGGAAGTGATATATCTGGAGTAGGTGGGCACACTCCAGTGATATCTTAAAGGGAGTGACGGAGGAGAGGGTTGGTGAAGGATAGAGCGAGGAAGACTAAAGGGTCACAGAATAATTGGGAGGGGTCTGCTGGGGAGCTCACCAGGGAGAGGGGACTGCAGTGGTGACGGATGTGAGGATGAGGTGGAAGTGGCAAGGAGGGAGTGTCTCAACGATGAGAATGTTGAGAACCTCGAAGGTAAAGGGTGGAGTTCTGGGGAATGGTGCGAGGGAGAGCGTGGTGAAGAATAGTGCGAACAGGAGGTTATTGGTGAAGAATGTTAGTGGCTGGAGACTTAAGTGGTGAGGAATGGTATGAGAATGACATGAAAGCGGAAGGGATGGTACTAGTATAACAGTGGTGAGAATTCTTCCGAGATGAATGGTGCAGTGGTGAGGAATGGTTGGGGGGAGGAGATCAGTGCTGCTGAATGGTGTCTGAATTAAACTTGAGTGGTCTTGAGGGAGACTTGAGTGGTGAGATTTGGTGCACGAAGTTGAGGAGTGAGGAGGTTAGGCGTGAGAAGTGGTGCACAGCGAGATGGGAGTAGGGAAGTATGTAACTGTGGATGAGCGAGTCAGCAGCTTGGAAGGGATGGTGTTGGCTAGAGACGAAAGGGGAAGGAATTGGTCTATTTCATTTTTGGTCTTTTATGAACTGTTGCATCCTGTCGTGAGACTGCTTCAGAATGCTGCAGTGGTGTTATGTTGGAAACAATACACCGGTTCAGGGAATAAGGTAAATGCAATAATCTACACTAGAGTTAAAGAAGTGCAGTAACAGATTGGTCGTATGAATAAAGGATGCTTGGATTTTAATGTTTTGATTCCTTCCTAAATTTGAAAGGGTCCATTTATGATCAGTTTCTGGGGGTTAGGACGCTTGAGCCGTCTGGCCCTTGGATCTATGGTAGTTCCTGTATGTGCTGCTTGGTTTTGCAATACTCGGTAAAGATGCTATCTAGTATTTAGCAGAATTTGACGGTGGTGTGGATGGTGATAAGGTGTGCATTTTCGTATTTTCTTTTTTTTTTTTTGCAAATGGACAGATTATTTTTAATAAAATTGTGTTTTTGGGTTTAAATTTCAAATTGATTCACTGCATGATTGCTTGGGTGCAGTGACTTGCTATTCTTTTTTCCCAACGTGGACGCTTTTTTCTAGTAAGTGTATAATCCACTGCTGTAGTTAAGCTTGCTCAGGACCAGTGCTTGAACCCCATCTGATTTTTGATGAAGATTAATGGGCATTTCATCAACAAGTACTGTAAATTAGGCTTTCTTGTATATTGTGTTAATATGAGATTAGGATGATGGGGTGAAGTTTTAAGATCATTCCTGACTTCTGAGTCTTTCTCCATGGGTTTGACCTATAGGGTGCCTGGGTAAAGTGGGCTAGGTTTTGGGGTAGTTCATTAAGAGTAGCTGTTTAGTCCCTGTTGAATACAAATTTCTCTTCTGATTGTCCATTGGTGGTTGTGAAACTCCTAATCTGGTAGGTGTTTACCCCTGGTTGCTATGGCACAGAGCAGACCGGCTTACCTTGGAGGTAATGTGTAAAGTATTTATGTAGTTCCAAAACAGTCAAAATGCAAAACAGTAAAATCCCAAACCGAATTAGAATAACAAAGTAAAATTTAATAAACAATTACATCAAAGTGACCAATCTAACAAGGGGTACTGGAGGTGTTTTTAAAATGTAAGGTAGAAATAGTGCCTATAGACATAGTGCCATTAGACACTGACCTCAATGGAATGCGGATCAGATTAACCAACCAGGTTTGTCTTGCTTAATGATTTTGGCATTTGACTTTAGTCCTTTTTAAGTTCCATCCACCATAGGAGTACACTTCTGAAACCCCTTAGGACCTTAAGGGAGGCACTTGGAGACTTGCATGGTGTCAGGCAGAGATCAACAGCCGGGTCCAGTTCAGGTGCAATTGCCACTGGTCAGTTGCAGGAAAGGCCTCTGGTAGCTTAAACATGAGATTAGCCTTCTAACCCTGGGAGTCCACTTCTTTGCTTCCGGTCCAGGAGTGTTCTGATGTGAGTGCTTGGAGATGCCATATTTATGCCAAACTAGTGGGTGGGAATTACTTCTGGGCACGCCCTAACCAATGGGGAAAAATATCCCGGGGCCAACCCTACCCACTTTGGGCATTTTCAAGATGGTAAAAGTTTTCGAGTACACTAAAGTGGCCTCTTTAGTGTGTGTGTGGTTATGCTAGTCTTCCCACAGCTAACACTAAAATCCAGTTTGGGGCTGCCAATGTACCCACCATAAACCCAGAGCCATAAGTCTGCTACAACAAAAGTTAGGGGTTTCTTGCAACCAAACTGTGGATACACCAGTATTGTTTTGTCTTTTGCATCCGGTTTCCCTTCCTTTCAAGTGCACCGCAAAGTGTTATATGTAAACCCAGCAGATCTGTCAAGCAGGATTTGACACTAATGTCAAAAAGGATGCTCACATGCCCCACTCTGCATATTCAGTGTGGTTCAGAGGAGTCCTCTTTGCCCATTCAGGTAAACCTATTGTTTGCTCCTGGGAAGCATTTCACACCTGTTCAGTAGCTAATCCCAGGCTGGAAGAAGTTTGAGAGCAAATGAAAATGAGCCTTCAGGAGCTGAAGGAAAAGTTAACTTTCTAAAAGTTACCTTTCCTTAATATTTATTTAAAATCTACTTCACTGTTGAACTGCATTTTTTTTAAAAACTATAAAAATAGTTGTTTATGTAGCTAGTCTCATTCCTGAGATAAATTAGGATTTTTAATCAGTATTCTGGATTTCTACATAGCACAGCTAGACCTGCCAAAATGAAAAATAGCTTTTGGGTGCTAGCCACAATAAAGGCATATTAACATTACATTTCTACAAGTTCTACTTTTAAATACTATGCATACTGTATCGTGGGTGACGAGGCCTACGTGGATGACTTATTAATGTTTAAAAGGAGGGATTTGACCTGTCACAAAGGTTTATTTTGCCAGGCCGAATTACAGTTTTCACACCGCTGCAGACAGGCCACACTGGTTAGTCTGAAGCCATGATTGCTCTGCCACTGTAGTGGATGGCACACTAGGTGCTGTAGTCGACTGGTTGCATTTAACTTGCATCCATGGACACACTGTACCATATACCAAGGACTTATGGATAAGTAAGATATGCCAATTAGGGGGCATACTAATTTCCTCATTTTGACAGGGGGGAGCACAGAAACGTTACCTCTGGTTAGCCGGGGTAAAGTTCAGTGTTCTACAGGTAAGACAAAAATCTGGGGGGGAACACCACACAAAACATGGTCGTTTGCTACCTCCGGGTACTTGATTCTTTCTCTAGTTTGAGCTAAAACTGTTGGATTGTCAGGATTTATTTTAAATTGCAGGTTGTATCGTTTTGATTATATCGCATCTTTATTTGTTTGGTTAGCATCTCTATCAGAAATGTTGTTCATTGGTTTCGTTAAAGACCGTATGCTAGTCTTTCTTTGTGCTTTATAACAAAACCCAGAATGCAGGGGTGAGAGTGGGAAAGTGCATTGGTTAAATGGTAGTTCCTTTGATAACCAGGTTTCACTTTGCTCAACTTATGTCGAGAGTCCAAGTCCTACGTGAACAGCAGAGTCCAAAGATCAGAGGGTTGCTTTAAAGGTCCAGACGGGAAGTATGTCTCTGGTCTAGGGAAGGAGTTCCATTGGATAGGGTCTATGAAGGACATTGTTCTGCGAACCAAGGTGTTGAGGAGGGGGCTTTGAGGTGGTATTCACCCTATGAGTAAATGGAGCATACTAGTACTTTGGAGCCTGTAATACAAATGAGTGGGCGCTGCAGGCTGTGGCATTCATATTGAGCCTGCTGTGTGTGCTCTTGAGGCTGAGCTGGATCGGGAATGATTTTCAATGTGAAACTTAAGACTTGTTTGAGGCACTGCAATAGTTGTGGAGTTGAGTAACTGTATAGTGTGTGCTTGGCTACCTTGCTATCCCAGTGCTAAGGGCACATCAGCTTGGAGTTCAGAAAAGGTGGCCCTGCTCCGTTTCTTCCAGAAAGACCTGGCGAGAGGTGGTCTTGACAGTGTGTTTCAAATGTTAGCTGCTGGCAGTGCAGCAGTTTGTTGGTATCCTTGGCAGACATCCGCTGCCTCGGGAATCAAAGCATTGCTTTGGGGAGGAGGTACCAAGCTGAAGATATTTAAAGGCCATTCAGGCTACATCGAAAAAGGGAAAAGCCCCAGAGAGCCCTGCGCTCTTTGATTGTTTCTTCATGTTTGAAGCTTGCCAGCCGGTTACCTTTGGGATGACCTGGAGAGGGATGTTGGGCCCCGAGGGTACTGCACAGTTCAGCCCTGAGTGGACCGCCTGTAATGCCAGATTTGCCTCGTGGCCGCAGAGAAGTGTGCTTCTGGATTCATGGAGTTGGAAGAGGCGGCCCCTCATGTTTAATCATCTTGCAGGCGCCAAGGTCCATTCAGAGTCGGAGATGAGCGCCATGTTTTACTGTTCCTGACTTTGGAAGTTAGCGGCGAGACCCTGGTGGATTTAGGATGGCAGGAAAGCAAGGGGTGGTCTTTCATTGATCTTGCCAGCACTGAGTTGTCACCGGCTCGTTGGCCATGCAGAGATCTGCATGCGATTAGTTCGACAGAGAAAACCTTGAGGTATACGTCAACATAAAGCTGTGGAAGAGGGTGATACGAAACAACGTGGTTACCCGAAATGATTTTGAGCAAACAGGCTAAAGTGCAACTTTTAGATTCTTAATAAAAAAAATGTAACGCGTCGTATTGTCTGCCTGCTCAAACTGTTGGGTAATAATATTTAATAATAGTTATGTTCCCAGCAGGTCGAGACACTGATTGCTGATCTTTATCGTGTTGTGGCTGTATTTGTAAATTGTTCAGCGAATGGTGGACAAATGGTGTTCAGATGCGGCAGGCTCGGTGAGGAATTCTGTCCGGAAGGAGACCGGATTTCCCGCCAGTCACTCTAGCCTTGGACTGAATGAACTACCCCTCCCCGGGCGGAGGCCAGATGTGCTGATCGTGTAGTAGTGATGGGGGCGCGGGTGGGTCACGAGCGCGGCAAAGGCGGGTGTGACTGGAGGAAAGTCGGGGTGTGATCTGATGATTTGAAGGTGGTAGCGAAGAGAGGGGAGATGGGGGACGGAGTAAGGAGCTACGTAGGCCGAGTTGTATTGGGGGCAGAAGAGGGGTGTGGGTATTACAGAACAACGAGGAGCGACGGAAAAAGAGTGAACTAAGAGCAGGATGAGTGAGAGAAAGGGGAGCAGAGGATTGGAAAAAACAGGGCAGGTGATGCAGAAAGACGAAGGAAATAAGTTTGATAGGGCGCTAGAGGTGGTGATGAGTCACAAGCAAGCAGCAAGAACAGTCCAATTTGTCCCTAGCATTACTTCGAAGAACAGGTTTCCTAGTTCCATGCACATTTTGCAAGCTCCTTGCTGACTTTATCTAGATGTGAATTTCCACGCACAGAAGAGTCGGAAGGAATAATGACTAATAAACAGGCGGGAGCCGCAGCTGTCGACACTATCCGGCAACACTGCTGGCCATGACTAAGCTCCTCATTTTATCACGAAGATCAGCCCGCGCCGGGGCCACAAGGGGCCGGAGAATTGACCTACCGAGGGCCTTGGTGCCAGAAGATTCACAAATGTGCCGCAGTGAGGAAAAACGTGCCACGAAGGTCCAAGGAGGGCCTGGGGAAGCCCAGAAAAAGTAAGGCCAAGAGTCCAGCCAAAGTGTTAGGAGCTTGGCAGGTCAGAAAGGAGAAGGTGCACAAAGGCAGCTGGCAATGGGATTGGCCAACTGCATTCAACAGGGCCTATCTGGAACAACCGGCCTAAGGGGCTAGAGTGATGGAAGACACTGCATTGGCAGCATGAAGGTTGAACTCTTAGAAAAGGACAACGTGAAGTGTGGGCAGAAAGGCTAAAAAGCACAGTTGACATTATCGGTAATCTAGCAATCAGACTTGCAGCAGTAGTCCAGAGAACCTTGGGATGCAAACAGCAGGGCAAGCTGGGAAAGGATGAGGTTTCTCAAAGTATTAAACATGGGGCGCTTTAATACTGCTCCTGGCTGCGTGCTGGGTGTGTTTGCTTTAAGCAGCTCAAATAAAACGAGAGTAGGTGAAACAGCAAATGTCTTTAAGTACATGATGCTCGTTAATGGGTTTAACGCTCAGTAGCCAGAGTACTTGGTTATTTTAATGGTAGCTCGGATAAACTAGGCTGAGCTGAGCAGGGGGTGCCAGCATAGTAAGTAAGTAAACCTCTGAACAAGTCACTCCTACAAAAAGTGGAGACTCCCGCCTGGCCTGCTCCTAAACACTGAATGTGGCAAGCTTGTGCATGCGCTTGGGGACACTAGTACACACATAGAGTGAAACCGGTGTAAGGATGGAGGGGCCCGAACATCAGATCATAATCTGGCAAGAGAGGTGCAAGTGTCACACAGCAGGCCTTGGTGACAGGATGCACAAAGTTTGGCTGAAGAGAGGCATGTGGTGGGGTACCTAAGGGATACTGTAGAGCATGGCTAACGGGTATTGGTAAAGCCACTAAGTCCCAAAGGGGACACCTGTTGGGTTTGCCAAAGCTTGTTTAATCATAGAAGTATGCTCCTGTAGATTTCTACATTTGGTTGTAGATTGTGACTGCTTCTAGTTGTGAACATTTACTGGGGATCAAAGTGGGTGTGTGGATGTGAGCCGGGAAGATGTAGGGAAATGAAAGTATCGCTGAGGGAGGGCGAGCGAGAAAAGCCAAATTATGCATTTTGTGATTGTATTACTTTTGTCATTTTTACATTTAACACTGTCTGGACATATGGTTTATCTATGTACCAATCAACACTAAACTATAGCAGAAAGCTCAACATAGGAACTCCCCCCTACTCTGCTGAAGATTCTTAATGTGAATGTGCCTGGAAATTTTCCAATGTACTTAAAAATTTTCCCGAATTTAAATCTCAGGAAGTTATCCATCTTCAGATTTCCCTTCAAACTCCTTCAGGAAAACCTATGTTCTGTGATTGGCTCACTTTTTATAGCGTGGGCAGAGAAAGTGGCTGATGCATCTTTGGGTTGAACAGCAAGGTTGCCAGTCAACCTCTGCGAATGGCTTTCTACTGGGTGGCAACCCATGTCGCCATGTAACTTTTGATCTGTTTGAGCTAGAAACAGTTTTTTTGTTAAAATCTGCAGATTGTGCAGCAGATGATAAATAACGTGGGGAATGAAACAAATGTAGAATTATGCAGAAATGCAGCAGCCACAAAATCGAATTCCAGTGGCCTTGAGTATAGGAAGCACACGGGGCTTCAGGGAAGGTATCATGGAAGGACATGGAGTGCCAGAAGGGTTGTATCATGACACGTTGCTGGAGGAGGCTCGACTGAGTGTTGCAGTTGATGGCACACTTGTGTGTATTCTGCAGAGGAAGATCCATAATTGGGCTGCAGTTGGTCCCTTACTCCCCTAGGTGTCTGTGCCACTGCACTTGTTGCACTGTTGATAACTACGTCCTTGCCGGAAGTATGCTTCCACAGAATACGGGTTTCAGGAGGCTGCTACAGTCTGAACGCAGTACGTACTTGGGCAGGATATTGTTAGAAGCGGGGGCTTTGGAGTTTCTCAGCCGAGCTGATTGCAGGGCGCTTGGCAGTGGCAGCAGGCCCCCCCCCCCCCCCCGCCCAGGGAGGGCTGTCGAGTCGAGCTCCTGTGGTGGAAAAAACACGAGTGATGAAGTCCAAATATAGTAGTCGCGTATATTGAGAACTGATGTTTAAAAGCATTTGTCATATGAGACCTCACGTTTTATAAGGGCCGCGAAAATGGTAGAGAAGCATGGGTCGACTGCTCTGAAGCATTAATAAATTGGTTTAACGCAAGCGCCAGTTCATCTGCGCACTCAAATTCTGACACAGAGTAGTCCCATTGGGCTGCTGCACTTTGCTTGGCGTGAACTCGGTGTCTGGGAGAGGAAGTTACAAGAAAGGAAAGGGCAGTGGAATCTCCTGGCTCGGCAGACTGCAGGGAGTGTCCAGCACGGACCTGCCTCTCCTCGGCCATGGCGGGCGCGTCAGATGCGTGGGGTGGAATCATTGGATACGTCAGGACATTGGTGGACACGTGCGCACGGCAAGGTCAGCACGTGACTGCAGTCTCGCGGCAATTCAGTCTGCTTCAAGGCTGAAGGCCGAGAATCTGAAGGAGGGCGTGCAGATCCCGGTACCAGAGTAGCCTGCACAACTCCTACCAGCACATACCTAGAAAGAAGAGCCTATCCAATGCGTCTCTAGTCTAAGTATCAGGGTTGATGTATAGTCTAATGCCCTTCACGTCAAACGCTGCAGTGACCTCATGGATGATGCTACCGGTCTCATCTCACATCTTCCGTAGTACTTCGGACATCTGTTGGAAGAAGCCATCTAACTCACCCTGGCACCTTTCAAGTACAGATTAAACAAACCAAAGATTTCCGCCCTTTGGTGTGTGTATATATAAAATCAAACCTATCAGGAGAACAAGTTAAAATCACACACATCCAATCCCTGAATGTAAAGCCAGCTACTACCAACTGCAAAGTAAGACTGCATTATTCATGTTGATATTTTCCTCAATTAGCAGTGCATAGATCCATCTGTCCACATTTCCTATTTTAGTTTCAATTGCTCTCAATATTGCCACTTTCTTTGTTGAAATAAATGAGAATCCACAAAGACGTTAATCTGAAACATCCTCAATCCGCCCCACACATTGCTGCTCGAGACAGACTATGCTTGTTCTGCTGTCCATCCTCAAAAGGTCAAAATATTTCAGCAAGCCCTCTCACCCATCTTCCTGCTGAAGATTATTAATGTGAATTTATTTCTGGAAAATTTCCCAATGTCCTTCCTTAAAAGTTTCCCATATCGAAATCTCGGGTAGTTCTCCATTTTCAGACTTCCGTTCAAACTTCTTCAGGAAAACCTATGTTCTGTGATTGGCTCACCTTTTACAGTGTGGGCTGAGAAATTGGCTGATGCATCTTTGGGTTTAAAAAATGCCTATTGCAATGGGTTGATTACTCTCAGAAATAACAAGAACACAGGGCTGACGTTACACCAGTAAAAACAATAGGCCACAAGTTTAAATGCATGCTGAGGTCCTTGATGCATGAGTTGAGATGCTCCAGCCGAAACATTCCCAAATTATAGCAAAGCACGGGCTAAAAGATGCTCCTTAGCTGCTGGAAGCCCAAGAGACTACTGGCAGCATACCTGTGGTTTGTGGTAATGGGGCATGCCCTAATGCCACTGAGATGAAGTTAAGTGGAGTACTCTTTGACCGGTTTTCCTTACTGCTTTCAGGAGGATCCCAAGTGGTTAAAATAGACATGCATGTCTATCACCTTCACCATGGAATACCTAGGATTCAAGGTATCCTATTGCCTTGTTTGCAATTTTGATGGAACCACTGTGAGCTATTGCCCTATTTTTTTCCCCTATAAGTATGCAGACCATTCCGGCTGTCCCAGAGGGTCACTCCCCATAAACTTCTTTTCTTGGAAAACCTTTCTAGACTTAATGGAACATGTGAATAGCATGGCTCCCGCTCAAATGAAAGTCGGCGAAAACAGGTTCTTTCACTTCTGTATCACAAGTCCCCAACCTTTTTGGTAAGCATTGAGCAATATGTTTCAGCGGAAATGATCAGCAAGGTCCGAAACGAAACAGAACTAGTGAGTATAGATGTGTTGCTAAAACAATTGAAAAATGAACCAGTATTCTAATGAGCATAACATACAAAATTAACACCTATATATGAGCAGTGGTTAAGAGTGTTTGTGGGTGGCATTTAGATTGGTGATAAACTGTACATTTCGGATCCCTATAAAGGCCTTTGGCCGCAAGCCAAATGTGAGTTCAAGGTGTAGGCTCTTCTCAGTGTTGTAAAAATGAACGGTAACATCTGGAAAGATTTGGAATTGCATATAAACTATGTTCTTGCCAAAATCTGAGTTGCTGTTCTCACCGTTTTGGAAAATAGCATTTTAATCAGTGATTGAACCCATAGTCCTCTTTATTATTGATGAAAATACGATTGCGACTGGAGTGATTGCAATACATACTTATTTGTGATTTTACCTAAATGACTTGATGAAGCTTTTTCTTCTGCATAAAGACTTGCATTTTTTTTTTTTTGGGAAGGACTGACTATTGTGCAAGGGAGTGGCTCCGTCTCCCACATGAGCATTTGAGAAGTTAGGGACAAATGGGGCATTTTAAAGAGCAGTAGGATGGTAACATGTTATACACTTGTGATTTTAATTTTTTTTTTTATTTTTTTACCAGGATGTTTAGGAGTTCTCCCCCAGGTAAGTTTAGGCAACTTTAGTGGCAAATGGTATATTTCAAATCCTTTAGCACCAACAATATTTAAAGCTTAGTAGGAAGCACGAATTAGCGTTAAGGTGGTTAAGAGTCCTCCTTAAGGAGCACCTGGTAAATACAGAGAACAAAGTGCATTTTTAACATGTTAGTTTAGTAAAATTTGGTTAAAATGTAGTGAGACATAACCCTGTTACAGGGTTTGGAATTGTCTTCAACAATTTTTGGGGCAGTTCGCAGCAAAATGTTTTTATCCTCTTTACTGCTAAAAAAACAAATACCCTCTAAAACATATTTAAACATTGCAATTAACTTCTGTTACTCCTATTGAAAATGCAATCAAATACAGGATTACCAAACATACTATTCTAGTCAGCCAGGAATTACTAAAGTGTAAAAGTATCCACAGTGTGATGATCAGAAAAGGGAAAAAGAGGCTTTGAGGAATCTTTGGAGTCTCTAACGCTTTGACACCTACACTCAGCCAGGATATATATGACAAAAGATGTTGGTGATGGCCCATTACAGAGTAGTGTGGTTCTTCTCGTATTCTTTTCATTTAAAACAAAGCATTGCTATCAGCATGATGCTTGCCTGCTCCCCTGCCAGCAGTTTGTAGACTTCTGCTGTGGCAGATGGTGCACTTTGTAGCACATTAGGAAAATAACATTGTAAAATCTTGGTAGGTGTATGCCCACTTCAAACCCAGGTGTAGCACATGTTGCTATTTTCCATGATCCCCTAGTTATTACACTTTGCAGGTTTCCATAGTACATCTTTTAGCATACTGTGCGCTGCAAACTTCCACAATTCTTCCAATGTCCAGTCTTTGCAAATTCCATGTCGGCCTTCTAGGGAAATCCACTAGCAGGCACATCATTGGGTCATTCAAATATGCCGTTCATTTACGGGTCCTGTATTGAGGAGGTTGACGCAGGAGCGCATCTGGTCTAATGCCAGGAGCCGAAACGCTGGAGTTGATGTATTCTGGATCTGTTTCACCCTTTTCTCGGATGCTCTACTCTTTCAAAGCATTTTGAGGCCTCCTTTTTGACTCCAATGTGTATTTCAGCAAGGCAAGAAGCTTGCAGCTCTTTCTGAGAATAAACACGCCATTAAAGAGGATCCAGCCATAGTGCATTAGACCAGAGAAACAAGTGTCATGGAAATAGCAATGCTGAGGATGACCAATCTGGGAAGCCTTTGCACTTTCCCTTCAGAAGAAATGCTTGTCCAGTGCAACAATGGCATAGGGTTAGATCGTCTTGAGTGGAAGATAATCTGATCCTGTGAGCAACATGTTGGGTACCCTTGTTCTGGCTCCTCATCTTGCTTTAGATTGTCTTATCCTGTACCTGCAAAATGTCATATAACTTGGTTGGCTAAAAAATATTTTAAGCTTTACTTTCGACTGTGCGCTTTCTTTACAGTATCAGATCAGGAAAAACTCATCTACTTTCTATCTGGTAAATTTTCTCAAGAAAGTTAAGCTCCTTATCACACAGGAAAATGTAAAACAAAATGCCGAACAGTTAAGGGTCCTATCTAACATCTGAGGAATGGCCTTCTGAAAATCTTCCAAAGCCTTTATATTGCCATGGCTGTCCACAACACAGCAGCCCATATGTTCACAGCAGCAAAGAAACTGAGCCTAACACCTGAGATTGATTGAGCAACACTGACTCCTACTTAAGGTATCATTGTGTTGAAAAAATGCTGCTTAGTTTTGAAAGGTATCAAATTAGGACACCCTACTTATCTGAAAGACAAACTAATTCACTTTCCTCTGGATATCCCCCAAGTCAAGGATATCAAAATTTCAAAACAAGCCTTCTCAAGCGCGAACTCCATAGAACCTGGCAGAGTGAACTCAAATCAGTTTGACTGATTTCTGATCTACTTTTCTTTACTGAAGGTGCAACAACCACCTCTGTAGATTGTCCAGATGCCTGACGCTTCAATCTATGATTTTTGTTTTTTAAAGAGCATGACATTGAAGGCATCCCCTTTTTGGAAATGAGCAGTGTTTCAAATACTTGGGGCTGGCGCACATCCAGTTATATATCAGGATCTTTCAGAAACAACAGCTAATCTTAAAAAAAGAACTGATGTTTCCAGATCATGGTCTTTCTTGTGACGGACCAATGAGATGAGCCAAGATGAAAGTCAGCAATGCTTAATTATTAAAGTCTTCAGAGGCATGCTATTAGCAAACATTCAGCAGAGAAAATGCTATAGAAGCTCAAACCGGGGGAACCTAGTACTGTATCTGGAAGAGTTTCTATATGCCCTAAATGGAGAGAGACATCAGAAAAGCACCATGAACAGTAGCTGGGATTTAGAATGGATGTATGTTGGCTACAGCTAGGTTGCCAGTGTCCTTATCTGAGGATGAAAGATATGTCACTGTGGATTGCAGAAAGTGGCCTTCTGTGGAATTTGTATTAGGAAGACAAGATATTGGCAGCTGTAGGTCAATTCGGTCATTGACAGTGACTTGCAATATTGTCTAAGCTTTCGAACAAAGATAAATAAAAGGACAAGCCTAATTTAAAGATTGCAGTGCAGAAACTCGATCAGACATCTTTATGGAGAGTGGCAGATATGCAACTGTCTACGATCTATGCAGCTTAGAAACCATGCCATTGCTTCGTCCATAAATTTGTAGTAGGGACTAACTAGTACTTTGAGTAGTGCTGAGTAAGAATCCCTGATAAGCCTTTGCCGGATGTTTTTCCCAGGCTGAACTTTGGCCTTCCTTGTCAATACAGGACATCCTTGCAGTTAAAGAAAGAATGGAGCAAAGATAGTGTGAACGTAGCACATTAGTGTCTGAAGATAGCTAACTTGTTTGAATGAATCAGCAAAAACGGTGACGCCACGGAATAAAGGTGGCTACTCTTCATGATGGGGATGTGGACAGTCCTTGTTCCACAAGAAGGAAATTAGATTGTATGTGATACCAGAAATGAGCTTTAATGTAAAAAAAAAAAAAAAACAAAGTAAATATGCAGCTATGGCGGTACCTGATTTTGCTGGTGTAGTCTGTTTCACTATATCCTTTATCTCCACCAATTGGTAGAGTGATAGCAGAGCACATATTTGTTAGTGTTTTTTCAATACCCAGGTGCAGCACAACCAGCTGAAATGGTCTGTGTAATGTGTTATCTGGTGCTGTAGATGGCAGTGTAGGAGAAACACAAATACATACATTCTTCTTTCAGTCTGCCCAGTCCTAGCTATTTGTCTGGGCAGATTGAGAAAAGTATATTTGTTATGTAGATACTGTTATATCTTGAGAAAAGTTCAAGGATGCCACAGGAGCCAGTCAGATGGAGGAGGTACATTTACATCTTTGTCCCTTAGGGTCTGCTTTGGGTACCTAACATTAGTTAGTGCTGTATCCTTGGAACAACCTGCCACTAAACCACAGTAAGCAGAGGTTTCGTACACCGCAGACTGATCGTGTGGTTGAGGGTCTCAAAACAGATTATCTTTGAGACTCTGGTATTGAGGCCGTTGTGGTACACCCCCTGCCCCCTTTCATTGATTGATTGACCCACAGAATAGAACAAGCTACCCCTTCTCAGACCTCAACAGAAAACCAGCCATTCCCTTGCACATACAGAACTGGGACAGTTGTTCATAATCACTAAGTCTTTAAGACTCCTACAGCACATGTTCATCCAGCTAACAACCTGTTACACCCTCCAACACCCACACAGATGCAAAAAGACAACAAATATCAGTTAAGATAAATCCACAACTGACGGACAAAAACCTTGCTACCTGACAGAACTAGAGGGCTCCTCAAACCTCCAACCAACTAGGTTGCGGCTAACCTTATGCAGTGGTCAAAGACCTGCACGTCTTGTGACCTAAGACACGAGGCCCTGCCTCTACGTCTACACTGTCATCCCATACAACATTTATACTCGCAGGTTAAATGGTCCTGTCCTCCCAATCATGAAACGCACAGGGCACAGAACCCTCAGACTTCTTTCAACAAGAGGCTCCCCCTGTGATCCCAAAGTCTGGACATTCAGAGCACCAAATGAGAATTGCATTTATATAGCGCTTACTACCCCAGACGAGGTGCCGAAGCACTTTAAGGCGTAGCACGCTACTCCTTAACCCAAAAGAATTAGTGGTGGATTAGTATAGGGAAATAGGAGTATAATATTAGTATAGGGAGGTACGGGTTAATTTGAGCAGAGGACACGTGAGTGTTAGTTGGATTGAATAGAGTAATGGAGGGATAGAAGAAAACCAGAGGTGTTAATTGAGAGATCATAGTAGCAAGTTGAGATCTGGGATGAGTAAAGCAAAGTTGGAGAAGGGAAGAGCCTGTAGAAAGGGATTAGAGAAAAAGTGAATCGGAGTAGAAAATGAGGTTTGGGATGAGCCAAAGGAGAGAACATGAAAGAATTTAGGGTTGTTTGGGAGATCATAATAGTAAACTGATGTTTGGGGTGAGTCGGGAGTTGCAGAGGAGGGAGGAGGCTTTGAAGGGTTATTTTGGCGATCCTAGTAGTAGAAAGGGTTTGGGATTAGAGAGTGAAGATAAAGGATACATTGATAGAGGTTTAGGGTGATAGTTGGACAGAGTAAAGCTTTCAAGAGTAATTTGTTTTTCTTGTTCAATAGGACTAAACTAATAGATACATGATTACATAAGTGAATGTGTGTAAGCAATATAATATAGATTTGTGGAGTAGTGAAAGGAAATATTGATGTGGTGGTTTTCCGCGAAAGATTTGTATGTGCAGTACTGCTGGTGAGTGGTATTTGAATAGTACAGGGGTGGTGTGTTTTGGTGATGTGTGGCGGCTAAGCGGGGATGGACAATAGTTGGGAGTGTTTGTGTTCGATTTGATCACTGGAATGGGTAATGTGTGTGGTGGAGTGGTGTGCAAGTATTTTATGGTTGTGTGTAATTGGTAGAAAGAGGTGGGTGTTGGTGGATGGTGTGATAGAAGTTTGAATATAGGTTTTGTCATGATAAAGGGGGATCTGTAAGAAGCGAGCAAGTAGACGATCGAGCTGGTGATTTGTTTGAACAGGGAGTGTGTCTGGATTCATTAAAGATATGTATAATATAGCTTTGTATTGATGTGTGGATGTGTTGGTGCTATAGGACAGAGTGGTGTTTTGTGTGAGAATGCAGGTGCCATAGTGTTATAGTTGTGGTAGAATTGTCTAGATGTGGTGTGTGGGGTTTTGTAGTGGTTGTGTAATGGTTCAATACACATTGAAATCTGTATGAGGTTTGTTTGTGGTGCGCGAGTAGAATGCCTTTGCTGATATTGTGCTTGGATGTTGGCAGATGTGGAAGGCTTAATGTGGTAGTTTGTTAGTAAAAATTGGACCGCATCTCTGGCCCTATGCCCAACCCAAACAGTCACCTGCTCTTGTCCTCTCCGCCCAGCCCAAACAGGTAACTGCCCTTGTCCCCTCCGACCAGCCCAAACAGGCAACTGCCTTGTCCTCTCCACCCTTAGCCTCGATGCCTGGGCTGAGACACCATGAGTGTTATGCTTAAAATTGCCCTATTGGCCAGTGGAGCCCTAACCCCCTAGAGCCACTGGGAAATTTGGCCCTATAAACCAATCGCACCCCTAGCCCTAACACCCAACCAAAGCCCTAATCCCCAAGTCCAATGGGAAACCCCAGCCCTAGAGGCCAATCCGAACTCAAACCCTAGGCCCTCAGTCCTATAGAAGTCCTAGCAACCAATCGCAACAACAGATACAACAACCCATAGAAAACCTGTATAAGAGCCAAGTGACCTTAAGTCCAGACTGCTGTTGCAGGGAGGTGCTCCTCTATTCGTAATCTCCTTGAATACAGACGGGCACAATCCACACTTCTTAGCTTCCAGATTCTATTTTTCAGGTAAGGGGCAATTTTGAAGCCTCTGAAATGCTGCTTTTCGCACATTTAAACGAATCCGTTTTCAAGCCAAAAACCCAGTGCTGCATACACTTTGCGAGCACAGTTTAAAACCACAGAGCAGATTAAGCAGTCTCCTCGGCACACTCTGGTTAGCCACTGTATTAAGCCTCACTACCCATACACCTCAGTCTTTGTGAAAGACTGGGAGGAAAAATGTGTACAGTCACGGGTAGAACAAAACAGCAGTCTGAAAATACCAAGTTTGCAGATAGACAAGAGGTAAATTCATATAGACCTGGGTAGAACAAAGCAACAGATTAAAAATGCCAAGTTTGCAGAAAAACAGAGGCAAATGAAAACCGACACAAGCAGGGGAAAAGCACTTTTTAAAAATTGCAACTAAAAATCTATACTGCGGTAAAGGGCTTGGCTTCCTATGAGGATTCAGGTGTGTTAGCCAAAATGGACTTTAACATGCACTGCATATGGTTTATACATTTGGGGAAAGACTAGTTGGACAGCAGCACGTTGCATTCTGGGATTTGATTTTTTTTTTTCTTTAACGCTGTATTTTTTTACTCAAAAATCCCTTCATGCAAATCCCTAATTTTGCTCATCCCCACTAGAAGCTGTGAGCAGTGGTCCACTCTGAGTTTGAGATCCCTCATTGCAGTGGGCCCTCAACATTTATGACCCAAAGTTTAAAGGGGGTTTGAGGGTCTGCCTATCTTTTATTCAAATTAATCCAGTCCACCATCAAAAATGCTTTCCCCAAAACCCGCCACACACCACCAGCAATAGTTGCGGAACATCCTCCTTGTTAGAGCAGTTCTGTTTTTCCATCAAGTTTCAGGACTACTCCGTCCTTTTTTCAGTAACTAGGAGGCACATACATAAACACGGTCGTGCAGACCCTTTTCACTTACGTTTACCTGCTGCTTTCAGTCCTACACCTGTTTCACATGCTGAAGAGCTGGCAAGCATTTTCTGGTGCTGCGGATTAGACAGTAGCCTTGCACGCTCCACTGCTTTGGCTTCCAAAGGCTAGTATGCAAGTATGATCTTCCAAAGACTGCCTGGTGATGACCCACACCATGGACCTTGACAGTGGCCTCTCCTGACCTCCTTCGCATGGTAACATGCACTGCCTCAAACCCTGCGCATGTTTTGGGCACGTGAAAGCCTCTCATCACAGCGCGTAGCTGGCCATTTAAAACTATAGCGGAGACAAGTGGCGGCTGCACAGTGTACTAACTTTTTGAAATCCCAGTTGGGCATTAATCTCTCCACAAACTAAAAATTGTTCCCCAAATTTGACGATTTTGTTAAAACAGTGCCACCGATGCTAAAATCTGGCAGCCATCCAGGAGGCTCACAGAATCTTGTATTTTCCTCGAGACCACAGTACCTTTAATTCCACTTGACCTGTGACCACTGGCATGGACTCAAACAAATTCTTCCACTCCCAGCACCTTTGTATGCTAGATCCTTCCCCTTCCTCCTGGATCTGTAGCCCCCTTACATTGCTAATACTTTTCCAGCT
The DNA here is from genome assembly GCA_963921515.1 of Calotriton arnoldi. Lineage (NCBI taxonomy): Eukaryota > Metazoa > Chordata > Amphibia > Caudata > Salamandridae > Calotriton > Calotriton arnoldi. Next base: position 375,942 of record CAWUFW010005547.1, on the reverse strand, counting down.
CCTCTTGCTCATTTATTGCCCTTCTTACCAATCAAGACGAGTCGCAGTGACTGCTTTCACTGTTCTCAATTGTAGGCTTTGCCTGCTGTAGTGTGCTACATATGGTGCATGTGGGGTAGGCAGTGTGTGTGTGCAAGTATCAACCTGGTGCGTTACGTTACTGTCTGTGTGGGGTGCTTTGCAGGTGCCATGTTGTGTAGTGTTTCAGGGCGTGATTTGTAGGACACAGTGCAAAGTATGTTTAAGGCTCTGCATATTTTACAATATGTATTGTGCTGTATCTTGGATGCTATGTAGACTTTTGCAGCTGTGGAGTAGGGATGTTTAGAATGCTCTTTTAGACAACATTTTTATTTATCTCTTACAGGGATCTACATCCTCATTGCTGTTGGTGCTGTGATGATGTTCGTGGGTTTTTTGGGCTGTTATGGCGCCATCCAGGAGTCGCAGTGTCTACTGGGGACGGTAAGAAATGCCTCATTCTCCCCCACATGCAAACCTCATCAAACATGCAAACCGCATCTCCCACACGGTTCCAAGAATTGTAGTTGCCGTTACATCAGCTATACACCACCTTGATGTGACTTGTAACTGTTGCCTGGGAACATCTTATATAAGGCTAGGCTTAGGGTCTCCAGCTCACAAAAAGTGATGCGAGTAATGCTTGCAAATAGTCCAAACCACTGGCAATAACTTGAGTAGCATTCCATCCCATCGTGTTTCACCCATGGGCCACTCTAAGCAGAGGGCTGCCTTATGCATATTCGTACTGACCCTGCTCCTCATGGGAACAGTCCATCCCAAACTGCTTGGCGAAATAACATCAGGAAGGGAACGCAAGCAGCCATGCACCTTGTGCCACAGGATCCAAGCCACTCCTCACTGATGAGGCCTAACAAGGATGAAACCGATCTTGGGTTGCTGGTGCTCACACACATTTCAGGTTATTCCTTACCTTGATGTTTTTTTGTTCCTCGGATGTAATCCAACCTAGTCAGTTTCTGCTTTTGTACTTGGTATTTTTGTGCCTTAGAAGATCCCTGTACAACATAACTCTGTTATAGCTACTTGACATACTGCCTACTCTTGTTGAGTTCCTTGTTGAGTTAGCTCTTGTCCAAATCGCACGAACCAAAAGCCCAAAAGAATGCCTCGAAATTGTTCCTGCTTTTAGGGTCTAACTTCGCAAGTACTAGGAATAGGGCACCAGTGCTGCTCCCACAGCTCTTGCTTATACCACTGCAAGCCGCCTTATTGCAAGTTTCGTAAAACTTGTTTTATTTTCTTTCTTACACTTTGATCTGCAAGTACACATCTAGTGTTAATAATTGTTTATTTGCCAAACAGACTGATATATATATATATTTTTTTAAACAGAACATCACCTCCGCCGCTCCTTTATTTCCCGGGTGCTTACTCCAGCGGTGGTGAACCGCTTCACAATTCAACATTGAGAAAGCCGTTAGGCGAAACGCGTCTGTCAGGGGGGGTCTGCACAATAAAGCATCCAGCAAAACAATTTATCCGTGTGTGCTCTCTGATGTTGTAGCTGAAGTGTCTGCCTAGTCCGTGGAATATATATATAATATATATATATATATATATATATATATATATATATATATATATATATATATTCACTGAAAAAACCATAGGTTTTAGGGACAGTTATAGTTAGTTGGACATTTCACTCGTACAAAACCCGTGAAATTCCCCGTTGTAGTTAGTTCAGCTAACTATAACTCGCGCCCCGCAATGCACTGCTGATGACGTCACATATTACATCACTCATGACATGGTCAGTGACATCACTGATGACATCACTGATGACATCTCAAATGACATCACTGATGACATCATCCAGTGACTGTGTGTTTCTGTAAAGTTTAAATATTTTTAATATATATAGGAAAAGACGTATTGAAGAATGAGTGGGTGTGTAAGTGTCTGTATGGATGATTTAGTAGGTGCGTGACTGACTCTAAGTGGGTGATTTAACGTATCTTACTGAATGCATGGGTTAGTGACTAAACTGGGTGAATGTCTGTATCCGTCTGTCTGTTGCTGTGTAAGTGGCTGCATGGGTTTGTGAATAGCTACATGAGTCTCTATATGAGTTATTGATTGGTTGTCTGAGTATCTGTATGGGTGCCTGAGTGTTTGTGTGGGTGGGGTGTGTGCGACTGTGCATAGATGTGAGTGGGTGATTCACTGGGTGGATGGTTTCAAGAGTGCATCTGTGATAGACTGTATGGGTGGGTAAGTGTGTGTAAGAGTGTGTTAGTGAGTGAATGTATGTCCCAGTGGTACATGTGTGAGTAACTACATATGTGAAAGCCAGTATATATGTGTGTTGGAGTATATAAATAGCTATAAGCGAGAGTGAGTGTGATAGTGGCTGTATGGATGAGTGTGTGCTTGTATCAGTGATTGTATAAGAGCGTAACAATGTGCTAGTATTTGTATGATTAAGTGAGCTGGTGTGTGTATAACTGTATAGGTGAGTAAATGGCAGTGTGTTTAATTATTTGCATGACTGACTAGGTGTGTGAGTACCTCTATGGATGAGTGGCGGTGTTTGAGTGTCTATATAGGAGTAAGAGTGCATATGATAGTCCTGTACTGAGTGACTGTACGGGTGAGTGAGTGGATGTGTGTGTAGACCTAAGAATCAGTGAGTGGGTATGTAGTTATTGGTGTTGGAGTGTCTATAGTTTTGCGAATGGCAGTCTGTAATTTAGATTGGGTGTATCAAAGGTTATATTAGGGTGTGAGGAGCTGCATCAGATTATCACGTGGATGATGTCATCAGTGATGTCATTTGAGATGTCATCCGTGATGTCACTGACCATGTCATGAGTGATGTAATATGTGACGTCATCAGCAGTGCATTGCGGGGGCGCGAGTTATAGTTAGCTGAACTAACTATAACGGGGGAATTTCACGGGTTTTGTACGAGTGAAATGTCCAACTAACTATAACTGTCCCTAAAACCTATGGTTTTTTCAGTGAATTTCAAAGGTTTTTTTAAATGCTAATTTGTAACTATAACATATCTGAAACCTATGGTTTTTTCAGTGAATTTCAAAGGTTTTTTAAATGCTAATTTGTAACTATAACTGTCCCTAAAACCTATGGTTTTTTCAGTGAATTTCAAAGGTTTTTTAAATGCTAATTTCTAACTATAACGTGTCTGAAACCTATGGTTTTTTTCAGTGAAATTCAAAGGTTTTTTAAATGTATTAATTTTTATATTTTTTTTCATACTGATTTACTACATTTTTAGAAACAATTTCTTTTACATATTTTATTTTTAAATTACATTGTAATTACATTATACATTACATTACAAAAAATACTTTCTCAGAATGAATTACTTTAGTTTAAATACTTAGCACATAGGCAATAGACTTTTAAGTACAGTAGTTACAGTTGTTGCAATGGGCAACACATTTTCAAACAATGCAACATTCAGCTCAATGTGAATTTCTAGTTAAATGCAATTAGTTACTTTATGGATTACTTTTCTAACCACAGGACTGGATCCTAGATTCAGTCCTGGGACATCTCCTGTAAACAGTTGAGTAAAAGCGTTTTGGTTACAGTCGTGATTTTTAAGGAATATTATTGTATTTTAAAAGTTGACACTTAGAAACTTTTCCTCATAGAATCACCAATGTTATCCAATGGAAGGAAATTCACTTAGCAGGTAAACTGTTATCGTTACTTTTTCTTACTCAGTGTTGGATCCTGGATCCAGCACTGGTGCATCTCCTGTAAACAGTTGAAAAAATGCGTTTAAGTCATACAGGCGATTTTTAAGGAATATTTGTAGTTTGTGAAAATCGAAACTTTTCTGCTGAAAACCAGACAATGGATTCCTATGGAAGAAAAGATAAGTTACTGGTAAGTACGGTTAAAATTACTTTTCAGGGTCAGTGCTGGGCTAAAAGATGCAGCACTGGGTTCTCTCCTGATAACAGGTGAGTAAATCGGAATTCGTATTTCGGCTGATTTTAGAGGAATATTTTAAAGTTCCAAAACTCCACACTTAGAAGAATTTCCAAGTGAAACCAGTCAATGTTAGCCTATGGAAGGAAATTCAAGTTACTGGTAAGTACGGTTAAAATTACTTTTCAGGACCAGTACTGGGCTGAAAGATACAGCACTGAGGTCTCTCCTGATAACAGGTGAGTAAATCGGAATTCGTATTTCGGCTGATTTTAGAGGAATATTTGCACAATGGTGAAGGGAGGGGCGGGGCCTGAGGTGACATCTGTGCAAACACGCCCGTGGCGCGTTTTAAGTTGGGGATTAAGTTCCCTTGAATCTTGAGGGCCCCTGGGGGTCAACTAGCCCACCAGGAACCTCCAGTATGCGCCAGGGGCTGCGTTGCAGAGACGTGTACAGAGGCCACGCCCCTTTTACACCTCTCTGCAACGCAGCTCTGTGGCGCTTTCTGGACGTACCTGTTGGGCTAGTTGGCCCCAGGGACCCTCAGGATTGAAGGGATTTAATTCCCCATCTTAAAACGCGCCACGGGGCCTGTTTGCACACATGTCACCTGAAGCCCCGCCCCCTCCCTTCACCACTGTGCAAACGCGCCCCGTGGCGCGTTTTAAGTCGGGGGGGATTAACTCCCCTTGAATCCTGAGGGTCCCTGGGGTGCAACTAGCCCACCATATACCTCCAAAAGCGCCACAGAGCTGCGTTGCAGAGAGGTGTAAAAGGGGCGTGGCCTCTGTACACCTCTCTGCAAGGCAGCCCCTGGCGCATACTGGAGGTTCCTGGTGGGCTAGTTGGCCCCAGGGACCCCCAGTATTCAAGGGAATTCGTTCCCTCTCTGCAAACGCGCCAGGGGCGCGTTTGCAGTGTGGTGAAGGAAGGGGGCGGGGCCTGCGGGCCCGATTTTTTTTTTTTAAATTTTTTTTTAAATTTTTTTTTTTTAATTTTTTTTCTTTTTCCCTGAAGGGGGGCTGTGTGGCCCCCCTTCCTTTTTCCTATTTTTAGGCCCTGGGGACCCCATCCCCCAGGGCCTTACCCCTTTTTAGGTCTTGCCTAGCGATGCAGCGCAAAGCGCTGCTCGCTATCGGCGAGATCTATTGTTATCGACTTGGGTCGGAAGGGGGACAGGACATGTGCACGCGTATGGTGCGAGCAGGAGTTGTAATAACGCCGAAACCGTACACGTGCACATCAACTGTCTGTGCCGAAGCTTAAGAGACAGGAGATGTGCACGCGTACGGCTCGCGGCGTTATCACAATTCCTGCTCGCACCATACGCGTGCACATCTCCTGTCCAGGCGCGGCGCGCGCAAGTGTTAAAACAATAAAGCAAACTCACCGTTCCTTCTCATTTTTAACTCACATTTGCGATCCACTGCCAAAGCTAGCGACGATGTTCAAAGTAGCGACGTTCACAAGTACAAACTGTAACCTCACTTACACACTCAAAGCCGACGCCACTTCCCTATAAACACTCAGCAACACCGCTTATCCAACCGCCAAAACAAAAAACTCCACTGCGCATTACCGCAAGCCCCAAACCTCTGCACGCCATGTGCCACACACTTACTCATAATGCTTTACCAAGGACTTACCGTTTAAACTGCTACTCCAATGCTGCTCAGCTTCTCGCCACCCACCCCAAATATGTGCACACGTACAAACAGCAGCTGTGCACGCGTATAACTCCGTTAGCAAAATTCAGAGGACAGGACATGTGCACGCGTACGGCACGCGGCACATTAACACGCCCCTCCTTCCTCGCACACGTACAGCGACGTTAGCAAAACTGAAAGCACAAAAAACAAGCATTTGCAATGCAACAGGTCTGACATTTACGCGAGTTTGAGCTATTGGCATTGTAAATGACAATGCCTTTTATTTATGTTTACGTTTTTGAAGCATAAATAAAACGCATTGTAATTTACAATGCCAATAGCTTAAACTCGCGTAAATGCGAGACCTATTGCATTGCAAATGCTTGTTTTTAAATTAAAATTAAAAAAAAAAACGGGAAGGGGTCCGCGTGGCCCCCCTTCCCTGGGCCTGTATTGGCCCCGGGGACCCCATCCCCCGGGGCATGGCCTCTTTTTCTTTTTTTTTTTTTTTTTTTTTTTTTTTGGAGGGGGGCTGCGTGGCCCCCCTCAAGCCATTTAAGGCCCCGGGGCCGGCCTTGCACTTTTTTTTTTTTACCTTTGGGGAGGGGGCTGCGTGGCCCCCTCCGTGGCCACTTATGGCCCCAAGGACCCCATCCCCCGGGGCCTGGCCTCTCGTTGGGGACTGTGGGGGGTCCCCAAACCCCCACAGTCCCGCCGGCTCCCCGTGTCCTACGGGAGCCGGCATTGCTTTACACATGGGGAGCAGCTAACATGCTGCTCCCCATGTGGAAAGCAATCTGCTTGGATATTGGAAGAGAGAGCAGGTTTCCTGCTCTCTTCCAATATCCAAAGCAGTTTGCAATGACAGGACGGGAGCCGCGAGGCTCCCGTCCTGTCATTGCAAACAGCAGTGTCCCGGGGGTAGGCACCCCGGGACACTGCAGGAGCCGACCCTGGGGGTGTCGGTCCCCAGGGCCACCACAGGCTCCAGGAGGGGGCCTCGCGGCCCCCCTCCTTACATTTTGAAAGCCCCGGGGAGGTGGTGGTCCCCGGGGCTTGGGGGTCCAAAACGGACCCCCATTGTAATTTTCTTAGTGCCCCGGGAGGTGGTGGTCCCCGTGGCGTGTGGGGGCTGGAGCCCCCACACAGGTTAATCAAAAATAAAAAAGAAGCCCCGGGGGTGGTGGTCCCCGGGGCTTGGGGGCCCTTAGAGGCCTCCCACACATAAAATTAACCCCCCCCCCCGCATGCCCCCGGGACGTGGCCCACCCGGGGGCCAATTAACATCGAAGCGCGGGAGACAGCGCTTCGATTTATTTATTTATTTATTTATTTATTTTTTTTCGGCATGATTAGCGCACCCTGAGCGCATCCTGCAGATTAAAAAAAAAAAAAAAAAAATTCCCAGGGGTTTTGCGGGACCCCTGAGCAAACCTAGGGGGTCAGGGTGTTTCTACCCTGCCCCCTTTGTGCGCTTTGCGCACTTGTTTCTGTCCCTCGGTTCTACCGAGGGACAAAATGGCTGCCAACATTTCCTGAATCGGAATGTTGACAGCCAGCTGACAGCCAATTAACATGCAGCTCGTGATCGGGACGGTGCGCGCAGGGTGCGCTGAGGGTACGCGGACCCTACTCGGCCATAGATATCACTATCTTTTTACTTTTGATTTTCTCAGCAACTACTGAACGGATTTACACCATTTAACAAAAGGGTTCTTTCTGAACCAAGAACTACCTCTTTGCCAAATTTGGTGTAATTCCGTTCAGCAGTCGGGCTGTAGCCGTGTCTAAAGTTTCCTATGGAAAATTGCATGGGGAAAACGCGTTTTGGGACCCCCTTTTTCTCGGCCCCCGCTTGACTAATCCCCCCGAGACTTTCAGGGTAGGAGCGGACCGGAGCGGGCCATAAAGTTTGAAAATTTTGCGAAGATACGTCAACCGGCAAGAGTTATTTTAAATAGAATGTCGCGGATTTCCTATGGATAATAGGTTGTAACTATAACTATCTACTGGCGGCCGCCAGTAGATTATATATATATATATATATATATATATATATATATATATATATATATATACACATACATACATACATATACTGGCGGTCGCCAGTAGATAGTTATAGTTGGGACCTATTTTCCATAGGAAATCCGCGACATTGTATTTGAAATAACTCTTGCGTCGGTTGACAAATCTTCGCGAAATTTTCAAACTTTATGGCCCGCTCTGGTCCGCTCCTACCCTGAAAGTCTCAAGGTGATTCGTCAAGCGGGGGCCGAGAAAAAGGGGGTCCCAAAACGTGTTTTCCCATTCATTTTCCCATAGGAAACTTTGAGACACGGCTACAGCCCGAACTGCTGAACGGAATTACACCAAATTTGGCAAAGAGGTAGTTCTTGGTTCAGAAAGAACCCTTTTGTTAAATGGTGTAAATCTGTTCAGTAGTTGCGGAGAAAATCAAAAATAAAAGTACATATATATCTATGGCCGCGTCGGATTCGCGCACCCTCCCGATCACGAGCTGTCTGCTAATTGGCTGTCAACACTCCAAACCAGGAAGTGTTGGCAGCCATCTTGTTCCCCGGTAGAACTGAGGAACAAGAAAGCAGTAAAAAAGTGCGCAAAACGCACAAAGGGGGCAGGGTAGAAACACCCTAACCCCTAGGTCTGCTCAGGGGTCCCACAAGGACCCCTGGGCAAAAAGCTTTTTTTTTTTTTTAAATCGGCAGGATGCGCTCAGGGTGCGCGGATCCTGCCGATTTAAAAAAATCGAAGCGCGGTCTCCCGCGCTTCGATGTTAATTTGCCCCGGGTGGGCCAAGTCCCGGGGGCATGCTGGGGGTGTTTATTTTATGTATGGGGGCCTCTAAGGGGCCCCGGGACCACCACCCCCGGGGCTTTAGCATAAATGGTGCGGGAGGGCTCTGAGCCCTCCCGCAGCCCGGGACCGCCACCTCCCCGGGGCTTTTTTTTTTTTTTTTAAACCTGTGTGGGGGGCTCCAGCCCCCACACGCCCGGGACCACCACCTCCCCGGGGCACTAAGAAAATTGAAAATGGGGGTCCGTTTTGGACCCCCAAGCCCCGGGACCACCACCTCCCGGGGCTTTCAAAATGTAGGGAGGGGGGCCGCGCGGCCCCCTCCTGGAGCCCTTGATGGCCCTGGGGACCGCCACCCCCAGGGCCGGCTCCTGCAGTGTCCCGGGGTGCCTACCCCTGGGACACTGCTGTTTGCTATGACAGGACGGGAGCCTCGCGGCTCCCGCCCTGTCATAGCAAACTTGGTTTGCATTTTGAAAGAGAGAGCAGGAAACCTGCTCTCTTTCAAAATGCAAACCAATTGCTTTTCCACATGGGGAGCAGCATCTTAGCTGCTCCCCATGTGAAAAGCAATGCCGGCTCCCATAGGACGCGGGGAGCCGGCGGGACTGTGGGGGATTGGGGACCCCCACAGTCCCCAACCAGAGGCCAGGCCCCGGGGATGGGGTCCCCGGGGCCATAAGTGGCCCGGGAGGGGACCACGCAGCCCTCCTCCCCAAATAAAAAAATAAATAAAAAAAATAAGGGCAAGGCCGGCCCCGGGGATGGGGTCCCCGGGGCCTTAAATGGCCTGAGGGGGGCCACCCAGCCCCCCTCCATATTTTTATTTAAAAAACAGGGCATGCCCCGGGGGATGGGGTCCCCGGGGCCAATAGAGGCCCAGGGAAGGGGGGCCATGCGGCCCCCTTCCCGTTTTTTTTAAATAAAACAAAAAAAAAATGCTCAGGCCCCGGGGGATGGGGTCCCCGGGGCCAAAAGTGGCTGAGGGAAGGGGGCCACGCAGCCCCCTCCCATAAAATAAAAAAAAATCTGCATCGTGCCGGAGGCCCCGCCCTCCTCCCTGCAGTACTCTGCAAACGCGCCCCCTGGCGCGTTTAAGAAGGGCAAGTAATTCCGCTTGAATACTGGGGTCCCTGGGGGCCAACTAGCCCACCAGGACCCTCCAGTATGCGCCAGAGGCTGCCTTGCAGAGAGGTGTACAGAGGCCACGCCCCTTTTTACACCTCTCTGCAACGCAGCTCTGTGGCGCTTAATGGAGGTAGCTGGTGGGCTAGTTGCACCCCAGGGACCCTCAGGATTCAAGGGGAGTTAATCCCCCGACTTAAAACGCGCCACGGGGCGCGTTTGCACAGTGGTGAAGGGAGGGGCGGAGCCTGAGGGACATGTGTGCAAACAGGCCCCGTGGCGCGTTTTAAGATGGGGAATTAAATCCCCTTCAATCCTGAGGGTCCCTGGGGGCCAACTAGCCCAACAGGTACATCCAGAAAGCGCCACAGAGCTGCGTTGCAGAGAGGTGTAAAAGGGGTGTGGCCTCTCTACACGTCTCTGCAACGCAGCCCCTGGCGCATACTGGAGGTTCCTGGTGGGCTAGTTGGCCCCTAGGGACCCTCATGATTCAAGGGGACTTAATCCCCCAATTTAAAACGCGCCACGGGGCGCGTTTGCACAGATGTCACCTCAGGCCCCGCCCCCTCCCTTCACCATTGTGCAAATATTCCTCTAAAATCTGCCGAACTACGAATTCTGATTTACTCACCTGTTATCAGGAGAGACCTCAGTGCTGTATCTTTCAGCCCAGTACTGGTCCTGAAAAGTAATTTTAACCGTACTTACCAGTAACTTGAATTTCCTTCCATAGGCTAACATTGACTGGTTTCACTTGGAAATTCTTCTAAGTGTTGATTTTTGAAACATACAAATATTCCTCTAAAATCAGCCGAAATACGAATTCCGATTTACTCACCTGTTATCAGGAGAGACCTCAGTGCTGCATCTTTTAGCCCAGCACTGACCCTGAAAAGTAATTTTAACCGTACTTACCAGTAACTTATATTTTCTTCCATAGGAATCCATTGTCTGGTTTTCAGCAGAAAAGTTTCAAAGTGTCGATTTTCACAAACTACAAATATTCCTTAAAAATCGCCTGTATGACTTAAACGCATTTTTTCAACTGTTTACAGGAGATGCACCAGTGCTGGATCCAGGATCCAACACGGAGTAAGAAAAAGTAACGATAACAGTTTACCTGCTAAGTGAATTTCCTTCCATTGGATAACATTGGTGATTCTATGAGGAAAAGTTTCTAAGTGTCAACTTTTAAAATACAATAATATTCCTTAAAAATCACTACTGTAACCAAAACGCTTTTACTCAACTGTTTACAGGAGATGTCCCAGGACTGAATCTAGAATCCAGTCCTGTGGTTAGAAAAGTAATCCATAAAGTAACTAATTGCATTTAACTAGAAATTCACATTGATCTGAATGTTGCATTGTTTGAAAATGTGTTGCCCATTGCAACAACTGTAACTACTGTACTTTAAATACTTTGCACATAGGCAATAGACTTTTAACTAAAGTAATTCATTCTGAGAGTATTTTTGTAATGTATAATGTAATTACAATGTAATTTAAAAAATAAAATATGTTAAAAAAAATTGTTTCTAAAAATGTAGTAAATCAGTATGAAAAAAATAAATATAACAATTAATACATTTAAAAATTGTCATTTACAAAACCTTTGAAATTCACTGAAAAAACCGTAGGTTTCAGACATGTTATAGTTAGGAATTAGCATTTAAAAAACCTTTGAAATTCACTGAAAAAACCATAGGTTTCAGACACGTTATAGTTAGAAATTAGCATTTAAAAAACCTTTGAAATTCACTGAAAAAACCATAGGTTTCAGACACGTTATAGTTAGAAATTTGCATTTAAAAAACCTTAGAAATTCACTGAAAAAACCATAAGGTTTTAGGGACAGTTATAGTTAGTTGGACATTGCACTCGTACAAAACCCGTGAAATTCCCCGTTATAGTTAGTTCAGGTAACTATAACTCGCGCCCCGCAATGCACTGCTGATGACGTCACATATTACATCACTCATGACATGGTCAGTGACATCACTGATGACATCACTCATGACATCATCCATGTGAGAATTTAATGCATCTTCTCACACCCTAATATAAGTTTTGAAACACCCACTCTAAATTACAGACTGCCATTCTCAAAACCATACACACTCCAATACCAATAAGTACATACCCACTCACTGATTCTTGGGTCTACACACAATCTACTCACTCACCCGTACAGTCACTCATACTTAGTCACTCAGTACAGGACTATCATATGCACTCATACACCTATATAAACACTCACACAACGCAACTCATCCATAGAGGTACTCACACACCTAGTCAGTCATGCAAATAATTAATCACACTCCAATTTAATCACCTATACAGTTATACACACCAGCTCACTTACTCATAAAAATACTAGCACATTCTTACGCTCCTATGCAATCACTGATGCAAGCACACACTCATCCATATAGCCACTCTCACAATCACACACTCTCACTTATAGCCATTTATATACTCCAACACACATATATACTGCCTTTCACATATGTAGTTACTCACACATGTACCACTGAGATATACATTCAATCACTAACACACCCATACACACACTCACCCACCCATACAGTCCATCACAGACGCACTCTTGAAACCATGCACCCAGTGAATCACCCACTCACACATCTATGCACAGAGTCACACTCACCCCACCCACACAAACACTGAGGCACCCATACAGATACTCAGAGAACCAATCCATAACCCATATAGACACTCATTTAGCTAGTCAGAAACCCATGCAGCTGCTTACACAACAATAGACAGACTGATACAGACATTCACACAGTTTAGTCACTCACCCATGCATCCAGTAAGATACGTTTAATCACTCACTTATAGAATCCGTCACGCACCTACTAAATCATCCATTCAGACACTTATACACCCACTCATTCTTCAATACGCCTTTCCCTATATATATTAAACATATTTAAACTTTACACAAACAGTCACTGGATGATGTCATCAGTGATGTCATCAGTGATGTCACTGACCATGTCATGAGTGATGTAATATGTGACGTCATCAGCAGTGCATTGCGGGGGCGTGAGTTATAGTTACCTGAACTAACTATAACGGGGGAATTTCACGGGTTGTGTACGAGTGCAATGTCCAACTAACTATAACTGTCCCTAAAACCTTATGGTTTTTTCAGTGAATTTCAAAGGTTTTTTAAATGCTAATTTCTAACTATAACGTGTCTGAAACCTATGGTTTTTTTCAGTGTGTGTATATATATATATATATATATATATATATATATATATATATATATATACACCGCTTTCTTCGCCTGGTAGCACTCCTGTACCAAATAACTGACGAACGCAGACCCAGGTATGGTGCAAATTACTATTTATTCAGTGAACGCCCTGCGCCATTACGCGTTTCGGGCAACACAGTGCCCTTGATCGCTTTGATCTGCAAGTACACATCTAGTGTTAATAATTGTTTATTTGCCAAACAGACTGGTATATATGTGTGTGTATATATATATATATATATATATATATATATATATATATATATGTGTGTGTATATATAGATATATAATAAATAAACTATCTGCAAGAAGGCTGAACGGTTTTTGTAGTTGGCTTAAGGAGGAGGAGTTGAAAGTTTTTGTGCCAAAAGCCATCCTGATGATTACTGACTGGAACATTGTGGGGGTTCAGGCCTCTGTCTCCCTCTCTGGCACATTAGGATTTCATAATTTGGCTTTTAGCAGTCTATGATTGTATAGCCCCATTGAGATAGCCCCACCTTTAGTTCCAAATCTAAGCAAAAAAATTTGCAGTTTTTAAATAAAGCGTGCTGTGGTTGGCTACTGATGCGCAAGTAGGGGGCACAGCTCAGGAATTAGTAGTGTACTGCATACACTTTAACTTTAAATGCTGCCCTAAGTGGATGGGTGTGCCCAGACGTTGGTTTGGTTCTGGGCACGCACTGTCACCGGAAGTCATCTATATGAGAACTAGGGCAAAACCGGTTCTGGGTTGCTTATGTTCTGGTTCAGAGAGGGCCTGATATGGCATTTCAAGCTGGACTGTTCCCTGTGGAGCAGGTTCGAGACTGATTTGCATGTGGCTGGGTCCAAACTGAGGTGGCATGGTGTGCAAAATAAGGATGGACTGGGATGTGTCCCAAGTAATTACCAGTAGCTGAGATTATTTCAAGCATTCCATACCTCACTTTTTGTGTACTTCTGTGGGTTTAAAGTTGGCACATGGCGCCTGGCCATGTGAGAGCTTAGCATCAAAGTACTTTTAAACGTGCTGGGGGAATGAGGTGAGCGAATAAGTCAACATTATCTTAGTGACGCATCGAGGTGGGCGAGCCACTGAAAGCTCGAGCCTGGCTCGGCTTAAGGCCGAGTTGGAACCGCGAGCCCATAACGAGCAAAGCTCTCGTGAGACTTCTGCCTGCCTGCCTCCCTGTACCCTGGATGTTGCCTTGCAGTTAGAGCTGGCAACTTTGGTAGTAGTCAACCAGGTATTAGTCTGGGTGTCGGCTCCTGGGATTCAGGGCAACACTTCATGTCCCGTGGCTACATACGGTGTCCTTTTGTAATGTGACTGGTGCTTCGGGTCCAGTTCATGCTGTACAAAAGCTTCAGAAAAATGCACACCGGTAAAAACAAAGCCTCAACACAAGTCAAGGCTAATAGATACCCATTTAGTGGCTGATTCGTACAAAGTGAAACCAGAAACACCTGGCTAAATAGCGGATTCTCCCCCACTTAAACTGTGGGATGTCTGGCAAATAATTTTTTACCAAAACTCTTGTCTTCGTTATCGCGTACTTTTTTTTCAAATTCGGAGAAACTCCTATGTATTTGCTGTCCGAGCAACATAGGAAACCTTTTCGGGGCGGGGCTCGTGCACGGGCTCTAAGATCCGAGCCAGACCCGTGGCTCGGCTCTGTAACTTGTTGGCTCGCCCACGTCTAATAACGCAGAAGCTCTCCTAGCGCCCCTTGTCATGGGTTTGTGGCGCTGAGTGCGGCAGCGATTCCCTCTCCAAACAGTTGCAAAGGTTCACAAAGTCTGCTAAGACCCCGTGGTGGCTGTCCAGAACATGCCAGTTGTGACTCAATTGCATTTTGGGTAGTTTTTGGTGTCTAGTGAGGGGCCTGCTTGTTTTAGCAGGTGTTCTGTTTGTTAACCAGTAGAATGCCTCCTCTTTCCGCTGCATACGCGTAATCCAATTCTAAATGGTTATATGACGTAACTGATATCCAGTATAAATTATTCCAAATGTTGACTCTGGTTACACCTAAGAGTCCGTGTGTTTGCAGCTGTGCAGCGTGCTTCCAAGGCGCATGCAGCCAGCCTGCTGCCTGTCTTCACAGGGCTGGGCCGGTGTTTCCTGCTCCCGGGGCTATCTGTATGCAGAGTGCGGCGGCAGTGTCGCAGCGCGGGCAGACATGCGGGAAATGCTCATAAATCTCCCTGTGTGCAGCCAGAGCTCCCCGGAGCAGCGCTGGTCTGCATCGCCCACGCACAAAGTCTGCCAAATACAAATGGGTCATTCGGGATCTTGACATTTAACAAGTCAGAGCCTGGCGACTGTGAAATCCTGAAGGAGGCATATTGGACTAGGTGACAGCTGCCCCACTGCAGGCCCCGGACGGGCAAGATGATGACGTGCAAGCAGGGCTTTAAGTGGGATGAAAAAACTGGGGGTCTCTCAAAGGGGCATGGCCAATGTAATTAAGGGCGTGGCTTAAAAACACCTAAGCTAAAAATCTGTGCTTAGCATAGTCTACTGCCGGACTTGTATTTTGCTGTTTCTGTCCTTGCATCCAGATATATGATACAACAAGTAACATCATACCTACAAGTTAGGACTATTGGCTTTGTCATTGGTTGTTAGTTGCATAAGATGAAAAAAGCAGCAACTATGGCTTGTATATAATACTGAAAAAGCTCCCACTTAAAGCCCTGGTGATACCACGACAATGTTGCTGCTCCTGAGTATCAAAAAGAGAAGGGAAATCCAGAGAGAAAATGACTCTTTAAAGGATTTCCCTTCCCCTACAGCGGTCACCTGGCATGACGTCATGCCGTAACTTCTCCACTAGTGAGAAGTGCGCAGTGTGAGCAGCGCACATCGATGTGCCTGCGTCACTGCAGTCCGGAAAAAAACTGACCGCCTGTGCCAGGGCACAAAACAGAGCTCGATAGGGACCAGTTTCGAAGCCTCCTTTAAAAAACTGCCGGTGCTCAGCACCGGTGAGACCCGGCCCACTTAAAGCCCTGCGTGCAAGTCTGGTGCAGCGTTACTATCTATCCTGGGCTGGCTGCATGGTTTACCCTCATGGGACTGTACATGTATCAGATACTCCAGAGATGGGGGAAGGGGTGGAGGTGGCGGGGGGAGGATGGGGCCTTGGCATTCACAGATTTGTGTGGGGCCTCCTGTGTACGAATGTGTAGATGACGTCATCCTGGTTCAATATGTCCGTGTTCACTATGTACAGCCAGCGCATGTCTGCGTTAATATGTGCATTAGAAAACCTTTGGAATACCGTTACTTCCTTTCACCTGTACCCCAGCAATGGCGGTGCCGGTCAAAGAAGGCCACGGCGCATAAGACCCTAGGCCTGCAGTTATGCAGCATGCTCTTCAAAGAACCAGCAGCCTTATCACAGTTGTCTCTAAGATAGTTTGAACATGGACACGCAGTTCTTGCTTCATCAATATATAAGCAACAGCCACTTCTCTTTTCTCCACCTGAATTCTATCAGGGATATATGGGGGTGCTGTAGCACCGTCCGCACCCCTACTTCCAGCGCCACTGAGTGTGATGCCATTTCTGTCTCCTATACGCTTTGGAGGGTGTTAGCTGGCTTATAAGTATGGATGGGAGGGGAGTGAACATGGGTGGAGTGCATTCTGTGCATGTGGGTGGCACTCGGAGGAGTACGACATGGAAGGGAGCTCTGAGTTTGTGGCAGTCGTTTGAGGTGTAGTGGCATACCTCCAGCCATCGCAGCCTCCAAAGAGGATACATTCAAGTGTAGGGGGCCTTGAACCCACTGGATTCAATGAAGGTGAACGGCTTTTCTATGAAGAATCAAGGAAGTTTGCAGAGAAGGTGACCCTGTTGGAGGTCCATGGGAAGCAGTTGGCATTGTGGGAGGGTAAAAACTTATTCCAAGGCAGGTAATTCAATCCTAATTATTGTGATTTGAGAGGAATGTGGGGAGCAGAGCCCCTTTTTTGGTCTTTGACCGCAAACCAAGGCAGTTCCTCAAAGAACTGCCTTTGCTTAGAGGAAAGCCCTCATTGGCCTGTCAGCAAGGGCCAGTCCTGGGTCCCTGGGCACAGGAGAGCCCTCGGGGATCTGTGGGCATGTCAAGACCTCCCGGGAAAGAAGGGACATTCTTGGAGGTATTCCCTTCTTGGAATGTAGATATGAGAGGTGCTCTTATGGGTTCTCTGCATAGGTCGCTATAGAGCTGTGGGCATAGGACATCCGCCTGCAGCTGTGGAGATGGGTTTCCAGTCAGTGGCTGTGGGCGCTGGACACCCTCCTTGATCTGTGTGTACATGACACTGTCTGCATCTATGGAAGGGACCTATGATTTTGGTGTTCTCGGGCTATTGAAATAAACACGTCTTTTTCACAATTTTGTCTCCCTTCAGTTCTTTGCCTGTTTGGTGATCCTCTTTGCCTGTGAAGTTGCTGCCGGAATTTGGGGATTCGTCAACAAAGACCAGGTATCCAATTTTAACCATATATATATTTTTTTCTTTCTCATCATTTGAGTTTTTTGTCCATGCATGCATTCCGTAACCGGCTTCATTTCTTGTAGCCCGTCTTAACGCTCGCTCTTGTGATAATGGGCAACTACATCCTGCGATAGGACTTGAGAGCATCACTGCATTAAGGCTTTCAGCAAAGGAATAAAATGAAGCTTGCCTGAGCTAGTACTGAAATTATTCTCTGCACAGCACGTTGAGTACCTCCCCGTAGCTCCACTGAAAGGGAAAGCATAAGATTTAGTGTCTGCTTTGGAAAGGTAAGGAACAAGGCCCAGAGGTCTGTAGCACAACATTCTTCCATTGATAAACTGGATGCAGTCTCCTAGGGCAAGCTTCATTAGTTTCGCAAGCATTGGTTCTGGGTGAAAGTAATGGGTCCCACAGACGTTTTACTTTTCTCGGAGATGCTCCATTGGTCAGCCCCTCCTCTGGTTTAACAGAAGGGCCTCTGTCATCCAGAATGTTTACATCACCTCCGTATGCGCTGTTGAGGAAATAAAACATTGTTAGTCATGAAAGAGTGAAGAATGTGAGACATGCCTATCAAAAGTGTCATGGTAGTGTGGTTATGTAAAGAGGTAAAGACTGCAGGGAGGGTATATAGTGTGGAGGGATGAGATCTGAGAAAATCACAGGCACAGAAGTTCGGTCCACAGTTGAGGTACATAGAAGTAAAAACCATTCTGCGTTAAGCATGGGTAGGGAGAATTAAGACCACTCTAGCCAGGAAACAAAAGACATATTTTTTTTAAGGAATGTTCATCTTAATGTTTAAAGTTTTTTTTTTTTTTTTTTTTTTTAACTGGGTGTTTAAATCTCTGATTTGCGGGACTTAATAATGGCGCATAATCTGAATATATTTTTCTTTTGTTGAACCATAATACATGGTGTCACAAATGGAATATCGAAGTAAACCTTGGAACAAGTTTTCACATAGAACTAGTTTAAAGAAAAAATTGTAGTGACAGTTTTCTGTGTGGACTTAATCTAAATCAACTTTTTGTGACAAACTTTTTCTAAAAAATAAAATTCAGTTTGGCTGAATAGAATTATAACTCAAGATACTGGCTGTTCTCTTTTGAATGAACATCTATATTGATTAAGTTAAGACGAGAACATTTCTGTCACAAAATGTTGATCTAAATGTTGATATAGATTAAGTCTACACAGAAAACTGTCACTACAATTTTTTTCTTTAAATGAGTTGCATGTGAAAACGTGTTTCAAGGTTTACTTGATACCCATGTTCACAAAGACATTAGGGTTGCTCTTGTTTTTGTTGAACAAATGGAATGTAGTCTTCCGAATATATGGAATTAAGGATAAGCTGGTAATTAACGGCGGTGCGGTAGCCTTCTTAATTTTGTCTAGTAGCACAATCACTATGTTGTGAGCTTCGTTGATATTTGCAGAAGAGGTCACAGTAGTCATGCAGGCGACTAGTTGCGTCACCATACTGCAAAGGAGTCCTGCAATTGCATAAACTCAGTTGTGTATCAATCCTGCTAAGCAAGTTGTCCAACCATGGTGGAACAAGGGCACCGATGCAGCACCAAACAGGTGACTGTGCAGTGGGTTGTGGTGGTGTCCATATGTTCTGTGTAGTACTCAAGCCTGCATACAACTGCCACAAGTATGGGACAGTGCTCCTGCTTACCCACATCAAGGGATGCCTATTGTTGGGCCTGGGTTGGGTACAAGTGCATCATTTAATGAGCACTGTCCACTGTAACTGGTGGCTGTGCTAGAGGCAGAGGCTAGCGGTTGTTGTTACAAGCGTGCTTAGGCAGCCCCTGCAATGGTCACAGCATCCAAAGAAAGGCTAGTCGCGAGCATCATGGTGGAGGGTGCAAGTCATGGCCCAAATACCAGTGCATGTACATAAAGGAGATGGGCGTAGGCACGAACAGTGCCAGGCTGCCATCACCCAGTTTGGATTGTTGCTTGAATGCTCCTCTGCATTGGTGTATGGACTATTCGCCCTGCTAGAAGTTTTTCAGAGAGCTTCTGGGGGAGTGAGAAAAGCACTGTAAAGAAAAAAGAGCAGCCCCACTGAGGAACAAAGGACGGGGTACGTATTATGGGGTGGGGGAGAGATGCAAGAGTAGTGCAGATGGGGAGGCCTATGGGGATGTAGCTAGTACAACACCGGATAGGCCTGTTAAGTGCTCTTCCTCTGCAGTTCTGCGCAAGAGAACCTGGAGGCGCTGTCCCAGTCGGCTGTGCCCCATCTTACTCGCTCCCATCCGTTTAGCTACCGCCTCAGCCAGTAAGATGTTTTTCATTGTCCCAGGTCTGAGCTGCCCTCACTTTCTCACTCTATCCCCACTTGCAGCATTGCCTCGCTTGGCAGGTGAGACTTCCCCACACCCAGAACCTTTCAACCAAAATTGTAACTTTGTTTATAGCATGAGTGGCTGCAGATACCCATGCTCTGAATACTCCTGCCATCTAGTGTTGGGCTCTAACGCTTGCAAATAGTTTTTCTTGAAAGAAGGCTATCAAGTTGAGACTTAGTGATTGATTCCTCTCCTGGTTGGCAGTGCGCAGGGCTTTCGTCTCAATTGTTTGTTTTTCTCTGCCATTGCGTTCTGATGATTTTCAACACAGCTCCTAGACTCGATGCCTTCAAGGTTTGTGGATTTTGGAGCTCAATCCTTTCTGATCTCATAATCGAGAATTCTTACATTGGTTTTTCTTTCTTCTCCTGCCTCAATCCGCTTCGTTGACCGTCACCGAAGTCTTGGTCCCCGATCCTTGGGGTACCTCTTGGGGCTCCTTCCCTTCTGTGCCAACTACAGAGAATGGAGAGGCGTAGAGGGTGATGGAATGGACACCCATAAGGAAATGCCCTCAGTGCCACTCAAAATACCCCATGACTAACCCGCACCAGGTTTGTAATTGGCAGGGCACAAGTGCTAAAAAAAGAAGTGGGGGGGACTAACCTAGTTAATCAGTAGGAAAGTGGCATCGCGGCGCGTGGCATCACAGGAAGTGACATCAGATCTTAAGCCCTCACATGTGTTTAGCAGGTGTATCATGAGTACATTTGAGTACATTTCGAGCATACTTGCAAACCCTTCTGATTTAGGCAGAAGATTCACACTTTTGTACGCTACACATAAAACAATGTTACCTTTTATCAGCGTTAAGTTTCCTCTAGCCATAGTGCTTTTAAAGAAATAGTGATATTTAAATTATTACAAACCCTCCTCAGGGGTAGTAAGCGCTATATAAATGCTATTTATTTTGTGCAAATTCTGGGAAACATCAACACATCTGAAGTTTTTACAGTGCATGCATATCTCCTAAACAGAGCCTGAACAAAGTTAAAAGCTGCCTCTCTTCAGTATGTGTGAAGTGCTACCAAGGTGTGTGCCTTTGTTTCCCCTCTGCTGCATTTGCATCAGGTGTGAGGCTCCCGACTGCTCCCAGCCAGGAGACTCCAACAAAAGGAGGCCTCAAGACCCCTCCGATTCGGCCTTTGTAATGGGCCCAGCAGGAGTCAGAACTAAGAGCCCCGTCCCCGCCTGCACGTTGTTGCAGATAGAAAGCAGATGACAACGTGCAGGCGCTGCAGGATGTGTCCCGGTGTTTGTAAATTACACCGAGACGAATTCAGCATATTTTACAGTGGGGCCACACTTCTTGGCAGGGTGGACAGCGTCCACCCTGTGAAAAGTGGGGGGACGCCGTCTACCCGCGTGTACCCCTGACTCGTGCCCTGGTAATTGGTCTCTCTTCAGAGATGTCTTCGATGCTGACCTGCTCGGTGCCGAAGAAGATTACCACACAAGTTCCGGAAGCGTCCCCGCCCAAATACCATGCCCAGAGGTTATCGGCTCTGACTCATCCGAGCCCGAACTGATGAAGTGTACGAAGGTGCTCCCTCTGCACCAGCCCATGCCCCAAGACTATGCCAAGAGCAGTGCTTAATTTGTGAATGAGTGCCGTTGCCCAAAACTCTACTCCGAATCTTTCGGCCGGTGCAATTAAATGTTAGCATGCCAAATACCAAAGCTGTGTAGTCTTCAATTCACCTCGGGCCTACTTAATCCACTACAATACGTATCTGATAGAGACATCTAGCCGCAGATTCCTTAACTTAGACTATCCCCAGGCGTCAGACTGGATCCGGATAATTTTTTGCAGCAGCACCTCTGTGCGCCGGGGGGCGGCGCCTCATGGCTCCGCCCTGACGTCGACGGACATGACGACAGCAGAGCCATATAAGTCCCTCCCGGCGCGCTGACGTCTGTTTCCTTCTTTTCCGCGTCCCAACGCGGATCCAGGAGTAAGCGGTTCCTCTGGCCTGTTTCAGGCCTTCTCGACGCCTTTGGCGTCGGGGAACAGTGTGCGATGCCTTCGGGTTTCAAGGCGTGTGAGACCTGTACGCAGCAGATGTCAGCGACGGATCCGCACGCGATCTGTATGTGGTGCCTAGGAGAGCACCACGACTCCGAGGACTGCGACGCCTGCCGGCAGATTAAGCCGAAGTCCCTGCGGGAGCGCCGGATGAAGTTGTTGACCGCCCGGATGTCCTGCTCGGAGCCTTCGCGCAGCCGATCTCCATCTCGAGCTGGGGCTCCTGTTCGGGTCCGGTCACTGAGTCGTTCCCGCGGACGTCGTTTGCCTGTCGCCGGTAAGCACAAGTCACGGAGGTCGTCTACCTCACATAAACGTGACGACGGGCCTGCTGCTCCTGGTCCTTACCGGGCGCCCAGGAGTCGGTCCCCTTATACCCGCCCTTTCCGGGTGTTGGGGCTACTCAAGCCTATTCCAAGGCTCTTCACTCCATCTTTGGGTCACCCCCTCTCCCTGGCGCGTCCTCAGGCCCCACAGAGGGGGTAGGGACTCAGGTCGGGTCCTCGCCGGCGGGTTCGCCGTCGGCCGAGTTCCTCGACTCCGGTTCCTGAGTCGCTGCGACGTCTGGACACGGCCCGGAGGGGCATCCCAGTCAGACGTCGAGCCCTTCTGTCCCGTCTCCGCATAGCCCTTTGGGGCTCCCTGCGCCGACGTCTGATGCGGCTGCAGCATGGAGCTCGACTCCTTGTCGACATCCTTCCTCCCCGCAGGCCTCTGAAGTAGTCGACGCCGGTCCGACACCAGACCGAGTCACCCTTGGTGATTGTCGACGCCGGTCCCTGTTGTTCCTCTGTTCGAAGAGGATGAGGACCCGGAGCACCCAGAGCTGTTTCCACGCTCTCCGGCTCTGCTGCTCCCTGGTCAGTGGCCCTTTGCTCCGGCGTCTATCCTTTCTGGGGGACGCGTTGGTCTTCAACCGTCCCCTACAGATGGTTTGTTATCGCCACCTAGAATGGCTACAGAAGCTAGCGCGGCATTTGCGAGGGCTGTTCGCAGGGCTACAGCTATTTTACACCTGCAACCCCCCTCAGTCTCCTTGCCTTCTGATCCCTTATTGGATCTCCTCCACCAGGATGCTGTGGAGGTGGAGCACTTGCTGACTTTTGACGGGTCGTTATTAGACACCCTTCTTGGCACATGGGCACGGCCCTCCTCGGGAGACCCTGTGGATCGGGCCATCGCACATCAGCATCGCCCGGCTCCAGATGACCCTGTCTGTTTGTCCCTTCATCCTAGGGCTCACGGCCGGGTGGTCAAGGTGGCTTTCGCCTCGCAGCCTTCCTCTACTCTACCGTTGCTGCCTCCCACTAGGGAGTCTCGTTGGTTGGAGACATGTGGCCGTCAAATTTTTGCGTCCACTAGTTCGGGCATCCGTGCTCTGAACACGTCTTGCGTGTTTGCACGGGCTACTTTTGCCCTTTGGGACTTGGTCGAGCGTCTTCTTCCCTCTCTTCCAGAGGGTCCCCGTGCTGACCTGGATCATCTCAATCATGGCAGAGAAATGGCACAATTTACCATTCGGTCGGCTATGGACACCACTGACTCTGTGGGTCGGGCGATGGCCAGGTCCGTTGCTCTGCGTCGCCATGCCTGGCTGCGCGATGGCGATTTCCCTGACCATGTTCGGGAGAGAATCTTCGGGATTTGCCATTTGATGGCATGTCCCTTTTTGACAGTCATACGGACTCAGCAGTCAACCGCCTCATGTCTGGGCTCCCATGACTTTGTGTTTTCTAGTCCTTTTGTGGACTTTTGTTTTCCGGTGCAGTATGGGCTCTGCTTGTTCTGGGCCCTGGGTTCATGATATAATACCCAGACGGCCTGTACGGCTTCCTACCGTTTTTTGCTCTATTTAGTGCAGCTGGTTAGCTGATTCTGCTTTCCTTTGACTCCTCTGAGTTCGTGCTCAAGAGGTGCCCCTAGCTGGGGTTGAGGCTTACCCTATGTGGGGTATTCGTTGGCTATTGTATAGCTGTCTTCCTTACACAGAAGGCTTGGTAGGCTCCTGTGGAGTCTTATTCAAAGGGGTTGTCCTGCGGATCAGACTGTGGTCTTTCTGCTGTTGTGGACCCTTCCTTTTCCTTCTTGCGGCCCACAGGTTGGCATTGCTCTATTGCCTACCCGTTTGGGTCTGCGGTTGGTCCGTAGCACTCCCCTGCATCTGTATGTGCTCACTTTCTCTAGGGTCTGCCTCGCCTGCCTCTTCCAGGAGTGTCATTTCAGCTTCGCCGTCCTTGTCTCTAATGGCTGCCCTTATTGTCAGCCATTGTCCCTTGGACCACCATGTTCTGTTCCATCCGGCACAGTTCGTCCTGCCCATGGATGACCTCAGGGCGGAGCCTTGTGGTGCTGCCCCCAGGCACGCAGGGCTGACGCGGCACGATTTTTCTGTGTTCTATGAGCGTCAGGTGAATGCTCCCTAGTATGTTCGCTGTCGCGGTGGGCTTACGCTTTCCTTGCGCTTCTGCGATGACTGGTTTCTACTCCCCTCTCTCATGGATGAGTAGTACTTTCTCGTAGTTCAGACCTGTCTGGACTTTGTCTATAGACTGTGGCATCCTCGCCACGTCCGCCAGTTCTGTACATTGCCTTGTGCCCTACTTTCCTGGGCACTTCCCAAGCAAGAGTTTCCTCTTCCCCTGCTGCTTTCCGCGCAGGAGTTTGCCACACTTCTACTTCGGGCTGCTGCTCTCTGTGTAAGTGTTCTCTTCAGGACTGGCTTGTATGTACATCTCTTTACAATTTCCTGTTACTCTATGTACGTTTAGTACTGACTCTTTCTTGTACTGCTCAGTCTCCCGGTCTGTCTCGCGGGGGACCGTGGCTCCTCCCTGCCGGGTGGCTGTCGCTTACGGATCCGGACATTGCTCTGTCCCGTTCTGCTGCAACATAGCTTTTGGTACCTGTGGTGCACTCTTGTATTCTTTTAAGAAACGCATCCTTCATGGCTGTGTCCTTTCTTGATGTATATTCTGTCCTGCGCTCTACACACAACCAAGGGTCACGCATGCTAGGGTTTCCTTGCTGCAGTGTCCGTGGTCTTGCTCTCGGCCTTCTCTTGGGAGCAAGCCTTCTGTGTCAAGCTTGCCAGATCCCTTTCGCCGGTTGACTACTTGGTGATGCATCTTTCGCATCTGGGCTGTTCTTGCTGCATTCCATTGGACAGTTCCTTTTACGTAGTGTGGTTCCAGCGGTACAAACGGTCTGCCCATGTGTACTTCTGTCCCCCGTATGCATGTCTCTTCTTGTAGTCATGGTTATGTCATTCTGCTTGTTGACGTCCGCCTCTCATGTCTTTTTGTGAAGGGGCGATTGTGCAATGGCAGGTCTTGTGTTTCTGGTAACACAGGCTCTTTCTGGACATGGTCAGAATCCTACCACTGCTGTCCAGGTTTCCTAGCTGGTACGCCTGCAACAGTGCTTCTTCCACTGTTGTGCATGCTGGACCTGTATGCTCTGACTGTCATACCGTCTGTCCTCTCTCTGGGTCTGTGTCTCTTGCAGATCCATCGGATCTTGCGGATCCATCGGCTCCTATAATCGGTTCACCTGGTTTTGTGGAAGTTATAGACCCTCACATTCTGCACTGACATTCTGGTTCTGTGCTCCCTTTCAACCCTGTATAAACGAGAGGGTTTTCATACCGTCCCTGGGCGGCTTGATGCCTTTGCCTCCCATTGTTTTCCGCTCCTTACAGAGCTTACTGGTCTGGTGTTGGCCAAGCTGGCATTGCTGCCCCCACTGTGTTTGGTCAACTTGTTGGCGACTGGGTTCTCTTTGGAACTTGGTGGGGTTCAGTCGCAGACCCGCCTCCTATGGGGTATGGCTTTGGTATCTACTCCAAGTTAAGGAATCTGCGGCTAGATGTCTCTATCAGATGAACGAGTTAGTTACCTTCGGTAACGATGTATCTGGTAGAGACAGTCTAGCCGCAGATTCCTTAACGCCCGCCCATCCTCCCTGCTCTGCGAGGACCTTTTTAGGTTGGGTTTTATGCACTTGCCTCCTTCCGGGTGGCTTTTGTCTTCCTGCGGGGTGGAGTCTTTCACCTCCCTCCTCGGTAGGATGATTCATTCTGTTTTACTTCTGCTCCACCCATTCTCGTGATTGGGCGGTGGGTTCATGTATCCTTCTACATCCCTACACCCTGGTTCTTCCAGTGTGGGGCCTACTAATGTTCTCCTTCCCTCCCTCCCACCTTCTCCATTGCTTTGGGGTCTCTTGTCTCTTGACCCCACTACAGTCAATTGGTTTGGGGTCTATTTGACTGTGCTTCAGTCCATAGATCTCTTCCAGGGGATACGGCATTACTGGTGTTGCCGACCGGTGGTAGATCGTCATTACTTATGTGATTCCGGTCTTGTTGCCCTTCACGGTTAGATCTTGAGATTGCAGGCTTCCTGTCGTCTGCCTTGACATTCTTTTCATGTCATTTTGCCTCGGGGGAGGGCATAGCCTTCGCTTTTGCGGGATTGTTTCTCAGAGCGGTGCTCTGCTCTTTCCCTTCAATTGCTTTCAGTATACAGTGCTTGGCACTGTCATTTATAGTGATGCTACTCACCATTCGATCCTTTCTGATTTTTCATCTTTTTCGCACACTGTTCCCATACTCAGTTTTTGGTGGTGGCTCCGCGTTGTGGCGCGGAAAAGTTTCTCCGAAGAAAACTGACGTCAGCGCGCCGGGAGGGACTTATATGGCTCCGCTGACGTCATGTCTGTGGACGACGTCTGGGCGGAGCCATGCGGCGCCGCCCCCTGGCGCGCAGAGGTGCTGCTGCAAAAAATTCTCCGGATCCAGTCTGACGCCTGGGGATATTCCAAGTTAAGGAATCTGCGGCTAGACTGTGTCTCTACCAGATGCATCGTTACCGAAGGTAAGTAACTCGTTCTTCCTGCCTCTTGCAGGTTCCTGCTTGCTCCCTTTGACTGTTTTTCATCTGTCCCCTGGTCCACCGTCTTTCTGCTTTGTGTGGCCCCCCCCCCTTTGCTCTCGGGAAATGTCTAAATGGGAAAAATAAGTACTGGTGGCCCCACGGCACCCTTCGACTCAAATTAAGCATGGGCCAAAAGTTGTAAGCACTGTCGACATCAAACCTCGTGTGCAGCAGCAGAGCACTGCCTTCACAGTGGTCGGGCATCTAGCCCTTAGGCAGAAGCCACCTCATAGTCTGACAGGCCCTGGTCAATATCGAGGCAAGGTGTCAAAACCAAAGCAGGATCCAGCCAAGACGCTCTACCACCATCAGCCTTCGAGTTTGAAGAAACACCTCTGCAGCAAAGTGCCTAAATTCACTTCAGAACCGTTGACCCTGAAACGTGCCTCGATGGCAGACTGCGAAGACTGACCGCTTCAGCACAAGCTTGATGAGCAAAGACTTTTCTTATCCACCACAGATGAGGAAGTCTTCTACCCTCCCTGGGGCAACGGTGCCTGAGAAGCACAGGCTTGCCTTCGAGGACATCCCTGAGCATGATCCTTCATTACTTTTGGCTCTTGCACTGAAGTCACTCATTGACAGGGCCACCAGCCTTCATCAAAACCACTACCACCCACAACCCCTCCTCCTCGTTTCCCTCAGGGGCCCCCACAGACCCTTTTTGGACACAGGCAGTGGCAGCCCTTATTCCCCTATAGAGGACTTTGATGCCCTCTCCATCACTACCCATAACCCACTGACGAGCCCTGGGAAGACTGACTGGGAGCCCCCAGGAGTCCTTATCTTGAGCATGTCCCAGTCAGGTCTTCTCCCCCAGACGGAACTACTGCCTGCCACGGGTCATCTAACGTGCAGCTGCCTACCACGAAGTAGAAAGACCTGCATCACCACCCCTGAGGATTACAAGTTCCTGCAGGAAACACTCCAAGATGGAGCGTTCGCTCCAGCCCAATGCTCGTGGCTACCCCAGAGACATTCAAGGAAGCCAGTGAGTTCCTGGTTTGTTACCCCCAGGATAAAGAGAAAGTTCAAACCCTCTCCCTTTGACTCCTTGTATATTAGATGGTATCCCCTCAGATTCCAGAGTGAGCATCCGCACAGGCCACTAGTGATTTCTCAAACCCCCAGATAAGGAGAGCAAGTGGATTGACTGTGTGGGTAAGAGGGCTGCAGTGGGTGCTGCAACCTACTGGCTCATCACTAATTCTGTGGACCTCTTGTCTCTTTATGACAAAGGACAGTGGGACGAGATGGGGGACCTGCTCCAGCACTTGCTTCCTGAGCATAGGGAAAGAGGGGAGAAGATTGTGACTTCATTTCTAATGCCCCTATCCATTGTGCCCTGGATGGTGCCGATACCTCTGCCAAAGTGGTTAGTATCTCCATCGTTCTGCACCACCACTTCTGGCTTTGCATCTCTGGCTTTAAATTGGAAGTCCAGCGGCAACTCATTAACTTGCCTTTCTGGGGGAACACCTTCTGGGGGTCACAAGTTGATGACATTCTGCAGAAAATAAAGCAGGACACGGACCCTGCTAAAGACGTGGGTGCCCTTCAAACGCTTTCAGTTAGGGGCTTCTTTCATAGGCAGCAGGTTAGAGACTCCTCCAGAAAAACTTCCTCTGACCAATCTCAGTGCTATCGGCGCCAGCTGCAGGCCTACAACCAGCAAGGCGGCATAGCTATCATATAGGGTTCCTTCCAAGGTAACTCCAAAGGCAGAGGCACTCTCTCCAAGGGGGGCTTTGCCTCTAAGCAGTGACTTGCCTCCGATCTTCCACCCTCCTCTTCAGACTACCCCCCCCACCCAACCAACCACAGAACACCTGTCACAGGGAGACTTTGTAATGAAATTGAGGAGTGGTTATATGGGAGATCGTAGTAGTAGACCAAGGTTTGGGGTGAGTCAAGGAGGGATAGAGGAGGTAAGAGTCAAGAAAGGATCTTGGGTAGATCATGGTAGTAGAATGAGGTTTGGGATGAGTCCGAGTGGAGGTAGAGGATATATTGAGAGGCATAGGATTAAACATAGAGTAGTGCATTGGAGGTAGCTGAAGGTTTTTTCTTTCTTTCTACAGTCAGAGTAAAGTCATAACATCTATAGGTACCTAATTAGATAGGGTGTACATGTATGAAGAGAAAATTGTATTGCATAAAGCTTTGGGGGTTTGTTACCTACTGCAATGAGTGCACCTCTAATTGGTGGGTGTTTCCATCTTAGAGCACAATTTCTGCCTCTAGCTCACTTTAACCCCACCCATTTCGACAATTTGCTGATCAAGAGCGCAGACGAGCAAAAGTTTCTCATGCAAACCCAGACCACCATCTTACTCCTTCACAGGTTTTGGTTCACCATAAATGTCACTTAATCCTATCTCCAGCTTCTTCAGATTCAGCCCTTCTTGGGGGCCATCCTCAACTCGGTCACAAGCAAAGCTTACCAGAGCCAAACACGAGTACAGGCTTTCCAGAAGCTACCACATCTTTTCCAGCCAAATTGTTACCTAGCAGTCAGAGCAATGATGCATCTTAAAGGCATAATGGCCTCCTGCATAACATTAGTCCCCCATGGCAGACTGCACATGAGTCCTCTCCAGCAGTACCTCTCTGCACAATGGTCATAGGTAGAGGGTCCCTGGGAAGATCTAGTATTGATGCAAGCTAGCCCCTATTGCTCTCTACAGTGGTGGAGCTGCAACAATCTGTGCCAGGACCGGTCATTTATGGACCCCATTCCCCAGGTGACCATACCAGAGGCTTCAATTTCAGGATGAGGAAGTACATCTCCAAGAGCTAACAGTTCACAGCTTGTAGTCACCGCAACAGTGGGACCTCAATTTCAATCACCTTGAACTTCTGGCCATCCAGTTACCTCTCAAGGCCTTCTTTTAGGTCCTTCACAACCAAGTGCTCCTCTTAAAAAGACATGACCACCATGTATTATCTGCAGAACCAAGGCTGCACGCTCCCTGCAGTTGTCAGCGCTAGCACAGAGTATATGGCATTGGGTGATTCACCATTGCATACACCTCTTGGAAGAGTACCTTCCTAGAGTAGTAAATAGACAACTTTGCAGACTTTCTCAGTAGGACACAGGCGGAACTTCATCCGTAAGTCCTACTCTGTATTTCTGTTGTTGGGAGTCCCCGAAGTTGACCTATGCCACCGCACACAATGCAAAATATCAAAATTTCTCAGTTTCCACATCCTCATTTTATGGGCAACGCTTTATGAATGAATGAACTGGTCGGGAATCTTAGCTTACAGTTTCCCCTTCTCCCATTCCTTCCGTATGTGGACAGGAAACTTCAGACAAAACTTCTTCACTCTCATCCTAGGAGCTTTCACGTGGGCAAAACTGATTTTAAACCCTTGTAGAAATATCTTTTGCTCCCCATGTAAAGCTCCCCAACAGGCCGGGCCTTCCCACACAGTATTAAGGCAAGTTCAGAGACCCAAACGCCAGGCAGCTAACTCTAGCAGCTTGGCTTTTGAGGCCCTAGAGTTTTGTTTACCTCGGTCTCCCTCAAGAATGCATGGACATTCTCAAAGAAGCACACAGACCCACTTTGTGTACCTGTTACTCTGCCAAGTAGAAAGGTTTAGTCCGCTATTGTATTTAAAACACTTGCAACCTCTCAAACATGCAGTCCTGGATTTTGTCTGTTGCCTCCATCACATGCAGACGTCTGGGTCTAGCTTACACTTCCATATGCCTTTACTTAGCTGCTGTAGCAGCCTACATGCAGAATAGGCATCACTCTTGATTCCTGTCATTAAGGCTTTCATGGAAGGGGTCAAACTGGTTATCCCACCTAAACTTCCTCCTGCCCTGGTCTACAACTTCCATGTCGCCCGTACCATACTTATAGGCTCCCATTTTGAACCACTTCACTTATGCCCCTTACTGTTTCCCTCTTGGAATGTCGCCTTCCTTGTTGCTATTACTTCTTTAGAAACGTTTTAGTGAGCTGCAGGCCTTTACCTTTGTAGAGCCCTTCGTTCAGATCCATGACGACAGAGTTCCACATCAACTAAACTATAGAGCTCCCTGTTTTTCCCTCAATCAGACTCTGTAGTGGAAAGGGCACTTCACGCTCTTGATGTAAAACGTGACCGTATGTACTATATTGACAGTATCCCGTTTTTCCGCAAAACATAACTTTTCATTGCATTTGCCAAACTCTTAGTCAAAAGTGGGTATAGCCAGGTGGAGAGTCCAGTGCATCCAAACCTACTACCTCAAAGTTAAAAGAACGTTGCCTGCCTTGGCCAGGCCACACTCAATCAGGAAAGCCATAGTGGCTCCTTTCTTTCATGTGAACATCCCTATAGCTAACATTTGCAAGGTAGCTACATGTTCCGCTCCACACACATTTACTAAACTCTACTATGTGGCTGTCCTGGCACACAGACAAGCTAGAGTTGGTCAAACTGTCTTAAGGACTTTGTCTCAAGCATTTGCATCATCCACTGGCTGACCACCGCTTAAGGGAGTACTGCTTTACAGTCTATGCAGAGCATATGTCTACTGTCACACAAGCTGCCAGCGGAAAATGTTACTTATCTGTAAGAATCTGTTCGCAGCATGTAATGCTGTAGATTCACATGTCCTCCTGTCTTCCCGGGAGCCAGTGGTTGCTACAGATGCTGTACGCTTTCACAAATGTCCATCCAAATGCCCTACCTACTGCTCCATTACTATGTCACCTGCTGTGCAAAAAGAAGTATTACCATAGAGCTGATGCCCATGCGCATTTCCAACTAAGGGAGAAGTCGCTATACCATGTGACTCGAAAGACTTCTTTGAAGGAAAAACAAGTTGCAAACGTCTAAACAACACTAGATGCGGGAGTATGAGAAGCATGTGGGCATACAGCTCTACACGCTCCAAACAGGTGCTTACAGGGTATGTAACATTATCCTTTCACATCAATTATTAGATAGTAGGACCTGCATCTGGCTAGAATGCTGATATTTACCTTCTTTACACTTTGTTGTTAGGGAAGATAGGCACTTGTAAGCAGGTATCCAGGTAGGCAGTCATGTAGGTAGTAAGAAACCGATTTATTGAATAAGAGGTCTTAGTTATAGGTTACAAGAAAGATGGTACATTGCCCCACCAGGAGCAGCATCCTTGCTGCTCAGCCCACTCTCCAACTGACATTCATCCACACCAGGCACTCATTAGCATTCCATGACATCACACTCACACTGGCTGAGCAGCAGGGACTGGTAACCAAGGAGAGGGTGCATAGCAACAGTTCAAGTCACAACACTAACATGCCTCAAGGGTGTTTATACCAAAAGCATTGGCACACAAGCTAAGCAATAAAGGTACAACCATCCCCAACATTGAGGTCACATTGAACATTTTGGCAGATATCTTGCTGCTTTTCTTTGCAGCTTCAGAGCCTCCAATATCTTTTAACAAGCTCCCCTTGCAGGCTGTGCTAACTGCCTGAGTGAACCCATTCTTAGGCCCAGAAGCCTATAGCCAATTCTGCTGGCAGTCATACACCCACTCTGACCCGAAATTTGTATTGTTGCGTACTTCACCGGAAAGTCTAGTAGCCCAAGCCTTCTCTGCTAAGGTGAACTCTAATGCATTTCCTACAGTCTTGCAAAAACAAAGTCTAGGTTACTAGACTACATGAGACTTAAAGCCTCTAGTAGCCTCACCATGTGTATCTCAAAGGTCTCATGCTTTCTAGGCCGTCGTGGTTCCACTCTTGAGTCTTCAAAATTGACTGCTCAGTCTGGCTCACCACATGAAAAACCCTTTCTCCGAACTTTTCAACGATTGTATGGATGCTTCCAAATAAACTCTGAAGTGCCGTCTGGATTCTGCCAACACTTTGGTTCCAACCATGGGCAGACTGTCGCACTGAATTCGCACACTTGAATGTGGTGCACTGGTTTCTTTGGGGGGGGGGAGGGGGAGAGAGGACAATGAGGGCAAGCAGCTGTTTTGAAACAAGACTGACTCATTGAAGCACTTCAAAAACAGTAGCACAGTGGCATACTTTTCTAGCCTCCTGCGGGAAACTATTCCACTAGCCGTACAGGATGTTTTGAGCGAATTCGGAATACAACAGCACTGCCAACCTTTGCAGCCGATCTAAACACCCCAACACGTGTATCACTGTTTTTGGGGCAGGGATGCCATCACCACCAATGGTAGCAAGACCAGTCCCTACCACCTTCTGGCTCTACTGCATCAAAATTTCTTTGACTCCCCACATCTTTTATACCACTAACTTTCAGCGGGGGGTGGAGGATCTTATCTCTCTACAAATTGGGAACTAATCAATGTGGATTGCTGGGTTATCCATCTAATCTGTCGGGGCAATGCCCTAACCTTTCATTCTTGTTCTCTGGACCACTCTTTTGTACAATCTTGGGTAATAATCCTGTTCAGATACAGTATGTACAGAGGCAAAGGACATAACTTTTATGTTCCACAAGCCCCAACATTCTAGGACATGTTCTCCAGCACAGACTTCGATTTTGTAGGCAGACGTTCTTGGCCTGTTGAACAAACTAGGCATAGAGATGGTGTCAAGGGAGTAAAGAGACACAGAAGTTCACTCCCTTTTTGGTCCCCAAGAGGACAGATATGAGATCCAGACCACCCCCTTTTTAGGATTTTAATTCTGCAGAACCGGTTCAAGAAGCTGTCCTGCGATGGGTTCTGCTGTCCGGCTGGTGCCCTTGGACCTCCAGGACTCCTGCTTTAATCTACTGATCCTGCCTACCAGCACTACCTGAGGTTTAGCATTGGATATCTACACTACTAATGCAGGGTTCCTGAATTTGGACTTCATGAACACAGCCTTCAGCTGATGCAAATCCGCAAATGTTTGAGTGGACTCCAACCGAAATGTTTGCCTCTAGCCTATGAACTGCTTGGGCCAGAAACCCCGAGCTGATGAGGCAACTCTCCGTGCACACCAATCCCTACGTTGAGCACATCACTGTTAAGCTTTCCACATTAAGTCTAAAATGGTGTTGCAAGCAACATTTCAAGCCTCGCTGGCAAAATAGCTGACCTTTGAGGGTGCCACTTTGCCAGAATTAATGGTTTTTTTTGTTCCTAGATGTAGGAAACTGGTTGCAACCAGTCAGTGTCATCATATAGTCAGTAACCTGCAAGAAGTAAACATCATATTTTCTGCAATGCTTTTGTGTGCAAAACCCAGTTGGCTTCGCCCTTCTCCAGACATCCCCAGCACAGCCCTCCATACATTGAGGCAGTCCCTAACGCACCCCCATCTGTAGAACAAAAGTTCCAGCCCTGGGATGCTGATGACTGCTGGCTGAGCCCTTGAGGGGTTATTTCCCCTGAGTCCCCAGAGCTTGAGGGGGGGGGGGTGGATGGACTTTTAATCTTCATGCTGGGGGAGACTGCATTGCTCCCGCAGCTCCCCCTGCACCTTGGCACACATTTCACTGTGACCCCATCCTCCTAGCGCCACCACAAGCCGAGAAAAATCTGCTTTCCCTTGCAGGCCGATCCCGGCCTGCAAGGCATTATGGGGCGCTCTTCCCCCATCGCGTGAATCCTTGATGAGCGGCTCTCCCGCTGCTCCGGGGAGAGCCGCCCTGCCCGTGAAGGCGGCCCTGCGCCTCATCAGCTCCTCGTAGGGGGGGGGGTGGTCCCACCCGGACCCCTCCTGTGCCAGGTGATTTATTTAAGCTCTGGGAGCCCACCCCCGGCTGCTCTGGCCGTTCTGACTGGCTCCCCGTCCGGCCCACACCTTCCTGTGCGGCCGCAGGAGCCAGCGCTGTTCTGGTCTGCCTGCTCCTGCGGGCAGACGGAGACTCGCGCCGGTCCGGCCGGACCTCGGAGGAGTGCGACGTCCCCCGCCTTCCTCCTGCCCCGGGGGAGTGCGGTGGCACTGTCCCCCCCCCCCCCCCCACCTGCGCTGGACACACCGGGGCCTGGAGTTGGGATCCCGGGCCCCTGGGAATTCTTCGCGGGGAGCATGACTACGCTCCCCGGCTTCCTTTCTCCCACGAGGGGGTGCAACGGCGCTCCCCTCCCTCCGGTCTCATCGGGGGCCAGGGTGGGCTCCTGGCACCCCAGTTGGGCAGTTTCACGGGGAGTGCAAAAGCGCTCCCCGACTTAACTTCTTGTGGGGGCAGCCCCCCGGGACCTGACCTACCCCAGGGGCACATCTTGGACCGGCGGCGGAGCCCCACGTGCTTCGTCGTCGGTCCTTGCAGAGGTCAAAGGTCGCCTGCCTTCTGGGGGGCGTATCTCGGCCCCCAGGCGGCCAATCTTCTCCATTTTGACCTCTTCTTGCTCCTGGTGGCGCTCCCCAGGCACTGGGAGCACTTTCTTTCACCCTCCTGTTCTCAGGGAGGATGAATTCATCAGGGCACAGTCTTCACTGGCTCCCTGCGCCAGCCTTTCGCCTGGCTCTCCCCCTGGGCCTCTCTTCTCCTTGTGCAGAGGCCCAGGCTTCTGCTCACTGGTCCTGGTCTCCCCTTGTGGCGCAAGTCAGGGTCCTGGGCCAGTCTGGAGGTTCTTCCTTCCAACTGCCCATGGCGCCAGGCTCCAGCACCAGTCTTTCTCCGCCGACCACACCCCAGAGAGAGCTCTTCTTCCTGTGCAAGCTGGTTTTAAAAGAACTTGGAGGGGGCTGGCAGGAAGTCTCTGCTTGCCCTATCAAGCAGCGACACATCACCTCTCTGCCCCTGCTCCCTCCTTCCTGCCCAGGCCTCTGGGTTAGTTCAAAATGGCGTCGTCCAGGGGTCTCATGCCACATGGTCTCTGAAAAGCCCCTTCCCCCTTTGCTGCCTTCTCTCCAGAGCAGCTTGGTGCCTGGCACCAGGTGACAGCTGCTGATGAATAACCGTGTAGCTCCACCCATCTTCTCTCCCTCTTGGAGAGGAGACCTTTGCCCTTGGAATGCTTGCAGTGAAGGGCTAGGCCTCTGATGCTACAGTTTGGGGAGGAAGGTCATTAATCCAGCCTGGCAGGGTCAGCCCCAGCCAGGCTCTGGTTATGAGCTGAGTCGGAGGAATATGACATTTCTGGATGACCCATACGCAGTACATATATGGTTTTGGACTCTGCAGAATAGTACTTCTCACCTACGTTACAGTGGACTTTAGTGCGTGTCTGGAATTTGTAGGCCCTAGGGAAGTGAAACTATCCCATGTGATCCCCATCTTCATAGGAGAATAATGAAGTGGTCTTTCAGTGAAAACAGTGAAGGACACTGACTTTCCCTTGCATGTTTCTTCCCATTGTATAAAGCCTATTCCAGGTCACCACCCAGCTCTGCATAATTCCTGCCACACCATTCAATTTGTAGCTGCTCCTGGGCTGCGCACGCCAGGAATCTCCCCTGCACAGCCCCTACACGTGTGCACACGCATGTACACACGTGTCTGCATGTAACCAGCCCGGTGCCCCTTACTCCGGCTGCAGCGCAGCGGCCTACTCTCACCAGGGGGACACCGGTAAAATCCACATGCAGTCTCATGAGTTCACTGTGGATGAGTCCCAACTTATGAAACTCTCACACAGAAAAAGCTCAACAACCAGGTGTTCAAAAAGCGAAAAATCAGGGCGGCTCAGATGGTCAGAACCACCTTCTAACAGTGACGTAATTAGTGAAGGCAGGGGAGTCTCCAACATCTGCATCAGTACCAGATGTTATGGACAGTGCAAGTAGGCGAATGACCAAACCCCTCATTCTGCAACACCACTCATGACTCCTAGACTCCAGGTTCTGTTCGGAGGTGCAGAAACGCTCCTTTTCATGGGCAACATCTGTTCAAACCCAAGGGCGTTCACATAGTTTAACATATCGAAAAGGACTCCTAATCTGCTACATCCGTAGAGGCACTACTGTAGCATTGTGCATTTTTCCATGTGTCACTAAAATGGTAAACTATGTGCAAGTGCCAGTTCCAGACTGGACTTAAGCAGGCTTGGGAGGATCAAGTGCTGGTTGCATCAGAGCTGCAGAAACTTATGCAGTGCTGGAATTAGAAACAATACTGCAGGGTAAAAGCTTCATGAGCCCATAGCCACTGGTGGTCTTTGCATCTGACACCTCTCGGTGGGAGTGCTTAGGCAGTCCTTCCTGGACAGTGGATCTAGGATGAAGTCTACCAGTGCCTTAACCTGTTGGTACTCAGGGCAGTAGGGGATGCTTTCAGGGCTTCCAGGCACACTGCTAAGTGACTGCTGTGCACAGACAACATATCAGGGAGGATCATGCTGGCTCAAGAGATGCCATTGTGCACTGACCAGGCGCATGCATTCGTTATTACAGTATGTGCCAGGTGTTCACAATGTCCTGATAATCTTGTTAAGCAAGATTGACAAACTGTAAGACATTGCAGGGATCCTATAGAAATGCTTCCAAGAGAACAGCACAGTAGACGAAGATCTATTTACCAAAGGCGAAAGCACCCGGGCCGTATCATGATGGGACGAGCACCAGTTTTTTTTCTGTATACTAGGTCTCTAAAGTTCAAATGTATAACTGAGTTAATGCAAAAATTTAGAAAAATAAGCCTGAAGCTGAGAAGCATTTGCTTGAGACCGTGAATATGTCCTTTTCTGACTCCTGCTGGAAACAGTTTTGCTCACAACAGAGTATAAAATGGGTATAACTGGAGGACGTTGGATTGAAAACTTTCACCAGTCTCAGAAGCCCTCCCTTCTTAGGGAAAACATAAGTAATGGGTGCAATGCTTGAATTAAACTCTTCGCCTGATATTTACTGGGGACCACATTCAAGTCCATCTTTTGTTTGCCCACTATGTCACCTCCGACTGGATGGAACCAGCTATATACAAATCAGCCTCTGTTCTTCTGTAGGAACAATCCAGCCTTAACTGCGAAGCCTGCTTCCCACTGGACAGGAGCACAAGCAACCCAGACAAGTTTGACCCTTGCGGGTATGGTGCATCTAGAGATACTGTTCCCATGAGGACCAATGTCATTACGGATTTGCATAAGACGGGTCCCTTTCTAGACTCGCACAATTGGTGATAAACAGGTTGAAATTCTACCCATAGCAATTGCCTGAGATTAAGACTCTTATCGAGCATTCCTCCCATCACCTTGTGTGTTTGTAATTTCCTTCCTACGGGTCACAAGAATTGAAGTCATTGGAACCATGATCATCTGGTACTCACTGGGAAGAAGGGCAGACATCTCCAAGTACAATAAATAAAGATAACTCTCCTCCAAAACGCCTCTAATAAAGAAAGCTAAAAGGAGGGTCTTTGCGGTCTGGATTATACAGATTTTCTCCAGCTCGGGAATCTCTTCTCAGATACAAATGTGTCCTAATGAGTCTCCAGGTAAGGGACTCTAGGTCTGCCCTGCTGTGCACTGTACTGGTGTTTTATGATGGATGGCACTGCTCCATGCCAAGGAGAATTCTTAGTGGAGGGTGCAATATATGGTTCCAACTCAGCATAGCAACTTCGAGGATACTCCTCTGCCGCCATCACATTAAAATATACACACAAAAGCACTTGCATCAGTGTAGAAAAGGTAAACCTACTCCTAAGCTTAAAGCCAAACTGGACCATGTCACACCATGAGGAAAACACACCCAACTAACTAGTGCTCCACATGTACATCTTCTGTTGTCGGTGTGCTACAAACCTGCCTGAGGGTATCACTAAATTGTGATTCACACGTGTTAATTAACCATAAAATAAGCAGATATGCCAGCTTTATCTATAAATAGATGTCCATTATCCCCTCCAAAAAACTATCTTAAAACAACAAGATATAAGAACCTAAGGACGTTCATGTTTGTGACAAAAAGAATGGCTCTAGTTGGTCAGAATCCACTTTCAGCAAGTAAACCAGCAGCAGCAAAGCCAATAGATCTGGTGTTGGCTGCCAGACTCCTGGGTTTGTCAATTCTAGTTTTCTTTTGTAATGGCTCTTTCAAAATCTTATTGTTGGGTTGCTGAGCCCTCAACAATATAAAAATGGCTAGAGGCAAAAGAATTTTGGACATTCAAGGAAGTTCCAGAAATAACATCCTCACCTTTTAGAAGTCTGCAGTTTTATATAGAAATTGTCTATAACACTGCATGACAACTATTTAACATGGGCATTTGTATCCACCTGTATCCACAGGTGGATAATCTGTTAACAGAAGCTTTAACTTTTCTCACATTTTTGGCAGTGGGTTTTGAATTTAAGCCACAACCTATTTGAGACGTGCCTCTGCAGCCCACACCAGTTGTGCTCAGTCTTTGTTTATCACAGAGTACTGCTTTCACTCAAAACTTTACTGGTAGGTAAACTGCACCAAATAACTTTTGACTCGCTTTGCTACAGGGCTACGCAATTTATGTTCTATACACGGTACACATCTACACAGTAATTCTATGCTTTTTATGATTGTTGGCCCTTTATTATCAACTTGCTTTTCTAACATTTAAGTTTTATGGAGTAATTTGAATAGCAGTATCATACGATATCAATGTCATCAGTGAAGTATTTTAACATGTCATTAGGGATGTAATGTGAGGTGATAAGCAGTGCTTAATGGGGGTGCAAGTTATAACTAGCTCACTGAACTATAACTGGTTGGTTTAAGCTTTTATTTTTATCATTTCAACACCTAACTAGAACAGCACTGTGACCTTTGTCGCCCCCACCCCCCTTGAATTTTTAGTTTATTATATTCTAATTTTAGTATGTGTAAGACCTTCAAACTTGCAAAGCATGATCCTGTGCCATACACAGTGGGTGTTGGGCACGTGTCCTAGCCTCCGGGCAGGCCCTTGAGCCAACCCTATGCAAGCATCCAACCTGACCAGCTCTGCACACAACCGAAGGCTATTGCAGCGGAGTTTACCACAGGCCCTGCTCCCACCCGCTGCAGCTTTTTTTTTTTTTAATTTTTCGGTGCAATTTTGCAATGCTGGGTTCCCACAATAATGCCACCTATAAAAATACAAAACTAGATATATTTTTATTTAAAATACTGGGGGGGTTCCTATGCCCCGCCTCTCACATTGGCCTTGAGATCAGGGTGTCCTCACCCTGCCCCCTTATATGCCATTTATTTCTTTTTTCAGGACTCAGAAACTGAATTCTGTAATGGTGGCTGCAGCATTCATTTATTGTTTGTCAGACAATCGAATATTTTTGGTACGGTGGTACATAACTGGCTTTCAGGAGAAAATATCCTTTAACCTATCAGGTTGAGTTTATATGTTGGTACCGCAAAAGTACTGTCCCAAGCGGCAGCACCAACCGTCCAGATATCTTTTTCTGATATTTAACCCCGTCATGTACAACCCACACCCCACATATGCGAACTGCTTAATGAATTTTCCCTAAACCACAAAAAGCATTCTTTGCGTGAGTTCTAACTGGGAGGACCTGGCCTGGAAGTTCGGGCTGGACTGTTCCCATTGGGCGCAGGGTCAAGACTGATTTGCATATGGCTGGGTTCAAACTGGAATGGCATGGGGAGCAAAAAACGATGGATTTAGGCCCAGATCTCTTTACTGGGGTGAATGTATGATGCATTCTGCCCATCAATTGTTCTTTTTGCATTTGTCACCCCGAGTGGGAGGGGTGTGCCCAGACGTGGGTCCTGTACTCTCCATGCCACTGGACTCCAGCTGTCTTGGCTGATGAGGGGTGAAACCCCGAAACCGGTCCTGGGATGCTTGTTTCCAGGGAGGACCTGGCCTGGCAGTTAGAGCAGGACTGTTCCCATTGGGCGCAGGGTCAAGACTGATTTGAATATGGCTGGGTTCAAACTGGAATGGCATGGGGAGCAAAAAAAACGATTGATTTAGGCCCAGATCTCTGTACTGGGGTGAATGTATGACATTGTTTTGCATTCTGCCCATCAATTGTTCTTTTTGCATCTAACTTTGTGGCAAACTTTGTGCTGTTCTTCACTCTTTTTTTCTGTATCAAGTAGACTTGCCTATGGAAAATAAAATGGGAAATATCCCACATTTGGCCCCACCACGCTTTCTTTTCCCAGCATGATAGATCAGTATGAAACTTTTTATAATATTTTCGCCTGCACCGAGTACACGGGTGTACTGTGCCCTGAAATTCATGCCGCCCCTAATGCCCCTCGCGCAGCCGGCAGTGAGTCTGTCCCCAACCTATTTTCCATCTTGATCTCACCCCTCCCTCCCTTTTTTAATATCTCCTTCAAGTCCCTAAAGCCACAGCTTTGGCAGAGGTCTTGGTCGGTGCGGCACCTTCAGCAGGAGCTAGCGCCTCCTCTGGAAGGAGCGTCTTCTAGCTGCCCCCCCCCCCCTAAGCTTGGCATTAGGCGCAGCTTCTGCCTGGTCTTAACCCTGGCTGCGCCCGTCCCTTGAAATGCGCGCGTCACCGGGCTCTGCAGCTGCTCGTTAATTATCTCCACCGAGCTTCGAACGGTATTCCATTGATTCCGATTTAATTACGGCCCTGTCAGTGCTGCCCGGTTCTGCAGATCGCTGTAACGGCCTCGGATGCCTTGGGACTGCAAAGTGGTTCGCAGCCTCCTCCCCGAGGAGAGGAAAATCTCCGTGCCGCGTCGGAAAACATTGATTTGTCGGCATAAAATCGAATCTGTGGCGTGGACGCGCCTGCAGGACAGGCCTCTGATCTGGACAGGGGGCGCCTGCTGCTGCCGCCAAGTGTTCACGTGTTTTCTCCGTGTTTGCTTGCACCACACCCAGAGCTGAGGCGCTGTTGCATGCTAGTGTGAAAGACTGTTCTTTCGTGTGCCCCCTACTTGTAGAACATTGTGCTGACACAGCCGAAAGCTGATTAAAGATCTCTCTGTAATAAGATGGCCTACGGGGGTCTGGCTCAGCATAGTGATGGATGTCCATAGAGCAGTGTAAAGTTCAGAATATTTATTTTTGCCATTCACATGTGTTGGAATCCCTTCACGCTTGCTATGTGTGCTTTTAGAATTTGATCTGTTCACCCATTTCATTGGCTGTACCCACGTGCGTCCAAACTAATCTAGTTTAAAGGCCACCATGACTCTTCCATTACTTTTTTTTAAAGCCACGTTGTGGACCTCAGCTTTCCACCTTGGTCATACCGTCCAAGATGCCCATAAAGTTATGTTTGTTGTGGGGCACTTACTGCTCTTTAGTAATTTATACCTCAAAGCCCATTATCCGGCACTAAACTGTTTACAAAGTTATCTGAAATAAGATGGTAGAGAGTCCTATGTTGCCTTTCTACACAATAGCTTCAAGAGGACAGTGTCCCCGGTACAGTTCAGCATTGAGACATGACTAAAATGTTTTAAAGTATGTCCTTTTTATCCTCACAGAGCCTCATTATGATTACTGGAAACGTCAGCCTAATCCCAGCGAGTTGGTAAATTGGTGGCCAGATCTGAACCTTGACGTGGGTCCCGTGCTCTCCATGCCACTGGAGTCAAGCTATCCCGGCTGATGAGGGCTGAAAGCCCGAAACCGGTCCTAGGATGCTTGTTTCCAGTCCAGGGAGGACCTGGCCTGGCAGTTCGGGCTGGACTGTTCCCATTGGGCGCAGGGTCAAGACTGATTTGCATATGGCTGGGTCCAAACTGGAATGGCATGGTGAGCAAAAAAACGATGGATTTAGGCCCAGATCTCTGTACTGGGGTGAATGTATGACATTGTTCTGCATTCTGTCCATCAATTGTTGTTTTTGCACAGATCTGAACCTTTTCCATGCCCACGGTTTTTTTTTTTTTTTGGTTTTTTTTTTTGCATGATCATTGTGGTTGATTTTACCCATGTGCATATCGGATTCTCTCCTCCTTCCCTTGTTATCGCTCCTGCAATGGTTGCCGATCTCCCAGCAGCCATAGAAAGAGAAGATTTACTTGGATTCGAAGATGGCTGCCATTAGCCTGGAATCAGACTAGCACAAGCAGTACTTGATCCTGACTGTACTGATGTGTAGAGAAGAAAGACTTTGTTGCAGCCAAGGGAAGATACTACCTAATCGGCAGTAGAGTAGAGAATGCTAATGGAATCTTGGGCAGCAGGACAGTTTTTATTTTTTTAAGACAAATGCCCTTTTCTTTGGCAAAAGCACTTTTGCCGTACACCTACCTTTGTAACACAGTCATAAACTCTAACGGTGGTACGTGATTAATATTTGCGCATGAAAAGGTCTGTAATTTGGTTGATCATTTTCCCGGCGTGCTGAATGTGTGGTAGGGCACATTAGGCAGCCACCCAGGGCAAATCAAGCAAGGGCACCAGATTACTCATAGAAGTGTCTTATTATTATTATTTATAGGTGAGCAGAAAGTATCAGAGCACTTTACACAATGCGAGATCATTTGAATTAAGTACATCCAAAAAAACAAAGAAAATGGTTAGGCCTTAAAGGTAGTTACAATATGCGGACATAAGAACAGCATGAGTGTTGGAAAACGAGGCAGCATCTGTGAGGCCTGCACAAATAACATGACTACATTTGTCCTTCACTGGGAACCAAACACCCAATTGTAGCGCCTGACTCTGAGGGTAGCGTTGCAGAGCAGTCTGAGGCTTACTCAAGGGAGGTGGTGTGGGCTAGTAATCTCCATTTGCAGGTGTGCAGAAATAACACTCAATAACTGATTGTCCATTCTGTACTTTGCTTTATAAAAGTAAGAGTACATTTATTAAACACACACGCTACTAAATACTATGCCCCAATTTACAAATATACATAAGCTGTTGGAATTACTTTGTGACATTGCATAACATCTCCACCCCTCCCGCAGGGGGGTGGGGTCTAGTACCACCACTCCCATGTATGCACATCATCTTGCCCCCTAATGCAGTGTGTTGAGCATAACCTGGAACGAGGGCCCTGCACA
Organism: Calotriton arnoldi; assembly: GCA_963921515.1. NCBI lineage: Eukaryota > Metazoa > Chordata > Amphibia > Caudata > Salamandridae > Calotriton > Calotriton arnoldi. The sequence goes on along the minus strand of CAWUFW010005547.1, from coordinate 332,463 downwards.
CGGGCACCATCCCAGTGGCGACGCACCCATTACCTCAACACGCATTAAAAATAGGTTCACCTGCCCTAGTGACACATACCCCTGACTGAGCATCTTATATTGACCAATCAGTATGCCCCCCTACATCTTCAGGGCTAGCAGTCTGGGTTGTTCCTCACTTAAGCGCAGCAGCAAGAATACATGTTGAAGCATTACCTTAGAATGACAGTACTCATCACATTTGTTGGACATTAGAATGCGTTGCAATTACAGCCCCTAACGGCATCACAGATGAAATCACAGGATTACGCATAGACACCCTAGCAGGAATGTCTGGCATCATAACCCCACTTTGCTTATGACATCACCTTACACAGGTACTTCACATTACACCTGTGACCTTCAGTCCCTCTAAAAGAAATAACCATTAGTAAATGCATTTCGGTGCAATTACACCTCTTCACCTCCAGGGGATGCCCTTATCCAGACATCCCCAAGTCAGCCCTTCACTCCTTGATGCACTTCTCAGTACACCCTCAGCTGTAGAACAAAAGTTCCAGCCCAGAAGGTGTTAAAATGCAGGCTGAGCCCTTGAGGGGTTATTCCTTTCAAATCCCCAGGAAACTTAGGGAGGGACGTCTCTTCGTGCTGGGGGGGGAGACTGCGCTTCTCCAGCAGCTCCCCCCAGCACCTTTTCACAATTGAGGGTGACCCCCCTCCTCTGGGGGGCCACCAAGCACCAAAACGATCGTTTCCCCTGTGCCTCGCAAGGCATTATGGGGCGCTTCAGGCTCCTCTTTATGAATATCTGAACAGCGGCTCTCCCGCTGTCGGGGAGAGCCGCAATGTGCCTCCGGCCGCGTCCTTCGACCCTGGGTGAGTTTCATTCGGCACGGCTGCTTTCTGTTTCGCGGGGCCCGCCCAGCCAGCACCCTTGCGTGCTGCCGCGGGAGCCGGCACGGCAGTTCTGGTCTGCCCGCTCGGAGGCCAGCGCTGCTTCTGCTGGCCTCAGGGGAGTGCAGCGGCACTCCCCCCCCCCCACCCCCCTTTTCCTCCAGTCACCACTTCGGGGATGGGGTCCCGGGCCCCTCCTCCTCCTCTTCACGGGGAGCGCGACGGCGCTCCGTCGGGTCTTCGGCGGCCAGGGTGGGCTCCTGGCCCCCTAGGGGGATATCTTCATGGGGAGCGCAACGGCGCTCCCCGGCTTCGGGGCCAGGGGATGGGGTCCCGGGCCCCTCCAGACCTCTTCGCGGGGGGGAGCGACGTCTCCATCTTCGGTGGGGGCCAGGGTGTGCTCCTGGCCCCCCTGCAGGGCACCTTCACGGGGAGCGTGACGGCGCTCCCCGGCTTCCCTTCTCCTTGGGGGCAGCTCCCTGGACCTGACCCACCCCGGGGGCATCTGAGACCGGCGGCGGAGCCCCACGCGCTTCGTTGTCCCCCTTCTTAGGGGTCAAAGGTCGCCTACCTTCCGCGGGCCATATCTCAGCCCCTGGGGGTCCGATCTGCCCGATTTTCGCGTCTTCTTGCTCCTGGTGGTGCCCCCCCAGCCACTGGGAGCATTCTCCTTCACCCTCCGGGTCTCCAAGAGGGTGCATTCTGCAGGGAGCGGTCTTCACTGGCTCCCTGCGCCAGCCTTTCGCCTGCCTCTCCTCCTGGGCCTCTCTTCTCCCTGCGCAGAGGCTTCTGCGCACCGGTCCTGGGCTCTTCTTCTGGCGCTGCTAGGGCCCTGGGGGGCAGTCAGGGGGATCCTCCTTCCAACTGCCAGGCTCCAGCACCTTCCGCCTCAGCAGACCACACCCCAGAGAGAGCTTCTCTTCCTGTGCAAGCACTTTTTAAAAGTTGAGTAGGGGGCTGGCAGGAAGTCTCTGTTGGTCCTATCAAACAGCGACACATCACTTCCCTGCCCCTGCTCCCTCCTTGTCCAGCCTCTGGGTTTGTTAAAAATGACGTCGTCCAGGGTCTCTGGCCACATGGTCTCTGAAACAAGACCCTTTCCCCCCTCGCTGCCTTCCCTCCTTGGTGCAGCCTGGTGCCTGGCACCCAGTGATGGCTGCTGATGGATGAGCCGGTAGCCCCACCCATCTTCTCTTCGTGGAGAGGAGGCCTTAGCTTGTGGAAGAAAGGTTATCAATCCATCCAGCTGAGGTCAGCCCTCAGCCTGGCCCTGGTTGTGACTGACTCAGAAATGTGACATTTCTAGATGACCCAAAAGCAGTACAAATATGACTTTGGACTCTGCAGAATACTCCTTTTCACATCCGCTACAGTGGACTTTAGTGCGTGTCTGGAATCTGTAGGCCTTATGAAAGTTAATCTAGCACATGGGCTCCACATCCCCATAGGGGAATAAGGAAGTGAAAAACAGTAAAACACACTGACTTTCCCTGGCATGTTCCTTCCCAGTGTATAAAGCCTATTCCATGTCACCACCCAATTCTGCATAAGTCCTGCCACGCCATTCACTTTGTAGCTGCTCCTGGACTGCGCACGCCAGGAATCTCCCCTGCGCAGCCCCTACACGTGTGCACACGCATGTACGCAGGTGTCTGCATGTAACCAGCCCGGTGCCCCTTACTCCAGCTGCTGCGCAGCGGCCTAGTCAAGCTAGGGGGACACCAGTAAAATCCACATGCAGTCTCTCATCATGAGTTCCCTGTGGGTGAGTCTCAACTTAGGAGGCTCTCCCACAGTAAAAGCTCAACAAATAGGTGATCAAAAAGCGAAAAATCTGGGCGGCCCATAGTGTCAGAACCACCTTCTAACAAGGAGTTAATGGAGTACATGACAGACAGCTGAAGCATAAAATCGACCGTCGCAATGGGTTAAGTCAGATTGGGTGTGAGCTTTAGGAACATGGCTCAGTCTGAGTGTGTGTTAAAGTATTTGTTGCCCAGTAGGTATTTAAGGTCCCATTTAAAGCAGGAAAACGAGGGGTTACAGCGCAGGTCTCTAGGGAGTGAGTTCCAGATCCTGGGTGCATTTCCAGAAAATGAGCGTTTCTGGGAGGATTTCTTTTTCAGTTTGGGAGGTATGAGAAGTGAGTTGGAGCTTCTCAGTCCTGGCTCTTCCTGCTTTCGAAAGTTTTATATGGTCTCCTCCCTACGAAAGGGTGTGGCAAAGAGTCACTAAAAGCACCAAAATTATACCATAAGCACTGCTGGAAAGTCACTAAACTAAAACAGGATCTTGATTTTGATCATTTCAGGTAGTCTCAAACTTAAGGGTAGGTAGCAGGAATGTGAGGGTTGCGTACCGCTGCACAAATCGCTATTAAAGGGTCTTATGGAATATTCACCTAGGTTCTGAAGTCCACATCTGGTGAACAATGTAGAGTTCTGCTTGCCATATGTGACCGAGTACAGGGAGCAGTGTCTGGAACACAGTGTCTAGTCCTGGAGACCACGTCTAAAGTGTTGTATCCTGCCTGCTACCTCAGGAGTGCTGTGCCAGTCCTGGAAGCCACCTCTGGAGTACCATGTCCAGTTGTGGAGACAACCTCTGGAGTACTGGGTCCAGTCCTGGAGGTCATGTCTGCAGTCACAAGACAGGTCAATGACTTGAACACCAAGCTCTAGGCAGATAGGCTTAAGAATGTACAGACTTGTATTTCAGCTAAATAAAGCTAAAGAGAGACTGTGATTAAGAGTAAATCGGTCATGTAATGTGAAATGGGACGCACGAGTAACAGGAAACACATTTCATACGAATGCATAGAGGCGGCAGCATTAGTTGTGCGTTCAAACTGCACTTGGTTGATCGTCATACTTTGGTTCATCAATGCCATATTTCACAATAGTCTATTTTATTACATCTATTGTAAGTTTAAAAAAAAAAAATTTTTATGTAACATTCTTTTGACTATCGTCTCTGCTGTGTTCCCCAAAATTCAGGCCCTCGGTGGGGAAAGTATCTGACTACTGACTGTTCAAATTTCGTATCATTTATGATTAACCAGGCTGGTCATTTTATTGAGCGATCAAAAACTAGTGGTCAAAGCAACATCTTTCAAGGGAATCCTATATACTGGTGACATTAGCATAGAATGCAGATGTTTCGGTCAGTATTTCATACCGCTTTCCAGCTAGTTGTTCAGGGACAGCATTCCTGACCTTACAGTGGTATGTGATTTACAAATGATATCAAGAGAGCCCTGCTAGTCAGATCCCCACCTTTATTTCAGCCAATGTAAACCGCATGTTCAGAGCTCTTCAAGAGGAGAGGCTAAAACAGTAATATCATTTGATAGATAAATAATTATCGTGATAGAAACAAAGGGAACCTGGGGACCGTGTAGAGTGTGTAGGTCAACGGGCAGTAAATTTGCTGACTGTTAGTCCTGCGCAAGTCCTTTCCTGCCATAGAGTTCTTTTTGTCTTGTAAAAACAGAATAAGAGGAAATGGAATTTGCTCTGTTTGTTTGGCCTGCAGTGTTGTGTAATCGTTCTCGGAAAAGAAGGGTAGGAGGTCAGATAATGTTTGGACATTCAAGGGGATTTTCTATGCTTTGCAGAGCCTGGACACGAGGCGGAAACAAATTCTGCAGAGTGTTACCATCAGTAGATAAAATCACCCTCACAAGATGCAAGATCACAGCTGTCTAGATTCTGAAAGCCAAGTTAAAGTCTGACAGTTGTCTCACTCTTTCAATTTCTGTGTTGCTAGCATTACTGTTTGCAATATTTGTCTTTACCCCACTCTTACCTTCTTTTAAGGGTTTGGTTGATGTGTGGAATTGAGGTACATGTAGTACTTTGACTTTGTTTGATTTCTTCACAGATTGCTAAGGATTTGAACCTATTCTACAATGAGGCTTTCAGCCACTACACAAACCCATCAGCCTCTGAGGTAGACAAGAACAAGGCAAAGTCTGTGCTGAAAGTTTTCCATGAGACGGTAAGATATGCATTTCCTGCTTCGAAATTAATACAACCCCACACCTGGTCTTGGCTGGTAAAGGGGGGCGGGTGTTAGATTGAGAGACCAAATTATTGAACCAAACTGCACTATGCAAAAAATGTGAAAGATAACATAAGTAACCAGTGACTAACCCAAACAGCCCATTAAGTGCTTACATGTAAGAGATATTGCTATCATTCTGTATGTAGTAGACTTATCTCATATGTAGCTTAGGAAATGCATAGAGGAAGCCTTGGGATGGTCTTATCAGAACGCCCCCGATGTAACACGTACGGCTTATCACGTAGTTAGAAGAGAACTTATGTGGTTCTGCAGTCCTGTCCCGAATCTATCCTAACCAGGAGAGGACATAAAGTTGCTAAATGCAGAATTGACACCATTAGGAAGCACACCAAAAGAGCTAACTCCACTGTCCTCATGCCCCTCACTGGCTTTTTCCCATGCTTGCCACACACTTCATTTCCTTTGGCTTCCATAGTGACACATGCCACTCCTTCAAAGAATATATAAAATAATTACACAAATGAAACTCATCTAGCCTTGTATCAAAATCAGCCTGCAAAAGCCTTCCTGCTTGCTCAGACCTTCTGAACCACTGCAAGCCCTGCTCCATTCTCGCATTGTCAGCAGTGTCCTGATCGGAGGAGCCCTCAGTGTACTGCTATCGCAGAAGGTCCCTTTCTGTAGGTGCTGTATGTCTGAACACAGGCCATTACCAACGTCGCATCACTAGCCATTGCAAAAATGATCCTCACCGGCACTTGGAGATCACCATGAACCCTTCGCTTCTGCTCACACAGGGTACAGATGCCGATGTGTTTACACAGCCTCGCACCCAGATACCTGCAACATTCTCTTTCGCCCCATCCATGTGGAACACCGCCACCCCAAATCCACTTCAATCTTTCCTTTTCTGCTGTCAAGTAGGCATCTGAGGACCAATCTTTTCTCCTTTCATTTTCCATCCCACTGATCTCTACCTGGTTTCCTACCAATGAAGAAGCCCTGTAAATTATTGTCCTATTGAGAGCCGGCATCTCTCCCGGAGCATGGCACTGGAACCCATCTTGTCCGAGGTCCTTTTCTGTCATTGCAGAGTGCAGCGTTAACCCTGCAAGGTAGTTCCTAGCATCAGAGCCCTCCATGTCAAATAAACGTCTGATGGACCAGGGAGAACCTGTGATACCTCTGTGCCTGGGCAGTGCAGAGTATTGGGTGTCTGATCCCTCCCTGCCCAGAGATTGTGCATCAGCCCTCTAGCTGCTATGATACCACTTTATCTACCCTGTCAGGTACAGTGCAGTTTCTCATTTGTCATTTGGTTTTAATCATGATTCAGCACATAGAATCTAGTGATGGCAACTTTTCCACCCATAATATCACAGGATATTCTCTGTACAAGACTGTTGGGGGTGGTCTCACGTTTTTGGTAGCAATTTCTCATCATGAATTCGTTATTCATGTTGCATGTATTTGAACATATATTTTTTGCATTGCAGCTGCCCCTGAGGAAGGGACCTAAGTCCCGAAATGCATTGGGCGGGTTAACAACAGTTGTTTGTGAATTTAAAGTATCGTCAACGTAGAATTCAGATGAATGGATTGAATTCTGATAGATGTGTTTTTAGACAACAAAGATAGTATTAACTCATGTATGCAACCTTATGTATTTGTATTATTTGAGTCATTGATAATCCTACAACAAGAAAATATTGTTGAATATCATGATTCCGCGTATGAAGAATTATTATTTTTGCATTTGTTAAGCTTGTCAAAATTGCACTAAACTCAAAAAACACACAATCACAGTGCACGTGGTTGTTCAAGTGAGTGTTCGCTTGAAATTTTTTTAAGTATAGCCAAATGTGGGACAGGCAACCCACAAATACTACGTAGCACGTTGAAAACAGAAGTAGCACCAATAGGATATGTTCTAAAAGATATAATTTTCGTAAAAACATAGTGTTTAAACTGTCTAACAGATGTGCACCGCATATCCATATTTTTTGATACAGTGCAGTTTCTGCCTTCCTCCATGCCAGAGCAGAGTATGCAAACGATAATGCAGACCCCAGCATCCGATATTTCCGTGTCTCAGCACCAGGGCACATTTGCCTTCATTTAGGCACCTGGCTTGCAGGGACAATCCTTAAGTAAGGCGTGTTGGTGCTCCGCACAGACTGTTGAATGCTAGTGTACTAAAACTGCTTGCTGCATCCAGTCGACCACTGATGTCGTGAGACTGCGCCCCGCATCTTGCGGACACCTAGTAGCCTGAGATGGCTCAGTTCATACTGACTTGTGGTATACTGAGACTGCTGACTGCTCACCCTACCGTGCTGACTGCTCCTAAAATGTAATGATTGCTTCTCGCTGTGCCCTGCTGTCTGCCTTTTCCACTTCTGACTAATGGTGTCTTTATTTACAGCTCGACTGTTGTGGTACCAACACGCTCACCAATATTTTTGCATCGTTTGCAACAGACGATCTCTGCCCGGAGAGCAGCAGACTGGCAAACATTGGCAAGGTAGGTCCATTAAGAGTGCACGGAGGTCCACTGGTTATTACAGTCCTGACTGATGACTTGGTAAGCGACTGACCCACCATGTTGCTTGCATGCAGAATAAAAATACTCTATTGTGATTCTGGTGATCACCCTGTTTCTAAGTGCTCATTTGGCAAAAGTGATTTGTACCAAATGACTTGTTTTGTTCAAGGAGGGAAATTGGAATTGGATCTCATGGGCCATGGATCAGCATTTGATTAACTAGACTACCTTTCCTAATTGGCTATGTATGGGACTCCCAGGTTTGGTAGTTTTCTGACATTTCAGTCTGTATTTATTAATGTTTATTTTTTTGTCTCAGTTTATATGTATTTATCCATATTCATTGGGGGGGGGGAGTTGAAAATATGATACTTTACCTCGTATTTCTGCATATTTGTGACCAGTAGATGTACACTAATACTTGAATGCATAGTTTAATGGTGTAAGATAACGTATATGATACATCGGTACGCTTGTATGAAAATGAGTCTTTTAGTACCCACACGTGGGCCATCTGCAGCTGTTCAAGATCAATTAGCAACCTTCTCCCTATCAGTCGGAGCTGTTGACCTAGCAGAGATGATTGACATAATTGAGATCCACCCAGTAAAGACTTACTTTGTTTTTATCCATATTTAAAAATAAAAACACAGGGAATTGGTTCCATTAAAGAAAATAGTCTCTACACCTAAATGAAGCCTGAACACGATTAAAAGTTAAAAACATAAGTCCGTGATTTAAAGGATTGTGAGAGGGTTCTCCTACAACTAACTAGCATTAAATGCCAACATATTTATGCATTGAATGTGAGGAAGCAGGCTGTTTGCGGGTTTCATCCACACTTTTACCCCCTTTTTTGACTATTAGGCACTGGTGTAGTGGTTCTGGAATGCCCTGAGCCCTAGTAAACAGGACTCCGTTCAGGCGCTATGACTCTTAAAAAGGTACATGATTGATTGGCTTGTATCCAATCGTCATAGCCAAACTTACTTTTAAGTACCTAGTATATGGTACCAGGGCCTGTAAGTTAGTGCCTCCTCAGGAACTGCAGCTGTTCTGCCACCCTGAGTGGGATAGGTTAAACAGTGCTCCCAGCCTGCCACTGCGGACTTGAAGGGCAGTTTTAAACTGCAAACTTGACTTTGGCATTCTTAATCAATGACACAGTCCATAATCCCGTTCTAATATCTGTAAGTCACCCCTACAGCAGGCATCTTGAGTCCTTAGGCATGGAGCAGCATAATAGGAAAGTGGAACATGTGGTTAACCTGTTATATCAGCAGATAGCCCAATTGGCAAGTAGAGTTACACACTGATAACTCAGCGTTGCTAACTTCTGAATGGGACTGCCAAAGTTCTTATTTCAAGGAATCGGACAACTTGTTACGGTAAGCCTGACTTGCAGCCCAAGTCGAAATTAATGGAGCTTCTTGCCAAATGCAACTCCTAGAAAGTTGCTACTCTGTTACCCAAGTCTTCCAGTGTCCATTTGATGGGGCTGGCCACGAAGTAGTATTCTGCCCTTCTGGGGAGACGTGTGTTTTGGTCCAAAAGGAGCCATTTAAAGGGGAACAGCCTTTGAAGGGCAAGTAGCAGGCCCATGGGTGTGTGGGGGTGCCCTATTGTGTTGGTAGGCTGTCAGCGAGGGCAGAGAGGAAACCAGTGGCCAAACAGTTTTTTCTGTGGGCGTGTAGCACACCCCAGGGGTGGGCGGCCAAGCTTTCAAGATCGAGAAAGGAGTTCTGCCTTCTTGAGTGGGCAGAATTGAGCACTCTAGGATAGCTAGAGGTTACACTTCACAGGAAGTTGTCATCAGGCGGGAAGGAAACGTATTAGCCCATTGGCTAGTGATCGAGACCTCCCCATAGGGTAATTTCTAGGCATAAAGGGGGCACTCTTGGCACCCAGAACTTCGATTTCGTTGGGCTGGAGAAGAGGACCGAAGTACTGTCCTGCTGCACCAAGGTCCTGGTGAAGAGAGGCTGCACCATCGTGGACTGCACAGGGTGTACCTGGTGGCTAGCAAAGGAAAAGAGACTGCCTGCGGTGTTCTGCTCATGGAGAAGTACGCCTGTCACTAAGATCGCCTCATGAGGAGCAGGCCAGGAAGCTGAGTCAACCACACAGCATATTTAGCATCCTGTATCCCTTCCATCATGACAGCTCCATAGAAGTCAATAGCAAGGAGCCGCTGGCCCTGGAACTGAACTGAAGACTGCTTTTCTTGGCAAGTTAACTTTTCTGTGGACTTTGCTGGTATCCCTGGCTGGCTCCCTGACTAAGTTAGTCGCCTAAAGTAAATCTAAGTAACAGCAATTTGCCAATGCTTGTTAGCCGTTAAGTAAAAAGTGTTGATTTACTATACCTTGTAAATTCTTTATTACGGGAACCCACCAGTGGATCTTTATAGTTTTGGTGTCAAAAATTACATAAAAATCGAATCCATATTTATAAATTGGTTTTGGATTTATCGAACTTCTCGATTCGTTCCTCTGCAATTGTTTTGGTGCTGTTTAAATGCTTTACACTTGTCCCTTTGTGTAAGCCTGACTTTTCAGAGCCACAGCTACCCGGTATGAGCAAAAGTCTTAGCAAATGACACCTGACTTGTTCTAAAGGGGTTGGTAGTTTACTTGGTGAAATCACACAACACCTTATAATACACCTCATTTCCTCCCAATGAATTTATATGTTTTACACACAATTGACAACAGAGGTCACTTGCTAAGAACTGAAACAAGTTATCTCAGACAGTGGCAGTTATGAAACTGGAGTCAGGGAGCAAGTTGGCGGAGGAGTAAAATATACTGGTCTCTCCTCTGCCCAGGCCTCGTCAAAAAAATCTAATTCCCCATTACATTATCACCCCTGAGGGGCCGACAATACAAGTGAGAATTAGATTGCAACAGGACAGCTAGTCCTGCGGATTGAGGATTTTTCAGATTATGGCCTGATACAGGCACCCAAGCAGTATCCTAAACATGGCAACTGCATAGTGAGAGTACACACCGTGTTGGTTCTGACTTACAAGCAAGGTGCAGACCCACCAAGTTGGTGGAAAGCAGGGACAGAGAATCGCTGCTGTGGGTCAGAGTCCCTAAAGGCTGCTGCTACTAAGTTGTTGAGCAAGGACTAAAAGTGCAGGTGAACCTGGGGCTTGAGGCAGATTAACAGCGGCATGTCTGTATTGGCAGATCTGATGGGCTAAGACGGGATGAGCCTCATTCAAGGGTCCTCCCTGGACCTCGGTGAGAATAACAGGTTGTTTCTTTTTCAAGATTGATCAGCCATCACAGCTGAATTTTCGCCATGTGACAAACTCTACTGGCCCCATATTCCACATCGTCTTCCAATGGGAAAGTTGGCATCATCAACCGAGGTCACTATCAGAAGCCAAGCGACTCCTAGACGTCAGCGAGTAACAATCGAAACATAAAAAGCCTCCCACTTCCCACAACGCAAGATCCGCAGGGCCCTGAGAAGCAGATGGTGGATAGAGACGTCAAGCAATTGAGGATATGAAGCCCTATGCAGCGATCCTGGCACGAGCGAAAACCAGTCCTCAGATGAAGATGCATCAGACAAGAGACTACTGAGATCCCCTATAAAGACAAATAAAGCAAAGTGATGATCAGAGAACTTCTCCACCAGTATTCTCAGGGGGAAGAAGGGATCTCTCAGAAGAACTAAAAACTTAAGCAAGGTCGTGGTGAGAGGAACTGGGATAAGATAACAGGGCAGTTTAGTGACAATGGGTCCTTCCCAATCCTGGCTTAGGCAAGTTAGATTTTTTTTTTTTTTAATGAAATTTCCCGGTAGGGGTGAAGAAAAGGGAATACGTTGTTTTGTGTAGTTTATGGGGTGGGTCACCGTTGAAGGGAGGTGAGCTATCCAGTTCAACCAACCAAACAGAACTGTTCTGTACAGTATCACTCGCAGGCGATGGAGAAGTGACTGGAAAGAGGGAGACCTCCCACCTAACCCATACCCAGATGTACAGGAAAGGAACACATCTGTTGAAAATACTTCTCCTCAGTGCTTGTGGTCTGAGGGTAACTGTTGAAAAAAAAAAAGCAATTTTGTCCACGCACCACAACATGAAATGCAATATTTGTCTCCTACAGTAAACACACTTGCTGTCATCCTACAAATTAAACAGAACAAGGATAATGTGCAGGAAGACATTACCCAGTAGTTTAAAGAACATAATGGCTGTGTTAGCAAAAACGTCCTTCTGAGTGCGCTTAAGGCAGTGCTTAGGGGTATGATAATGACAGATTTGGTAGAATGATTAAAGAAGGAAGAGAAAAATGGTATGAATTGTAATTAAAACATAGGATCTGGAAGCTGTACATAGGACAGGCACACTTAAAACGTGGAGCAAGCTTGCAGCAATCTGAGCTCAATTCAAGATTGTGGATACATACAAGGCGGAATATGCTTCGCTCTGTACAAAACAATACTATAGAGAACAGAGTTTAAAGTGTGCTAGCATGCAAATTAAGTGATTTGGCTGTTAAAGGATATCAGTAATCAAAGACCAATCTGTGGGCATTATCAAAGATGAGAGGCATAGCATAAGCATTCGCCAATTATTGTAGTGACATATACATGGTGGATCACAAATTCCCCAGAGCACACTTGCGATTTGTTTCACATTCAAATACATCAAGGCTTTCTGATGCCCAAGCAGACACTTTGGAGCAACCCATTTAATTAGAGGAGATGCCAGGCATATCTAGACTCTCAACTAAATCAACCCCCCACCACAGTTGGTTATACACCTTTTCTGTAAGACATTCTGCCATACCCTTGCTCCTCTCCTGACCCGCATATTCAACTCATGAGCAGTCTGGATCAATGACTAAATCCATGCTTGATGCCTCCATCACAGTAATTCCCAAACCTAGAAAGGATTACACGCTTCCTATAGATTATGCGCTCTCCTAAACTTGTTGACGAAACTGTTGATGGAACAGGGTGCACTGGTCCTTTCAAAGCAAGACCCTCAAGGCCTTTGCCCCTGATCCTAAATTCAAAGCATGAACTTCTTGCTGTTAAAGACATCCAGCTGTGATTCAGTGAGGGGGCTCCTCACTGAGCTACTCATGCAAAGATAGTATGAGACCGGAGCGCCATCTTTCCCCACTGCTGTTTGTGTTATACTTGGAACCAATGGTAGAGTGTGTAAGAACCTGAGAATCTTGGTGACAATAGGGAGGAACACCTAAAAGCAGTGTGTATACATGTGTATGTATGTGTGTGTGTGTGTGTATGTATGTATGTATATATATATATATATATATGTATATGTATATATATGTATGTATATATGTGTGTGTGTATGTGTGTGTGTGTGTATATATGTGTGTGTGTGTGTGTGTGTATATATGTGTGTGTGTATATATATATATATATATAAGAAAGAAGTGACTCCAACAGATAGATTCACCAAAGAACAAAAATATATTTCCACTACAACGTTTCAGCTTCCGCCTTCCTCAGGTAGTACAAGATGGTTTGCTCAGTGGCTGCACAGATGACACAGCTGAATTTTCAAAAGCATCATGAGTGAAGATTCCATTTGGAATGTGGAATCAATGCAGTCCTGAGAGCTCTTGAGATATGCAGTAATCAGGTTGTATTATCAGTAATGTTCAGTCCATCTGGATGCAGTGATTTTAAACGGTACATCCAGAAGTTTTCTCTGGAGTCCAGTAGTTCTTCCTTTAAGACATGTTCCACGGGGAAAATCTTCAAATCTGATAGTAAATGATCTACAAGGTTAAAATGATTGGCTACAGGCTGGTCAATTTTCTTATTAATTATTGCCGATTTGTGGTTCCTGAATCGTGTACAGAGGTCATTCACTGTTTGGCCTACATATTGTTTTTTTACAGCTTTGCCGTTGGCACTGAATCACATAAATAATGCATGTTGAGCGACATGTAAGATGCTGTCTTATTCCATAGGTCCTTCTCGTGTATATATATATATATATATATATATGGAATGTGATGTATTTGCGAATCTGCCTTGTTTTTCCATTTTCCATAGTGTAATTTCTACGGACCTGGCTATTTTTGCATGCTTTACAAGAATTGCATGGATAGAAGCCTCCCCTCTGTGTGCCTAACCAGCTAGTAGATGGTATGGGTTCCTGGAAGCTAAGTACCAAACAGTCCTTCAACGACTGCGGTCGCCTGTATGTGATCTAGGGAGCATTGCCCAATAAACTGCAAATAACGGGATCAGTTAATAGAAGACTCCAATGTGTTTTTAGAGTTTTTCTGAATTGAAGGGATCTGCTATTGAAGGTGGTAATCAATCTGTTTGTTGTCTTCAATTCTCTTTTAGCCTGTATCCTTGGTTTTAAAAAGGACATCAGGCTGCTCTACCCCCTCCAATTTTTTGCTGGCTTTTGTCAATATTTTACGAGAATAGCCTTGTTTCATGAATCAATGTTTCATGTTTTCTTGTTCCTTGTTAAAAATGTAATCCCTGCTGCAGTTGCGGCGTGCCCTAAGGAGCTCCCCATAGGGTATACTGTGAACAAGTGGGGCAGGATGGTGGCTGAAAGCATGTAAAGTGCTGTTGCCAGCTGTCTCTATTCTAAAGAGATATATGTAGTCTGTCCATATCAATATGTATTGCTACATCTAGAAATTCACAGTAAGTTCTGCTTGTAGTGTAGGTAAACCTTAAATTTAGGTCATTTTTCTCTAGTACCTTGATGAATTCCCTAGCTGTACACTCCTCACCATCCCAAATCAGGAACAGTTCGTCGATGTATCTGATCCAACACAGGACATGCTCCGTGTATTTCTCATTTTGATCTGTCCAGACCACCTGCTCCTCCCAACAGCCCAGAAAAAGATTGGCCAGGCTGGGGGCGAAGCAGGTGCCCATAGCTGTACCAGACTTCTGTCTATATAATGTTTTTTCGAACAAAAAAATGTTATGTTAGAGACAATAGAGCATCATTGCTTTCGACATATTCATATGCTCTAACATAGATAGTGGTCTGCCTTGGAGGAAGTGTATACAAACTTCCACTCCTTCCTTTGCTCAATACAGGTGTATAATGAGCATACATCAAGTGATATCATTAGGTATGTACTTTCCCATTTAACATCATGAATTCTTCTCAAAAAGTCAGTACTGTCATGACAATACGAGCTTAAGTTCACAACTAACGGAGACAGAAAAAAGTTTGGGAAAATCGAGATATTCTCCAGGAGACCTCCATTAGATGATACAATGGGTCTCCCTGGTGGTCTAGTGGGATGTTTATGGATTTTCGGAAGCAGATCACGACTGGGTGTGCATGGATGATCAATTCTTAAGAATAGATATTCATCATGATCCAATAAGCCTCTAATCCACAAGTCTTTCAACATCTCATGGTATCCACAGATGGATTGTCTATAGGTTTCTCAATTGATTTCCTCATAGCATGTGAGGTCGCTTAACTGTTTAAGAGCTTCCGTTCTATAATCCTTTATGTCCATCAAAACAATATTACCCCCCTTGTCTGAGGGTTTGAAGATTATGGAGGAATCATCAGTCAGTTGTTTAAGTGCAGTCCTTTGTTCCTTTGTCAAATTATCTTGCCTCCTGATATCGTTGTTATCCCGCATCTTGATTATTTCATGTGTCATGACAGAATTTAATGCCTCGATATTATCATGGGGCACATTAGGATTGAATCTTGATCTCGGTTTAAAACCACTCTTGATCGATCTGTCAAGGGTGCAGCCCATTGCCCTCAAAGTCTCATTAGTACTTCGTTCTTGTCTCATCAGTTATATTTTCATCCAAGGCATGCAAAGCTAATATGGAGTTGATAAGTGATGGCACTGACCATGTCATGAGTGATGAAATATGTGAGGTCATAAGCAGTGCATTGTGGGGGCGCGAGTTATAGTTAGCTCAGCTAACTATAACTGCTGAATTTCTCTGGTTTACTACGAGTGAAATATCAGCCCAACTATAATGTCCCTGTAACCTTTGGATTTTTCAGTCAATTTCTAAGGTTTTTTAAAATTCTATTTACTATCTATAACGTCCCTGTAACCTTTGGTTTCTTCAGTGAATTTGTAAGGTTTTTTAAATGCTAATTGTTAACTAGAACATTCCTGTATCCTTTGGTTTTTTCAATTTCTAAGGTTTTTTTAAATTATATTTCTTAATTGTAATGCCCACTGATTTTTTGATTTCATATGTATCTATCAGAAAAAAACATTAATAACTGGTTTTATTTTTAACAATTTTGTAAGTCGGCACATTATTGCATTTACAGTGGCGATTCCCTCATCAGTAAATGTATTTCGCCTACTGAAAAATACACTTAAAGGTATTTTTAAATAAAGTTTAACTCTAAATATGTAGCAGATGTTCCTTTAACTTTTCTTTTTATGATCAATTTGGAAGAAAGCCGCCTTCTCACCCCAAAAAATGTATTCGCAACTATCAACGTCATCGCAATGACATCGGTAGTCACGAAGAGCGCGTGGTTTGTACAAAGTGTAAGATATATATATATATATATATATATATATATATATATATATATATATATATATATATATATATATATATATATATATATTCATTCACTGAAAAAACCATAGGTTTCAGGGGCGTTATAGTTAGTTGGACATTTCACTCGTACAAAACCATAGAAATTCCCCCGTTATAGTTAGTTCAGCTAACTATAACTCGCGCGCCCGCAATGCACTGCTGATGACGTCACATATTACATCACTCATGACATGGTCAGTGACATCACTGATGACATCTCAAATGACATCATCCTTGTGATAGAGTGGCAGACCTCCTCTCACCCTAATATAACCTTTGATATACACACACTCAAAAATACAAACTAACATTTTCAAAACAATGGACATACCAATACCAGTTACAACACACCTATTCAGTAATTCCAAGATCTACACACATCCACTCATTCACCAACAGTCCCTATACAGTCACTCATACATGTACTCATTCATCATATGTACTCATACACCTATACATCCTGTTACACACCGCCACTCATCCATAGTTACTCACACACATAGTCACACATGCAAACAAAGTATCAAACATCCATTTACTTGCATATAGTTATACACACACTACCATAGTTACTTCTACAGAAATTTACACATACTTTCTCAAACAATCACTTATAGAAACGCCTACTTATTTGTACAGGAACTCTTCCAATCTCTCACTCTCACATATACTCACTTATATACACCAATACTCACAAATACTGTTTAAAACATATGTAGTTACTCATAAAGACACTATTGAGACAGTCATTCACTCACTAACACACCCATACACATACTCATCCACCTATACAGTCCTGCACACATGCTGTCTTCAACACATACAAACAGTGAGTCACTCACTCATTCATGCATCTATGCACTAAGTAATACCCCCCACCGAACCATACAGACACTCAGACACTCATACTCAAAAAACCAACTAATAACCCATATAGACACTCATGTAGCTACTCACCAACCCATGCAGCCACTTATACACAAAGTGAGAGACTGATACAGATATTTTCATATTTAAACATTACTCACTAACCCATGTATTCACTAAGATGCACTTAGGCAGTTATACCATCTGGATGATGATGTCATCAGTGATGTCATTTGAGATGTCATGAGTGATGTCACTGACCATGTCATGAGTGATGTAATATGTGACGTCATCAGCAGTGCATTGCGGGCGCGCGAGTTATAGTTAGCTGAACTAACTATAACGGGAGAATTTCTATGGTTTTGTACGAGTGAAATGTCCAACTAACTATAACGCCCCTGAAACATATGGTTTTTTCAGTGAATTTCTAAGGTTTTTTAAATGCCAATTTCTAACTATAACGTGCCTGAAACCTATGGTTTTTCAGTGAATATATATATATATATATATATATATATTTATTATACTATGTATACATGTGAAAATGTCTCGGTCCCCTGTTTGCCTCGGTGGCACGGAAAAAATGGGTGGAACTGACGTCAGCACGCCGACTAGGTCCTCTTATGGCTCCGATGACGTCATACGGTGTCGCCAGCGGAGCCGTGCTCGTTGACGTGGGAGAGCTAGGAAAGAATTTCCGTGGAATGCTGGTGCAGGGGATATTCACCTAAGTGTTCAGGCTAGTCCTTTGGGAGCAACTGTTTATGTTGCCACTCCAGAAACCGAAACCAGTGATCCGAGGGCAGAGGCCCTGCAAGATGGCACACGAGGTGGGGTGCCCAGTTGTGTGCACCGGTGGGGCAGCGAAGTGACAAGCACCACAACCCACAAAAAAGGTAACAAGGGCACTGAATAACACAGGATCTTCTCTTTGTATCTGGCAGGAACAACGAAGTTAAAATGCCCTAGTACCAAAATGTAGAATTAGTGCTACAACGGTCTTCAAGAGGACCTGCGATGCCGCTTATGCCTCCCGTACCCTGGAGGCGGCACATGGGTCACGCGGTACAGTCATACTGCGGTGGGAC
The DNA here is from genome assembly GCA_963921515.1 of Calotriton arnoldi. Classification (NCBI taxonomy): domain Eukaryota; kingdom Metazoa; phylum Chordata; class Amphibia; order Caudata; family Salamandridae; genus Calotriton; species Calotriton arnoldi. The sequence goes on along the minus strand of CAWUFW010005547.1, from coordinate 314,481 downwards.
GCACACTCGTTGACCTCTCATGGCACTGCTCCACACTTCAGGGAGGACGCTTTACATTAGCTATGTTTTCTGATGACATGTCGCGCCGGCCCGTCCAACAACAGAACTCCTTTAGATCCAAACAGACTCTTCACTCTCTCACCGGAAGTGAAACCAGGCCACGCGGACACTTTCACAATACAACAGCCGGGAATGCACTTTTCGGTAAAAAAACCACATTCCTTCCTCCTAATTAATCAAATAAACTTCTCCCGACTTCTAGGGTTTAGGGTAGTGCAGTGGTGTTTGGGTAGTGTAGGGGGTCGTGCTGGGGGTAGATTTAGGGTTTAGGGTAGTGCAGTGGTGTATGGGTAGTGTAGGGGGTCATGCTGGTGGTGGTGTTTTAGGGTTTAGGGTAGTGCAGTGGTGTTTGTGTAGTGTAGGGGGTCATGCTGTGGGTAGTGTTTTAGGGATTAGGGTAGTGCAGTCGTGTTTGTGTAGTGTAGGGGGTCGTGTTTTAGGGTATAGGGTAGTGCAGTGGTGTATGGGTAGTGTAGGGGGGTCATGCTGCAGTTAGTGTTTTAGGGTAGTGCAGTGGTGTTTGGGTAGTGTAGGGGGTCGTGTTTTAGGGATTAGGGTAGTGCAGTCGTGTTTGTGTAGTGTAGGGGGTCGTGTTTTAGGGTATAGGATAGTGCAGTGGTGTTTGGGTAGTGTAGGGGGTCATGCTGCAGTTAGTGTTTTAGGGTAGTGCAGTGGTGTTTGGGTAGTGTAGGGGGTCGTGTTTTAGGGTTTAGGGTAGTGCAGTGGTGTTTGGGTAGTGGAGGGGGTAGTGTGTTAGGGTTTAGGGTAGTGCGCCCAACCAGCCACAATATCCGTGGACAAAGGGGATCCTGACTCTTTGGAACGCTCCGTCAATTGAATAATTTGGGTCAAGGTCCCTACCACGTCCAAGACCTATCAATTCCTTTCTTGGGATCCCTCATATACTTGGAGAAAAAGGTACATAGTTTCTCATCAATTTCAGGCGTGTGTGCCACCTTCCCCTTCAGTGAGGGCCTGGGGCATTCTCCCTCATCCTATTCCTGACCTCCCTTTCAAGGGGTTGATGGATTTTCCCCACCACATACTCTGCCACTTTGGAGTCAGGTATCCACCCTGCCGACCTAGGATGGTAAATTTGGGTAGGCTCGAACATGTCCGAGTGGACCCCGTCCCCAAATGGGGACTGAGAGGAGTGGGACTCTGGACGCCAGGGACGCCCCGAGTCCTTATCCTCATCGGAGGAGAAATCGTCCTCCGATACACCCTCTCCCTCTAAGGGAAACCCGCCGTCGGGGTCTACAATAGTGGTGAGTGTCGCAATTTTCTCCGGGCCCCTCCTCCTCCCGGCAGGGTGCATGTTTTAGCGTTCGCGCACTCTTGAGGAAGGTCTCCGTAAGTTTATCAAATCCTTCCAAGTGCCCCGCGTTATGCTTAACGGCCCTTTTATTCCCCATCTGGGAGCTACTTGGACCCACCACCACCAGATCTGGGTCACTGAACACCCCAGGGATGCTTTTTGCCAGCTTATCAACCTGATCCCGAAGAGGAGCCAGCGCCCTAGAAATAGCCAGAGAGAGGGCTTGGTCCACTGCTGGAGGGAGAAGTTGGGGGGCCATTCCTCCTCCACTTCCTAGTAGTAGGAGTAAAAATGGTCTTCTGGAGAAGACATGATAGCAGAGGGTGTGAGCAAAGAACAAATGCCCTTAAAATCCTTAAGACAGCCCCCTCGCCGGTGCTCCAACAACTGGGCTTTCCCCGAAGCTGTTATAAGAATAGACTGAGGTGCAATACCAATTTCCACCACCAGCGTGGCCGTGTGGGGAAATCACCGCGTAGCGGTGTCAAAATTAGGCGAGGGTTGGTCAGGAATCAAGCGGACACTAAAGGAGTGACCGGATTCCCAAACCCGCGTAAAGACCAGCGGGAGCGCTCGACGGAGCTGCCTCGCTCGGACCAGACG